>CM070707.1:8824155-9563243 GCA_036346265.1 Melocanna baccifera | reverse complement strand
TTCATTTTGGTGCCCACGGCCAGCGCCGCCGCCCGCCGGAGCGCCGGCGACCCTCGGTCCCCGTGCGCCACCGCCAGCCGCCGCTGCCGTCGGCGGCGGGTGAGAGTGGCGGCGGCGTAACCCTAGCTGGCGCCACGCAAGCGCCACTCGGCGCCCCCGCCACCTCGCGCGCGCGCCGTCGGCGCGTTGCCATGACGTGGCAGCCGCGTAGCGACCACGTGGTGCCAAGTGGCAGCCACGTGGCGCCACATCAGCGCCACCCCCGCCCTCGCGCGCCCGCCTGCCACCTCACCTCTCTCTCGGGTCCATGGACTCAGTGCACCAGCTCCGGGCCCCACCTGTCAGCCTCTCCCCGAATAATTTAATCCTAGGGCTGACATCATAATCTGTATTTTCCTTTGGAAAAATAATTCTTGCTGACGTCATAAATCCTTTCGGTTTAAAAATAATCCAGAAAATACCCCTTTTTCTTTTAATTTGAATTTAAACTTTGGAAGGCTATAACTTTTGCATTTTAACTCCAAATTGACCCATTCAAATTTCTAAATTTTTCCAAATTGACCCAGCAGAAATGGATAGATCATGATTTTAGACAAATTTAGAAATTTGAACGGGTCAATTTGGAGTTAAAATGAAAAAGTTATAGCCTTCCAAAGTTTTAAGTCAAATAAAAAGAAAAAGGTTATTTTCTGAATTTATTTTTATTCAAAGAAACATTTATGACGTCAGCCTGAATTATTTTCCTAAAGGAAAATCTGAGTTATGATGTAAGCCTGAGAATTCAATTTTGGCCGAATTACTTTTATATTGGAAAATCGGTTTCTTTGCGTCGATATGGCGTCGGCCACGAAATTAAAGGGTGGCGGTGGGGTCGGTCTCGGTGGATCGGTCCCGGGGCCGGCGATCTTGAGTGGCACGCGGCGTGCGAGGCGAGTGGCGGCGTGGCTTCCACGTGGCTTCCGCGTCGCGGCTTTATGCCGGCGTGGCTGCGCTGCGCGGGGTGGTGAGGCGCCGGTGGCGGCGGCGTGGCGCCAGCCCAGCGGCCACGTCTGCTGGCACCTCAGCCCGGCGGCTGATGGGGCATGGTGGCGGCGATGGTGCAGTCCCGATAATCGCCCGGCGCTCGGCGGCGCTGCTGCGTTGGTTCCAAAATGAAGAAGTGAGAATGCATCGGTACACAGCACGGATGCCGATGGTGGCGGAGAAATCGGAGAAAGGCGGCGATCGAAGGAGGGGTTCAGCGGCGATGGGGAGGTTCGGTGGCACGTGCCGGTGGTGGTGGTCGTCGAGGATCGCCGAGTGCAGTGATGTCGGAGGCGTTGGCGAGGCGAGGAAGCCGGTGGCGGGTGCTCGTCGAGCAGCGGAGAGGATCGAGCACAGGGAGACCCTCGGGGCTTGAACGTTGGAATTGAGAGGAGTAGGGGAGGCGGTGTGAGTTGAGGGTCCTCGGGGAGTTCTTTATATAGGAGGGGTAGGGGGGTAACGGCCGCGCATAACTCGCCGGAGAGCGACGGGCGGGAAGGATTAACGCGGCGGCGTAACAGCGCAATTAAGCGTGATTATGCCCGAAGCAGGCGCGGTGAAGGTGGGGTTGAATTTCTTTGTTGGCGCGGGAAGTAAGCGGGAAGAAGCGAAGCAATTAAAGCGGTTTCAGCTTCAATAGCGGCGTGGCGCGTCGCGCGGGAAAGCGGGCACGACAAGTGGGGCCCACCGGTCAGCGAGAGAGAGAAACGGGAAGGTGCGAGGGGGACAGTCGGATCTTCGATGGGTGGCAAGGGGAAGAGATCGGGGCCGCTAATCGCTGGCGAAGGGGGTAAGTGACAACAGTGGGTTGAGTTGGCCCGACAGCGGGGTTTGATCGGCGAGCGGTGCGTTAAGTGGGAGGGTGGATGCGATTGAGTGCGGCAACAGGGGATGGCTGGGATTGAGCCACGTGCCGATCGGGGGGAAGAGAGGAGCGGCGAAGCGGTAAGTTGGCATGGGCGGTGGGGATTGAATCGGGCGGGGGGAGCGGACGGCTCGATGCGCGACATGCGTCGCGCGCGAAGAGAGGGAAGGCGGGTTGAACCGGTAAGTTGGATCGAATGGCTGAGGTTGGTTCCGGTGGCGGGGATCGGCCCGATGGATGACAAGTGTCGGCCCTGGGGAAGATTTTGGATTTTTAATTCTTTTGATTTTCAGAAATGAGTTGAAGACTTTAAAATACTCAGAAAATATCAAAAAAATTTTGAAAATTCCAGAAAAATTCAGAGAACCTCCTGAGACTAATTTAAACTTAATCAAAATATTTTCAACCCATTTTGACAATTGATTTTTACATAAACACAAATTGACTTTAAAGGGAGGGTTTTAAATCTTTATAATTTCCTGAAAATTTAAGTAATTGCATATTTGACTTTAGGAAAATGAAACACATTTATTTTGACTCTCATGAAATGCAGCAAGTTCAATTTGGCTTTTATAAATTAAAGTTTTTAATTTTCTCACATCAGGACTTGGAATAAAATCCAGAAAAACCCAATAAATTCCAGAAATTATTTTAATAAAGGAATAAAATTTTTGTGATGTTACACTGCCTCCGTCATCGCGTAGCTCTAGGAGAACACTGGCACACGATGGAGAGCGTGTTCAGTTGGCCGGCAACAGCGCCGTTTTCCGGCGGTCATCGCCGCTCGAGGTGGAATACACACTCGAGGTGCGCGACTCCACACTGGTGGACAAATGGTGGGCGGCGACGGGGAGAGTAGAAGGTCCGTGCTCCTGTGTCCTGGGCTCAACACTGGTGAAGGAAGAGACGGTTCGCAGCCTCCTGCGCGAAGGGAAGCTGTCGGACCGCCGGGATGTGTGACTGCCCGCGGGCGACGAGACCGAACCGCATGCCGAGGAGTCAGCGAAAAACGATAAAGGTAGCAGATCAGCCCATCCAGCATCCCACAGGCAAATGACTGTAAGATGCATTCTACTCGCTGAAGTAGTCCTCACCGTCGTAGTCGCCGTCGAAGTCTGGCAACAAATTTTAGCAAGGTGAGCACATAAAGTACTTCCAAGGTAAGCACATTAAGTGCTTACGCAAGTTACACTAGGAATTTTAACAGAGTTCATGCATGCATAAGGATTGACAAAGGAAGGTTGAACAAGTTATTCGTGCGAAAAGCAGTACTTGAATTTTAAATATAACCATGTAAGTGTGAAAGCTGAATTTTAATACAATATACGAAACAATATTTGAAACAAGTAATACTGTTAGTGTAGGCTCCGACCTACACTAACCTAACCATGGGAATCCACCCGTACCATTACCAAAACCACTGTTGATAAAGCCAAGTTTTATAAAATCAAGTATAATCTGTGAAGACTCCACTCAGCATGTTCATGACTGTGAACACGACTATCCAGGACAGGTTTTAACTCTGCAGAGGTGCACAGCTTTACCCACAAGACATTCCCTCTCACTTGAGCCACGCGATAAACACACTGCTTTAGGTGTGCGGCGGAGAGTTCATGACAAGGCTATTCCAATGATCCATAGCCAAAATAATCATGCCGCCACTAAGCTTTCACCACAACTCGAATCCACGAGTTGGAGCCCCCTCTGGTGCCATGTGAGACTTCTCGCGGCCTACGCCACGCTCACATTCAGCCTATAGCGAAACTATATTTGGAACTTCACAAATTACTTAGCCAGGTCCGTCCCATACCAGACTTGTGGTGGTACGAAGTGACTTCATAAAATGATTCACAGAAATGGTCCTTAAGTTGCTTTAGGCTCAACCACATACCCACATGCACGACAATCAACCAGGTGTCACCAAACACGAGGCATGTCAGCACCCACCTCCTAACCATTAGCCTAAGTGTCGAGACATGAATATACCAATCCGGACTCTCTGTGTATACTGCACTAGTCCCAGGATCACGCTAGTGCACACAGTCAAACATAGATGTTATCACAACCGTATACACAATAAAATAAAGGAAAAGCTCAAATATCGATAAATCTCAAAAGGTACGACCTTATGGTCATGCTTACAATAGACTAGCCCCAAGGGCTTAACAAATTAGCAGTGGAAATCCCAAATAAAACGTAGCGGCCAATCGACAAGCCCATAGGCTATCGGATGGAGAACGAAGCCTAATTCGCGAAGTCGTCGAAGTACTCTCCTTCTGGAACCTCCTGCTGGTGATACTCCTCTTCCTCAACTGAGCAACATTGGGCATAAAGCCGTGAGTACATTGGTACTTAGCAAGTCATTTGTAACAAATGAATGCAATATAGTATGCAAGGCTTACCAAAGGAAGGCTGAAAGGTTAATTTGCATAAAATGGCATTTAAAGGTAAATACAGTAAATAGATTGAAAACGAACTTTAAATAAAACAATAATAAATAATAATCAAAAGAAATTGATATAACCACTTATGGACCTCCCATCCATAAGCTAAACCAACCACTTATGGACCTCCCATCCATAAAATTTGAACCAACGATGAATTAACCATTCCTTTGTCTAACCTAATCCATCAGTTTTCAGAAATAACTACCCCTTGTGTGAAATCACCGAGCATTGTCCATGACCGAGGACACGGCTATTCGAATAGTTTTACACTCTGCAGAGGTTGCACAACTGTACCCACACGATATGATTAGCCCCAGCCGAAGGAAACCACAACAAGACCTTTACAAAGTTCAATTCTAACTCAATCCACCCGCTAGGGTTTCGCATTACACCCCCCTTGCACCACATGGAAATCAGCAACCATGTTCATCTCAATGGCAAGATTAAAGTTGAAACATCCCAAATTAATCAGCCAGGTCCGTCCCATACCAGACATGTGGTTTGCATGGTAAAACTCAGATCAATGACGCACAAAGTTAAGTCCTTAAGTCTACTCAGGTGAGACTACCTCATCCCTCGAAGTGCTCTAACACTTTCCCCTTTACTGCACGATCACTCGCCCGAGTGGAAACCAATTTGTATAACCACCGCCGATGACGCACCAACGTCATGGAACAAATTTTAATATTGTGGCACCAACCACGATCTGCTGTGGCTCCAACCACGGTTCAATATCTCATTAAGTTAAATTAATTATTCACATGTGATGATAAACCTAATCGTACAAATAAGCAAAGCTAAGCATTCTATCGTACCAACCCATGTGATAAATAACCTAGCATCACTAGTATGTTTCTCAACCTATGGTGATAATGGTATCATGGTATTCCAAATTATCAAGGAGGGATGAATTTAATTGGGACGATAACTACCAATACAAGGGTTTGAATAAAAATAGCGATGCAATGTACTTTAAAACAAAATAATTAAATAATAGATTACAAACTG
Source organism: Melocanna baccifera (assembly GCA_036346265.1). Taxonomy (NCBI): domain Eukaryota; kingdom Viridiplantae; phylum Streptophyta; class Magnoliopsida; order Poales; family Poaceae; genus Melocanna; species Melocanna baccifera. Next base: position 9,557,900 of record CM070707.1, on the reverse strand, counting down.
GGTTCGACATGATCAAAGGACACGACTTGCCTTGGTTATGCTCAGTGAGGTACTCCTGGTCTTTGGGCGATCCTGCACCTCCGGAGTCCGAATCTAACGAGAGGGAAAACGATCGAAACAAGAAAAACACATAAAATGATAAGCAAATGAACTCCAAAAATTCATAAAACTAGAACCAAAAGCTAGAGCTTGATTTTAGATGAATTTAGAAAAAAGAACGGGGTCAATCGGAGCTAGGACGGAGGAGAACGGGCTCTCGGAAAATAAACCCTGAAGGAAAATCGGGAAAATCAGAAAAGCTACTGTGCTGTGGACTGGGCTCACGAGAAACCAAGTCCACGGTGGATGCGATGCAGGCGGTGCAGCGGGAGAGGAGGGCGATGCGGAGAAATGGGGCGGCGTGGCGACTGCGATCTTGCCATGTGGCACATCTTGGCGTGGCATCTTGGCGTGGCGCCACGTGGCACAGAGGCGATTTGCGGTGGCGTGGCGCGGCGTGGCTGACACATGGCATGCCACGTCGGCTAGGGCTAATGCAGCACGCCTCGGCCGTGGGCAACGGCAACGGGATCCAACGGTTCGAGGGGCAACGCGTGGCGCGATCGGGGCCTTCGGCTCCGATCTGGATCTGCGATGGGGATCAGCGCGCGGGGGCGAAGCGGCGGATGACCGGCAGCGTGGCTCAGCGCGTCGCGCGCAGCAGCGAAGCGAAGCGGCGCGGGCGGCGTGTGGCGGCGCGCCGCACGGCTGCATCGTCTTGGCATGGCGCGGTCTGTGCGAGGACCGGCGGGCGGCGCCGCAGCGAGCGGCAGCGAGAGGCAGCGAAGGAAGGCGCCGGGGGCTCACCAGCGAGGCGGGTCTCTCAGCGGCGTCCGGGCAGCGGAGGCGGTGGGCGGCACGGAATAGCGGCGCGTAAGCGCGAGATGAAGTCGAGTGGCGGCGAGGTTTGCCGCGGCAAAGAGAAGAACGCGTATAAAAACACGCGAACCGAGGAAGTCCCGATCGGATACGGCACGGGTTTCACGTGGATGCAGTTTGGACGGCGCGGATGCGACCACGTGAGCGCGATCCAACAGAGCGGAGCGGGTGAGGGCGCGGCTATGCTGGTGCTGCCGCGTGGCAGATCCAACGGCCCGGGGCGGCGCTAGGGTTAGGGTTGCAGGCGGCGGGCTGGCGCGGCGGCGCGAGGCGGGGCGGGAAGCGGCGCGGCTTCGGATGGCGGCAGTGGCACGGGAGGGCATCCGATGGCGGGGAGCGAGCGCGGGAGCGGGGCAAGGCGGCAGAGCGGTAGGGGGTCGGCGGGGAGGCGACGTGTGGCGGGTGCGTCGATTGGATGGTGCAGAGGCGAGGTAGGCGGGAGCGGCTGCGCGGGCGGGGGCCGGGCCGACGCGATGTTGACGCGTGGCACGAGCGGGAATCGACGGCTGAGGTTTTTCCCTGGATTAATTTCTCTCCAGTAATTCAAATAAACTTTCAGGAGCTCAAATACCAAACAAATCCCTGAGAGACAAGGAACTCAAATAAAATATTTTCAGCAAATGTTGAAGTTTATTTTAATAATATTAAATCCTTTTAAATTCTGAAAAATTCAAATTAAGCTTTATTAATTCCAGAAAATTCCAAAAATTATTTTTAACTCCAAGGTTTTAAAAAGCTCTGAAAATCAGGATGTTACACTAAGTCTAAAACATAAGTTTCTGTTTTTATTTTCAAATAATTTTCGTAATCCCGAAGTCAAGATATCAATTTTCAAAGTCTGTCATTTTATGTGAAAGATTGATCCCACCTAAAATTATACTAAGCCAGGCTAAGTATTTCTATAAAATTTTTAGTCAATACTATAGTATTAACTAGTTTTCAGCTAGGGTGACAAGGTATATGAATTCGGGATTCAAATGGGCTATAATCAAAGGATCAAGGGCATAACTAAAGTTTAAACTGAATTTAAATTAAATTTGAATAGAAGTACACATGCATATACAGTAAAACAACATAACTAAATTTGAAATATTAGGTTCAACATGGTCAAAGGTGTAACTTGCCTTGCTCGAAGTCTTGCTGGAAATCATCGTCAAAATTGAAATCTCCGGAGTCGTCAAAACCTAACGTAAAGGACCAATTCAAAAGAAATTCAAAAACAAAATTCAAATAAATTCAAAATTTCAAAAGGATGCCAGAAATGGAAAGTTAATAATTTTAGAAAAAATTAGAAATTTGAACGGGTCAATTTGGAGTTAAAATGAAGAAGTTATAGCCTTCCAAAGTTTTTAATACAATTAAAAAGAAAATACCCAATTTCTGGAATTATTTTTAAACCAAAAAGCATTTATGACGTTAGCATAAATTATTTTTCTAAAGGAAATAACAGATTATGACGTCAGCAGGGTAATTCTTTTTCGGTTGAATTATTTTTATATGGGAAATTGCTTTATTGCGTCAGCATGACGTCAGCCCTGGGATTATTAAAATCGTGTGTGAGACTGACAGGTGGGACCGGTCTACGGTGGATCTGGTCCATGGACCGGGTGATGCTGAGGTGGCACTCGGGCGCGTGGGGGAGTGAGGTGGCGCTGGCGTGGCAGGCTTGGCACGGACGTGGCGTCCACCGGGCAGCAACATCGGCTACCACGTCAGCCCTACCTGCTGACGTGGTGTGGCCGGCGGCGGCGCTCGGGGACCGATGGTCACCGGTGTTCCGGCGAGCGGTGGCGCTGGATGAGGGGTGCAAAAGGTAGGGGAGAGCATGGGGAGTGCATCGGTACCTGGTGCGGATCCCGAGGGTGGCCGAAGAGGAGAAACGGCGGAAAGGGGCGTCTGTCGGAGGAGGGGTTCACGGCGGTGGAGGATCTCCGGTAGCACAAATGCTCGGGGCAGAGGTCGTCGGAGATCACTGGGGCACGAGCAAGGTCGGAGCAGTGCTGGTTTGGCGCGGGGAGGCCTGAGGCGGCGGCGATTTCTCACCGGAATAGTTGAAGCCGGCGCAGGGGAAAATTGGGCTCGGGGAGGCTTCGGTACTCGGATGCTCCGATTGAGAGGCGAGGGAGAAGCGGTGTGAGTAGAGGGTGCTCGAGAAGTCCCTTTTATAGGCGGGGAGGGGAGGTAACGGCCGCGCATCGTACGTCGGAGTTGAAACGGGCGGGGAGGTGATTGCGACGGGGAAACGGGCGCAATTGGAGGTAATAATGCCCGAAACGGACGCGGTGTAGTCGGAGGTTTAATTTGCCGTTGGCACGAGGGGAGAAATCTGGAAGGAAACCGAAGCAATCAAAGCTTCGGTTTTGCTATTAATGGTGGCAGCGGGGCGGCGATCGCGCGGGGAAGAAAGGAAAGGGGCGGGTAAGACGGATCTGACTGGTGGGGCCCACTGGTCAGCGAGAGGGGAAGGAAGGAAAGGGACGGGGCGATGGTCGGATGCGCGACGGGTGGCAAGGGTGAACGATCGTGGCCGCTAGACTCCGAGCGAAGCAATAAGTGGAAGGGGGCGGCCACGATTTCATCTGGCAACGGGGATTGAATCCAAGCCGTGGAGATGTCGGATGAAGGGTTAAGTGGCTACGAACGCGTGGGATCAAATCCGGCAACAGCGGATAGCACGGATCACTCCACGCGTCGGCCAGACAGAGAGGGAAGGCGAGCGAAGCGGTAAGTGAGTTCGGGTGGTGGGGATTGAATCGGGCGGGGAGGCGGACGGCTCGATGCTTGACACGTGTCAGCCAGAGGAGAGGGGAAGGTGGGATGGATCGGTAAGTTAGATCGGACGGCTAGGAAAGGATTCGGCGGCGCGGATTGTCCCGATGGCTGACACTTGGCGGCCGGGGGAGGGGTTTTAGGATTTTAATTTCTTTTTGATTTTTAGAAATACTTAGGGTCTTTAAAATACTCAGAAAAATACCAAATAAATTTTGAAAATTCCAGAAAAATTCAGAGAACCTCCTGGAACTATTGTGGACTTAATAAAAATATTTTTAACCTATTTTGATAATTGAATTTTACAAAAACACAAATTATCTTTAAAGGGAGCGTTTTAAATCTTTGCAAAATCCTAAAAATTATTATAATTACAGATTTAACTTTAGAAAAAAATGAAATGCACTTATTTGACCTTTATAAAATGAAATATTTTTATTTTGGACTTTCATAAAATGGAGATTTTAACTTTCTCAATTCAGGGCTTGGAATAAAATCCAGGAAAATTCATTAATTCCAGAAAACACTTTAATAAAGGAATGAAATTTTTAGGATGTTACAATGCGCGACCTCACCGAGGAGTTCGTCATGTATGGCATTGCACCGCTTGCTGCCCAGTGGCGTCTTACGCCTGGGAGGCTTCGTCGCGATAACGTCCGCTCGTCCGTGTCTTCGCTGCTGAGACCCTCCGGTCCACGTAAGTTTTGATGGAGGTTAGTTTTCCTATGCTGTCCATCGGGCCCGTTGTTTTAAATCGTGCCCCTTGCCGCTCACAGGTGCTCTCCTAGAAGACGTGGAGCATGCGGTGGGCGTGTTCCTCGGACCGTATACAGCCAGGGAGCACACCCTGCGTGTAGTTGTGACCGCGGAGGCAAGTCTGGGGCGGACAAACCGTGTGTGCGAAGCCTTGGGCATTAGAGTGCCAGAGCGCGCTGTTCCATCCCCGAGCCCACCTCTGCACGGTTCCATGGGGAAGGGAGTACCAGCGAGCACGGGCTCTGACTCGGCGAAGTATGCCAGCTCGGAGGTAGACGCGGATGCGAAGGGCAGAGGAGGGCCCTTGGGCATTGGCATGGAGGAAGGGTGCAGTGTGGGCGATGCAGGGGAGAAGCTTCTATGCCGCCGGCCGGCGTTGAGGTGGAGCCATCGCCTGTGGAGGATGCTGGGGCGGAGTCCCTTCCTACGGCGGTTACTCGGACAGAACCCCTTCCTTCGGTGGTTATCGAGGCGGGGTTGTCGGCTTACTCCCCGAAGGCGAAGTGGCCCCGCACGCTATAGCGAAGGGTTCACTATAGCGAGCAAGGTCGGGGCCCTATGGGACTCCGACTCAGACACCGAGTACCCCTGCTTCGGTGTCCCTGTGGTCCCCTCCATGTTTGCAGCTGCCGGGGGTGGGCGCCTAGTGGAGCTAAGCTCCGACACAGAGGCCCCCTCGCCTGGCGGGGTGGTATCACCAGGGGACACTGATCTCCTTGCGGTTCCTGGCGGGGCTGAAGGTAAGCTTACATTGCTTGGTGTGATGCCGCTAGGCGTTCGTAGGGCTGACCATCATGTCCCCTTGTAGCAACATGCCTCCCCAAACGTGGGCGCCTTGCGGAGCACGAGGACGTTCGTTCGGAAGGGACATCCGGCGCCGCCCAAGCTATCACCGCGGATGTCGCACGAAGCCTAGCGGACTTTGTCCCTCGACCGGAGGTGCTGGCAGGGGGTCACGGATAGTGCGGCCGCGAGCCTAGACCGCCAGGCACTATAGACCTGTGGGTCGGGACTCCTTGGGAGAGTGTTAGAGATCTCCTAAATAAGGGTAAGTATCTGACCCTTAGCAACGCACGGTCCTTTGGAGGTGTACTGACCACTTTATCGTGTAGACCCTTGATGAGGACATCACTCCTTCGGATGCAACCGCTGATCCTCCAACCGTTATGCAAGGTCCAATGACCCGAGCTCGCATGCGACAATTAAATCTAGAGGTGAGCTCGTTCTTAAGCGATCCTTTTTATAGTTTTGAGAATAGATTGCTACCTAATGATGTTATCTTGCTTAGGAACATTGGAGAGGGTCATGAAGTACATGGAGAGGTGTGTGGAGGCGAAGAAGACCAGCAAGGACGTCCAAGTCAAGCCGGAGGCCCAGTCCAACTCGAGTTCGCGTCTGCCTCAGCCTTTAGGACCAGCCTGCAGTAAAACGGATGCCCAGGACGCATACGGACTCCGTTTTGGACGTTCCACATATGTATGGAAAGCTACGAAGGAGACCTTTCCAATGGCTCTAGTTCCATATCAAAATTCCTTCTGAGTCAACAGGAATCATCAAAACAAGTAGATGTTCAGAATCTGTCAGGATGCTGCGCCACCGTATTTTGGGCCGTTCGGCTTTGTATCGTGTTGGAGCCCATTAGGGCGTGTCCAGGGGTTTTGCACGCCTCTCACTCCTTTATATATAGCCGCCACCCCCACCATTAGGGTTGGGTTTTGCTTAGATTAATTCTGTCTTGAATAGTTTCGCCGTTCATCGGTTTGTGAGACCCCAATTTTTGAGTGCTAAATCAATACATCTGTAATTGTGTTGTGTTCTTCCTTGTTCTTGCTTGTGTTCTTCGATTCGCAGGCGAGGATTAGCCTTCTTGGCGAGGTCAACCGGCTGCGCACGGTTGATAACCTAAGGAGACGTGGTGCTGCGATTGCGGGTTGGGGCGTGTTGTTGGGCCGGATCGATTTGTGTCGCGCCTCCACCGTCGAACTTATCGAGAACCTGTTGGAAGGTGGGACCCGTCCCCATCAAGTGTGTCATCGAGCTTGGTGTTCCTTCAGATTCGAGTTTACCCTACCTTTGTTGTTTTCGGTTTCATCCTAGAGTCCAAGAAAAAGCCTAAAAAAATTGTAGTCATAGGTTGTTTCTGTCCCGAGATCTGTTTTAGCCTTTTGCACAATTTGATTTGAGTCCATAGTGTTGAGTTTGTGTCCTTAGTCGAGTTACATTTGCTGGTTTAGATCGTGTTTTGTTTCGGGTTGTCTTGCTTCCGCTACCTCTCATACAAATCCTAGCCGACTTTTGTTTTCCACCCATATCCCACCCTCTGTTTTTGTCTTGTGATCACACAGCTTCCCACCCATATCCCACCCTCTGTTTTTGTCTCGTGATCACCCAACACCATCCCCCACCCTTTTCCCGAGTTTCCGCCCCCAATTTCCACCAATTTCCTCCACCCGATCTCGTTTTGACCTCCACAGAAACCATAACTCGGAGGCCAAACTTCAAACGGCCGTAACTTTTGCATACGGACTCGAAATCAGGCGATTTTTTTTGAAATTGGGTGAAATTAAATTTTACATCCGATACTCCCCTACTTTGTCAAGTTTGGTGAATTTATTTTGTCCAAATTCTGCCTGCAAAGTGCAGTACTCGAGCTCCGATCTTTCGTCACCGATTTTACAGCATATTCATCATTTTTTGTAGGCCACACCTTACATCAGATTGAGGTGAAACTTTGTGTGGTTCCTATTTCTGTGCTCTGCTTTGTGAAAAAAATAAAATAAAAAGAAGCAAAAATAAAAAAATTTGCTTATAGTAGAGAGGAGAGAGAAAAACACACAAAAAGTGCTCTCCGTGGCTAAAAAAAGAAAAAAAAGAAAAAAAGGGAGAGCACAGTTTTAGGTGACAGAGATTCATTCGTTTTGTGCTGTTTTTACCTGGCCATCTTTGTTGCTGTCTTTGCTTTACTATTCTGGTCGATTCCTTGTTCATCATATCATACCTGTGATAGGACACATTTTAGGCCAGCAACTAGGACCTGTGCTTTGGACATTTATTCAGCATTACTATCTGTTATTGATTTGTGTTCCACTCACATATTTGGCCTTCCAAACTCCATATACATACTTCCGGACAGCACAGTTTTGACCCTTGCAATCGCTGGTCACACTCTCGAGTATCACAAACCAGCCACGGTTGTACCACCTCATTTGCGATGGTAAGAACACTTGTAAGAGCTTGTAAGCCACTTCCTTTGCGGGTTTCCACTTTGTCCTCCTTTGTAGTTGATAGGGATAATCTTTTGTTTTCCACTGTGTTTCCACTAACCATGGGAGGATCTGAAGGGACGGGACACGGTCGACTTCAACGAGTGTGTTAGTCGCGGCCGGCTACAAGCTGCGCTCGACAAACAAAATGCTTCATTCACGATCTCGGCGCGAATGGACACCATCGTCGCCGCCATTGCCGATTGAACACCACGAAGGCATTGGCGGGTGGAGCGGCGAATGGCTAACCTCAGCTGGTCGGATGGACACATTGGAGACTACTTTGCCACTGTCAATGGCGGCCATCGTCATGACAATGACACAATGTCGATGCGGATGGCAACATTGCTCGTGACGACACAAGATGCGCGACTTCGTCGGCGTCTTGACAAAACCGACATGGTATGGGAGGTAATAACGAGAACCATCATGGTAACGGCGATCCTTTTGCTAAAGTCAAATTTACCATTCCATCTTTTCTGGTCTTTATGATGCTGAAAAATATCTTGATTGGGAGATGACGGTAGAAGCGAAGTTTAATTCTCACTTGGTTCTGAACAACATAGAGTTAGACAAGCTACTAGTGAGTTTAAGGACTTTGCTATTATCGGTGGAATGAATCGGGTACCATGCGTTTACAACTTGATACATGGGAGCGATTAAAAGAAGCTATGCGTGTCGTTTTGTTCCTCCTTCATATAAGCGTGATTTGAGAAAAAATTACAGCGCTTAGAACAAGGTGATAGTTACATTCGGGACTATTATCTTTGAGCTTCAAAAGGGTATGGTGCGTTGTGGGGTTGTTGAGAAGCGGAGGATAAGATTTATCGTTTCTACGAGATTCTGGCGTGAAATTCAGGACATTGTTGATTATAAAGAATTTACTCATCACAACCAGTTGTTCCAGCTTGCTATGCTTGCAGAAAAAGAATTGCGAGGGCGCAAGGAATCAGCAAAGGCAAACACCGACGACCCCTACATGCCGCGACGACTACATCGACGAGACTGCCCAAGTCTTCTTCGAGTTTTCGTTCTCCTCCACCACCTGTGACCAAGTTTGCAGCAACGCCACCGAAGCCACCATCCACGACACGCCTTGCAGATTCTACAAAAACTCCTTTGCAGGGGCCAGCCAAGAGCTCTTCTTCCGTGGCTTCAACGGGCCGCTCCTCCGACATTCAGTGCCATCGCTGCCATGGGCTTGGTCATGTCCAGAAGAATTGGCTGGGCGCTGCAGGTGGTTCATGCCCGTGAGCGGGAGGCATTAGAGGACCGACTGTGCGTCACCAAAGGAGCTCTTCGCCCAGCGGAGGAGGTGCATTCCTCTAAAGATGACCGCATTCGACGCCTAGAGGCGGAACGCGCGGGGGCCGTCTCATATGCCGAGGAGCTTGTGGCGGTGGCTCGGTAGGCGGCAGTGGAGGAGCGAGACGGCCTGCTCTGGTAGGTTGCTGTGCTAGAGGTAGAGAAGAGCCACCTTGCTGCGTCTCTGAGGGAGTAGGACCAGGATCTGGGCGACGCCTCAATGGCGGCATGGGATGCTATGCTGGCCCTAGAGGGCACCCTTGAAAACCTTATCGCTGAAGTGCCGCCCTGCTCATTCGGGCCCGAAGAGCTGTTGCGGACACTTCGACGGATTGGGGAAGCTTCCAATCTTGCTCATGCCACTGCGACGTCCTTTGGCAACCATTGCTCCTACGTGATCGTATGCTTGGCTTGTGCGCTTCTTCAGCACCGGGGCTGCCGTCATGTCGATGAATTGGGCGACCCACAACTGAAAATGCTGACGGGAGCCAGAGTGATGTCCAGTGCAGTGCGTGCTGTTCACCCCGTCGTTCGATTTTTTCACGAGCGGATCTGGGAGTACATCGGGGAGGCCACGGCGAAGGTAGAGCTGCGGCGGACCATGTACGGTGAGGGGAACCTCGGCGAATGGCTGGATGAAGTCCCCTGGCATGACGATGATGGCGCCGATGGCTCGAGGCAGGTGTGACCCGGGGTTCTTGTATGTCGATGTGTGTTGTAACCTACGCACCCCATTCTGTGAATGAAGCGGACATTCCTTCCCTTGATCTTACCAACATGCCATTGTGCTCCAAGCAGCTGCCCGATAGGGACCGGCTGCTAATTTCCGACGCCATAACCTGGTGCCGTTTGCAGTGCTGGTGGCGGGCTGAGGATTCGCTGGATTTCTGGGCGAATCAACCCTCGATGGGCGAGGCTTAGGCGCAGGAGGTCGTCCGGGCGGAGCCGAACGAGTAGCGTTCGTAGGTGGCCGATGGTGTATAATGTAATAGGGGATGTTATTAGCCGTGACCTTTGTAAGAACTCATGTACCAACGCGGTAGAGAAGCCAAAATGCTCGTCCCCGCTGCCTTCTTTGGGCACACCCGCTTTGTGATTTTCTTGTGAAGTTTGTTAGCTAGTCGAAGTAGAAGCGTGAGGTAGGCGCGCAAGCGCTTCGTCTGCTACCCCTCGAAGTGGTGGCAGCGGAGCTGGTGCCTAGTCGAGGTAGACGCTCGAGCGCTCCGTCCCCTACCCTTCAAAGTGATGGTAGTGGAGCTGGCGTCTAGCCAAAGTAGACGCGCGAGCGCTCCGTCCCCTACACTTCGAAGTGGTGGCAGCGGAGCTAGTGCCTAGTCGAGGTAGACGCGCGAGTGCTCCGTCCCCTACCCTTCAAAGTGGTGGCAGCGGTGGCGCCTGTGACGTGCAGCGCGGCGGTCGTCCCCTACCCGCCGGAGTGGTGGCGTGGGCGGCACCTGGTCAATGAGTGCGTGGCGATCTGTCCCCTACCCTTGAGTGGTGGCGGCGGCAGGCGCCTGGTCGAAAGCAGCGTGAGGTAGGTGCACAAGCGCCCCGTCCGCTACCCCTCGAAGTGGTGGCAGCGGAGCTGGCGCCTAATCGAGGTAGATGCGCAAGCGCTCCGTCCCCTACCCTTCGAAGTGGTGGCAGCGGAGCTAGCGTCTAGCAGAAGTAGACACGCGAGCGCTCCGTCCCATACCCTTCGAAGTGGTGGTAGCGGAGCTGGTGCCTAGTCGAAGTAGGCGTGTGAGCGTTTCGTCCCCTACCCTTCGGAGTGGTGGCAGCGGAGCTGGCGCCTAGTCGAAGTAGACGCATGAGGTAGGCGTGCTAGCGCTCCATCTGCTACCCCTCGAAGTGGTGGCAGCGGAGCTGGCACCTAGTCGTGGTAGACGCGTGAACGCTCCGTCCCCTACCCTTCGAAGTGGTGGCAGCGGAGCTGGCGCCTAGCCGAAGTACATGCGTTAGGTAGGCGTGCAAGTGCTCCGTCCACTACCCCTCAAAGTGGTGGTAGCGGAGCTAGCATCTAGTCAAGGTAGACACGCGAGCGCTCCGTCCCCTACCCTTCAAAGTGGTGGCAGTGGAGCTGGCACCTAGTCGAAGTAGGCTTGGGGAATTACAGGAACTAGCTCCGTAGGCCCTCGCCTTCTCGGTCGATGCGGGAGTTCACGGGCACAACTCTTTCCTCGCAACTGTGGATATTGACGGGACATCGGGAGCAAGATTCACGAAGCTCTACACACGTCGCTTTACAGCTGATGGGGGGCTTTGCCTGTCCTCCGTTGCTTCAGGGGCCGCCAGGATAGGGGAACGCGTGACGCGCAATTGGCGGAACCCTGTAATTGAGGCGGGACAATATTGTTGCATCACATGCGCCTGAACGGTCGATGAGATGGTTGGGGTGTAATTGGCTGGGTCTCACGTCCAGGACTCTTTAAAAGAGGGAGCAGGTGAGTGAAGTACCACTCGCCTTCCCAAACATTGGTGCGCTTGCAAGTTCCCCTTTTAAACTTGCAGCCCCTACTCTGCCCCAGCTTCCTCTGGTGCTTCTCTACCAGCGCCGATAGCGACAAGGGCTCCCGCGCGCGGCTGATGCTGCCAGGACGACCACGAGGTCGAACACCCCATCCACATAGGGTGGACGTGACGCCGCGATGTGGGGCCCCTTCGCCAACTCGCCTAAGGGTCGTGGTTGATGAAGGGTGGTGGGCAATTCACTTGTATTTCAGCGAGGAAACTTCCGACTTTGGGGGTAGACCTCCCTTTGCCGCCAGCGAGGTCGCGCTTCGCCTGGGGTGCCTCTTACAGGCGCCTTACATCCCCCCCAGTCTCCTCCCCTAGCTCGAGGATGCTCCTGATGGGGGGCTTTTCACTTGCACCTCAACAAGGGGTCTTGGAACTCCAGGAGTGGACTTCGACCTCCCTGTGCCGGGGCCGCACGCCCCTGGGGGCGCCTTTAATGAGCGCTGTCATCTCTTCTCCGGAAGTGTAGGGCATTGAGCTCCTACGTCGCCTCTTCTCCACGGTGTCACGGGCCAGCTCATCTTGCATGACGCTGCTGCCGGGCTACGGCGCCAAGAGGAAGCTTCCAATGCCTCCGAACTGAGGGGATCCCCCTTAATGGGTGCCACACCCGTGTATCTTGAAAACTTTGTACGTGAGACGCCTCGCCCTTGTACCCATGACATTCCGTCCATGTGGCGCACCCGGTTTGCGGAAAGCGTGAAGAGCCTCTAGTGCTCGTGCTCCACTCTATTTATACTCCAGAGAGTGTGTGGGAATATCATCCACGTCTTATTTATACTCCGGAGAGTATGCGCGTGATGGCACCAACGCGTGCGGGGAACATCCGCATCTTGTTTATACTCGGTAGAGTGCGCAGAGAAAACATCCGCGTCTTATCTAGACTCTGAAGTGTGCATGGGAATACCATCCACATCTTGTTTATACTCCGGAGAGTACACGTAGTGATGGCACCAACGCGTGCGGGGAACATCCGTGTCTTGTTTATACTCGGTAGAGTGCACAGGGAAAGCATCTGCGTCTTATTTATACTCCGGAGAGTGCGTGAGAATATCATTCATGTCTTATTTATACTCCAAAGAGTATACGCAGTGATGGCACCAACGCGTGCGGGGAACATCCGCGTCTTGTTTATACTCGGTAAAGTGCACAGGGAAAACATCCGCGTCTTATTTATAATCCGGAGAGTGCGCGCGAAGGTGTCCCACCGCTGCATCTTATTTATACTCCGTAGAGTGCGTGCGGAGGCGGACCTCGATGCTATGTCTTATTTATACTCCGTAGAGTGTGTGCGGAGACGGACCTCGACGCTACATCTTATTTATACTCCGTAGAGTGCGTGCGGAGGCGGACCTCGACGCTACGTCTTATTTATACTCCGTAGAGTGCGTGCGGAGATGGACCTCGACGCTACGTCTTATTTATACTGAAGTGCGTGGGAACATCAATCACGTCTTATTTATACTCCAGAGAGTACGCGCAGTGATACCACCGACACGTGCGCGGGACATCCGTGTCTTGTTTAGACTCAGTAGAGTGCGCAGGAAAAACATCCGTGTCTTATTTATACTCCGTAGAGTGTGCGCGGAGGCAAGCCTCCGCACATTGCGGCAGGAAATATGACTAGCCTCGCAAACGGTGAACTTTATTGAATTCCCATTTGCACGGGTGAGCGAGTACAAAAAGGTCAGAGACTAACCACTCGGTTGTCGTTGTCGTGGCAGTGAGATAGAAGCCTCTGCTGCTTCCGCTGTCAGAGCCATCGGGGGGGTCTAGCAAGGTGGCTCTTGTGGCTGCCAACGTCCTTGTGCCAGCATTGTTGTGTTGGCGTGCCTAGCCTAGGAGTCTCTCTGGACTGTATGGTGTGGTCCTCGAGTGCCGAGCTCTATGCGCCGGGTCATGTCCTGGTTGCCGTGGACGGTGATGACACCCCGCGGTCCTGAGAGCTTCACGAATAGGAAGCCGTGGTGTGGGACTGCCTCGAATAAGTTGAGGGTTGGTCGCCCCAATATCGCATTGTAGGGGTACTGGATATCAACGACGTTGAAGGTGGCGTCCTTGCTCCTCACATTGTTGCCATAGCCGAAGGAGACCTGGAGATAAATCTGGCCTAGCGCCATCAGCAGCTGACCTCCGAAGCCTTGCAACGGAACTTTCGAGGAGCCCAGGTGACTCCGAGGGATCCCCATTTGGTCGAAGGCACCGGCGAACAAAATGTTCACGGAACTTCCTCCATCAACCAGGACACGCCTGACGTCGCAGCCTGCGACGGTAGCACGGATGACCAGAGGGTCTTGGTGGGGGAACTCCACACCCTCGGCGTTTTCATGCGTGAAGGTGATCTCATAATACACCCAATCCGGCGGTGCCTGCGCCGGGTATGCCGCCACGTTTATGATGAGCCCCCAACGAACTCCAGGGAGGAGCCCCCGGAGATGACGTTTATGACCCTGCGCGGGGCTCCCTCCGGGGCATGGATCCGTAGGGGGCTTTGCTGGGGCTGCTGCACATGGGCTTGAGTCTGCGGAGGCCCTCCAAAGGCTGCATCCCATGGTCCTGAATTTGTAGGGGGCCGTCCGGGTATTGCTGGACGTGTGCCACGACGGGCGGTCGTGCCTCGAGGTCTCTGTCCCTGGCGATGCTTTGCCGAAGTGCCACGATGGCGGTGCATGCGCGTGTGTCGTGATTGCCTCGGCCATGCACTTCGCACCACTAGACATGGTGTTGGTCACCATACTCCGCGCAGGGCCCCTCCTCGCGGCCTCGGCCTCGGCCGCGCTCCCGACCCCAGTGAGCCCTAGCACCGCGGCCAACAGATGCGTTGTCCTTGGAGCCGCCCTCAATGTCGAAGATATAACAGGATCTTCGAGACTTCTGTTGGCCGCGCTTGGGCCTGTCGCCCGATGGGTCCTTGTGCTGGGAAGCATCCTTCGATGGCTCCTGCCTGCGCTTGCCCTTCGAGGAGCCTTCCTTCGGCGAATCTTCGCTCTTCGACGTGCCCTCCGTTGGATTGGCGTCGGCGTCATTGGCCTGACGCCGCCGTGCATCCTCTTCGGCCGTGGCGTATTTTTCCATCTTGTCAAAGAGCTTCGCCACTGTCTTGATTGGCTTCCGCGCATTGTACTCGGCCAACGGCCTCAGGCGAAGACCCTGTATCGCTGTGTTGATGATAGTTGTCTCATTGATGTCTTTGACCTGGCAGCGGACCTTCACAAAGCGCTTGAAGTACTCCCGAAGTGTTTTTGATGATTTTTGTTTGACCACGAAGAGCTGATCCGCATCTACGCGCTCGACATAGTTCCCCTGGAAGTTGTTGTAGAGGCGGTCATGAACCTGCTCCCACGCGCAGATGGAGTTTGACTCTATGGTAAAGAACCAAGAGAGTGCCACTCCCTGCAACACGAGGGGGAGTCCCTTCGCCTTCGTGGTGTCGTCTCCGCCTGCAACTTCGATGGCGATCTCGTACACGCGCACAAACTCCTGGGGGTCTGTGTCGCCCTTATACGATGCGATGGCACTGGGGAACTTGAAGTCCTCCGGTCATGGCACCTGCTGGAGGCCCGCAGATAGCGGGGACTCTGGATCCACGCGTCGTAGCGAGGCGCGGCTGGACGTGGGGGCATCGTGGCTATCCGCCCGTTCTGGCGTGGGCTCCGGCGCGACCACCGGCGGGGTCTGTTGACTCCGGGCCTCTTGCATTCTCCGCACGGCCCCACGGAGATCTACTAACTCCTGCTGGAGCGTGCCAAGGGCCACTAGCAGGGCGTTCTCCACTGCCGGCGTAGACGAGGCAATCGACGCACCCGGTCGCGCTGCCGGGATAGTCGTGACCACGGCTCGTACCGTTGGGTTGCCCGCCGCGCCAGTGTGATGGACCCCGGTGTCGATGACGGGGCCCATATCGTCGCTGAGACCGCTCGGTGCTCCCGCACTGGGTGTAGGGACGATGGTCGTGCCTCCTTGGGCGTTGACGTTACCGCTCCCTACCACCCGGCCGGTGCTGCCGAGTTTGATTGTTGCGCCGGCGGTGGGATCGAGCGTTGCATCGGTGGTGGCAGGGTCGACCGTCACATCGGCAGTGGCGGGGTCGACCGTCACGTCAGCGCTGGCGGGGGCCATAGCCACGCGGTGAATGTCGACGCTCGTGTTTGCTGTGCCCGCGTTGTCGTTCGCGCTTGCGATCGCCGATGCCGAAGCCCTGGTGTTGACGCGGGACCTCATCGCATCCCCTTCCTTCCTCCTCGCCACCGATGATAATGCTTTCTTCGGTGCCATCCTTCTCGAGATCTTGAGGCTTGCTCTCGTCTTCCCACGGACGGCGCCAACTGTTGTGGTTACAAATCAAACAGAGAGAGGGGGTGTATGGTAGTGGAGAGTTAGGTGAGCAATGTTCTCTTGGGTTCTCCCCAGGGCTTGCATCATGTGTATATATATATATATCCTCGTAGAGAGTGTCTTTACAATCGTACCCTTACATACGAGTATCCTTCCCAAGGGCAACTATATCATTGTACATGTCTACCTTGGGTTTATAACTTCCTAACAGGCTAGCTGGGTTTAGGTGGGGGCCACCCCTACAACAATATCATTCATAACATGTCATGATATTGTATTGTGGATATCGCCGCTTATAGTCACGACCGTACTGGTACAGCATCGTATATTACCGTAGTACGATGCACACTTTTACCTTGTTGGGTAAAGGTGCTGTGGAGCATAGCATGCATATGCATTACATTGTGGACGAAGAAACTGCACTCATATGCCAGTTGTTAAAAAAAATCTTATGTGGCTTGACTCGTGAGAAGTCTTGGAGGTTTATTGAATGTGAATGCATATTGTGGATGTGGACATGTGGTAACTTTATTGATGTTGTATAATTATTTGTAGTTTGAATAGCATGTTAAACAGTTTGCTTACTGAGATTTTTATCTCACCCTTGTTTTTCCCCCTACAGGTGATTCTTGAGCATTTATGGGATGGGTAGAGCGGCACCATAATAATGCACTTAGTTCATCGATTTATGCTGTAATAAAGTTGAAGGGAATCTAACCAATTGTCTAGCTATAAGTGGATGTTTACTTTAATTTAATAATGTTGAACCTGTGGACTATTCTTTGGATTAAACTACTGGAGGTTGTTTTGTTTATTGAACTTGGTACCATTATCTTTGTTTCCCTTAGTTGATTATGCTTCCGCTTAATTTGACATGTTTAGAAATAGTTGCCAGTTTAAATTATCTTGAAATTTTGGTTAGCTGTAGAGTGGTTTAGTGGCATTCCAGGGTAATGTGGGTCCTGAGGTGTTACAGTTGGTATCAGAGCCTAGGCTTTAGATTCTAGGAGAAATAAGAAAATTGACACACTTGCACATGTAGGATGGGGAAGGGTTTGCATATACCTTGTTGAATTCTTTAAATTATTGCTCGTGCTTTATTTGCTTGATGATGATGTCTTTGCTTGATTGTGGGTTGCGGTGGTTGCAGGAATGCCGCCTAAGGGTAGTGGCTGTAGCCGTGCAGCTACGCTGGTAGTGCAGCCAGTGGTCGAGGAGGCTGAGGATACTCAGCCAGCAGGTGGTAACCAGGAGGAGCTATTGGCCGCGGTGAGGGCCATGCAGCAAGAGCGAGGCGTTGAAGCGAGCGGCGGCCCAGGTGCTAAAGCGCTCACGGTGCACGAGGTTGCGATGGCGGGCGATTAGCGACATCTTGCTTCGTGAGTGGGTAGGGTTGAGGTTGGATAACTTTGACGGGGCAGCCACTCCAGTGTAGGCCGAAGACTAGCTGTCCTATGTGAAGGACAAGATGGAGGCATTCGAGGTGGTTGTCTCCGATCGCGTGCGCTTTGTGTCGCAACCGAAGGAGAAGCCGGACACAGTGGAAGGGTGCGATCTGCTTTCGCTGCGGCTGCACATGGACCGCTGACGTGTGTGGAGTTTGTCCGGCAGTTCAAGAGGAGGTTCTACCTAGAGACCTTTCTGGACAATATGAAAATCGACCTGAGCAAGTACACTCAAGACAAGTAGTTTGTGGCAGAGTATGAGGTGGGCTTCAACCAGATAGTCCGCTTTGTCCCATAGGTGGCTCGGGATGATGCGAAGAAGGCCAGGCAGTTTCGTCAGGGACTTAAGCCTTCAATCCACCACCTGCTGGGTGCTTTTTCGATCATGAACTTTCGTACCCTGGTGGAGCAGGCCTTGGGGATCGAGATGCAGCATGCGTACACGGAGGACACCCACAAGGCCTTTGGAGGAGATCAGCCTCGAGGTCAGAGCAAGAGGAGGGGCCATTCTGGGGACCCTGCGCATAAGAAGGCAAAGGGTCGTTGTCACCAGCCCTACTATGGAAGTACAGGGTAGACCAACTCTACTGGAGGGAGCTCTTTGCAGTACCGTGCCACGTTGAAGCTCAGACTGGGCTTGGTGTGCTTTCGCTGTGAGGATCCGCACAAGCGGAGCGACTGCTCTTGGAAGGGGCAGTGTTCTATCTATGGACAGAACCACAAGGACATGGTGTGTAGGCAGAATCCCAGGGGGAAACTGCAGTGGGAGCTAGCGCCTACACCTCAAGCGGGGTCTACCCGCCCTGACGGCACTGTGCAGATGATGGCTGTGGTTCCTACTCCGCAGTTTTTGCATGCGGTTCCTACACCGCGTTACCTGCCAGCGCCTTCAGCACCTTCGTTGACTGTTCTGGCGCTCCCACCTGGAGGCTATTGGGTTCAGCAGCCTGCTACACCTTCGACGCCAGTACCCCAGTGGACTTCTGCACCGACCTACACCAATACCCCAGTGAACCGAGCTACTGCTGATCTGTTGCTTCCTCTGCATCTTCTACATGGCTGCAGCTCTGCTTCACTCTGCCTGCTTCCTCTACAAACCGTCTTCAACAGCTTCTCTTAGTTTCTCCCTTGGTTGAATGTTTCTAAACTCTATCCTTAATTTTGCTACTAGTCTTGTGTAATGTTATGAACTATTCATGAATGTTGTTATGGACCTTGTGATCTTGTGATATAGCTGGATGATTGCAATGATCTTTGTAGTAGCAATGTTATGACCTTAAATGTCTGGTTTAGATTTGTGATTATGCTTGATAGTCAGTAGTTTTATTTTATTAAATATGTGATTTTGCTTACTAGTTTAGATCTAATTTTCCAGATTAAAGTTAATTTTGAGTTTGCTGTTCTGTTAGTTCTTTTAGTAAAAAGAAAAGACAAAAAAATATTAGTTTAGATTTACGGTTTTATGTCATTGTTGATATTAGATTTATTTTCCGTAATTGCTTTGTTCTGTTGCTTACTAGGAAGGGTTAGTTGTAGTTTTAGTTGAAGTCTTAGTGCGTGTCTTCTTCTCATCCTTCCCCATGTCTTCTTCTTCCCTCTGTTTCGTCTCTCCCTTCCTAGCTCCTTTCTTTTTTTCTCGCTAGCGTGTCTTCCTTAGCCCCCTTTTCTTCTTTCTACTAGTAAACTAACCTCACCTCCTCTCTTCTTCTCTCTTCCCCAGTCCAATTCCTCGTCTCCTCTTCTCCTTCAGTCCTTCCTTGCTTCTTCTCTCCTTTCTGCAATTTCTGTCGTTCTTCTCTCCCTCTCTCCTTTAGTCCCGTAGTTCATTTAGGAGTTTCGTTTTCCCTTTATATTTCCCCGTTCGTGCGACTTAGCATTGGTTTGGTGTCATGTCACTGGTAGTCTAGTCCCTGTGGAGAACACGACATCTCGCCGCAATCTTTGCGGCAACCCGTACACTTGCAGGTGTGCAGTTTTGCACGATCAAGAAATTGGCGTTGCTGCCGGGGACTAGATATTGGTGATCGCATTAGACCATAGACTAAGTCATTTTCCCTTTTGGCATGTCCCCATTTAGGTTGGTTTATGGTAAAGCTTGTCATCTTCTCCTTGACCCTCCTCTTTCTTTTGAGCCTATGTGATGATCATTTAGTGGTCAAGCTAAAGACCTAAAACAAGCGCTTCTCAGGAGGCAACCTGAGCATTTTACTGTTTTCTTTAGTTTTTCTCTTTTCAGGTACATGCTAAACCATCATCCAAGCATGACAGGAAGCTATTGGGATGATGTGGGACTGCTTTATTCACTTTTTGCACCCGGTGAGCTATTTCTAGCCCCCTAAATTTCTATTCTTGAGTGAATGCTTAATTCAAGCTTGGGGAAAGACCTGTTTGTGTATGGATGATTCTTTAGCATGTTGGTAGTTAAGTAAATCTGTTTTATACATGAATAATTCTGTAGCATGTGGGTAGAAAAGTTGATGGTTGTGTAGTTGATGATTCATGGCCATTCTCTATGCTTCATATTATGTTTTTGTTGATGACATGTTGCTGTCCTGAACATTATTATGTGCTGTCATATTGTGCTTATTGAACATTTTGGTCATTTGAGTTCATTGTCATGGTCAATCTAGAATGAGCACACTGAAAATTACTTAATTGAGCCAAAAGAAGAAATTGAATCTTGTTACTTATCCTTAATTGCTTAGAAATCTTGTGATCCTTTAGTATTTGATTCATTGCACGTTACACATGAATCTCTATCATCTTTGGATTGCATTGGTTCTAATTATCACCTCTTGAATGATCATATCTAGGAATTCATGCTTGGGCACATTACTTAATTTTAGAAATAGATACTTTGCTAAAATGAAAAGTTTGTGAAAGGGGTAGTCCTATCTTGAGCCAATAACTTGTTTGAGTTATCTAGGTATCCATGTCTCGGGACACGTGTTACTTAGCATTAATGAAAACCGGTTAACGATGCTTAATATTAAAGAAAAAAAGGATAAAGAGAAATTTTACTTTAACGTGTGAGTGTGTTGAATAAGTAACTATGTCACATTGGTTTGCAACATTTGAATAAGTGGCATATTTGCCCACATGAAGTTTGAGCGTGTTAATAAGTGGCATGTTTGCCCAAGAGTTGGAATAAGTGGCACTTGCCCATTGTGTGTGTTCAAGAATTTAAAAAAATATATAGTTAAAAAAAGAGGTATCATGGCTCAAGTATGGACTTTTTCATAAATATCAAGCAAGTATTAGTCTCTTTGTCTAAAATAGTAAAGGCCCTAGCATGACTCTTTGATATGTTCATTCTTGATGTTATGCATAGTCTCGATGCCTTTCAATTTTGGTTGGATTCATGTGATCACTTTGTGCAATTCAACACTTATGTGTAACTTGATTTGATCAAAAACTATAGTATCACTTTGATATCTTTGCTAGAACATTTGTTCTCATCTTGGATAGTTCTCAATCTTGAATTGCACAATCCCATTTTGAATGATGAGTGCATATTGACTTGTTTCATGCATTTACTTAAGATATTTACATCTTGCTTTTTCCTAGTTGTCCGGGTTCGAATTCATCATATTATTATTTGCTTGAGGACAATCAGAGTGCCCCGCAGTACTCTCTCTCGTTGCTATGCCAGTTGTTCCCCGATCAGCGAATGCAGAAGTCAGGGTTGCTGTGGGCCATGGTTGAGGGTCACGAGGCTACCTTGAGGATAGAGGATATACCGGTGGTTTGCCGGTACCCAGATGTTTTTCCTAGTGAGCTCCCAGGCTTGCCACCAGAGCGGGAGCCGGTCTTCCGCATAGAGCTTGTTTCGGGTACGTGGCCTATTTATAAGTCCCTGTATCGGATGGGCCTATTGAGCAGGTGGAGTTGAAGAAGTAGTTGGATGAGCTCCTAGCTAAGGGGTTTATTAGACCGAGCACGTCGCCTTGGGCTGCTCCAGTTTTGTTTGTGGGGAAGAACAATGGCACCAAGAGGCTCTGTGTGGACTATCGGGCACTCAATCAAGTGACGATCAAGAACAAGTATCCATTGCCTCGTATTGAAGATATTTTCGATCTGTTGAGAGGTTCCAAAGTATTCTCAAAGATTGATATGCAGTCTGGTTATCATCAACTGCGAATCAGGGAGGAGGATATAGAGAAGACAGCTTTTAGCACAAAGTATGGGCATTTTGAGTTTGTCGTTATGTCTTTTGGACTGACAAATGGCCCTGTTGTCTTTATGGAAGCCATAAACAGGATGCTCCATGAGTACCTGGATTCTTTTGTGGTGATTTTCATCGATGACATCCTGGTTTATTCCAAGACGAAGGAGGAACATGAGTTGCATCTCAGTCTGGTCCTGGTTGCCCTTCTGAGGAATAAATATTATGTGAAGCTAAAGAAATGTGCTTTCTGGCTGTCCGATGTGGGGTTTTTGGGTCATACCATCACTCAGCATGGTATCATAGTGGATCCGAAGAATATGGCAGCAGTGGTGCAGTGGCGGAGGCCAACTAATGTGTCAGTGATCTGGAGTTTCCATGGCCTAGCCGGTTACTACCGGCGCTTTGTGCAGGATTTCTCTATCATCGCTAAGCCGATGACCCGACTCACGCAAAAGGGTTTCCTTTTGTGTTGACGGACGCCTATGAGGCTTATTGTGGCTACAGACCAAACAGAGAGAGAGAGTGGTGGTGGAGAGTTAGGTAAACAAATGACCTCTTGGGCCCTTCCCAAGACTCAATATCATCATATATATATACGTACATCTTTACAACCGTGGCTTCGATGTAGACGCGCGAGCGCTCCGTCCCCTACCCTCCGAAGTGGTGGCAGCGGAGCTGGCGCCTTAGTCGATGTAGATGCGCGAGCGCTCCGTCCCCTACCCTCCGAAGTGGTGGCAGCGGAGCTGGCGCCTTAGTCGATGTAGATGCGCGAGCGCTCCGTCCCCTACCCTCCGAAGTGGTGGCAGCGGAGCTGGCGCCTTAGTCGGTGTAGACGCGCGAGCGCTCCGTCCCCTACCCTCGAGTGGTGGCGGTGGGTGGCGCCTTAGTCGATGTGACGCCGCGAGCGCTCCGTCCCCTACCCTCCGAGTGGTGGCGGCGGGCTGGCGCCTTGGTCGATGTGAACGCGGCGCTCCGTCCCCTACCCTCGGAAGTGGTGGCAGCGGAGCTGGCGCCTTAGTCGGTGTAGACGCGCGAGCGCTCCGTCCCCTACCCTCCGAAGTGGTGCCAGCGGAGCTGGCGCCTTAATCGATGTAGACGCGCGAGTGCTCCGTCCCCTGAGGAGGGATTGGGGCCTAGCCGCGTAGGTTCTGTCCCCGACTCCCTGGTGGCCAATGGAGGACCTCACGGGCGACGCTATTTTGCTATATTCTCGAGCGCCGATGGGACAGCTGAGGCAGAATCGCCTGATATCCACACATGGTGCGGTACAACTGCAATGGAGGTGTCTCTTGGCCATCGTACCTCGCTCCGGGCCCCGTAGGGTGGGGGGACGCGTGGAATGGGGCAGCCTTGCCGCACCACGTGCTCCTGGGGCGTCGATGGGACTCTTGGCCGCTTGCCGTTGTCTTGGCCACAGGGTCTCTTTAAAGGGCGGGTGGCCAAATGGGCGGCACTCGCCTTTCATCGCCGCACCCCATACTCATTTTGTTCCAACCGCTCAATAGCGTAGGGGACTCGAGCGCGCCGATGCGCCTAGGCGTCAGCGGTCGGTGTCCGCCTCTGCTGGGGATGCGTCGCCACGATGTGTTTTCCCTCCACCCGCGCGCCGAAGAGCCGCGAGTGGTGCGGGGTGGTGGGCAATTCACTTGTACTTCATCCGGGCCGCTCCTAACTTCAGGAGTAGATTGTTATGGCGTGCCGGCGAGGCTTCGTCTTGTCCTGCTGTCCCGCACAGGGCACCGTTCTCCCCGTCTCCTCCCTAGCTAGTGAGCGGCAGGTTGAGGGAAGGAGGGGAGGGGGGCCGGCTTGTGGTGCTGCCGGGAGCCACGCTGCTTCGAGGGCGGGCGCCAGCCCTGGGCGCACTCCGTCTTGAGGGTCTGGGTCCGCCGCGCGCCTTTACGGGGAGCGTTTGGTTGCTCGACCCTGCTGTGGAGGCGCGGACCATCGAGCTTCTATGCCGCCTGCTTGATCGGCATGCAGAAGCGCAGAGCACGGGCCCCACGTTGAGCTCCGGCGCCTCGCTCCTGTACTCGCGGCCACCCGTCCGTGCAGCTCGCACGGCTTGCCGAGGTCGCATGGTGCCCCGGGGGTCCGTGCGCCGTTGTATGTGGACTCCGGCAAGTGCGTGGGAATATTGTCCACGTCTTATTTAGACTCCGAAGAGTACGCACGGTGAGGACACCGGCGTGTGCGCGGGACATCTGTGTCTTGTTTAGACTCAGTAGAGTGCGCAGGGAAAACATCCGCGTCTTTGTTTGTACTCCGGAGAATGCGTGGGACTATCAACCACGACTTACTTAAATTCCGGAGGGTACGCCCTCGCGTGCGCGGAACTTCCGCGTCTTGTTTAGACTCAGTAGAGTGCGCAGGGAAAACATCCGTGTCTTTGTTTGTACTCCAGAGATTGCGTGGGACTATCAACCACGACTTACTTAAATTCGAGAGGGTACGCCCTCGGCGTGCGCGGAACTTCCGCGTCTTGTTTAGACTCAGTAGAGTGCGCAGGGAAAACATCCGCGTCTTATTTATACTCCGTAGAGTGCGCGCGGGGGTGTCCCCCCGCTGCGTCTTGTTTATACTCCGTAGAGTGCGTGCGGAGGCGGACCTCGTCGCTACATCTTATTTATACTCCGTAGAGTGCGTGCGGAGGCGGACCTCGACGCTACGTCTTATTTATACTCCGTAGAGTGCGTGCGGAGGCGGACCTCGACACTACGTCTTATTTATACTCCGTAGAGTGCGTGCGGAGGCGGACCTCATCGCTACGTCTTATTTATACTCCGTAGAGTCGTGCGGAGGCGGACCTCATCGCTACGTCTTATTTATACTCCGTGAAGTGCGTGCGAGGCGGACCTCATCGCTACGTCTTATTTATACTCCGTAGAGTGCGTGCGGAGGTGGACCTCCGTGGAGTGCGTGTGCGGAGGTGAGTCTCCATGTGGTGCTCGTGCGGAGGTGGGTTTCCATGCCTGCGAGTGCGGAGGTGAGTCTCCATATGGTGCTCGTGCGGAGGTGGGTCTCCGTGCGGTGCGTGGGAACTTCGACCACGTCTTTATACTCGGGAGTGCGGCGTGGTGACAACACCCGGTAGCGTCGCGGAATCCCGCGTCTTGTTTATACTCAGTAGAGTGCGCAGGGAAAACATCCGCGTCTTATTTATACTCCGTGGAGTGCGTGCGGGGGCGAGCCTTCGCACATTTGTGGCGGTGAGGGGGGGACCACGAATAACCTCGCAAACGGTGAACTTTATTAAATTCCCGTTTGCGCGGGTGAGGGAGTACAAACGGGATATGAACTAACCACCGGACTTGTTACCGTGGCGATGAGGTATGAAGCCTCTTGTGCTTGGGCTGCCGCAGGGTGTATACGGGTGCGTCTGGCCTAGGGGTCGCGGTGAGTTCCCAGGCTTGGGCTTCGGGTTCCATGCTCCAGGTGCCGGGCCACTTGCTGATCGCCGAAAATGGTGATGACACCTCGCGGGCCCGGAAGCTTTACACATAGGAAGCCATGGTGTGGTACTGCCCCAAAGGAGTTAAGAGTTGGTCGCCCCAGGATGGCATTGTAGGGGTACTAGATGTCGACGACATCAAAGGTCACGTCCCTGGTCGCCACATTGTCGTCCTGGCCGAAGGAGACCTGTAAACATATTTGACCCAAAGCCAATAGAGGTTGGCCTCGAAGCCTGCGGGATTCGTGAGGGCCTAAGCGACTCAGAGGATCGCCATCGATCGAAGGCTGTGCGCGAGCAGGGCGTTCGCGAGCTGCCCCGTCGACCGGATGCGCCGGACATCGCACCCGCGGCGCGACTGGATGACTAGGGGATCCTGATGGGGAAACTCCACACCTTCGGCGTCAGCCGACGTGAAGGTGATGTCGTGCTGCGCCCACTCTGGCGGCGGTTGGGCCGGGTATGCCGCCACGTGGTGTAGCCTCCGCACGTATGCTTTGCGCTGTCGCTCCGAGGCAAACTCCAAGGAGGAACCGCCGGAGATGACGATGATGACCCTGCGCGGGGCGCCCTCCAGTATGTGGATCTACAGGGGGCTTTGCTGGGGCTGCTGCGCCTAGGCTTGCGTCCGCCGGGGGCCCTCTTGAGGTTGCGGTTCCTGGTCGCAAATCCTCAGGGGGCCAACCGGTGGCTGCTGAACGTGCGCGACGACGGGTGATCGCGTTTCGAGATCCCTGTCCCTGGCGGTGCTTTGGCGAAGTGCTGCGATGGTGGTGCAGGAGCGGGTATCGTGGTTGCCTTGGCCATGCACCTCGCACCACTGTGGGTGTTGGTGGTCGCCGTACTCCACTCGGGCCCAACCGTCGCGGCCCCGTCCTCGGCCTCGCCCCCGACCTCGTCGGGCCCTAGCCCCGCGGTTGGCAGGGGCGTTATCCTCGGAGCCGGCCTCGATGTCAAAGACGTGCGGGTTCGCGGGGCGTCGGCGGCGCGGTGGGCCTTGTCGGCCGGCGTGTCGTTATGCGGGAGGTGTCGCCGACATCTCCTACGGCGCTTGCTCGTGAGGAGCTTGCTTGTCTTTGGTCGGCGCTCTTTGCGGCGCTTCCGCTGGGTTAGCGTCGGCGTCGTTGTCCTAGCGTCGCCGCGTCTTCTTCGCTCGAGCATATTCCTCCATCTTGTCGAAGAGTTTTGCCCTTTGTCTTGATCGGCTTGCGGCGTTGTATGCGGCGATGGCCTGGCGAAGACCTGCACGCTGCGTTGATTATTGTTGTTTCGTTGGCGTCTTTGACTTGGCGGCGGACCTTGCGGCGTTTGAAATACTCGCGGAGCCTTTAGATGGATGTTGCTTGATGGCGAAGAGTTGGTCGCGTCGGCGCGCTCAATGTAGTTCTCACGGAAGTTGTTATAGAGGCGGTCGCGTACTGCTCCCATGCATATATGGAGTTCGGCTCTATGGTAAAGAACCATGAAGCGCCACTCCTTGTAGCGCGCGAGCCCCTTCACCTTGGTGGTGTCGTCTCCGCTTTGCCGCCTCGATGGCGGTTTCGTACCTGCCTTACGAACTTCGCGAAGTCCGTGTCGCCTTTGTGCGATGTAATGGAGCTGGGAAATTTGAAATCCTCCGGCCACGGTACTTGCTGTAGGCCCGACGATAACGGGGATTCCGGGTCCACGCGTCGGAGTGAAGCGCGGCTGGAAGTTGGGGCGTTGCGGCTGTCCGCCCTCTCGGTGCGAGCTCGTGCGACCAGCGGTGAGCGGCGGGCCCGAGCCTCTTGCATGCTCCTCACGGCCCCCCTGAGATCCACCAATTCCCGCTGGAGCGTGCCAAGGGCCGCCAACAGGGCATTCTCCGTGGCGGGCGTAGATGGGGTGGCGGGTGCGCCTGGCAGTGTGGTCGATGTCATCGCGACCGCTGCTTGCGCTCCTGGGCTGTCCCTCGCGTCCGCGCCGTGGAGCTCGGTGCCGATGGTGGGGCCGCTTGGCACTTCCGTTCCAGGTGCAGAGGCGGTGGTCGCGCCTTTACGACCATCGAGGCTACCGCTCCCTAACGTATGGCCGGTGTCGTCAAGGTGGCTCGTCGCGCCAATGGCGGGTTGGGGTGCAACGGGTGGGTTGGGGCCGATCGTCACATCAATGGTGGCGGGGTCGATGGCGTCGGAGGTGGCGGGGTCGATGGCGTCGATGGTCGCACGATGAGCGTCGTCATTGTCTTCCCCGACCGCCGATGCGAAGCCACTGTGCCGGCGCGGGCCTCGCGCGGCGCTTCTTTCTTCCTCGCGGCCGATGACGAAGCTTTTTTCGGTGCCATCCTCCCCCTTGCAGTCTTGAGGCTTGCTTCCATCGTCCCCACGGACGGCGCCAACTGTTGTGGCTATAGACCAAACAGAGAGAGAGAGTGGTGGTGGAGAGTTAGGTAAACAAATGACCTCTTGGGCCCTTCCCAAGACTCGATATCATCATATATATATATACGTACATCTTTACAACCGTGGCTTCGGTGCGAAGCCTTCCTTAGTACATAGTTCTCAACAGGCTAGCCGGGTTTAGGTGGGGGCCACCCCTACAACAAGGCTAGCTTTCAGACTTTGAAGAACAAGCTGGTGAATGCACCTATTCTATCCTTGCCTGAGAGTGGCAAGCGCTTCACGGTGTACACAGATGCTTCGCGGATTGGTCTTGGTTGTGTGTTGATGCAAGAAGGCTGAGTTATCGCTTATGCTTCCAGACAGTTGAAGGCTCATGAGCAGAACTATCCTACTCACGACCTTAAGTTGGCAGTGGTTGTTTTTGCCCTAAAATCCTGGAGGCATTATCTGTATGGGGAAAAGTGTGATATCTTTACCGATCACAAGAGCCTTAAGTACATATTCACTCAGCGAGAGCTGAATTTGAGGCAGCGAAGGTGGTTGGAGTTGATCAAAGATTATGATCTGACTATTCAGTATCACCCTGGTAAGGCTAACGTGGTGGCTGACGCCTTGAGCAGGACAGGAGTACCTCAGGTAGCGATGTCCTTGATCTCAGAGTTTAAGAGGATGGGTATCTCTTTCTTTCTTACTGGAGCTGCACAGGCAGAGACACAGATGGTCATCCAGTCTGCTATTCCTGAGCGCGTTTGTGAGGCTCAGCAACACGATCGGCTCCTTTCGGAGGTGCGAAAGAGAATCTTGGAGGATCATTCCCGAGACTTTAGTGTGGATGAGTGTGGTGCGGTTCGTTTCAAAGGCTGGCTGTGTGTACCCCAGAAATCCAAGGTGAAGGATGATATTCTTCGTGAGGCTCACCGGACTCCGTATTCTGTACATCCGGGAGAGACCAAGATGTATCGAGACCTAAAGCAGGTCTACTGGTGGAAATGAATGAGGGTGGACATTGCCAAGTATGTTGCATCTTGTGGCGTTTGTCAGCAGGTGAAGGCCGAGCATAAGCAGCCTGCTGGTTTGTTGCAGCCTTTGGAGGTGCCGAAGTGGAAGTGGGAACATATCACTATGGACTTTGTGGTTGGTTTGCCGCGCTCACCTCGAGGGCGAGATGCAGTTTGGGTTGTGGTGGACAGACTTACCAAGTCCGCACACTTCATTCCGATGAAGACGACCAGCACAGCGCAGGTTCTGGCCCCGTTGTATATCCGGGAGGTGGTGAGACTTCATGGTGTACCTAAGTCAGTTGTTTCTGACCGAGACGCTAAGTTTGTCTCTAAGTTCTGGCAAAGTCTTCAGGCTACGTTGGCACGACAGTTTCCCTCAGTATAGCTTTTCACCCTCAGATGGATGGTCAGTAAGAGCGGACCATTTAGACCTTGGAGGATATGCTTCGTGCTTGTGTACTGTCTTGGAAGGGTAGTTGGGAGGACCATCTGGCTTTGGCAGAGTTTGCATATAACAATAGTTATCAGGCGAGTATCAAGATGGATCCTTTTGAGGCTTTGTATGGTCCGAGGTGTGTTTCCCCTCTTTGTTGGGATGTAGTGGGCGAGAGGTCTTTGCTTGGCCTGGACCTTGTTCAGCAGACTGTGATGAAAGTGCGGGAGGTTCGTTAGAACACATTGGCTTGCTCGAGCGGACAAAGAGTTATCTCGGGCGTTCAGTGGCGAGAGTTGGAGTTTGCGGTTGGTGACCTTGTGCTCCTTCGGGTGTCGCCAACCAAGGGCATTGTTCGGTTTGGTACCACCGGGAAGCTTAGCCTGCGGTACATCGGCTCTTTTCCAGTGGTTGCTCACGTGGGCAGTTTGGATTATCGTTTGGAGTTGCCAAACTCGTTGAGTGGTGTGCACAATGTTTTCCACATGTCTATGCTGAGGAAATATTTGCGGGACCCCGAACACAAGATTGACCTGGAGCAGGTCATGGTGGATCAGGATCTCACAGTGGAGAGTCGACCGGTGCGTATCCTGGACACATCGGAGCGGGTCTTGAGGAATAAGACCATCAAGTATGTGGAGGTCCTCTGGACGAATCAGTCTGAGAGGGAGGCCACGTGGAAGCTTGAGGAGCAAATGCAAAAGAAGTACCCCGAGCTCTTCGAGGCTGGTGAGTACTCGTAGTTGTAGTTAGTGGTTTTCTTTGGTTGCTCTTTTCTTGCTGTCTTCTTGCTTTTGGCTTGAGGAGTTGGATTCAATGACGAATCCTTTTTAGGTGGAGAGAATGTAATATCCTGAACGTCGATTCGGCGTAAGTTTTAAAATAATCGCGGAGTCACCTAGAGTTTCGGTAAAGCGCAGGAAGGAACAAAAAATAAATAAAATTGTGGGATATCATTAAATTAAAAAAAATGGAAATGATAATAATAAAAAAATATTTTAGAGAGGGTGGGCTTGCCACCTTGGGCCAAGGGGCCCAAGGGGGTGGCTGCACCCCCCTTTTACCCTAGCTACCCCCATATGGCCGCACCCCCGTTCCTCTTTCCCACAGCCGCCACCCCACCTTCCTCTCCCCCCTTGTGCGCCACTTCCCCCTCTCCTCCATTGCTGTCCCTTGGTGCTAGGAGAAAGCAAGAAGGAAAGAGAAGAAAGGAAGGAAGGAGAAGAAGAGGAAGAAGAGGGGTGATCCCAAGGGGATCCCCTAGGTAACTCTCCCTCATCCCAAATCCCTCTGATTTTCACTGTAATTAGGGTTCTTAGCCTAATAATTGGTGGGGATTAGCAATTAGATTCTCTGATTAGGGAATTTCTGCTGTCTACCTGTAGATCAATTCGTGCAGCGCGACTGTTTGTGCCATTTAGACCCTTGAAACGATTTTTTCTGAGGGTCTGCCCAAACGTAAAATTGTAGAGAACGATGAGAACCATGTACTGTATTTTTTTCAGAATTTTTGACCATGGGATTTGGGCGTAGCAGGGTTGGGAACCTCGCTATCTGTCAGGGGTGCAGACTGGGGCAGATTGCTGTTCAGGTGTGATTTAGGGGTAATGATTTTTATATTTTTGGTCACCATTGACAAAAATATAGAGAATTCCGTAATCTAACTACTATATTAAAATCATAATTTTTAGAACCTTACACTGTGGTTGGGATGCATTAGAATCTGGCTGCCCAGATTGCCAGAATAAAGAACGTCCTCTGTTTTCCTCATCAAGTTACACCTTGCTAAGAACAAAATAAAATATGTAATCTACATGAAAAGTGAAGGTATTTAAGTGAGGAATCCAGAAATATATCTCTCTCTGTAAAAGGTTTAGTAATCTTAAAGATATAAAATAATTAAGCAACGCTGCTGTAGTGGGAAGAATGTAGAACCGTTAAGCGGGGAGGGATGTTGTGGGATTTTGGGGTTTAGCGATATCTTTACTTCTTAAGACGTTTTTTCATTGCTGTTGTATTGTGTTGAGAGGTACCATTTGGACAGGTGGTTTTACTCCTGAACGTGCGTGATTTCTTCGCTTCGCCGGTAGAGGCACGTAAACATAGCGGATGTGCTACCGTTTAACCCGTTATTCTTACTACTTGCAATATACATGTTTTCCATAATTTGAAATGATATGTCATGGTTACATGTATTCTATGTAAAGATGTGGTAGCAAGATATTAATCAATTGCTATGCTTTGGATGAGTTTTGGTAGTCTTGTGATAATTTGCTTAATGAGCCAATGCGGAATATGAAAATAAATGTATGGTGGATATGATGATGTTTCCTTGATGTTAATTTCCTGATGATCATATTGAGGCCCTTTGAGGTTGGAATTCTTGTAGTTTATGATTATCATATCATTCATAACATATCATGATATTGTATTGTGGATGTCACCGCTTATAGCCGCGACCATACCGGTACAGCATCGTACATTGCCGTAGTACGATGCACACTTTTACCTTATTGGGTAAAGGTGTAGTGGAGCATAGCATGCATATGCATTACATTGTGGATGAAGAAACTACACTCATATGCCAGTTGTTAAAAAAATCTTATGTGGTTGACTCGTGAGAAGTATTGGAGGTTTATTGAATGTGGATGCATATTGTGGATGTGGACATGTGGTAACTTTAATGATGTTGTATAATTATTTATAGTTTGAATAGCCAGTTAAACAGTTTGCTTGCTGAGATTTTTATCTCACCCTTATTTTTCCCCTAAGGTGATTCTTGAGCATTCATGGGATGGGTAGAGCGGCACCACAATAATGAATTTGGTTCATCGATTTATGCTGTAGTAAAGTTAAAGGGAATCTAGCCAATTGTCTAGCTATACGTGGATGTTTACTATAATTTAATAATGTTTAACCTGTGGACTATTCTTTGGATTAAACTGGTGGAGGTTGTTTTGTTTATTGTACTTGGTACTGTTATCTTTGTTTTCCTCAGTTGATTATGCTTCCGCTTAATTTGACATGTTTAGAAATAGTTGCCAATTTAAATTATCTTGAAAATTTGGCTAGCTATAGAGTGGTTTAGTGGCATTCTAGGGTAATGTGGGTCCTGGGGTGTTACAGGTTCAATTTTAGAACCAGAAGTAAAATTATAACCAGTTTCAATGACAATCATAACCTTAATGCTAGGGTAATCATGAGAATAATGACCACATCCTTGACAACGCTAATATTGAATTGCACTTGTTTTAGTGTTAGAACCAGCAAAAGATTGTATTAATTTAGATGAACTAGTAGGTTTAACACTAGGTGATGGAGTAGATTTCATATTTGAAACATTAGACACAGCATGTGATTATGTATTAGAATTCGAAGGTTTGCTGAACATACCTTTGCTGATGTCTATCTTAGGCCTATACTTGGGTGCGTACGATTAGGTAGATGGGCAGCTTATCTTAGGTGTGAAAATGCTGCGCCATTTTCTTAGTTTTTGCATGTCAGCACGAATCTCCTCAATCACTTCATTAAACCATAATTCGCATGACATCATCCATATTAGCAAAGTGATCCCTTGATGGGTGCTCCTCAGCTGATCTATCCCCTGACATGGTTAGCATAGCAATAAAACAATACAAACGATATATACTACATAAAGAAACATCTAATGTTACCACCGGCCAAGTATCCTATCAATTCCTACGAATAGCAATATTACGTACCTGGACGGTGAGAGACAAACCAGAGGTGTCACTGTAACACCCTGATTTTCAGCCTTTTAAAAGTTTTCAAATTAAAAATGAATGTTTGGAATTTTCTAGGATTTAATAAAGCTTAAAATGAATTTTTAGAAATTAAAAAGGATTTAATATTTTTAAAATAAATATCAACATAAGCTAAAAATATTTTATTTGGATTCCTTGTCTCTCAAGGATTTTTCTAGAATTTTTGGTGAATTTGTTGGATTTATTTGCTATTTTGTAGAGCTCATTTGGATTTATCTTATTTTTTGAAAAAGAAAAGCTCAGAAAAATCCCCTGTGAACAGTAACGGGCCTGGCCCACCACTGTTTACGACCCAACCACACCCCCGCCCGCACCTCCGCCCTCACACCACCCCATCCAATCCCACTCTGGCCCATGCGCCGCCCATCCATGCTGCCACGTGTCCGATCCCGCTCCGGCCTGAGCCCGCACCGTCTCCTTCCCGGACTCGCCTCGATCCACACGCTTAAAACGCTGCCCCGTCGCTGCCCTCGGTACCCGAGCTCGACGCTGCCCTTGCCATAAGCCGCCGCTGTCATTGCCGTCCCTCGCCGCTGTTCCTCACTACCAGACGTGCCCGTCGCCCTCACCGTCACCGCTGCCGTCGAAGTCGTCCCCACCGTCGCACCCGCGCTGTCGTCGCGCCCTCCACCTGTCGCTGGTAAGCCGCCACCCCCGCCGACCAGAGCCAACCCCGACCGCACCGCACCGCGTCCGCGCCCCACACCTGCACCCCGCATCATGTCCGTGCCACGCGTCGGTGATCCAATGGTTGCCTCCCCCGATCGTACACTTCCCCACCGTCGGATCTCGCCGCCGACCGCCGCTCCCGAACCGCCCACGTCAGCATGCCATGTGGTCGTGCCACATCAGCCCTAGTGCCACGTGGTCGTGCCACGTCAGCGCCACATCAGCCCTAGCCGACCCCCCGTGCCACGTCAGCTGCTACATCATCTGCCACGTCAGCCACATGCCACGGTCAGCACCCCCGTGCACTATTCCATGGACCAAGTCTACCGTGAACCCAACTTTCCGTGCACCGAGTCCACAGTACAGTAACTTTTCTCAATTTCCAATTTTTTCCAGCCAATTAATTTTTTGAGAGCCCGTTCTCCTTCGTCCTAGCTCGGATTAACCCCATTCTTTTTTTCTAAATTCATCTAAAATTGAGATCTACCTTTTCATTCTAGTTTCATTGCTTTTGGAGTTCATTTCAATTTTATTTGATTTTATTTTTATTGTTCAGTTGCTTTCTCTCTAGTTAGATCCCGATTTCGGAGGAGCAGGAGCGCCGCTAGAAGATCCCGAGTACCTCGCTAAGCCAAACCAAGGCAAGTTGTAACCTTTGATCATGTTGGATCCAATTTTTAATCTATTATTTAACTACTTTGTTTTAAATTAACATGCGTCGCTATTTTGATACAACATTTGTAATTGGTAGTTATTACCCCAATTGATCAATTCCCTCCTTGATAATTTTGAATACCATTATGGCATTGTCACTGTAGGTTGAGAATTTAATTAGTGATACCATACTAGATGTCACATGGATGGTACGATTAGCATACTTAGCCTTGCTTATGTTACGAATGGGTTTATCATCGTATGTGAATAAATAACTTGAGTTAATGAGATATGGAATCGTGGTTGGTGCCACAATTATAAAATTGGTGTCATGACATCGGTGTGTCATTAGCGGTAATTATACAAAACTAGTTTTCACTTGGACGAGTGATCGTGCAGTAAAAGGGGAAGTGTGGATTCACTTTGAGAGATGTGGAAGTCTCGCCCGAGTAATGTTAAGGACTTAGCTTTGTGCGCTATTGATCTGAGCTTTACCGTGCAAACCACATGTCTAGTATGGGATAGACCTGGCTATTAATTTGGGATATTTCAATTTCGATCTCACCATTATGATGAACATGGTTACTGATTTTCATGTGGCGCAAGGGAGATTTAATGCGAAACCCTAGCGGGCAGGATTGAGTTGAGGTGGAACATTGTAAAAGCCTTGTTGTGATTTCCTTAGTACGAGGTTAATCACATCGTGTGGATACAGTTATGCAACCTCTGCAGAGTGTAAAACTAGTCGAATAGCCGTGTCCCCGGTTATGGACAATGCTCGGTGATTTCACACGAGGGGTAGTGATTTCATAAAGACTTGTGGTTTATGGTTGAAAAGTGAACGGGTAGTTCACTGTTGGGTTTAGCTTATGGATGGGAGGTTCACAAGTGGTTCATTTCCAATTCCATTGATTATTTATTTATTATTGTTTTTCCATTAAAGACGCTTTCAATATATTAACCATATTTATCTTAAAATATTATTTTATGCAAATTAACCTTTCAGGCCTTCATTGGTAAGCCTTGCATATGATATCGCATTCATTTGTTACAAACAATTTGCTGAGTACCAATGTACTCAAGGCTTTACGCCTCATGTTGCTCAGTTGAGGAGTTATACCAATAGGAGGTACCAAAGGGAGGATACTTCAGTGACTTTATGTATTAGGACTTCGCTACTCAATCGATTGTCTATGGGTATGTCGAATGGTTACTACGCTATTTTTTGTTTTTCGCTGCCAGTTTTTGAGCCCTTCAGGCTAGTGAGATTGTAAGCTTGGTCATAAGGTCGTACCTTTGATAATTATTAATATTTGAGTTTTTCCTTTATTTTAACATGTGTATGGTTGATATTGCATCTATGTTTGACTGTGTGCACTAGCGTGATTCTGGACTAGTGCGGTACATACAGAGAGTCCAAATTTACACATTCGGGTCTGGACAGAGATGGTATCAGAGCCATATCGACTGTAGGATGAAACCCTAATTAGAATTGTCATTTAGCCTCAAAAATTATTTTCTAAATTAAACCAACTAAATTCGATACTTAGTAATATTTGTATTCCCTTACCTCTTTCATAGGATTCTTGTTCTTGCCCCACTCTCAAAATTTGGTTTTTACAAATCCTTAAACTGATCTTTACCTTACAAATGCATTAGATGTCTCAAGCTTCTTTCAGCCAGATGGGAGGATGGAGAGGACTTCTTCGTGTTCTGTTGCGGAGCCTTGGATTAAAGAGATCGCCCGTCTACCTCACCAAGGACGAGAAAGAGAAAGGCCAACACATGGGAAGCATCACCAGGTTGTACTTCACCACCAGAGTCAGCAAGTAGTTCTACACCACAGCTTTAGGAGTATCAGAGCTTGTGGAGAATGGTCAGCACAAGAAGCCGCGCACAAGGCCATTCGACGACTTTGCAAGCTATACAAGATCAACATGTCCAGACTTATTCAGAAGTTCAAAGAGCAATCTGGAGCCACCCCCAGCCTACTGGAGCCATCCAGGGAGGAGCCTTGACCATAGTCACCAGTCCCCCTACCCTCGCCTACATCGCCGAGCCCGGAGGAGAGACGACGCATCACCGGCAATCGATAGGAGTACCTTCAGCGCTTCATTCCAGCCCCAGCCAAAGAGCAGTCGCCGTGAGCTCACAACTCGTGGGTGGTATACAGCGATTCAGAGGATGAGAGTAGCGAGCCCTACCTGTCAGAACCCGAGTGGGAGCCCTTAGATTAGAGAGCGCGAGTAGAGCGTTGGTTTTTATTTGCAGTTGTGTGTGATACTAGCTACAAATCTTGCCCTTAAAAGCATTATATTACAATCATATCCAAATTTTATTGGAGTTATTTTCCCAGTTTTGTTGTTAGCCTTTTTGGCTAAATGTTTGTTTAGTATAGAATTGCAATTAGAAGACCCCTTAGACGAATTCACCCTCTTACATGTGCTTTTCCCTCTCACCTTTTCGCCCTTGAGAAGTCAGCAGTTGTTTCCCTTTTCAGAGCAGCAGCAGGATGGTTGATACCAGGAACTCAGTAGGCCGTAACCACGCACACCAGGATCCAAGGAGCAGTGCCACCCAGCCACCCCAAGCAGCCCTAGTGAGCTTGGACCCAGCCCTCAGTCAGTTTTTGGTGGCTCAGACAGAGATGATGCAGACCATGATGTAGCATATGAATGCTTTGATGCAACAGCAGCACCAGGAGGCAGTAGAACCTCAGGCTGGTCGTTAGCAGTCTGGATATGCAGAGTTTATGAGGACGAGGCCACCTACCTACTCCCGATCTTTAGAGCCTTTGGAGGCAGACGATTGGATCCGTTCAGTTGTGAAGAAACTGAACTTGGCCCAGTGCACCGACAGAGAGAAGGTGTTGTATGCCGCACACCAGCTAGAGGGAGACACCGTAGAGTGGTGGGAGAACTACTATGCTACTCACGAGGATCAGGACAACATCACGTGGGCAGAGTTCACCGTCGCTTTCCGACATGACCATATCTTGGATGGGGTGATCGAGATGAAGAAGGAAGAGTTTTAGGAGCTGCAGCAGAAAAATATGTCAGTGAATGAATACCTCAACAAGTTCACTCAGCTAGCTCGCTACGCGCCAGAGGACGTAGCTACAGACGATGCTCGCCAAAAGAGGTTCAATAAAGGATTGAACCCAAGATTGAAAGTGCAGGTGGTGGGCAATGATTATGCCAGCTTTCAGCATATGGTGGATAAGGCTATGCTTATAGAGGAGAGTCGTCGCGAGCTAGAGGAGTCTCGCAAGAGGAGGATGATGCAGCAGGGATCTTAGATACATCAGGCCCAGAAAGCCCGCTTTGGCACGTATCATCCTGCTCGAGTACCACAACAGCCGATCTTGAGACACCGCCCGGCTGCTGCGTTAGTTTGATCGGGACGATGTCTCGATGGATCGAGCGACCAGCGATGAGGCGCCAACCCAGTGGCGTCCGTCACTTGCTTCAAGTGTCATGAGCCAAGACACTATGCTAGCAAGTGCCCCTAAAGTCAAGACGTTATGCCAGTTCGCTTCAATATGAGAGCCACACCAGATCGAACTCCTACCTCAAGAGCAGGACGAGGAGCACCCCAGGCATCAGGCCAGGCCAGCAGAGCACCACCAGTTGTGAGAGACCAAGTGAACCATGTTACCGCCGAGGAAGCCCAGGCAGCGCTAGAAGTTGTGATCGATAAGTTCCTAGTTCATTCAAGCCCTACCACAGTTTTGTTTGATTCTGGAGCTTCACATTCGTTTGTTTTCGGAGTTTTTCTTTAAAGCAACGGTTGAAAACTGTTGTTCTTATATCTGTTCTTTTAATCCAATCCTTAGGTTCCGAGTTGAGTACGAACCTAGGCTGTCCAGGAGTTAAGATAACTATTCAAGGAGTGGAGTTCGGTGCAGACTTGATCATGTTGGATATCCAGTGTTTAGATGTGATCTTGGGTATGAATTGGCTTAAAAAGCATCAGGCAGTATTGGATTGTGGGAGCAGAGCAGTGACCTTAACCAGTGCAGATGGGAGGAAAGTAGAGTTTGCAGCCAGCATGAGTCAGCCAGAAAAGGTTATGGTTTGCCAGAGTAAAGGAATCAAGTTAGAGGATGTACCAGTTGTCAGAGAGTACCCCGATGTGTTTCTGGATGATTTTTTGGGTATGCCACTAGAGCGAGAGGTTGAGTTCCTGATCGAGCTAGTACCTGGTACCTCTCTGATCTCCAAGAGACCCTACCGGATTCCTGCCAATGACTTAGCAGAATTGAAGAAGCAAATTCAGGAGATTTTGGACAAAGGTTATGTCAGACCGAGTTCATCCCCTTGGGGAGCCCCCGTGTTGTTTGTCAAAAACAAGGATGGTAGTCAAGGCATGTGTGTGGATTACTGAGCTCAAAATGAGGTCACCATCAAGAATCAGTACCCTTTGCCCAGGATTGATGACTTGTTTGATCAGCTCAAGGGAGCAGGAGTTTTCTCCAAGATTGATTTGAGGTCAGGGTTCCATCAGATGAGGATCCAACAAGAGGACATACCTAAGACAGCATTTTTGACTTGTTATAGCCTATATGAGTTCACAGTGATATCCTTTGGTTTGACCAAGCCTCCAACCTACTTTATGTATCTGATGAATAAAGTGTTCATACAATATTTGGATAAGTTCATCGTTGTGTTTATTGACGACATTCTAATCTATTCCAAGGATGAGAGAGAGCATGAGGAACACTTGAGGATGGCATTACATAAATTGAGAGAGCACAAGTTATATGCCAAGTTCAGCAAGTGCGAGTTTTAGATGAAGTAAGTTGCCTTCCTAGGCCATGTAATGTCAGCAGAAGGAGTCACAGTTAACCCCGAAAAAGTGAAGAATGTTTTGGATTGGAAGTCATTTTCATCAGTGACCCAGGTCAGGAGTTTTCTGGGTATGGCAGAATATTACTATCGCTTCATTGAAGGATTTTTCAGTGTAGCCAGACCCCTTACACATTTGCTCAAAAAAGAAAAGAAATTTACTTGGATGCCAGAGTGCGAGAAGAGTTTTCAGAAACTAAAGGAGAGTTTGACCACAGCCCCAGTGCTAGTATTATCTGATATAAACAAGGATTTTGAGATTTATTGCGATACTTCTCGCAAAGGATTGGGTGTTAGTGATATGCCCTAGAGGCAACATGGAGATGTTGTATATATCACATACTATGTTTATGATACATTACTTTGTTCCTTGGAATAGACATCATCATTATTGATCAATGAGTATGTGACTTATTCATGAGACTCTTAAATACTAAGATGTTGCTATTTCTAAATGATCCCTGGTCGTATATCATATGAGGAACAAATATGATTCAAAGACAAAGATCAGCATATGTATTGATTGATGATCATGTCTCATGGATCATGGTATGGTGATACCAAATCAATAATATGGACATGTGTTAGTGAACATATGTTGGATAGACCTGCCATGAGACACTACAGAGATTCCATGTGTCATCAGTTGGTCTCAAGTAGTGTTTATGTAGAGTCCTTAGACTTGAGGTCATCATGGTTCCCAACATGAGTAGTAGCTTATTTTGGGACTACTAATCACTACTCCGTAACTGGGTAGTCATAAAAGTAGTCTTCGGGTTTGCCATGAAACATGTAGTGGGATGTGAATGATCAAGATAGAATTTGCCCCTCCTTATGGGAGAGATATCTCTGGGCACCTCAATGGAATGGGGTATCTGAACGGAGAAATCGCACCTTATTAGATATGGTGCGCTCCATGATGAGCCAAAGTGATCTTCCGTTGTCTTTTTGGGGGTACGCTCTTGAAACAGCCGCATTCACACTAAACAGGGTTCCATCAAAATCAGTAGAAAAGACACCATATGAGATGTGGACAGGACAACGTCCTAGCTTGTCTTTTCTTAAGATTTGGGGATGTGAGGCTTATGTAAAACGTTTACAATCTGATAAGCTCACTCCTAAATCTGATAAATGCTTCTTTATCGGGTATCCTAAGGAAACAAAAGGATATTACTTTTATAATCGAGGAGAAGGCAAAGTGTTTGTCGCCCGGCATGGTGTCTTCTTAGAGAAAGAGTTTCTCTCAAGAAGGGATAGTGGGAGCACAGTGCAACTTGAAGAAATTCAAGAAACACCTGATAACGTTTCAGCTCCTACAGAACCACAACAGGATGAACAAACTGTTGAAGAACCTGTTGTGGACACACCAGCACCACGTAGGTCAGAAAGGTCACGTCGTGCACCTGAGAGGTACATGTTCTTGACTACTCAACAACGGGACATATTGTTGTTAGACAACGATGAGCCTAAGACCTATGAAGAAGCAATGGTGGGACCAGACTCTGAGAAATGGCTTGAAGCCATGAGATCCGAAATTGAATCCATGCATAGTAATCAAGTTTGGAACTTGGTTGATCCACCTGATGGTGTTAAAACCATTGAATGCAAATGGGTTTTCAAGAAAAAGATAGACATAGATGGAAATGTTCACATCTATAAAGCGCGATTGGTGACCAAAGGTTTCAAACAAATTCAAGGTATTGATTATGATGAAACTTTTTCGCCCGTCGCAATGCTAAAGTCTATTCGGATCATTCTAGCGATTGCTGCATATTTCGACTATGAAATATGGCAAATGGATGTCAAAACAGCTTTCCTTAATGGAAATCGAGTGAGGATGTGTACATGACACAGCCCACGGGTTTTGTCGATCCGCAATCCGTTGGAAAGATATGCAAGCTCCAAAGATCCATTTATGGATTAAAGCGAGCATCTCGGAGTTGGAACATTCGTTTTGATGAAGTAATCAAAGGGTTTGGTTTCATCAAGAACGAAGAAGAGCCTTGTGTTTACAAAAGGCTAGTGGGAGCGCACTCGTATTTACGGTCTTATATGTGGATGACATATTACTGATCGGAAATGACATTCCTTTGCTTTCGAATCTGTTAAGTCTTCATTAAAAATAGTTTCTCTATGAAAGACTTAGGAGAGGCAGCATATATTCAGGCATCAAGATCTATAGAGATAGATCAAAAGGCTAATTGGATTAAGCCAAGATATGTACATTGACAAGGTGTTGAAAAGGTTCAACATGCATGATTCCAAGAAAGGTTTTCTACCTATGTCACATGGTATAAATCTTAGCAAGAATCGGTGTCCTAGTACACCCGATGAGCGGGATAAAATGAATACGATTCCATATGCTTGGCTATTGGGTCCATTATGTATGCCATGCTTTGTACACGTCCGGATGTTTCGTATGCTTTAAGTGCTACGAGTAGATACGATCGATCCAGTGAAAGTCAACTGGATTGCCGTAAAGAACATCTTGAAGTACTTGAGAAGAACTAAAGATGTGTTCCTTGTCTATGGAGGTGAGGAAGAGCTCGTTGTAAATGGTTACACCGATGCTAGCTTCCAAACCGACAAAGATGATTTTAGATCGCAATCTGGATTTGTGTTACTGCTGAATGGCGGTGCGGTAGTGGAAGAGTTCCAAGCAGCGAGACGGTTGCTTGATTCTACAACGAAGCCGAGTACATAGCGACTCAAGGCGCCAAAGAGG
The DNA here is from genome assembly GCA_036346265.1 of Melocanna baccifera. NCBI lineage: Eukaryota > Viridiplantae > Streptophyta > Magnoliopsida > Poales > Poaceae > Melocanna > Melocanna baccifera. The sequence continues at coordinate 9,516,499 of CM070707.1, read as the reverse complement.
CCGTTTGGATCAAGAAATTTATTTACGAGCTTGGTGTGATGGCTAGTGCCTCCAGCCCAATGGACCTCTCTGTGACAATAGTGGGGCCATTGCACAAGCCAAGGAGCCTAGATCGCACTGTAAGTCCAAGCACATTTTACGGCGATTTCATCTCATCCGCGAGATAGTGGAGAGAGGCGATGTTAAGATATGCAAAGTACAAACGGATTTGAACATTGCGGATCCGTTGACAAAGCCGCTTCCCACCAAAGCATGAGGCTCACACTAGGGCAATGGGTATTAGATACCTACATGGTTGACTCTAGTGCAAGTGGGAGATCTGTTAGTGATATGCCCTAGAGGCAACATGGAGATGTTGTATATATCACATACTATGTTTATGATACATTACTTTGTTCCTTGGAATAGACATCATCATTATTGATCAATGAGTATGTGACTTATTCATGAGACTCTTAAATACTAAGATGTTGCTATTTCTAAATGATCCTGATCGTATATCATATGAGGAACAAATATGATTCAAAGACAAAGATCAACATATGTATTGATTGATGATCATGTCTCATGGATCATGGTATGGTGATACCAAATCAATAATATGGACATGTGTTAGTGAACATATGTTGGATAGACTGCCATGAGACAACTGCAGAGATTCCATGTGTCATCGCTTGGTCTCAAGTAGTGTTTATGTAGAGTCCTTAGACTTGAGGTCATCATGGTTCCCAACATGAGTAGTAGCTTATTTTGGGACTACTAATCACTACTCCGTATCGGGTAGTCATAAAAGTAGTCTTCGGGTTTGCCATAAAACATGTAGTGGGATGTGAATGATCAAGATAGAATTTGCCCCTCCTTATGGGAGAGATATCTCTGGGCCTCGATGTAATGGATTATGAAAGTGCATGGCCATGCCAAGGTGATTGAGGAGTCAATCACGAGTTTATAATCCATCACGGAATCGAGAGAGTGATTGAGCTATTAAGAGGATGACACAGTCTCGCCTTGAGCTCAATCTATATCGTGAGGCAAAGGGATTAGTACATGAGAGGACATTACGAGTTCAGCCGATATGATCTTTACATATACTTTGGGGTTAATATGTCTTACTAGAGACCGCTATTAACATGGTAACCGGAAAGGCGTTTCGGGTCACGACCAAGTATCGTGAACCTCTGGGTCGCACGCTTAACGGGTTGGAACACTAATTCGAATATGATTCGGATATGAGCTCAATTCGGATAGAGATCCGAATAGACTCCTATTGGGCCTCGGTCCACGAGGCCCACGTGAGGAGGTCTATATATGGAGGCGAGGGGCGGAGGATGTGTCCCGGTTAACATCTAGCAAAACCCTAGCCGCCACCTCCCGAGCCAAACCCTAGTTGCTCACGAGTGCTAGTACACTCGCGATCGGCGTTCACCCCGGGCGTGTGGATACGGTGGAGGCGCTGCTCGTTGCGATCTTGATCGGCGTGCGTGGAGACGATCTGTTGGGACGATCGGCTACTTCCACTACTACCTCGGCGAGATTGGATCGGTTTCAATTCTTCTTCATTGCGCTGCGCGTCTAAGTGGTAACGATCCATGATCCTTCCTTAGCATGATATTCTTGGGTGCGCGGTAGAAAAGTTTTGTTTTCTGCTTCCGTAGCCTACGCGTATTCCTTTAGTGGTATCAGAGCCATCTTGCTTAGTTTGCAATCTGGATCAGCGCATATATGTTGATATGCGATAGTAGTAGATTGGATCTATTACAGTCTAAATAAGGTAGCACGGGTTGATGAGATCAATCGGTCATAAGGGGTTGAAATTGGTATGAGTTGATAGCATCACAAGGCCAAAAAGATTAGTTCGTGCTCCTTCTTTGATGTACGCGCGACTTGCCCCTACCGGCTGGAATCACCATCGGGGCTAACTGCGCGCACAATCAGTAGATCGAGTCAACAGATCGAGGTCTTGTGTTGTGGTCTCCTCAAGTATACCGATCGCGATGATCAATATGATTGATCTAATGAAAATTGAGACATTTTGAATGGCTCGGATTTGGGTTGATTTGATCGGCTCGATAAGATTTTCATAGCGATTTGGGACCGCCGTGTGTATCCCCCCTTGTATAGCGTCTTGGGTTCACATCGTTAGGTAGAATGTGATTCCACGTCTAACTTGTTTTTGCAGAGAATGATGTGAATAGTATGGCCCTATAACTTATTTGAATGTATGAGATGTATGTGATGCATGTAACATTCGTTCATGGCCTGCGTGTCATGATTATTTCAGCTATTGTTAGCTGTATATATTGTATTTAACGACCTGCGTGTCGACCTTAATGCTTGAATCTATCTTTGTAATCTTCAATTTCTAGCTATTATAGGTAGTAGCCTAGTTTTGAGGTTACAAGCTTTTAAGCATGGTGGCCTAAAGGAGTGATGTGGAGGATGGAGATCATCTACACCTACTTGGAGATGGATATCACCATTTTTGGGCCATACTACTTCACAGTTAAATGTGTTTATCTATGATGTTATCTATCTTATTCTTATGCAATGATATATGTGATATGTTGCTTTGGTAGGATAGAATCCCTCTTAAAATTAGGTGTTAATGCCCTTCCATATGCTGCACCAAAAGATAATGATCACCGCATGGTAGGTCTACCAAAGTAGAGTGCCATCGGTTATCATCATCATTTGGGGTAGATGTCGGACATCTACATGCGGAAGCATTTGGTTTACTTAACAAGGTTATCAAAATAGTTTTGGACCTTGGGGCATAGATTGGGACCGAGGCATACTGATGTCACCCAATGTAGAGTCACATAAGGATGTGATTAGCAAAGTGTTGCTTACCCATGTCACTAGTTTTCTAGCCGTGATGCCAAAGCTCACTAGGAATTAGTGAAATGAGGATCTTTACCCACTATGTAACTTAGAGGGAGTTTTTGTTACAAAACTCATAGTGGGAGTCTTTTGCTAAATAGTTTAATAAAAGATGAACATAAACATAGTGCTAAACTTTGCATATTCTTGTGTTGTAGATCATGTCAGCTAACGCCGCATTTAGTACTTTTAATTTGCGATCTGTTCTTGAGAAAGAAAAACTCAATGGAACAAACTTTTTGGATTGGTATCGCAACTTGAGAATTGTTCTCAAGCAAGAGCGCAAGGAGTATGTCCTTGAGTCTCCTTACCCGAAGACTTGCACGATAATGCTACTATGGCTGCACGGAGAGCTTATGAGAAGCAAGCGAATGATTGCCTTGATGTGAGCTGTCTCATGCTTGCCACAATGTCCTCTGAGCTTCAGAAGCAATATGAGAACACAGATGCCTACAATATCATTGTGGGGTTACGTGGTATGTTTGAGAACCAAGCAAGGGTGAGAGGTTCAATACTTCAAAGTCCTTATTTGCGTGCGAGGCTTGCGAAGGAATCCGTCGACCCTCATGTGATTAAGATGATTGGCTACATTGAGAGTCCGGAAAAGCTTGGTTTCCCCTTAGCCAAGAGTTGGCTCGATGTGATTCTCGATCGCTTCCCCGAGCTTTGAGCCATTCATAATGAACTTTCACATGAACAACTGGACAAGACCTGGTGAGTTGCATGGGATGCTAAAATCTGCGAGGAAAGCACTAAGAAAAGCAGCAATCATGTGATGATGATGCGAGAAAGGCAAGGGCAAGCCCTATGTCAAGAGAATCGCGGTCAAAAGAAAGAAAGCTCCGATGCGATCGCGAGCGGTTCTAAGGCCAAGAAAGACAAGAAGGCGATGCTCATCACGATGCGATTGTTACTCTGTAAGCAATCGGGACATTGGAAAAGGAACGCCCAAAGTACTTGGAGGATCTTGAGAAGAAGAAGGGAATACGACTTCCACTCTGGTATAAATGTTATAGAGATCAATCTTGCTACTTCATCAACGATTCTTGGGTATTTGATACGGATCGGTTGCTCACATTTGCAAATCGTTGCGAGGGCTAATAAGAGTAGAAGTTTGAGGAGGAGCGAAGTGGATCTTGGCGTTGGCAATGGAGCAAAAGTTGCTGCGGTAGTTGTTGGCACCATGCCATTGTCTTTACCTTCGAGATTAGTTTTGGAATTGAATAATTGTTATTGTGTTCCATCTCTTTCAAAGAACATTATTTACGCTTCATGTTTGCAAGCGAGAAGGTTATGACTTTAAATCTATGGACAATGGTTGTTCTCTTTATTTCAAAGATATGTTCTATTGTCATACTCCATTGGTGAATGGGTTATCGTTCTTACTCTTGAAGGGTCACGGTCTATAACATTAATGCAAAGAGGCAGCGTCAGAATGATTTGAATCCACGTTTATTTGGCACTTTGCCGCTTAGGTCACATAAATGAGAAACGCATGCGAAGCTCCATAGAGATGGTATTCTGCACTCATTTGATTTTGAATCATTAGAGACATGCGAATCTTGTTTACTTGGCAAGATGACAAAGGCACCTTTCACGGTCAAGGTGAGCGGGCAAATAACTTATTGGCACTTGTACATGCGATGTATGTGGACCAATGAGCTTAACGACGAGGTGGTTTTCGTGCTTCATAACTTTTATCGATGACTTTAGTAGATATGGGTATATCTACGATGAAGCATAAGTCGAATCCTTTGAAAAGTTCAAAGAATTCCAAAATGAAGTGCAAAATCATTTAGGCAAGACAATCAAGTTTCTACGATCGATCGTGGAGGCGAGTATTTGAGCCATGAGTTTGGCAATCATCTAAAGGATTGTGGAATTGTTCCACAATTGACTCCGCCAGAACACCTCAATGGAATGGGGTATCGAGCGAGAAATCGCACCTTATTAGATATGGTGCGCTCCATGATGAGCCAAAGTGATCTTCCGTTGTCTTTTTGAAGTGCGCTCTTGAAACAACCGCATTCACACTAAACAGGGTTCCATCAAAATCGATAGAAAAGACACCATATGAGATGTGGACGGGACAACGTCCTAGCTTGTCTTTTCTTAAGATTTGGGGATGTGAGGCTTATGTAAAACGTTTACAATCGATAAGCTCACTCCTAAATCGATAAATGCTTCTTTATCGGGTATCCTAAGGAAACAAAAGGATATTACTTTTATAATCGAGGAGAAGGCAAAGTGTTTGTCGCTTGGCATGGTGTCTTCTTAGAAAAGAGTTTCTCTCAAGAAGGGATAGTGGGAGCACAGTGCAACTTGAAGAAATTCAAGAAACACTGATAACGTTTCAGCTCCTCTGTAACCACAACAGGATGAACAAACCGTTGAAGAACTGTTGTGGACACACCAGCACCACGTAGGTCAGAAAGGTCACGTCGTGCACCTGAGAGGTACATGTTCTTGACTACTCAACAACGGGACATATTGTTGTTAGACAACGATGAGCCTAAGACCTATGAAGAAGCAATGGTGGGACGGACTACGAAATGGCTTGAAGCCATGAGATCCGAAATTGAATCCATGCATAGTAATCAAGTTTGGAACTTGGTTGATCCACCTGATGGTGTTAAAACCATTGAATGCAAATGGGTTTTCAAGAAAAAGATAGACATAGATGGAAATGTTCACATCTATAAAGCGCGATTAGTGACCAAAGGTTTCAAACAAATTCAAGGTATTGATTATGATGAAACTTTTAGCCCGTCGCAATGCTAAAGTCTATTCGGATCATTCTAGCGATTGCTGCATATTTCGACTATGAAATATGGCAAATGGATGTCAAAACAGCTTTCCTTAATGGAAATCGAGTGAGGATGTGTACATGACACAGCCCACGGGTTTTGTCGATCCGCAATCCGTTGGAAAGATATGCAAGCTCCAAAGATCCATTTATGGATTAAGCGAGCATCTCGGAGTTGGAACATTCGTTTTGATGAAGTAATCAAAGGGTTTGGTTTCATCAAGAACGAAGAAGAGCCTTGTGTTTACAAAAGGCTAGTGGGAGCGCACTCGTATTTACGGTCTTATATGTGGATGACATATTACGATCGGAAATGACATTCCTTTGCTCGAATCATTAAGTCTTCATTAAAAATAGTTTCTCTATGAAAGACTTAGGAGAGGCAGCATATATTCAGGCATCAAGATCTATAGAGATAGATCAAAAGGCTAATTGGATTAAGCCAAGATATGTACATTGACAAGGTGTTGAAAAGGTTCAACATGCATGATTCCAAGAAAGGTTTTCTACCTATGTCACATGGTATAAATCTTAGCAAGAATCGGTGTCCTAGTACACACGATGAGCGGGATAAAATGAATACGATTCCATATGCTTGGCTATTGGGTCCATTATGTATGCCATGCTTTGTACACGTCGGATGTTTCAGTATGCTTTAAGTGCTACGAGTAGATACGATCGAGATCGGTGAAAGTCACCGGATTGCGTAAAGAACATCTTGAAGTACTTGAGAAGAACTAAAGATGTGTTCCTTGTCTATGGAGGTGAGGAAGAGCTCGTTGTAAATGGTTACACCGATGCTAGCTTCCAAGCGACAAAGATGATTTTAGATCGCAATCTGGATTTGTGTTACTGCTGAATGGCGGTGCGGTAAGTGGAAGAGTTCCAAGCGTGAGACGGTTGCTGATTCTACAACGAAGCCGAGTACATAGCGACTTCAAGGCGCCAAAGAGGCTGTTTGGATCAAGAAATTTATTTCGAGCTTGGTGTGATGGCTAGTGCCTCCAGCCCAATGGACCTCTCTTGTGACAATAGTGGGGCCATTGCACAAGCCAAGGAGCCTAGATCGCACTGTAAGTCCAAGCACATTTTACGGCGATTTCATCTCATCCGCGAGATAGTGGAGAGAGGCGATGTTAAGATATGCAAAGTACAAGCGGATTTGAACATTGCAGATCCGTTGACAAAGCCGCTTCCCACCAAAGCATGAGGCTCACACTAGGGCAATGGGTATTAGATACCTACATGGTTGACTCTAGTGCAAGTGGGAGAGCTGTTAGTGATATGCCCTAGAGGCAACATGGAGATGTTGTATATATCACATACTATGTTTATGATACATTACTTTGTTCCTTGGAATAGACATCATCATTATTGATCAATGAGTATGTGACTTATTCATGAGACTCTTAAATACTAAGATGTTGCTATTTCTAAATGATCCCTGATCGTATATCATATGAGGAACAAATATGATTCAAAGACAAAGATCAGCATATGTATTGATTGATGATCATGTCTCATGGATCATGGTATGGTGATACCAAATCAATAATATGGACATGTGTTAGTGAACATATGTTGGATAGACCTGCCATGAGACACTGCAGAGATTCCATGTGTCATCAGTTGGTCTCAAGTAGTGTTTATGTAGAGTCCTTAGACTTGAGGTCATCATGGTTCCCAACATGAGTAGTAGCTTATTTTGGGACTACTAATCACTACTCCGTAACTGGGTAGTCATAAAAGTAGTCTTCGGGTTTGCCATAAAACATGTAGTGGGATGTGAATGATCAAGATAGAATTTGCCCCTCCTTATGGGAGAGATATCTCTGGGCCCCTCGATGTAATGGATTATGAAAGTGCATGGCCATGCCAAGGTGATTGAGGAGTCAATCACGAGTTTATAATCCATCACGGAATCGAGAGAGTGATTGAGCTATTAAGAGGATGACACAGGTCTCGCCTTGAGCTCAATCTATATCGTGAGGCAAAGGGATTCGTACATGAGAGGACATTACAGGTTCAGCCGATATGATCTTTACATATACTTTGGGGTTAATATGTCTTACTAGAGACCGCTATTAACATGGTAACCGGAAAGGCGTTTCCGGGTCACGACCAAGTATACGTGAACCTACAGGGTCGCACGCTTAACGGGTTGGAACACTAATTCGAATATGATTCGGATATGGGCTCAATTCGGATAGAGATCCGAATAGACTCCTATTGGGCCTTGGTCCACGAGGCCCACGTGAGGAGGTCTATATATATGGAGCGAGGGGCGGAGGATGTGTCCCGATTAACATCTAGCAAAACCCTAGCCGCCACCTCCCGAGCCAAACCCTAGCTGCTCACGAGTGCTAGTACACTCGCGATCGGCGTTCCACCCGGGCGTGTGGATACGGTGGAGGCGCTGCTCGTTGCGATCTTGATCGGCGTGCGTGGAGAGACGATCTGTTCGGGACGATCGGCTACTTCCACTACTACCTCGACGCGCGAGATTGGATCGGTTTCCAATTCTTCTTCCGCTGCGCTGCGCGTCTAAGTGGTAACGATCCATGATCTTTCCTTAGCATGATGTTCTTGGGTGCGCGGTAGAAAAGTTTTGTTTTCTACTTCCGTAGCCTACGCGTATTCCTTTATTGGGATGTGTGTTGATGCAAGAAAAGAGAGTGGTAGCATATGCTTTGCGTCAGTTGAGACCACATGAGGAGAACTATCCTACACATGATTTGGAGTTAGCAGCCGTAGTGCATACTTTGAAGATTTGGCGTCATTATCTAATGGGTAATCGATGTGAGATTTACACGGATCACAAGAGTTTGAAATACATCTTTACCCAGGCCGAGCTCAACCTTAGGCAGAGGAGATGGTTGGAGCTAATAAAGGATTATAATGTTTGTATACATTATCACCCAGGGAAGGCCAATGTAGTCACAGATGTTTTGAGCAGAAAAGTGTATTGCAACATAGTGATGATTAAGGAAAGTTAGCCCGCTTTGCACGAGGAATTCCAGAAGCTTAGTTTGGAATTAGTTGAGGAAGGATTTCTAGCCATAGTGGAGTTGCAGCCAACTTTGGATGGTCAGATTCGTCAGGCTCAGTCAGAGGATTAGGCATTTTAGCGGATCAGAGTAAACATGAGTAAAAGAAAAGAGTTAGGATTTACAGAGGATGAGCAAGTAACCCTGTGGTTCAAGCAGCGATTGTGCATGCCCAATAAGAAAGAGCTAAAGGAACTGTTACTTAAGGAAGCTCATGAGTCCTTGTATTCGATTCACCCAGGCAGTACCAAGATGTACCAGGATATTAAGGAGAAGTATTGGTGGCCAAGCATGAAGCATGAGATCGTTGAGTATGTGGCACTTTGTGATGTATGTTAGAGGGTAAAAGCTGAGCATCAGAGACCGGTAGGTTTGTTACAGCCATTGAAAATTCCCGAGTGGAAGTGGGAAGAGATTGGCATGGATTTTATCACAGGATTGCCAAGGACTAAAGAGGGATACAATTCAATTTGGGTCATTGTGGATCGTCTCACTGAGGTTGCTGATTTTATTCTAGTCAGAACAACTTACACCGGTGATAAATTGGCAGAGTTGTACATGTCGAGGATTGTGAGCCTTCATGGAGTGCTAAAGAAAATAGTGTCAAATCGTAGATCGCAGTTCCTTCACGATTTTGGAGAAGTTTCCATGAGGCTATGGGAACTCACATGAATTTCAGTACAGTATATCATCCCCAGACAGATGGATAGACCGAGCGAGTAAATCAGATTCTCATGGACATGCTGCGAGCATGTGTATTGGATCATGGAGCCAGGTGGGATAGTTGTTTGCCTTTAGCAGAATTTTCTTACAACAACAGTTATCAGGCCAGTTTGCAAATGTCACTGTTTGAAGCACTGTATGGCAGAAAATGCAGGACCCCTCTCAATTGGAAAGAGACGGGGGAAGGTCAAGTGTTTGGTCCAGATTGTTTAAAAGAGGCCGAGGAAAAGGTCCATTTAATTCAGAAAAGATTGAGGACTGCCCAGGCTAGACAGAAGAGTTATGCGGATACCAGACGTCGAGAGTTGAGCTTTGAGCCATATGATTTTGTGTATCTCAGATTCACATCATTCAAAAGTGTCAAGAGGTTTCAGTTAAAAGGAAAGCTAGTGCCGTGATATGTTGGACCGTTCAAGATCCTCAAGCTTAGGGGAGAAGTTGCGTACTAGTTGGAGCTACCTATGTACTTCAGCGGGATACATGACGTCTTCTACGTGTCCCAATTGAAAAAGTGCCTACGAGTGCCAAAGGAGGTTGTGCCAGTTGAGGCTATCGATCTTCAGGAGGATCTGTCATACAAAGAGCACCTGATCAGGATCTTGGAAGTGTCAGAGCATGTGACCAGGAATAAAGTAGTCAATTTTTGCAAGATTCAGTGGAGCAACCATTCAGAGGAGGAAGCCACCTAGGAGAGAGAGGAGGACCTCACGGCGGAGTTCCCAAACCTATTCTCTTAGTAAGCACAGACCTCAGGGTCGAGATCCCGTTTAAGGGGAGAGAGGTTTGTAACACCCTGATTTTCAGCCTTTTAAATGTTTTTAAATTAAAAATGAATTTCTGAAATTTTTTGGCATTTAATAAAGCTTAAAATGAATTTTTAGAAATTAAAAAGGATTTAATATGATTAAAATAAACATCAATATAAGCTAAAAATATTTTATTAGGATTCCTTATGTCTCAAGGATGTTTTTGGAATTTTTGGTGATTTTTTGGATTTATTTGCTATTTTCTAGAACTCATTTCGATTTATCTTATTTTCTGAAAAAGAAATGCTCAGGAAAATCCCCTGTGAACAGTAATGGGCCTGGCCCATCACTATTCACGACCCAACCCTGTCTCCTTTCTGGACTCACCTCGATTCACGTGCTTAAAACGCCGCCCTGCCACCGCCCTCTGTACCCAAGCTCGACGCCATCCTCGCCACCGTTTCCCACCGTCGGACGCGCCTATCACCCTCGTCGTCGCCGCCATCATCGATGTCGTCTCCACCGTCGCACCCACGCCGTCGTCGCGCCCTCTGCCTGTCGCCGATAAGCCGCCCCTCCGCCGCCGCCCTCGCCGAGCGGAGCCAACCCCGACCGCACCGCATCACGTCTGCTCCCCGCGCCCGTAACCCGCACCCTTGTCAGTGTGCCCACACTCGCACTGTGTCCACACCGCCTCGTGCCTCGCGTCGCGACGCTTCACGTAGCGTGTCCATGCCACGCGTCCACTTCCCCACCATCTGATCGCCACCGTCGATCCAGATCTAGATCGACGGCCTGGATTGCACCATGCGTCCACTTCCCCACCATCTGATCTCGCTGCCGACCGCCGCTCCCGAACCGCCCACGTCAGCATGCCACGTGGCCGTGCCACGTTAGCGCCGCGTCAGCACCCACCCTGTGCATTGTTCCATGGACCGAGTCCACCGTGAACCCGACTTTCCATGCACCGACTCCACCGCACAGTAACTTTTTTGAATTTTCAGTAATTTCCAGCCAATTAATTTTCCGAGAGCCCGTTCTCCTCCGTCCTAGCTCCGATTGACCCCATTCTTTTTTCTACATTTATCTAAAATCGAGCTCTACCTTTTGGTTCTTGTTCAAGGCTTTTGGAGTTCATTTGAATTTTATTTGATTTTATTTTTGTTGTTCGGTCGCTTTCTCTCTCGTTAGATCCCGATTTCGGAGGACTAGGAGCACCACCAGAAGATCCCGAGTATCTCGCTGAGCCAAACCAAGGCAAGTCGTAACCTTTGATCGTGTTGAACCCAATTTTCAATCTATTATTTAATAACTTTGTTTTAAATTAACGTGCATCTCTATTTTGATACAATCTTTGTTCTTCGTAGTTATTACCCCAATTGATTAATTCTCTCCTTGATAATTTGGAATACCATTATGCTATTGTCACCGTAGGTTGGGAATTTAATTAGTGATACCATACTAGATATCACATGGGTGGTACGATTAGCATGCTTAGCCTTGCTTATGTTACGAATGGGTTTATCATCGCATGTGAATAAATAACTTGACTTAATGAGATATGGAATCGTGGTTGGTGCCACAATTATAAAATTGGTGCCATGACATTGGTGTGTTATTGGCGGTGGTTATATAAAATTGGTTTTCACTTGGGCAAGTGATCATGCAGTAAAGGGGGAAGTGTGGATTCACTTTGAGTGATATGGAAGTCTCGCTCGGGTAATGTTAAGGACTTAACTTTGTGCGCTATTGATCTGAGCTTTACCGTGTAAATCACATGTCTAGTATGGGATGGACCTAGCTGATTAATTTGAGATATTTGAATTCCGATCTTGTCATTATGATGAACATGGTTGCTGATATCTGAAACCTTAGCGGGCGGGATTGAGTTGAGGTGGAACATTGTAAAAGCCTTGTTGTGATTTCCTTAATATGAGGTTAATCACATCGTGTGGGTACATTTGTACAACCTCTGCAGAGTATAAAACTATTCGAATAGCCGTGTCCCCGGTTATGGACAATGCTCGATGATTTCACACGAGGGGTAGTGATTTCATAAAAACTTGTGGTTTATGGTTGGAAAGTGAACAGGTAGTTCACTGTTGGGTTTAGCTTGTGGATGGGAAGTTCACAAGTGGTTCATTTCCAATCCCGTTGATTATTTATTTATTATTCTTTTTCCATTAAAGATGCTTTTAATCTATTTATCATATTTATCTTAAAACGTCATTTTATGCAAATTAACATTTTAGCCCTTCATTGGTAAGGCTTGCATATTATATTGCATTCATTTGTTACAAGCGACTTGCTGAATTCCAATGTACTCACGGCTTTACGCCCATGTTGCTCAGTTGAGGAGGAGGAGTTATACCAGTAGGACGTACCAGAGGAAGGATACTTCAGCAACTTCACAGATCAGGACTTCGCTCCCCAGTTGATTGTCTATGGGCATGTCGAATGGCTACTACGCTTATTTTTTTAGTTTTTCGCTGCTAATTTTTGAGCCCTTCAGGCTAGTGAGATTGTAAGCTTGGTCATAAGGTCGTATCTTTGATAATTTTTAATATTTGAGTTTTTCCTTTATTTTAGCGTATGTATGGTTGATATTGCATCTATGTTTGACTGTATGCACTAGCGTGATCCTGGACTAGTGCGGTACATACAGAGAGTCCGAATTTGCATATTCGGGTCTCGACAGTCACTAGCTGAAAATCATTCATAGGAGCTGCACTCACCAAGTTTATGTGGAGCTGGGATAGGGTTAGTATATAATACTACCACAATTCAAGTGCTTAAGATATTATAAAGCTAGTAAACAGTCTACAAATTTATCAAAAGCCTAGTTGCAATGTCTAAGATATAAGTGATGCATACACACGCAACGATTAATGTGACTCGATGTAAGCAAAGGAAGTTTTCATACCAAGTGCTAGGAGAGACGCTTGCCCACTACTAAAACTTCCATCTAGGGCACAAGATTTGTTCATACGATGTAATGCACAGAGAGAATAGAATGGTGCAATATAAATAACCCTCTAGTTTAAGCAGTAAGCAACAACTAGTCTCAAAAGATGAAATAGCAAATCTTTGATATGGCTTTTATATGCTTGTTTGAAAGGTTTCATTGAGATCTACAACTTTCCAGTTGAGACGAATCCCAAATTTCAAAAGGAAGATAGAAAATTTTAGCAAAAACAGAGACCAAAATTTTGCAATGCAAATTCAAAGCTAAAGATGGCTGATTTCGGAGGTCTTGAAGAAACCAAAAAGATGTGTCTTGTTGTTAGCTTTCAACGAGTATAAGAACATTGAAAACAAACTTTACATGCAAAAGTTACACCCATTCAACGAGTATCAGAAACCTACTTGGACTAGAAACCGACTCAGACTCAACTTGAAACCACTATATCTTTCAATCCCACATGCCAAACTTGTTGAAATTTTTTATGGAAGTTTGTGGATCTATGTAGAAGGTCTCCATCAATTTTTACTAAATATGGCATTGGTTTGGCATGCTTTTCAATATTTGAAATGGTGACCACTTTTTGAAAAGTTCTACACGGTTTCTTTGTGTGATTGTGAAACGAACTTAATGGGAGGCTATGCAAATGTGTTGTATATATCTGGGACACTTTCAAATGCAAGCCCTAGCACCAAAATAAGTTATAGATTAAAATTGGGAGATCAACCACAACAGATTTTGGATTTTAGGAGATCCAACAACTCAAAAATGATAAGGGGATGTTTTTGGCTGTGATTTAGGGAAGATTATAATTTTTTGGTGTGGATTAGAGGAGTTCTAACCCATGAATTTTCTATTGTAGATGAAAAAAACTAATAACCCTAAAAGAATGATCAAGCAACACGAAGGAAACACGAGAAGCAATGGACAACAACTATGCAATTGAAAGGATTAAAAACTAACAAAACTCACAAGATACAAATGAATTGAAAACTAAGGCTAGGTTTTTTTGGCTTTGTATATAGGATAGAAAATAAAAACTAATTAAGGATAAAATATTGATCCTACTGTGTCAACCCAGTGCTTTGATAGTAAGATGATACGGGGGGCCTGATCTTCACGACGTAGGACCTCACTTGAAGGGTAAATATATGGCTAACCTAAAATCCTGTGAATTCTGATGAATGGAAACATATGATTGCCTGTCTCGATTACAGACTCCCATGTACCAGAATTCAACTAGCAATACACTCTGGATCTCCGTCTTCTCACCACACCTAGATAGACGATATTGCTGGTCCATGAGGAATAACAAAAACACTGGTAACTGATAATTTAGTGGAATGCTAACTAGTCGGTTCTCAACTCCCATGGTAGTACATAGCATAAACCAAAGAGCAAGAACTTACTTTGATTCAAATTAATGTTCAATGGTTACAGGGGATGGTGGCCAAGGCTTTATACCCTCATACAAGCCTAGCAAGACTCAAAGTAGAGAAACAACTCAAATCCTATTCTAATTCTTAATTTAAACTGAAAGCAATAAGAAGTGGTCAGCTCGTCACCTTGGTTTGGGCACACATAAGGTGGGCCCCATGTGGTGGGTGGCCCATGAGGATGGTACACAACTCTCTTGATAACAGGACAACTTCCCTTGCGGCCCAAGCATTCATTTTCAGCTGTTTGAAGCTTCGACATCGCCATCACTTCAGAACTAAACCAAAACAAATACTAAAGCCCAAAACAACCTTCATATATCTTATTATAGATACAAACTAGTTTATGATACATGGAACTTGGCCAAAAACTCAAACGAACTCAGAATTGAAGACTGGACACAATCGAGTTTCTAAAGTGTAGTCTCCTCCAATCTTCAATTTAGAATTTGAAAACTTGATTTCAGCATCTTGGTGGCTTTTTTCACTGATATAAGTGAAGTGTCATCGTCTCCTCCTTTTGGACCTTTTTTTGGTGCGCCGGCCTACTCACTTCCCGCTTGGTGGCACCATGTTCTTACTCATGTAATAACCTGAGAATACATAAAGTGGAAGCATTAAGTGGCAAGCTGTCCTTAGCAGTAAAATCAAACTTATGATTAGGGTGACTATTTAGTGAGTTCCCTTGCTCTAGCTCAAGTGAGTGGTCTCTTGAACAATTGTTGTAAAGCTTCAACTGTTGGACCAACTCTAGTCTTGTCATTATCATTGTTACTAGAATATAATGATGGAAGTAATGATTGTATAGATAAAGCCTTCATAATAGTAATGTCCTCATCAATAAGAGCTGCACTTGTGCTCTCCTTTTTCTTGTCGATAGCTTTCATCAGTCAATGTCTTTTGGCCAGAGGAACCTTAGCCTTCTCTGCCTCCTCTCCAATAACCACCAGTTCGACCTCTTGGTCGTCCTGAAAGTTATCCATGCCTACTTTTTGCAAGAAAAGAAGAACACTACTTAGTCATTCTTACGACTACATAAGCCTAAGGATCAGATTGATTTTTTATTACCTTTAGGCGTTCTTCTTTCTCTTCAGTAGGTATATCCACTAAGATACAAGGAGCCTCCGTGTTTAGTAATGGAGCCTTCTTGTAGACGAGTTTGACCCTGAAGTTAATTTCCCCCAAAGCAAGATATGTTGAAGCAGATGAAGCAGTTAGTAGATAGAACTTGAAATTCAGAATTAAGAAAATGAGTACGATTGTTACTTACAATCCTAGGAGTCTCTGGTTGTATCCTTGGCTCTCGAGTACATCCACATATGTTGTATTCGTCTCTTTAGGGTGCTACTACGACGGGTAATGAAGTTCTTCATCACGTGCCAGCTGGTGAGTCCCTTCTCCCTGAGCTCTTTGATAGCTGAGATGTAGGGGGCTATCTAAGTAAGGTCCTTGGGGACCAAATTACAGGAAGTATTCTTCCCTACAGCCTTCCCCAAAAAAGAAATATTGTCTTCACTGGTTGTCTCCCAATAGAACTATCTCTTCTTCTAGCTCAGCCATGAAGATCGAGTGTACATCTAGACGTACTGTTCTGTCTTGCTGTCATGGAGCTTTAGATCATAGCTCTCAGCTATTCCGGTTTGCCTGCTCATTTCATAGTAGTACCAAAAGAGCTCAAGGTCTGTAGGAATACCCATGTAGGTCTCACATAGGTACATAAATACACTAAGCATAGTGATCAAATTGGGAACCAAGTTCACCAATTCAACTCCAAAATACTTAAGTACGGCTATGAGAGAGTGAGCTGGGAGTCGAAGGCCGCACTCACAGTATGCTTAGAACACAAGGATTAGTCTAATTTCTCCCGTTGACTAGTGTTGTTCAACAGCTTCAATCTATTGGATGAATTTCTGCGGAGGGGTCGTCTTAGCATCCTCCAATGCCCACAATTTCGCAGTATCCACCTCCAACACCAACCAATTGGACGATGACTTGTCATTTTTCCCAAATGGTTGGTTTGGATTTAGAAGAGATTGAAGGAAGAAGTTGATTTGGATGGCGGAGGAGAGCTCAAAGAGGATCGGAGCAGAAGGGGAAAGTAAGGAGCTAAAAGGTTACCCCTCGGTAAGTATTTATAACCGTGCAAGTCTATTACCCATCTTGGGAACCGAATGATTACCACTTCTTTAGGAACCGCTCTAGTAGACAGATCAGTGGAAGTCGATAGGAATTCTTTAACTCCTTCATTTGAAGTCCATTTATCTTAACTACTCAAGTGAAAGTACCTTTTTTTACCAAGTCCACTCCTGATCGAAGAGAATCAAAAAGGCTTTGCTTTCGACCATCTATTCATCTACAACTTCTCCTTCTCAAGTAAGTTACTTTCACTTGAAGTTTGGGGGCTAGAAGATGAGGATAGAACAATTCTGAAATTATTAATTATCTATAATTGATATTGATTGCGCCATAATACTCCTTGAGTATACCCCTTATCCAAGGGGGAGGTTTCACAAGGCAGTCGTAAGTCATTCTACTACCACCTTATAGTCGTAAGTCTTTCTATGACTGTCTCATAGTTGTAAGTCCTTATACAACCATCTCATATTCATAAGTTCTTCTGCGACCATCTCATAGCCGTTAGTTATCCTGCAACCACCTTATGGTCGTAAACTTTACTATGACTTGCCTATCTCCGACTAGCTTGTCCACGACAACCCACCACATTGTGGGTCTGTCTAACAAGGTGGTTAAAACGTGCGCTTATTCTCTGGGATAACTGCTCATAATCTCTCTTTGACAGCAACTGCAACTCGATGAGAGTCCATGTATCTCTGACAATAACTTCTATCGTACGGTTATCGCCCGAATTGTTAAGACATCTTTTGGCATAGGACAACTGCCACTGCTTGGCAAGTTATATAAAGGCTTGTGTCAGGGAGAAGAGGGAGAGCACGCTATGTGAGATCAATTGAAGACATTCCGCATTACATTGCTAGTTGTAATCTATTCATTGATTAATAGCCACACAGGAGTAGGATTATTATTCTCCCAGGAGAAGGTCGGAACCTATATAAAAATCCTTATGTTCTTTCTCTGTGTGATAATAGCTAGGTCATCAAGAGTCTCCCTGAATTCAAACAAATTATACATAAGATCGGTAGTAAAACACCAACAACTATGATATCTGATCCACCTACCTACTTTTTGTACTTACTCGAAACTAGAAAACTAATCTTGAATTTTATTTTAAGACTACCAAAAAATACTTGTTTCTTTTGTTTCACAGGTAAATATGTTTCTTATGTTTCACAAGTAAATTATATATAACACTGATTAAAATTGCCTAAGACATGTAATGTGAACTGGAACACAAAAGGTATTGTAAGAAATCTAATATAATTATATATGTTGTAGGTTGTACCGAACAGGGAGGCGGTGCTGGATCTATGCGGGAGGAGGCAAGGCAGCTGGACGGGGAGGTGATGCCAAATCTATGCGGAAGGAGGCGGCCGGATGGGGAGGAGGCAGCGGACAGGTGACAGGGGGCATGCGAGTGAAAAGTAAGGATGCAAACCTTAGTGGGGCCCTACTTATAGAAGGGACTGTCAGAGACAGTTCTATTACATCACTGATGGTTATATTATGGAATCGTCTATGATGTGGTACATATCACAGATGGTTCTTATAGAATCGTCTATGATGTGGATAACAAATATTCATATCATGCATAATGATATTTATTAACTAAATATGGGCATGATGGTCAAAGATTACACAATGGTTCATAAACCAAAATTAAATATAAGCAGCAGAAGAAGAATGATAAAGCAGCAGCCCATCCTGCTTGCCACAGGAGAATGACTGTAAGACGTGGCCTACTTATCGTTATCCTCACCGAAGTTGATGAAAGCATCCTATGAAAATAGTGAATTAAGCAACATAAATACATAAAGCACTCCACAAGTTAGACCAGAAGATTTAACAGAGTTGATGCATGCATAAGAATTGACAATGAAAGGCATGATTAGTTTGTTTAAGCGAAAAGCAGAATTTAAGTAAATATTGTAAGATATTCAAAAGCTAAATTTGATACAATAGATAGAAATAGTAATTTAACTAAATAATATCTTTAGTGCAGGCTCGACCAAATACTAACCTATCCACAGGTATCCCACCTAGTCCATTTTTTCAAACGATTTCATATGGATTCTATCCATCCATATGCTTTTTAATCTCCTATGGATTTCATCCATTCATAGACCTTTTCAAAAACTATTTTAAAAACCAAAGTCTAATATGTGAAAATCTTAACTTGACTTGCCCATGACCATGTGCACAGCTATTCGAGATAGTTTTATACTCTATAGAGGTTGACAACTTTACCTACAAGATATGATTATCTCATAATGTCGGCCATTAAATGCTTCCATAGGCGTGTGACTGAGAAAATCATAACAACACCTTTACAATACAAAGCCTTCGTCCTGGCCAAGCCAACACTATGGTTTCACCCCAGTAAGGAATCCACCAGACCAGGACCCCCTCTTGAGCCTAGTAAGACTTCACATGGCCTACGTCACGCTCACTTTCAACCTAAGCGAGACTCAGGCTAGGACCTGCAAATTATTTAGCCAGGACTGTCCCATACCAGCCTTACGATAGTATGATATGGCTTTGCAATAGTATCTCATAGACCACTCCTTAACTTGACTTAGGCTCAAACCACATACTACTTGTGCTTAACAATCAACGTTGTGTAACTGAACAGCAATGCATATTAGAACCCACTACCAAACCATTAGCCTAGGTCCAAACCAAGTTTTATATTTTATTTTAAAATACTTCATATACCTTCTTGACTCATCGAAGTCAAGAATAAATTTCAAAAGTTTATTATTTTATGTGAAAAAGGTATACCAACCTATGAATGGCTAAACTTTGCCATAAAATGTCCAGTTAATACTAATGTATCAACTATGTTTTTCTGTATGGTGATAAGCCATAAGGAAGTTCAATGTCAAATTTGGCAATAAACAAAGGATTTGGGTATAACTAGAATTTAAATCAAATTTAAACCAGATTTGAATAAAAGTATGCATGCATAATAATTTGATAACAACATAAATAATTTAAATTACTGGGAGCAACATGATCAAAGGTATAACTTGTCTTGCTCAAAGTCTCGGTGCTGCAAGTCGTCGAAATCGTAATCTCTGGAATCGTCGTAATCTATACGCGAAGTACAAAAGCAAAATAAATTCAAAAAATTTAGATAAAATTCAAAAATTAATAAATGGATAGTTTAGGATTTTAGAAGAATTTAGAAATTTAAACAGCTCCAATCGAAGGTAGGATGAAGGAGAATGAGCTGCTGAAAGTTTGAAAATCAAAAGAAATTGAATAAAGGAATTATTGGATTTATTTTCCTAAGGAAAATCAGGATTATGATATCAGCAAGGAATTGAATTTGTGGCCAAAATAAATTTCTAAAGAAAAAAATCTGAATTATAATGTCATGCTAACGCCAGCCCTACACGTGGCACGGATGGGTCGGGTGATGACGTGGCTGGTGACGTGGTGACACATGGCAGCTGACGTGGCTAGGGAGCAGTTAGGTGATGATGTGGCAAGTGATGTGGTGACACATGGCAGCTGACGTGGCTAGGGAGCGGTTAGGTGATGACGTGGCAGGTGACGTGGTGACACATGGCAGCAGCGTGACGTGGATGCTGACTGGGCAGATGTGCTAATGCGGCTACCACGTAGTGGACAGGTGGGCTAAGAAGGTAAGGGCTAGTGGAGGCCGCTAGATGGGGATCAAGCGCGCGGTGATACACAAAGAACGGTGAAGGATCGTGTAACAGCCCAGTTGTTTATTTTAAAATTAGAAAAAAAAATATTAAATAATATTTACTTCAAATTAAAGTAAAACCTTTACTTTGGTTACCTAAATTTTAAACTTTTAATTGCCTGATTTTCTGCTTTTAAAAGGATTTTTATTGTGAAAAGTAATATATCTTTAATAAAAGGATATTTTGAATTTCTGTATAAAAATGAATTCAAAACCTATCTTAACTCAATTGGCTTTTAGTTGGGCCTTTTGTGTTTCTGGTGGATTTAAAAATTTAAATTCAAAAGTTAAACTCTATCTCATTGTGAAAGCTAAATCCCAAAAATATTTTTGTATAAAATGATTACTAGAAGTTTATTGGATTTTCCTGGATTTTATTCCAAGTCTGGTTGTGAAAACATTAAATTATTTCACTTTATAAAAGTCAAAATAAGTGCATTTCATTTTCCTAAGTCATTTCTGGATTTTATAAAAATTTTAGAATTTTTTTAAGAATTAAAAACTCCCTTTTTAAAAGTTAAAGTGTGTTTGTACAAAATCTAAATACCAACTTAAGTTAAAAATATTTTTACTAAGTCAAAAAATCATTCCAGATGATTCTCTGAATTTTTCTGAAAT
Source organism: Melocanna baccifera (assembly GCA_036346265.1). Lineage (NCBI taxonomy): Eukaryota > Viridiplantae > Streptophyta > Magnoliopsida > Poales > Poaceae > Melocanna > Melocanna baccifera. The sequence continues at coordinate 9,495,430 of CM070707.1, read as the reverse complement.
TTTAAAAATTTATTTGGTATTTTTTTGAGTATTTTAAAGCCCCCTAATAATTTCTGCAGAAATCTGAAAAGAATTAAAACCAAAAATCCCTGGGCTGACAGGTGTCGCAACCGGATTAAATCCTCCGCCGCCATTTCAATCCGCGCCGTCCACAGCCACTTAAAACCCTTTCCCCGCCTCCCCTCTCTCCCTGGCCAACATCTGTCACATATCGGACCGGCCACCTCCCGCCCAAATCAATCCCAGCCACACCCATTCACTTACCGCTTCATCCGCCTACCACTCCCCTCGGGCCGACAAGTGGCTTAATCAAGACTGTCCGCTATTGCCGATTCAAATCTCAGCCGTTCCCTGTCACTTAAGGCACTCAATCGGTTCGGATCTAACCTCCGTTGCCGGATTGAATCCCGATCGTTCCCCTTCACTTATCGGTTTGTCCCAGATCCGGTGGCCCCGAACAGCCTCCGTTGCCACCTGTCACAAATCTGACCGTTGCCTCCCCCCTTTTCTTTTGTTTTCTCTTGCTGACTGGTGGGCCCCACCTGTCAGGATCGTCGTCCCCGTCACCTTCTTTCTTCCTCGCGCCTCCTCCGCCGCCATTAACGCCCAAAACCGAAGCTTTGAAAGCTTCAATTTCCGTCCATCATTCCCGCCCGCGCCGGTACCCAATTATTCCCCCGCATGCACCGCGGCCGTTTCTGGCATTATTTCCCCCCTTTACACCGTCCCTCGCCGTCGCATTCAAACTCACCGCCGGAGTAATTTCGTGCGCCCGTTACCTCCCCTCCCTGGCCTATAAAACCCACACCCCGAGGACCCCTTCACCACACCGCATCTCCCTCGTCTCTCAATCGGAACATCGTAGCACCGGAGCCTCCCCGAGCCCGTTTTTCCCCTTGTCGGCTACACCACTCCGGTGAGCAATTCCGACGACACCAGACCTCCCCGCTCCTCGCCGACTCCGCTGACACCTTGCTCGTGCCCCGACGACCAAGAGCCCCCTCTGCCCGAGCAATTGCGCCACCAGACCTCCTCCGCCGCCGGGAACCCTCCTCCGACCGCCGCCCCTTTCCGCCGTTCACCCTCTCCGGCCATCCTCGGGATCCGCGCCAGGTACCGATGCACTCCCCGTGCTCTCCTCTACATTTTGCACCCCTTGGCCAGCGCCGCCGCCCGTCGGAACGCCGGCGACCATCGGTCCCCGTGCGACACCGCCAGCCACCCCTGCCACGTCGCCCGATCGGGCGGCGGCCGCCGCGTGCTGCCACCGGCGCCACGTCGCGCCAGAGCCGCCACGCCAACGCCACGTCGCCGCGCGCGCACCCACGTGCCACCTCGGCCTGATCCGGTCCGTGGACTCGATCCACCGTGGCCCAGCCCACATGTCGACCTCGCCGATTATTTAATTATCGGTCGCGGCGTCATGCTTACGCAATAAAACCGATTTCTCGTTTAAAAACAATTCGACCGAAATTAAAACCATGTGCTGACGTCATAATCTGTTATTTCCTTTAGAAAAATAATTCAGGCTGACGTCATAAATGCTTTTCAGTATAAAAATAATTCCAGAAAAAGAGCTTTTTCTTTTTAATTAAATTAAAAACTTTGAAAAGCCATAACTTCTTCATTTTAACTCCGATTTGACCCGTTCAAATTTCTAAATTTTTATAAAATCATGAACCATCCATTTTTGGACTCCTTTTGAATTTTTGAAAATTATTGTTTAATCCCAAGATTTAAATTCTAAATTCTAATTTCTAGTTCATTTTCAAAAGCCTCAATTCCTTTCCAAATTTCCAGTTCACATCCAAAATTCAAATTTTAAATCTTGCAAAAATTTAAAAACTCCATAAAAATATTTGCTCTATTTTTATGAGTCCAAATATTCTTCTAGCATTTCTCTATTTTGTTTAAGCACTCTCAGCTAATAATTCTCATCCAATGCCATAGATCATTCCCATTTTCAGGTATTGAACTATTTCTTTTATCCTAATATTTATTCTCCACTCATTGCTGTCTAACTCCATGCCTCCGACGAACAAATAGTCTATTTTTCAGCTAAAGCCACCGTGAGCAATGCATGCATGCAAGAAAAATTATTTTCCCTCTTACCAAATTAATTGGCATGCAGCAATAACACCTTTAGTCATTGCCAAGAATCAATTTCTTTCAGTTTTTATCCATTAAAAATTTTAGTTTCTTGCATGCATTGAAAACCGACATTTCATTTATTTCGGCCATTACTATGGCATTCAATTCCAGCCATTCCCTTACTCCTCTCCATCTATAAATTGAACCCCAGCCTCCTCACCTTATTCCCCACTTGTTGTGCATTCTAGAAAACCAGAAACACAGCCAAGAAGGATTTGGAAGACTATTCCTTCGGTTGGCCTGTTCCAACAATTTCTTTTCCAATCGATCTTCTGACGACTCGTTCTCCGTCGTCCGAACTCCGACTCTGGTGATTCAAATTCCTAAATTTATCTAAATTCATATTCTATCCCCCAGCATATATTTTATAATTTTTAGATTTTATTTAGATTTTATTTGAGTTTAATTTGTTCTTGCTTTTTGCGTATAGACTACGACTAATCCGGAGAGTATAACTTCAGCGAACCTCAGCAAACTTCGAAGCAAGACAAGTTACACCTTTGACCATGTTGAACCTAATATTTCAAATTTAATTATGTTGTTTTACTGGATATGCATGCGTACTTCTCTTCAAATTTAATTTAAATCCAGTTTAAACTTTAGTTATGCCCATGATCTTTTGATTATAGCCCATTTGAATCCCGAATTCATATACCTTGTCACCCTAGCTGAAAACTAGTTAGTACTCTAGTATTGACTAGAAATTTTATAGAAATGCTTAGCCTAGCTTAGTACGATTTTAGGTGGGATCAACTATTTCACTTGAAATGACAGTTCCTTTTATTGAAATCTTGACTTCGGTGAGTCAAAAATGGTTTAAAAACAAAAATAAAAACTTATGATTTGGACTTAGGCTATTGGTTAGGTGGAGGGGTGCCGGCATGCCTCGTGTTTGGTTACACCTGGTTGATTGTCGTGTATGTGGGTATGTGGATTGAGCCTAAATCAAATTAAGGACCGGTCTGTGAGTTACTGTTGCAAAGCCACATCATACTACCACAAGTCCGGTATGGGATAGACCTGGCTAAGTAATTTGTGAAGTTCCAAATATAGTCTCGCTATAGGCTGAATGTGAGCGTGGCGTAGGCCGCGAGAAGTCTCACATGGCTCAAGAAGGGGCTCCAACTCGTGGATTCAAGTTGTGGTGAAACCTTAGTGGCGGTGTGACCATTTTGGCTATAGATCATTGTAACAACCTTGTCATGATCTCCTCGCCGCACACCAAACGAAGTGTGTCAATCTAGTGGCAATATGGGATGATTGTGTCTTGTGGGTAAAGTTGTACACCTCTGCAGAGTAACAAACTATTTGGATAGCCGTGCCCACGGTCACGGGCAAGCTGAGTAAAGTTTTTCATGGATTAGATTTTGGTTTTTAAAATGGTTTCTGAAAAAGCTTATGGATGGATGGAATCCATGACCAGATGGGATACCTGTGAATAAGTTGGTGTTTGGTCGGAGCCTACACTAACGATATGAATCCATAAGAGATTTTGAAAAGCATATGGATAGATTGAATCCATATGAAATCATTTAAAAAGATGGACCAGGTGGGATACCTGTGACTAGGTTAGTGTTTGGTCAGAGCCTGCACTAACGATATTATTTTGTTAAATTATTATTTCTATCTACTGTATAAAATTCAGCTTTTGCACTGATGTATTGTATTTAAATTCAGTACTATTTTTTGCACAAATAACCTTATTAAGCCTTCCTTGGTTATCCTTATGCATGCATTCACTCTGTTAAAAACTCCTGGTGTAACTTGCGTAAGTGTTTTATGTGCTTACCTTGGGAGTACTTTATGTGCTCACCTTGCTAAAATCTGTTGCCAGAGGATGACGTCAACAACTTCGGTGAGGATGGTGACGACTAGGCCGCGTCTTACAGTCATTCGCCTGTGGGTAGGTAGGATGGGCTGTACCTCTACGCTTTATTCTTCCGCTGTTTTATTTTTGTTGGCCTTGAGCCTTTATTTGTAAACCTTGGCCATAAGGCCTGTTTAATAAAGTGGGAGTATTTTGCATGATATATATCCCTGTTAACCCTGTGTGCACTAGCTTTTCCTGGGATAGTACGATTTACACAGAGGGACTTGGAGTCGTTGCTCCGGGTCCCGACAGATCACTCAGACCGTCCGATCGGCAATGGATCATCTGATCGACAAGGGAACATTCGACTGTCCGAACAGCAAGGGGCTTTCAGACTATCTGATTGGCAATGGACCGTCCAATCGACAAGGGAATGTTCGGATTGTCTGAATGGCAAGGGGCTTTTGAACCATCCAGTCAGTGTTTGGATTATCCGATCGCAAGGAATGTTCAGACCAGTCCGAAAGGTAAGAGGAGTTCAGACCGTCTGATCGGACAAGAGGTTTTGGACCATCTAATCGGTCAAGTGGGGATGTTCGGACCATCCGAATGGCAATGGGAAAGGACGATAGCGTGGCGCTCGAAGCCCGAGGGTTCGCCGACGGTGTAGGGCATGGCGACTGTCGGCAAAGCGTAGAATATGGAGAGGAAAACGAGAGGATGAATGGAGAATGGTCGACGATGAGGAGGTAGGGCGACGATGTGAGGGCATCAGTGGCGAGAGCTTTCCGACGATGTCCTCTCTCGGCGGAGGGGTGGTGGGGCTTCGTACGAATCCAGCAAAGGCAAAGATGGTGGCGGTGACATTTGGTATGGCTTCGATCGACGGCAATTCCTCGCCGGAGTCTGACTCAAGCCAAAATAGTGAGCTTCACGGTGTGGTAGTGCTCGGTTGCTCGAGAGAATGATTGAGGATCGAGGAAAGGTGCGGTATGTGGAGAGGAAGCTCGAGGAGGGGATTTTTATAGGGCGGGGTGAGGGAAATGGCCGGGGAATGCTCACCGGTTTTTAAGGCCGTTGTAGTGGCTCTCAATGGTGAGGTTAATCAGGGTTTTTATGAGGGCATAATGGTGGTTTTTATTAGGGCTACTAATGGCAATAATTGCTTTGGTTATTTGGGAGTAATGGCTAAATTCAATAGCTCAGGGGGGCGGCAATGGTAGCGACCAAAGGTTGAAGAAAGGGGAGGAAGAAGGAGCTGATAGGTGGGTCCCACCTATCGGCAAGAGAGAGAAGGAATAGGAGAAAAGCGGACGGCCGGATATCAGCCATGTGGCCAACAAATAGATGTTAGCCGTTGGCTCGAAAAAATGAAGGGGTAAGTGGCAACAGACAGCCAAGATTAAATCGGCTGAATTGGATTCGATCTGAGCCTGACATGTGTCGACTGGAGAGGAGGTTGAGTTCTAAAATTATATTTTAATTTTTAGAAAGGCTTAGCAACTTTAAAAACATTTTAAAATAGCAAATAAGGTGTAAAATTTCTGGAAAATTCACAAAACTTTTTGAAGCTATTTTAGACTTAGAAAAATATTTCCAACATAAAGTTGGTCTTCAAATTTTTACAAAAATAATTTTTATCTTTACAAAAAAACATAGAAAATCTAGATAAAAACCAAATACTTTAAAATAATTAATTTAAAATAGGATTTTTACAAAAATTCAAAATAATATTTTATCTTTAATTTTTCTTTTTACTTTATATTACTTTTGAGAAGAAAAATCCTTTTTCTAAAATAGCTAGCTATGCACTATTCATGAAGGTATATATATATATATATATATATATATATATATATATATATATATATATATATATATCAAGCAAGAATATATTGAATTAAACTAGAAGTAATGACTCATTCTTAAATTGAAGCAAACTACCATGTTAGATCTAAACATAGCTAGCTATCATCTCTTTTTATTATAATACATATAATTATAAGCAAATACTAACCTTCAATCACCAAGAACAAATCGATCTATAAACACACTTGTAAATCTATGATAGGCTTTCACAAAACTACCCAAAGCCGGTTGCCTCCTTCAAAGCAGCACAACGCAAAGCAGACAGATCTGTTGGGACTGGCCTGGCTAGGTATTTAATAACGCAGCGTATCATAGACACGTGTAACCATGAACCGTCTGTAATACATAATTATTACAAATGATTCTTAACAAGAATCGTCTGTGATAATGAGACTTCACAAACGGTTCTTTATTAGAACCATCAATGATAATTCATACATGGTTATTAATATGAATCGTCTATAGTAATTACTTATCACAGACGATTCGTATTAAGAACTATCTGTGAACCAGTTAATAATGTCGTCGCATCGTTATACCAAGACCGTTTAGATATATAGAAGACAATAAATATAAATTCAATTATTTTTTATTTTTGTATTTATATATAGCCAAATAGTATGGCCAATCGCTTCTTACAATGATTTAAAAAAATAAGAAACCTAAATAATCAAAGTTTTCCAGTGGTAGAGGTAGTATGCTATCTCTGTCTTCAAAACTTCATAGGTGACATCGTTGGCATTGGACGATTCGGGATCATCAATGAACGAAGCTTGAAATGTATGCACCCCCTGATGCGCTCGTTCAAGTGTCTCGCAAAGACCCTCGACTGATGAATCAAATCGAATTGAGCCCATAGGCTCTCTTCCCTTGCTTAAGGGGTCTTAGCAAGGTCGACTCGGTCGCCTGCCACCTCAACTAAGCAGTTCAAGTGACGGCAAGCCTCGTAGAGACATGCAACTTTGTTGTACAGAACCACATCGATAACAAGGTTAGCTCACTGGAAGTGGGAGACCAACCGGAATACGCGGCGGAGGAGGATGTCAAGACAGCAGAAGGTGGCCATCACTTACTCCGACAAATCCTCATACATAGGAGGGAGGACACTACTAGCATAGTGTGCTTCCACAGCATCCTCCAGTGTACGACCAGCGAGGTGCTCGTATTGGATATCCAGGTAGGTCATCAATGCTGGCAACAAAGAAGAGTAGGGAACCATTTGTTTGTGCTTGAGAGTAGATCAATGATGTGAGGGATTCATCTTCGGTGGTAGATGATCATTTTATAAAACAAGAAATAAATTCAGCACATAAGATGAAGAGACGCATCGAGGAGCCGAAATGAAGAGACACATCGTGGAGCCAAAGCGCCATTCATGCGTGTAAGAGATACATATCACAAACACGTCCAACCGCGAACTATCTGTGATACATAATTATCACAGATGGTTCTGATTAAGAACCGTCTATGATAATGGGAGACTTCACAAATGGTTCTTTATTATAACCGTTTGTAATAATTCATAGACAGTTATTAATACAAACCGTTTATGATAATTACATATCACAGACGGTTCTATCCATCGCTAATAATATAGATGGTCACGCATGTAAAATCGTCTATGATAATTGCAACACTAACGTATTCAAAGAATTATTTGTAATAAGATGTCCAATATGACATTCTCAGTAGTAGTGGGTGTATCTAACCCATCAACATTAACGTCTATTTATTGCCGGGTGCAGAGTCAGCCTTCACGGCCTCTAGTATATACACTGTGCGCTAAGGTTTTTTTTTGCCATACATAATTGGCTTTAAAAGCCATCAACTCATAATTAATTCAAACTATATGTGGACGCATCTATGTATTTACAGTTAATCTAAGACATCGATTACATAATTGATGATAAAGATTTTTTTTGCAAGTAATGTGGGAATTTCTAGCTTTTTTTCTTTTTTTTCTGATTAATATGATAATTTCTAAGTTTTTTTCTATTGGAATTAACGTGGAGTTCCTGGAGGAGCCCCCAATTAGTATAGATGCTAAATTAGTATAGATGATAGTCGTCAACACGTGCATCCGTGCAAACTACATATTTTAAATAATATTTTTACATGAGTTACAGAGCTTTACGATATGGATTCTACACTGATTATGATAAAAAGCTTTAAAGATCATCGCTTTTTCTTATTTTTCACAACTTTTCATCCCAAATTCATATAAAATTGGTTGTAAATGTTTTAGTTTGGAATTTTCACAGCTTAAACTTTTGAAAATTTGATTTCTATCCAATTTTCATAACAAATAGTTAGATTCCAAGTTTCAACATACACACTCCAAATTTTATTTTATTTTTAAATTTAGGTTTAATTTATCTTTCACTACTATAGAAAACCGTATCACAGACAGTTCAAAAACGTCATCACAGACGGTTTTCTGAACCGTCTGAATTTATGGGTTAGTGATTATCGAAGGTTATCACAGATGGTTTTCGAACCGTCTGTGGTGTAAATATCACAAACGGTTTGTAACTACAAACCGTCTGTGATAGCTATAATCACAGACAGTTTGTAACTAAAAACCGTTTGTAATATATCCATATCACAGATGATTTGTAATTAAAAACCTGTCACCGTCGAGCCCATCGTCGACTCCCCCGAGCCTGTCACCGCCTCCCCCCAAGCCCGGCGCCCTCCTCCTCCCCCGAGCCCGTCGCCGACTCCCCCAAGCACGTCGCCACCTCCCCCGACTCCGGTGCCCTCCTCCCTCACAAGTACATTATTTGGTAGCTTTGCCAGATCTATAGATCCCATCCTCATTAAGACTATTATTGCCATTTAGTTCAATCCCTCAGATTGAAAAACCAGAGGTGGGTTTGCAAGAGATTATTTAACTTGTGTGGGAATAGTGCTCTGGCTACTCCCACATTGTTTAAGATGTGACCATGACTATGTTTTGACGCATGTCCAAAGAGTTAGGCAATCCAATCAAATCTAATGGCTAGTATTCTCGCGCCCAACCCCTCACTGGGCACAAATTAGAGACAATGATGACCAAAAAGTGTAGTTGATCAACTTGGAACAATATAGTGGATGCAGAATTTATTAGTATTCTGCATGCTTATATATTGTAAAAGATCAAAGCTGTCAATATGTCATTCTATTCCTGAATGTGTTCACTTTTGTAGTACAAAGTTGAGAATGTTCTTTAAGGCATTCCCTTGTAACATGCAAATTTTCCCTCACAATACGGTATGTGATCTAGGCAACTGCAACCACCCTTCTTTTGTTTTGCTATTTTTATTATTAAAAAAGGAAGAGGATCCAATCATTTAGTTTCTATTGTTATTGAGGGAAAAGAGTAGATTTTATGTACATGTTGTTTATGCAATTGCCGAATATACTTATCATCTCCGTAGTAGCATAAATATGTAATTAGCGATTGATTTTACGTACATGTTGTTTATCCAATCATTAATCTATGGATTATGCAGAATTTAAATGCTCACATGCTTAATTATTCTATTGAATTTATTGCAATATGTTAATGTTCCGAATTGTATATCTATTTTTAGATGCAATACATGTACTTTCATGTCATTTTCATATTGATATATATGCTATATTGTGCTTAATTTCATATATTGTGCTTGATTATCGAAAAAGCTCGAGGGCCGATTTACCATCACGGAGGTCGATGCACCTAGGACCCCTCTCAATCCTCACTGAGCCGCATCCGCATTCCGAAGAATGGTCAGAATAGTTGCGCGAGAATGAATTGAGATCACATTCAATTCATAGAAGACCGTCACCGAAGCTCAAAAACATGAGCTGCTGATAGAAATTTTTGCATCGTTCGAGATCCCGGAAGAACACTATGACTCCGTGCAACGACATGCGTTGCTAGCAGCATACAAAACATGGAAGAACATTAAGAACCTGCTTGTCAAATAGTACATGGAGAACAATCTAACGGCCTTTCACAAGTATATATTCCTGGAACCACAATGGGAAGAGTTTACAGCGATGAAGACGACAGAAAATTTTAGAAGTGCAAGTGCGGGACACAAGGCCCTCTAGGTAAGAAACACACACCCCCACAGACTCGGTACAGATGGGTATGCGGGTAAAATCCCGCAATAGAGGAAGGAGGATAAGTAGACAATCCTGCGGGACGCTGCCCCGCCATTTGCCACGATCCCGGATGAGCGTGCTCGAAATTGGATTAGAGCGAGATCATCTACCATGTCGTCGGGGGACATCTCCTTCCAAAACCCCGCAGATGAGGAAGTGTCCCACCATCTGGTAAGATATCAAAATATGTAGCTTGTAATTAATTCACAACTTCATAGGAAGTGAAATGATATGTCGAGCTCTTACAGGAAGCGCTGAGTATAAAATCTTCCTAAGGATCATTCTAGGCAAGTAGAGAGATAGATATACTCTCCGCGGCCCTGGGAAACAAGGAGCACCTAGGTCGCATGAGAGGCCTTTGTCTGTATGTTCCTTAGAAACATGGTTTCTCAGAGGACTCCGAATCGTATTGGAGTAGGAAGAGAGCCAAAGCCGAGTGTTAGGCATGGCTATGAGAGGAGATTAAGGCATCTCTACGAGAGGAGCTCACTGATTATGTCAGAGATGAGATGCGAAGGTACTGAGAAAATCAGCAGGACGCTGCCGCCGCTCCTATGCTAGCCAACCCCCCAACCGTCAGAGTAGCTGCGCGTCTAACCTTACCACAGAAAGTAACCACAGATTTCCTATCGATGACATCCTGGTAATAATTATTATCTTTAGAATGCTCGATTCGTTGATAGGCTTGTTGGAGTAGTTAATTTTGTATCGTTATGTAGGTGGCTACGAAGTGCAAGCTCTAAGTGATATATGCCTCTGTTGCCCTGTGCGCTGCTTGGCGCCAGGCATATCCATCCTGTCTCGGGGCCTTGGTGCACAGTGCAACTTTAGCGCCAGGTTTCAGAAAAGTGAATATGGACAGTGTTTATACCAATTTCGAGGTCGTCCAGCTACAGAAGCCCTCGAATGATGAGGTCATGACTCTAGGGCAAGTCATTGAAATATTCATCTAGTGGTCCAAAAGCGACATCTACCTGGAGGTTTCTGCACCGGAGCCAGGTTCACAGGGGCTATCCGATCCAGAGCTACCTGCACCGGTGCCGTGTCCATAGGCGCTATCTGCACCAGCACTACCTGTACCGGTGCAATGTCCATGGGTGCTATTTTCATCCAAGCAACTTGCACCGGTGCTACAAGCACAGGGGCTTTCCGCACTGGAGCTACCTTTACAGTCGACTACCATGAAGTCGACCTACAGCTGAGGTAGCAAGAGCAAATCAAAGAAGGCCAATGATGATATCTGCTACCTACTGTTGGCCTGCAAATTAGTGCAAGGCGAGCCGATGATCGTCCCGACAGAGCGCCTCCTAACCCTAGGACTAAGTTGCCAAAGATTACATTTATGGTATATAGAATAGGCCAATAAGTCAGAGAGACAACGGCGCTCGGGTCTCACCGTCAAATTCAGGCCACATCATTTGCAACATGATGTTCATAATTGTGTCTTTGCGGTGACCTTCGAGGATTTATTCGGTCTCTTCACACTCAACGCCCTCGACGCCTCACTTGTTCGATGCTGGATACTGTAAGTGTGTACAATAATGGTCTCTATTCATGTAACTTGTTGGTTGCTTGATGTCATATATAACTTGTTGCTTTTGTGTGTGTGTGTGTGCGTAGATACATGGTGTCTGAAGCTAGATTATCAAAATCACCGATTGGTTTCTTTGACCCATGCTTGGTCACCATAGATACTATCAAGAGGATACATCTTTCGTCGAGAATTACATTACAACAGCATTGGTGACACATCGCAACAAGGAATTTATACTTATGCCCTACAACTAGGGGTAAATACTACACTAGTGGCTATACTTGTTGATTTCTACTTTATAAGTAGCACGAGATTAGATTTAATGACAGTAGCCGACATACCTATGTAGATTCCACTGAATTTTAATTGTAATTATACCAAAATAAAATAAGGTAATATACCTTGATTCCCTGAAGAAGAACAAAACCGACTTCACAATTATCGGCCAATTAATTGATAGGTAAATATATTTCCTCCATACATAAATGTATTGTAATCTTTCTTTCCTTCCGAATGACTAAGTCTAACCTTTTGGAATCAGTAGGTCGCTCGCCACTTATGTTGCAGACTTACATGGCTCGACGGGCAAAGCCCTACGACATGTTCGAAATTTTCTGGTATTCACTAGTACACATTAATCCTATATAACACTACGTAGTAATGCCCCTCGAATTAACAAATTCTATTTTGGCAGTGCCACTAGCAGCCGTCGGGCAACACTTATGGATTCTATGTTTGCCGCCATATGTAACTACTAATCGATTCCTTTAAGATCACCAATTCTAAGGGTTGTCAATCTTGCAATAATTATATCATTTATCAAGTTATATATGTACGTATGACATTGATATTCCTATCGACAGGCTGAGCCCATCCCTACAACTGCGTTGGAACAGGCCAACCTTGCACAAATTCGAGGAGAGCACGTGTTCTTCTTGGTGTCTAAAGTCATAAAATCAGATGAAAAATTCCACAATGTAGAATGAATTTGATTGGGATAAGATTAACCTTAATTGTACATGTGTATTTATTAATTGATATTTTACTTTATTTTAATTAATTGATTTGCAAAATGGATATTTTTGTTTCTGAAATGAATGAATGAATGTGAATTGGATGTATAATTGTGTTGATCTGCTTGTTTCAGATGGCCTGGCTAGCAATTCCTGAGGCTAGCCAATACATAGAAATAGATTTAGGAAAAGAAAAGAATATCAGAGACTATTTCCAGTGGAAACCATTTGTGATATGTAAGTGTCACAGATGATTCCAACTACAAACCGTTTGTGATAGTTAAATAGCACCGATGGTTTTAACTATAAACTGTCTGTGATAGTTTATTATCATAGATGGTTTTAACTACAAACCATATATGATAGTTTATTATCACAGACAGTTTCTAGTTAAAATCGTCTGTCATAGTTGTATCATAGACAGTTTAAAATCCATCTGTGATGACCTCATTTCATTACTGGCTCATAAATTCAGACGGTTCACGAAACCGTCTATGATAATGTTTTTCAACCGTTTGTTATAATGTTTTCTGTAGTAATGACAACAGCACATTTCATTTCCATTAAGATTAGAATCCACCATTACAACATCACAAGATAATGAGCAGGTTAAAAATCTAACACAGTAAGAACATAGCAAGAAAACATCTCATAATCCTACAAACCCAACTATTAAACATGGCAAGAATATAGAAGAAGTAGAGATCCTAGCAGACAGTGAAAGCTCAACTATACCGACAAGGCCTCTATGCCTAGGCCCTCTCGCCCCTGATGCAGCGCACGAGCTGGATGTCCTTGACACCCACCGTCGCTGGCACCAACTTGAGCACTGTCTTGGTAGCCAGCTACTTCCATGGTGTGTTGCTGCCCGTAGACTTGCTGTCGAGACCCGAATATGCAAATCCGGACTCTCTATGTATACTGCACTTGTCCCAGGATCATGCTAGTGCACACAGTCAAACATAGATGTCATCACAACCATATACATGTTAAAATAAAAGAAAATCTCAAATATCAATAAATCTCAAAAGGTATGACCTTATGGTCAAGCTTACAATAGACTAGCCCGAAGGGCTTAACAAAACTAGCAGCGGAAATCCAAAATAAAGCGTAGTGGCCAATCGACAAGCCCACAGGCTATCGAGTGGAGAACGAAGCCTAATCCGTGAAGTCGTCGAAGTACTCTCCTTCTGGAACCTCCTGCTGGTGATACTCCTCTTCCTCAACTGAGAAACATTGGGCATAAAGCCGTGAGTACATTGGTACTCAGCAAGTCGTTTGTAACAAATGAATGCAATATAGTATGCAAGGCTTACCAATGAAAGGCTGAAAGGTTAATTTGCATAAAATAACATTTAAAGATAAATACAGTAAATAGATTGAAAGCGAACTTTAAGTAAAATAATAATAAATAAATAATAAAAGGAGTTGACATAACCACTTGCGGACCTCCCATCCACAAGCTAAACCAACCGCTTATGGACCTCCCATCCATAAGCTAAACCAACAGTGAATTAACTATCCACTGTCCAACTACAATCCACAAGTTTTCAAAAATAACTATACCTCGTGTGAAATCACCGAGCATTGTCCATGACCGAGGACGCAGCTATTCGAATAATTTTACACTCTGCAGAGGTTGCACAACCGTACCCACACGATGTGATTAGCCTCGCGCTAAGGAAATCACAACAAGGCCTTTACAAAGTTCAGTTACAACTCAATCCGCCCGCTAGGGTTTCACATCACACCCCCCTTGCGTCTCATGGAAAATAGCAACCATATTCATCACGATGGCGAGATTGAAATTGAAACTTCCCAAATTAATCAGCCAGATCCATCCCATACTAGACATGTGGTTTGCACGGTAAAGCTCAAATCAATGGCGCACAAAGTTAAGTCCTTACGTGTACTCGGACGAGACTACCTCATCCCTCAAAGTGCTCCAACACTTCCCCCTTTACTGCATGATCCCTCGCCTGAGTGCAAAACCAAGTTTGTATAACTACGCCAGTGACACACCAATGTCATGGCATAAATTTTAATAAACGTGGCACCAACCATAGTTCCATATCTCTTTAAGTCAAATTGATAGTTCACATGTGATGATAAACCCAATCGTAACTATAAGCAAAACTAAGCATTCTATCATACCAACCTATGTGACAAATAACCTAGCATCACTAGTATATTTCCCAACCTATGGTGACATTGGTATCATGGCATTCTAAATTATCAAGGAGGGATGAATTCAATTGGGACGATAACTACCAATACAAGGGTTTGAGTAAAAATAGCGATGCAACGTAATTTAAAACAAAATAATTAAATAATAGATTACAAACTGGGTTCAACATGATCAAAGGACATGACTTGCCTTGGTTATGCTCAGCGAGATACCCTTGGTCTTCGGGCGTATATCCTGCTCCTCCGGAATCCGAATCTAACGAGAGAGAAAACGATCGAAACAAGAAAAACACATAAAATGATAAGTAAATGGACTCTAAAAATCATGAAATCAGAACCAAAAGATAGAGCTCGAATTTAGATGAATTTAGAAAAAAAGAACAGGGTCAATCGGAGCTAGGATGGAGGAGAACGGGCTCTCGGAAAATAAACCCTAAAGGAAAATACTGAAAATCAGAAATTGCACTGTGCTGTGAACCCGGTCCACGGCAGAACTGGTCTACGGTGAACCCAGCGCATGGAATAGTACGCGCGGGGGAGGGGGTGCTGACGCGGCGAGGCTAGGGCTGACGTGGCTCGCTGACGTGGTGCTGACGTGGCACCCCGGGGCGAGTTTTGGCTTATGTGGCGCTGACGTAGCGGACATGTGGTTGCCACATGGCGGGTAGGACTGACGTGGCTTGCCACGTGGGTAGGGCTGACGGGGCAGGGTCGGCGCGGAATCGGGCGGTGGGGATTGCGACGCGCGACGCGATCTGGGCCTTTGGCTCAGATCTGGATGGGCGACGGGGATGAGGTGGCTCGGAGGCGGGGCGGCGGGGATTGCCGACGCATGGCTGGCGCGAGCGCGATCTTGCGCGGCGACCGAGGGCGGAGCGGGGTGCGTGGTCCGGCGACGCGGGCGACGCGGCGGCGAATCAGGCGACGAGGGGGCGACGCAGGCGAACGGGCTCACCGGCGGGGTCTCGGCGACGGCGACGGCTCCGGCAGCTGCGGGCGAGGACGGGGACGCACGGGCGGCGGCGACGCAGCTCCGGGGATGGCGGCGCGAGGCGAAGGAGGTGGGAGCGACGACGGCAACGGGAGATGGCACGCGAACCGAGGTAGCCACGTGAATAAAACGCGCGAACCGAGGGGGGTTGGATTCGGAGACGGCGCGGACGCGGTGCGGGCACGGACGGCTAGGATTAAGCGGGAGAGATCAGACGGTTGCGGACGCGGGATGCGGCGGCGGTTAGGGTTAGGGTTTCACGGCACGGGCGTGCGGATCTGCGACGCATGGCGTATCGGGCGGCCGGGAGGGAGGCGAGGCGGGGCAGCGCTGGTGCCGCTGCGTGGCCGATCGGACGGCTGTGTGGTGACGGCGCTAGGGTTAGGCGGGCGCGGGCGCGGGAGCGGGCTGGATGGTCGACGCGTGGAGGGTGGCGCGATCAGGCGGTGCGGGAACGGGCGGTGGGAAGGCGCGCGGGAAAGTAGTACGGCGACGGCGCGGGGCGACAAGATGCTGACGCGGGCCACGGGGAGGAGATCAGCGGCTGAGGTTTTTCCCCGGTTTTCTTCTTTTCTCAGAAATTCAAATAAAGAACTAAAAGCTCTAGAAAATTGCAAATAAACCCCAAAAATTCACCAAAAATTCAGAAAAATCCTTGAGAGACAAGGAACTCAAATAAAATATTTTCAGCTCATGTTGAAGTTTATTTTAATCAAATTAAATCCTTTTAAAATTCTAAAAATTTGATTTAAGTTTATTAATTCCAGAAAATTCCCCAAATTTTATTTTTAAATTCAAGGTTTTAAATTTTTTTGAAAATCAGGATGTTACACTTGCGTGCCGTCTACTTCGTAAGGGCCATCGGGGTCAGGTCGAGAAGGAGGACGGTGAGAAGGCTGGAGAGATTTTGAGCGCATGCAGTAGGTAGAGGATGGATTCAAGTGAGTATTTATAGGGGAGGGAGAGGTACAAGTTGGAAAATTTTTGGTGCGGGGATTGAGAAGTGGAGCTACGATTCGTGGGGTGGGGTTGGTGGGTTTCTATTGGCTGGGATTGGGTTGGAGAGGATCGACGGGCCCTGCGGTCAGGGACCAAATTATCATATACAGTTTGAACTACAAACCATTTATGAAATATAATAATGACAAACTGTTTGAACCACAAACCATCTATGAAACATAATAATCACAAATAGTTTAAACCACAAACCGTTTATGAAATATAATTATCATAGATGATTTGAACTACAAACTCTCTGTGATACATAATTACTGAAGACAATATATATATCGATGCAATGTAAATAGCTAGTCTCAAAATATGAAATAGCAAAGTCCTATATGGCTTATATATGCTCGTTTGAAATATTTCGATGAGATCTACAACTTTGCAGTTGACGTGAACCTCAAATTCAGAAGGAAAGAAGGAAAATTTTGGTAAAAATAGAAACTGAAAACTTTCAATGCAAATTTAAGGCTAAAGATGGCCGATTTTGAGGCTCGTCGTTAACTTTCCAACGAGTACAAGGATATCAAAAATGGACGCCGTATGTAAAAATTATACCTATTTTACTAAAAGTGCCTCCAAACAGAATCCTACTCGAAATCAAGCGGGAGATTATGAAATTTTAGGGGATTACGAGGCGGGCACATATAATTTTTCGTATAAACCATCTACGATAACTTCATTATAACAGACGGTTTAAACAAAAAAACCATCTATGATATTTGTTATTATCATAGACGGTTTATATCAATAACCGTCTGTGAATTGTCATAAATGATTATTAGTAAAAACCATCTGTGATATCTTGCATTATCACATATGGTTCGTATAAACAACTGTCTGTAAAATACCACAAACAGTTATTTGTATGAACCGTCTGTGAGAGTTGCATATTACAGACGGTAGACGGTCATATTTGTAAAACTATCTATATTAATTATAGCATAGACAGTTCCCTGTGAATCGTCTGTGATGTAGATGTCCAGTATAGCCTCTTTTGTAGTAGTACAAGTTCTTCAAGTCTAAGTAGCGGGTCAGCCTGGGCATGTATTACTGGGGTTGCGCAAACTATTTATGTGACTATCCCGACTGCCGTTCGGACACAAGCATCTATCGATAGCCGATAAAGACCAGTTACAATGTGTTCCCCCTACTATTTCTCTTTCAAAGTAGCACTAACAACCTCTTTCATCTACCCGCAGTCTCCAAAACCGCTATGTGGCTACCGTAAGTGGATCAATCTAGAGATCCACACCATGACTAGTGGACTCTCGACTTCGAGGAGTGGAATGTCGAAAGGGCCTGTGAGATCTGGGAGGAGGAGAGCCGTAATGACAAGCAAACCAAACGTATATGTTAGGAGACGAAAGTTCATCTCAAGGCGTGCATGCGTAGGGAGCGCGAGCATCGCGAGAAGGAGCACAAGAAAAAGAGGAAATTTGTGGCTAAGGCCAAAGAAGCGGCTGAGGAGTTTAACGCCCTGGTCCACGCAGTAGGTCGAGCCGTTCTGTACTAGTCCCCCAAAGGTCGAATTTATTTTCATTCCAAAAAAATGCATATATATCATATAAGTATTTCAGTTTATTGCATCATACATGATGCGCTTTCTTATGTATGTAACCAAACCCTGCGCGTCATGTTATTCACAGCTATATTATAAAGTGTATTTTAATTCATAAAAGCACATCTCCTCGTTATTTCCCATTCAATTCTTTGCGTAGCAAGACATCCAATAACATGAAAAAATAAGTTCTCCATGTATGAATTTTCAGTTGTATCATAATATACTTACCTTCGTACTTACCAATCGTTCTTAAAAAATTTTCATAAAATTTCTTACACTACAACAATATACAAGGACCGTGAAATATTATTGCGAATCTAATAGATTTTGTACCATTTATAATATACAAAAATCATAAATAGATCAACCGATGTTATCTCCTATTTTTTAAAAAAAATATTTCATAGACAAAATTCGATAAATATTACCTACGTACATTGCTGCCCTCGATAAAATATTTCTGTTGAAGATCTCATTGCTGCCCTCGATGTGAAAGAAAAAGCTAGAGCAAAGGATGCACCAAGCACATCTGGCCAGAACAATGCAAACTTCATCGAGAAAAAGACTATAGCAAAAAAGTACAAATCCAACAAACCGAACAAGACAACTAGCTTTAAGAAGAAGAAAACTGAGAACTTGGTCAATGCCATGTTAGAGAGTTCCGGTATGCCTAAGGCATGGTGGGGGGAAGCTATATTGACAGCAACTTTCGTCCTAAATAGAGTAATCACTAAAAGGAGTGAAATTACTCCATATGAGGGATGGAAGGGGAGAAAACCTAATGTTAATTTTCTGCGAACTTGGGGGTGTTTGGCAAAAGTCAATATACCATTGCGAAAAGAGAAAACTTGGACCAAAAGCGATCGATTGTATTTTTCTAGGATATGCTCAAAATAGCACGGCCTATAGATTGTTAGTAGTTAAATCGAAACTCTGAGATTATTGTTAATACAATAATGGAGTCTAGAGATGCTTCATTTTTGAGAATATCTTTCCTATGAGAACAGAGAGGCGATACTTCAACACGGATGAGAATGTTCACATCGATAATATCGAAAATGAGAACAATCAAACTTGAACTTTCCACCATTTCGAACCATTTTATGATATCCCTGAGGAGGACAACAATTTAGTCACAGAAGCTCCTCGAAGAAGCAAGAGACAAAGGGTTGAGAAAACCTTTGGTGATGACTTTATTGTATACCTCGTGGATGATGTGCCAAAGACTCTTTCGGAAGCTTATGCATCTTCGATCTTGAGTATTGGAAAGAGGCGATCAGTAGCGAGATGGATTCAATCATGGCTAATGAGACTTGGGAGATCACCAATCTTCCTATTGGGTGCAAACTTGTTGGATGTAAGTGGATTTTTAAAAGAAACCGAGGCCCGATGGTACTATTGAGAAGTACAAAGCAAGACTTGTAGCTAAGGGTTACACCTGTAAAGAGGGAGAAGATTTCTTCGATACCTATTCTCCTGTCGCTAGATTAACCACCATCAGAGTACTCCTTGCATTAGCATCTTCCTATGGTCTGTATGTTCATCAAATGGACGTAAAGACAGCTTTCCTTAATGGAGAGTTGGAGGAAGAAATTTATATGGATCAACCCGATGGTTTTGTGATTTACAGACGGAAAATAAGGTATGCGACTATTAAAATCCTTGTATGGTTTAAAGCAAGCACCTAAACAATGGCACGAAAAGTTTGATAAGACTTTGACAACCGCTTTATTGTGAATGAAGTCGATAAATGTGTATATTACCGCTATGGTGGGGGTCAAGGAGTAATTTTGTGTTTGTATGTAGATAACATACTTATATTTGGAACAAACATTACCGTAATTGACGAGGTCAAATCTTTCCTATCCCGATGTTTTGATATGAAAGATTTAGGAGAGGCAGATGTTATTTTGAATATTAAATTGATCAAGAATGAGAATGGGATTACTTTGAGCCAATCTCATTATGTTTGAGAAAATATTGAGCCGCTTCGGCTTTGAAAATTGTAAAGTTTCTCCAACACCCTATGATGCGAGCATTAAGCTTCGAAAGAATCAAGGGTTAGGAAAAGATCAATTGAAATATTCACAAATTATTGGGTCACTTATGTATTTAGTGGTGCCACAAGACTGACATTTCATTTCTTTGTGAGCAAATTAAGTCGGTTTACTTCTAACCAGGAGATGATCATTGGGAGGCACTTGAAAGAGTGTTGCGCTACTTGAGAGGCACAACATCTTTTGGAATTCATTATCTTGGATATCCTTCGTATTAGAAGGGTGCAGTGACTCAATTGGATCTCGATCTTGATGAGATCAAAGCTACAAGTGGTTATGTGTTTACTTTAGTGGTGCTGCAGTTTCATGGAGGTCTTGTAAATGACTATATTGACGAGGTCAACCATGGAAGCGAAACTTGTAGCACTTGACACACCAATCGTTGAGGCCGAATGGCTAAGAGAGCTTCGATGGACTTACCGCTGGTTGAGAAACCAATACCGCAATCTGATGTCTTGTGATAATCAAACCGTGTTGGCCAAAGTCACAAGTACAAAGGATAATATGAAGTCCTCTAGACATGTGAAGCGTAGGCTTAAATCATCGTAAAATTGAGAAACTCCGAGTAATAGGCGTGAATTATATTAACACTGAGAAAAATCTGGCAGACCCTTTTACCAAGGGATTAGCACGGAGAGCGATTTCCGTTGCTTCTATGGATATGGGAATGAGGCCCATTTAGTTACATCACAATGGTAACCCATGCCTTCATGAACGGAGATCCCGTGACTTAGGTAATGGGAAAAACAAGTTGATATTGTAACAAGAGAGTACATATTAATTGTACCCATATCCAAAATAAATAAAGTACTCTCAACTGTATGGAAGGTTGGTATAAAACCTTAATGTATTCATGAGGGAAAGGTATTAGCCTGCAGGATACCTAGAAAGAATACACCTACTTGAGCTTAACCGTTTGGTCGCAGTTCACGAGAACAGGGCATTCTCTAGAAAGCTCATGAGCAGATAAGGGAGCATGACCATATAACGCTCCGTTTAGACGTGGTTCATTGATAGCCTAGTATCAGTTGAGGTTTCAAGTGAAGTCTGATTACGAAAAGCTGTGAATTCAAGGCATAGTCCATTCATTAGCTGTGAGAAGATGAATCTTGCTAATCTAGGTGTAAGTTCAACCCATATGGGACTTACATTATAAGACTAGTATATTAAACAACACTTAAGTACAATTTTTTGTTTTGACATATTTGTCTTTGCTTCGCTTTGGAATTGGTGGGGATCATTGAAATTAGGCCCAAGGCCTATTTTCTATAATTCCAAAGCACGCAAGGTTTAGTACCATATTGCTTAGGCAAAGTGGGGGAGACCAATTTATAAGGTGGAGTCCATCCCACTCCTTGAATTATGGAAGTGGATGGTGGCTTTGGCTAAACACACACGCGCGCACGCACGCGCGCGCTGCAGATCGCGTCAGCGTTTTCGCGCGAAAATCGCGTGACTTGTGACTTGCGACGCGCGATCGCGCCGTGGCGTGGTGCGCCACTTGGCGCACCATATCCACCTTGTTTTGCTAAACCTTGTACCGTCTCTCTCTTTTTTTACTGGTCATGAGACTGTTTATTTTTCGGTTTGAATACGGCGCTTACGGTGAATAATGGAGTCGATTACGAGGAATAATGGAGTCGATTCTTGGTGAATAATAGCGCCAGTTACCGGTGAATAATAGCGTCAGTTACTAGAGAGTAATTGAGACGTCTATAAAAGGCCTGGAGACGTCCAGGTTTGAACTGATCTCCTTCACTCCTTTCTCCCATTGTCTTCTTCCACTCTTGTACGAAGTGTTGAGCTATCGAACCTCGTCGACCTTTCTTCTCGGCGTGCACCGAAGAGAGGAGAGCGGGATCTCGAACCATTGTCGCAGAGAGAACTCGCACGGGCGGCAATAAGGTTTCGGCAGCGCATCTGCGCGACCGCTCCTACTACATCCCCGCATCGCGTCAAGTCTTCATCGCATCACGCTGCGCTTCTTCTGTTCTTCATCAAGCCCAACATGAAGTCGTTCGTGTGATCGTACGACTTTGATACTATATTTTTCTTGTGTTTATTCCGAAGTATGATGAGTAGCCTACTGTTAGTAGTTAGTTGTGCATCACTAGTATATTGTTTTTGTCTCCTACTAAAACTTGGAATTAAAATATTACCTACATATTCAACACCAATCACCCGTGGAAGGTCCAGCACAGTGCACTTGATGTGTGGGAATGCTTTGATGATGGCCCTCGCCGTCGTCCCGTCGCCGCCACAGCAGTCGGTCAGCGACTGCAGCCCCTTGAACAGGTCGCGGCACTCCCGCAGCAGCGTGCCGATCCCCAAATTATCGTGGGCCGCCAAAGCTGCGTTGACCTCCTTGTTGAATTCCGGGTCCTTGCGTGCCATACTTTCGTCAAAGAGCGTCGCGCCATGCACCTCTTCAAACGGCGAAAGCGCCACATCCTTCCTGAACCAGTCGGCCAGCGTCATCGATGCCTCGATGTAGTACCGCGAGGTCGCAGCCAGCACGAGGGGCACCTGGCTGGTGTCGCCGTCGTCGACAACGACGCCATCCACCAGGAGATATGACACAGGGGTGAGGCGGTACACCCCAGCCTCCGTGGTATCGTCGGCGGCAAAGACGCCCGACGTAACCAGGAACCGCATCAGGCGGCGGAGGAATGGCAGCTTAGCCGCGGGGAGGGACAGCTCGGTGATCAGGACGGGCAGCGAGGCTGCACCGCCAAGGCGGTGGATGGCCGTGGGGATGCCGAGCTTGACGGCGCACTGCAGGGACATGGACGTGAGGTAGCAGAGGCTGTGGCGCAACAGGTCGGCCTGCGCCTGGAGAAGCTCGGCGTCCGTGGGGACTACCATTTTCTGGGCCAGAGCTGCCATTAATCTCTCCCCCTCCCTCTCTCTCGTTAAGTGCGGTGTTATGTGTGTTGCTCAGGTAGGAGGATTAATATAGCGTGCATTTGGTACTATTAGTAGCCTCACGTGGAACACGAGGAGGGACATGGTGCTATCGACGGGTCCGCCGTGAGATTTACTCCTTTGACATCTAACTGCGCGCGTCTGGCGTGCAAATAAACCGCAGGACACGTAAGAGAAATAAACGGCCTGGCATGGCATGCATTCATCCACAACATGAGAAGCTGCAGTGAGCGCCTAGTTGATCTGGCCAAATGGTTTAGGGTTTGAAAATCACTTCCAAAAAGAAAAAAAAACGCTTATCACGTCCGGTTAAGGAGAACGGACTCTCTAATGTCCTGGACACGCCATGGAGAGTGTAAGTAGGACAAGTACAGTTTGCACTGGGTTGCTCGCCGACGCACGTTCGGACTAAAGTATTGTTACCAAACCTTTAGGGTTTTAGTTATGGATAAATACCTAAATTGTTCTTGCTCTACTCTTCTATAAATATAGGGGTTTTATGCCATGTAATGAGATACAACCAAATCAACAAAACTTACACATTGGTATTCTATTCTTTGATGTCTTGTGTGATTATTGGATTACTCGTCAAGATTATATTGTGTGTTGCGTTGCCGTTCATCGATCTACTCATTGATTCTTAACACGTTATCAACACGAGTCTCTACAACGGTGCATGGTATACAATTTTCAAACCAATCTACTATACATTGCAATTCTTATTCCTCAATTGAGATTGAATTTATATTCCCTTGCAATGCCATGCGTAGATGATTTCATAGAAATTGTTCATGCTAGCAGTCTGTTATTTTTGGATTCTACATCCACAAATCTAATACTCTAGATTGGTTCGGAACATTGTATCAAAATCAGAAACATAAATGATATGGGATTGATCTAGGTGTTTCTCTGCCGACATAAGATTCAATTTACTAGATAAACATGTAAATTATGGTCTAGATTTTGAACACAGTAGATTATACATGCTCTAGATGGGATTAGCATATCAACCAAAATCGGTTTTGATATCTAAATCAAGAATCGAAATCACACCCAAATTCTCAGCATCAACGGTGTTCACCCCTGGCACTCGAAGCCACCAGCCACCATGGGCGGCGCCTGAAGACACCGGCCGTCAACCCACGCCCGTGGACAACGCAGCCGCCACGGCCGCGCATCGGCCGCTGCTGAACAGAGGCTCACGCCCGGTCGCCACAGCCGCCGCGATGCGCCCCACGCCCGACCGCCAACCGCGCCAGGCTGCATCGGGTTTCCCCCCGCGCTTGGGCGCCGTCGCGCCACCAAAGGGCCTCGTGCCTGGGCCGCAGCCGCCGTTGCACCGCGCCGCCGAAGGGCCTCACACCCGGGCGACGCAGATGCGCCACCTCTCATGCCGCAGCCGCCGCCGCCAGACCCTGGCAGCCGCACAACCGTCTCTCGAGTCACCGGCCACCGGAAGCGCGCCACCAACTATCCAGCCCCGCAGGCCGCCGCACAGCCCCCGCACGGCTGCCGCCACATCGGCCTCACGCCCGGTATTCGCCGCCTCATCGAGGCCTTGCGTCGGCCAACCCCACCGGAAAACAAAAAAAAGGGCCAGGGGAGGCAACCGCGGCCGGGGAAGGCGGAGGCAATTGCGGCCGTGGAGGCGGAGAGGCCGGGGAAGGTGGAAGCAGTTATGACCGTGGGGGCGGATAGGCCGGAGGAGGCGGAGAAGATGGTGTGCAGCCGCAAAAAGGGGGGTAGCCGAAAATGGGGGTGGTGGAAGGAGATAAGGTTGAACCAGCACTTTGCAAAAGGGCCCTCGAGCTTTCGGGAAAACACAATTATGCAATAATTTTGCAGATCCCCCCCCCCCCGGGGACTTCGGTTAAAACATATTAACACAGTTAAAGCTGAAAACAAATGATGAATAAGCCCCTAATGTTTATTATAATTACAATTTAGTCCAGTAGACTGATTTTTATTCCATATGTTTTATTTTCTGGATAATATTTTTAGTCCAGTAAACATATTATTGTTTTATTTTCTGGAATAATATAATCTGCTTATGGTATTATTGTTGTATGTTTTCAGGATTTATTTTATTCAGCATGTTATTTCTGCTTTTTAGTAATTTTGAAAATTACTTATTAATTAGCAGAAATTCATTAAAATTGCTAGAAAATTTTAGAAAATTCTAGTAAATCCTAAAACATGGTTTTAAGTATATGAGCTCCCATAAATTTGTGAAACCCTTAGACTTAGTACACCTTAGAAGCGTCATATTTCTTTTATAGTTTATTTCCTAGCATTGTGATTATACTCGTTAATTGCATTGCAGTTCATCTACATCGTTTATTTAATGGGTTAGTAATTTTTAAAAATTACGTAAATACCCTAATAATTATCAAAAAATTCCAAAGATTGATACGAAAATCTAAAAAAGATACTTTATCTACTGAATAGATAACAATAAACATTTACTACTCTACACTCATTCCATACACCTGAGATTACTTACCAGAAGTAAGTATGTATAAAACTGCATGAATATTGTACGATATTAGGCATCACTAAGTGGATATTTGCACGCCCCGAATGGCTGCAAATTGTAACACCTAGGCTTATTTCATTGGCGTACAGTCATACCGCTGTCAAGCATGATGCTAACGTAGCTATACCCTTTCACCGTTGAAAAGGTAAAACCTTGGTAGTTGGTGAGGTATCGCATCCACTCTACTCTGGAGCATTCCTAGTAGCCCTGAAGGCACTTTGCCAGGATCTATTGCTCTTTCTAGGACCAGAAGTTCGCATGCGAGTATACTCCTAGTTTAGGTAACCCGTATGTTACCAATAAGCAGGTATACTCATAAGAAAGAATATGCCTACGGTGAACAATATGGAGACCAACAACATTCTCCTAGTTATCCCTTAGACTTATTCAGATGTAATTTTCGTACATGGGTAGCATCAATTGTATGGATACAGCTCCTGTCGAGCTTGATCTTGCTCATGGAGAGCACCTCTTATCTTTTACTGACATTATGTATAAAATAATTATTTTCCCAGAAACCATGAATATTTGGCCTAAGTTGTTCTGTTAAAACCTTACCCCTACTGAATAAGCTTAATAGAACACATTGCCAGCAGCATATCTAACCTGAATTAAGATTAATTAATCATGCATGGAATAACATTTATAAATATTATGCCTGATATTTAACAGGAATGACATGCCTCAGTTTATTATTGCCCATATGGCAATAGAAAAAGTGTCCTTGAAGGCACATGAAATCTAGTCAAATGTTAAATCCCAGAAGATTCACCTCGACTAGAAAATGCTATAAACCTCAAATACTTCAAGTCTATATATAACTCCATCTCCCATATTATAAAAGTGTACGTTGGTTTCACGCCAATACAAAATTATACTGTTGAAGTAGTATAATAATAACTTATGGCTAAAGCTTTGAATTATTTCAAAGCAAATGCTAGAAGCATATGTTCTCATTTGGAACTTTACAATTGGCATGAAAAGGAGGAGGAATTTGGGGTATATGAGGAATATTGAAACCTCTGGGGCACTAGCATAAGAGTAATGACAAGCATTATAGCATATCCTAGGTCAAATACAACAGCAAATAAGCCTGAAGCTATAATTTTGAGAGATAATTAAATCTACTATCCACTATTAGCAAATCATAGCAACCCTCGAAGGGTAATTGATTTGTCTCTAGCAATCTAATTGCCATGAAGTTACACGGTAGCATGAAGCTACCACACATATACCACTGGAAGCTATTTGCCTGAAGCAAATATAACTCTCAAAATATTAGACGACCTATTGGATGTTAATGATCCTAAATGATCTAAATCTGTCACACTTATTTGGCATTATAAATGATAATAGGCATATAAATTACCCCCCAAGTTAATTACATATTCTTGAAGAATAATTATTCCATCTGGGAGGTTAAACTAGAAGTATATTCTAGCAGAATATATATATTCCATGAAGATTAATCGACGGTCGTGTTTTTACGTGACAGCGTTATATTTATACTTTTACCAGCATACTGAATATGTACTTTATGTTGTCAAATAACACAAAACCTGAAGTTTGTGTGATCTAAAATTGAAGTCAGAAGTATGAGTAATTCGATCATAACATTGGGCAATACAATATTTCTGTTGTATTAAATTAATAACCCATTAGATTTTGGGATAATCTACCAGAAGTAGATATGCACAGTTTTCTATGCCACTGCATTAATAAATGTCTAACTCACTGTATTAAGAAAAGAACCCCAATCAAGGATTAGTGCGTATTATGAGAACCAATCATTTTCCATATGATATCACCACCGTAGTATACTGAGGGGATTTTGAAGTATGCAATTAAGAAAAGATCATATCTCAACATTAGGGAGAGAGAAATGCCCAAAATATTTGAATGTCGTGATATTTTCCTGAAGAAAGATATTTACTATATGGTTCACGCACTAAAGCTGATACTCCTGTACGTCAGAAGCGGGAAGACTGCCAGATTTCTTTGCTCATTGCATGGAGGAGTTATATAGTATTTACCTGAAATAAATATGTCGCTAAGTTTGGAATACCCCGGGATAAATAGTATTTTTCATCTTTGCGAAATTGACTTATTGGTCAATGACCTAAGCTCTACGGGAACGCCTATGGATTTAAAGTCTGGTGATATTAGTAAAAATAATTGTTAAATACTCCTTGAATACTCCAGAAGAAAATTCACCCTGAAGATGAAATACCTCTTGAAGAGGCTCATCCTAAAGATAAAAATCCTAGTAATAAGACGCACGCATTTTACAATACTAGGGAACACGGAACTACCAAAAGGCCTTCGTTTTGGGAAATGATGAAATTTTGGTTAACACTAAAAGACACTCAATTATGAGGATATTCGGAGAAAAGTTATCGACAACCAGTTTGCCTCTAAAATTGCTAAAAATTTCTCACATGAGAACATAAATCCAAAACCAAAGTCCATGGCCGAACACCTAAAGTGTTCATATCGGGTTAAAACGAAAAAAGCAATTGAGGTTGAACCATAATCGCGGATGAAAGTCTTGGAACCTAACTTGATGGGTCGTTATGAAATAATAAGGTGGTGAAAGCGATGGTTCAAGGATCCCTGTAGAGATCTATATTCTCCTGTTATGAATGAAATAATGTTCCATTATATAATAACTCTAGCAGATGAAATCAATAAGATATGCAGTTACCGGATTCTGAAAATCATTGATGGGATCCCTGAAGGAACCCAAAGCTCGATCCCTAAAGGACTCGGTGTTTTTAACAAAGTAAATTGCTATATGTATATACATATATATAAAACTCTTACCTGATGAACTCTTACTTGAAGAAAGAGTATCTCCTAGAAGAGGGAGCATTTCCCTGAAGAGAAATCACCAGTTGATCGAAAATACACCAACGATTATGTGATTTCCAGAAGTGGATAAGGACCCATCTAAGACCCAAGAAAATAAAATGAGAATGCTAAGAACCAGAATTTCGCCATATAAGCACATATGAAGTGCATCTCCTACCAGAGGCTGATGGAGCGGCAATATCCTTTGTTACCATGAAGGTACTATATATATTGGTGTTAATGGTAGATTTATTAATCCCCTGAGTACCAAAATTAGGACTGAATACATTGATTTTGTGGTAGTATGACCATGCTATTGA
This sequence comes from Melocanna baccifera, assembly GCA_036346265.1. NCBI lineage: Eukaryota > Viridiplantae > Streptophyta > Magnoliopsida > Poales > Poaceae > Melocanna > Melocanna baccifera. The sequence continues at coordinate 9,466,484 of CM070707.1, read as the reverse complement.
TCCTATAGAAAGAGATGGTTATTAAATGCTAAAGAACCTGAAAAGTTCTAGTAGAGCACATTCTGAAGAAATATGGCACTGCAATTAATTACCCCCATATCTTGATAAGTACACTGGCCTGCACTCATTTCTTGAAGGCAGTAGAACAATAAGACTTCACCAGAAGTGGTCTTAAGGGGGGCGTATGCTAAATTTTTATAGTTATACATGAAATTCAGAAAATCTTAAATTCAGTCAAACCCAGAAGGTATTGACTTGATGATCATGACCTTGAAAGTTTTGCCACCTATTGATATAAGTCTAATCAGTAAGACGTGATAAAGGTTTTTTAGATTATAATATATCCTGAAGATAGTTTATAAATTCTGAAGATAAGGTGTTGCAAATCCTGAAAATAAGTGTTACACTCTTTTCCCCTTAGTAAGTTTTTCGCATTGGGTTTTCTTGCTTGAAGGTTTTAATGAGGCAACAACTGCAATACAATTTAATACATGCTATGTATTCTTTTCTCTATTCCTTTTCCCCACTGGGTTTTTGGAATGAGTTTTTAATGAGGTATATACATATCGTGGTATGAAGCCTCACCAGAATATGCTTGGCTTAAGTGAATGGTTAGCCACATCCAGAAGTTATGTGGCACAAACACCGTTGATGACCCCATCATTATCTATGAAGAAAATACTGCTTGTGTTGTACAAATGCAAATGGCTATGTTGAGAGTAATATCACGAAGCATATTGCTCCTAATTCTTTTATCCTCATGATCTCCAAAAGAATAGAGAGATAAAGGTATTGAATGCTAAGTCTTGTGATAATCCAGCAGATTTATTCACAAAATCACTACTGGCCACTGGTTTTCACAAGTATGTTCAAGACATTGGTATGAGACGACTTAGAGACTTATAAGATTCAGGAGGAGCGAATCCTTGAACCACAGCCCATATGTAAGACTAGAAGACCTACATGATCCTGAAGATCTAAATGTTGCACTCTTTTCCCTTTGTGAGTTTTTCCTGAAGTTTTCTCACGCAAGGTTTTTAAAGAGGCAACAGGTGCCACAAATAACGGAAGCGATGTACTCTTTTCTCTATCCTTTTTTTTTCACTGGGTTTTTGGGAAGAGTTTTTGACGAGGCATATGCATATCGTGGTATTCGCCTAAGGGAGAGTGTTACGAAACCTTTAGGGTTTCAGTTATGAATAAATATCTAAACTGTCCCTGCTCTACTCTTCTATAAATATGGAGGCTTTATGCCATGTAATGAGATACAACCAGATCAATAAAACTTACACATTGGTATTCTATTCTTTGATGTCTTGTGTGATTATTAGATTGCTCGTCAAGATTATATTGTATGTTGCGTTGCTGTTCATCGATCTACTCATTGATTCTTAACAAGTATCACTGGTGCCAGCGGTAGAGGGAAGGGTGCTGGCAGGAGACAGATCCCTCGTGGTTAGATAAATTTACACTATAATCTTTTATATTAAAAAAATTTTGTTATCATTAGTACTATCTGGCCCTCTCTCATTAAATGTAATTACATTATATAGGTTATTTAGCCCCCTCATTTCTAAATCCTGGCTCCACCTTTGACTATGCATAGTTTTACCAACATGTAGGTGAGTGAATTACTCCCTCCGTCCCGCAATACAAGTCCCTATTCTTGAGATGCATCATCCCATAATATAAGTCATGTCCATTGTGGAGACTAATGTGTAGTTATTGTAATATTTTCACCATATATCCTTACTTTAATGCTGAAAAATAGTGAATTGTTATAATATGTTATTTAATATATAGGTATATATAGTCTAATTATATTAAAAAATTTTAACTTTAATGTCTTCTTGATCAGTGTTTATGATAAATTTTGGACTTATATTATGGGATGGAGACATTAACTAAGAACTTGTCATTACTGTCAAGCTGCAGAAGCTGAGCTATTAGTTAAACTAGCATTGGTCGCTTCACGGCACGCACCTGGTGCACGCGCAAGTGTCTGATGTGCAAATATAATACACCGCAGGAGACGTAAGATACTTACCCCTTGATCTAAACTGGGGTGGTTAAGAGGGTAAACTTGATGGTTTCGTTAATTTAAGATCCTAACAGCTAGTTTTAGAGTTTTAAGGTTAAAATCGAACAATGCTCAAAGTTTATATTGAAAAGTTGCATTTTTCGAAATGAATAACTGTGATTTGTAAACTGCAACGACACGGGGTTTGTTCTTTTTAGTAATGTAAAATGGAACCGGGGTATCTTGCCGTTCGGTTCTAAAAAATGCAGGCGCTGTACAACAATTCGGAAAGTAAGTGAACTAGCGACAGAACTTGTTAATAACGTTAAGCTCCAGAAACACCAAGCACAAGAGCTATCACTCGTACTAGCATTGGGCTTTTGACGACGAAGAACTTTTCTACGGGGGCCTCAGCTGAGCCCTAATCTATTTATTGTTGGTCTAGTAGATTCTACGTTAGATAAACGATGGATAGAAAAGGCTTTAAATGAGGTGCTTCTTTACTGGATTTTCTTCCTTAACGACAACGCACATGGTTCACGTGTGAGTTTTTTATATTATATTGGTACGGGGGCTATCATGATTTTTCTCTTTTTCTGTACTATTAAGTTAGTAAACAGAATTAGTTGTCTTGATATACATGTGTCGCATCCAGTACAAGGGCTCAAAATCGGGAAAATCAGTTCTATATGACCCCACCGTAGAATTTTGTATCGGCAAAAAAAATATAGTTTTCACTAATGTTTATCAAATATAAAAGCAATTCGTAACTATTGAAACCATAGACTTTTAGATGGAGCCTAGTAATAAGGTCTCTAGCCTCAAACTTGCATTGTTTTCATCTTTTTTGTTTGAACTTTAAAAAATTCGAAATTTGATTTTGTGACCAAAACTTTTCGGAAATCGATCAAATTGGTTCTACCAGAACCCCGGTAAAAATTTAAAACGGATTTTCTAAACCCTGGTCCGATCAAGCAAACTACCACTCAAATCTCTGAAGTTATGTATTCCTCCTTGTGGGTCTAAAGAAAATGTATTCTTCCTTGTGTTCTACTCTCGACGTTACTTCTGCTGGGGTATATAATCTTACCTAGTTAAAAAAGATATATACGATATTTATTGCTTACACAAGTTGTTTGAACGAGGCACTAATACCTGCCTGCAAAAGAGAAAAAAAACATTACTGAACACAAGCAGCAATGATACGTCCCTTGTCATCTGTTGGGGTCGAATCACTCGACTCCGAAATCTCTCTGCACAGGCAAAGTATTTGTGATACACACAGAAATAGGAGTGGCCGGACATACACCATACAACTCGTCTGTTCCATTCACAAGAGCACCTATTTATACAAGATTACAAAAATGCACTTGCTAACTACTAACAAATTACCACTATACTATCATGCATGAGCCATACTTGTTAAAAAATTGCTGGAGAGTAGATAAACGATAACGCAATCCACGTAATCAATCAATCAATCATCAAGAGATGCAATAGATCAATCACAGAGACACCAATTGAGAGAGAACACCAGATGTAGTCTTTATTGATTTCTAATCTCAGATTTCTTTACATAGTTCAATGCCTCTCTATTTATAATCCAAACCTACCAAGAGCAATCCTGGTATTTGCCTGTACTGGAACCTTCTAGGTTTCGTAACACCCCTCCTTGGGCGAATACCACAGTATACACATGCGTCATTAAAAACTCCTCCAAAAAACCCAGTAGGAAAAAAGAGATGGAGAAAAGAGTACATCGCATCCGTTCCTTGTGACGTATTAGTTGCCTCATTAAAAACATTTACGTGAGAAAAACTTCATAAAAAACTCATAAAAAGAAAAAGAGTATCACATTTAGATCTTCAGAATCATGTAAATCTTCTAGCCTTACATCAGGGTTATGGTTCAGATATTTATTCCCCTGAAACTTGTGACTCTCTAAGTTGTCTCATCCCTATGCCTTGAACACACTTCTAGAAGCTAGAAACTGAGAGCATTTTTGTGAATAAATCTGCCGAACTATCACAAGACTTAGCTTCAGTATCTTTTCTCTTCGTTCTTCTGGAGCTTGTGAGGATAAAGGAATTTAGGAGCAATATACTTTGTGATATTACTCTTAATATAACCCATTTGCATCTGTGCCACATAAACTGCATTATCTTCATAGATAATGATGGTGTTCATCAACAATGTTTGTGCCACATAACTTTTAGATGTGGCTAATCATTCACCTAACTCAAGCACATTCTGGTGAGGCTTCATACCACAACATGCATATGCCTCATTAAGAACTCCTTCCAAAAACCCAGTGAGAAAAAGGAAATAGAGAAAAGAGTACATAACACACGTTAAATTGTATTGCAGTTGTTGCCTCATTAAAAACCCTTTAACCAAGAAAACCCAATGGGAAAAACTTACTAAGAGAAAAAGAGTGCAATGCTTATCTTCAGGATTTGCAACACTTCTCTTCAGTACTTATAAACTATTTTCAGGATATATTACGATCTTCAAGACCTTTACCATGTCCATCGATTGGACTTATATCGATAGGTAGTAAAACCTTCAAGGTTATGATCATCAAGTCAATACCTTCTAGGTTTGACTAAAGTTAACATTTTCTGAATCTCATACATAACTATAAAAGTTTAGTATATGCTCCCCCTGAAGACCACTTCCGGTGAAATCTTATTATTTTACTGCCTTTGATACATTTTAAGAAATGAATGCATACCAATATATTTAGTAAAAACCCTTCAGGTTTTTTAGTATTTAGCAACTATCTCTGAGTAGTGCCATATGACCAAAAGTCTGTTCTACAGAACTAATAGCATAGTCATACCACCATAGAATCAATGTAACCAGTCTTAATTTTGGCACTTAGGGGATTAATAAATTTGTCATTTACACCTATATATGGTACCTTCATGGTAATAGAGGATATTACCACTCCATCTGCTTTTGGTAGGAGATGCACTTCATATGTGCTTATGTGGCGAACATCTTGTTCTTAGTCTCCTCATTTCAATTCCTCGGGTCTTGGATGGATCCTTATCCACTTCTAGGGATCGCATAATCGTTGATGTATTTTTGATCAACTGGTGATTTAATTTCTCTTCAGGGAAATGCTCTCCCTTCTAGGAGATACTCTTTCTTTAAGTAAGAGTTTATCAAGTATGAGTTTTAATACATATATATACATGTTGCTGTTTACTTTCTTATTAAAATAACGAGTCCTTCAGGAATCGAGCTTTGGGTTCCTTCAGGGATCCCATCAGCAATTTTCAGAATCCGATAACTGCATATCCTATTCATGACATCTACCAGAGTTATTATATAACGGAACATTATTTCATTTATAATAGGAGGATATCGATCTCTATAGGGATCTTTGAATCATCGCATTCACCACCTCATTATTTCATAATGACCCATCAAGTCTAAACGAACATGTTCCATGACTTTTCATCTGTGATTATGGTTCAGCCTCAATTGTTTTATTTCATTTTAACTCGATATGAACATTCAGGTGCTCAGCTATGAATTTTGGTTTCATATTTATGTTCTCATATGAGAAGATTTAGCAATTTTAGAGGCAAACTAGTTGTCGACAACTTTTCTCTAAATATCCTAATAATTGAGTGTCTTTCAATGTTAACCAAAACCTCGTCATTTCCTAAAACGAAGGTTTTTGGTTGTTCCGTATTCCCTAGTATTGTAATATGCGCGCGTCTTATTACTGGGGTTTTCATTTTCAGGATGAGCCTCTTCATGAGGTGTTTCACCTTAAGGGTGAATTCTCTTCTAGAGTATTCAAGGAGTGTTTAACGATTATTTTGACTCGTGTCACTAGACCTTAGATCCACAGGTGTGCCCATAGAGTTTAGGTCACTGACTAGTAAGTCGATTTCGTAAAGATGGATATACTATTCAACCCGGGGTATTCCAAATTTAGCGACACATTTACTTCAGATAAATACTATATAACTCCTCCATACAATGAGCAAAGAAATCTAGTAGTCTCCCCGCTTCTGCCATATAGGAGTATCAGCTAAACTTATATTTAGCTTAGTTAGTGTGTGAACCATATAGTAAAGATCTTTCTTCAGGAAAATATCTAGGCATTCAAAAAATTTTGGACATTTTTCTCCCCCTAATGTCGAGATGTGATCTTGCTTAATAGCATACTTTAAAATACCCTCAGTATGCTGCGGTGGTGATATTATATGGGAAATGATTGGTTTTCATAATACGCACTAATTCTTGATTGGGGGTTCTTTTCTTAATGCAGTGAGCTAGATATTTATTAATGCAGTGGCATAGAAAACTGCACATCTCTACTTCTGGTAGATTATCTCAAATATCTGGTGGGTTATTAATCTGATACAGCAAAAATATTCTAACTTCTTATATATTGCCGAACATTATGATCCAATTACTCATACTTCTAACTTAAAATTTGGATCACACAAACTTCAGGTTTTGTATTAATGCAACATGTTTTGACCTGATCAAGGATATTATGCTTTGACAGCATAGTATATATCTTCAGGATGTTTACAAGTGCATAACACTATTAAATAAAATATGACCATCTATTAATCTACATGGAATATATATATTCTGCTGGAATATACTCTTAGTTTAACCTCCTAGATGGAATAATTATTCTTCAGGAATATATGTGATTAATTGGAGGTAATTTATATGCCTGTTATTATTTATAATGCCAAATGAATATAACATATTTAGATCATTCGGGATCATTAACATCCAATAGGTCATCTAGAATTTTGAGAGTTATATTTGCTTCCGGCAAATGGTTATAGCTTTCAGTGGTATATGTGCGGTAACTTCATGCTACCGTGTAATACCCTTGTATGTGGTCGCATGCTGGCGACTAGCATATTACTGGAGATAAATCAATTACCCTTCGAGGGTTGCAATGATTGCCAATAGTGGAAAGTAGATTTAATTATCTCTCAAAATTATAGCTTCAGGCTTATTTGCTTTTGTATTTGACCTAGGATATGCCACAATGCTTGTCATTACTCTTGTGCTAGTGCCTCGGAGGTTCTAATATTCCGCACATACCCCAAATTCCTTCCTCTTTTCACGCCAACCATAAAAATTCAAATGAGAACATATGCTTCTAGCATTTGCTTCAAATTAACTCAGAGCTTTAGCAATAATTTATTATTATACTACTTCAAGAGTATAATTTTATTAGCGTGAAACCAACACGCATTTTTTAAATTGGAAGATGGGGTTATATATAGTCTTAAAGTTTTTTTTAGGGTTTATAGCATTTTCTAGTCGAGGTGATTCTTTTGAGATTTAACATTTGACTAGATTTCTTGTGTCTTCAAGAGGAACATATTTCCTATTGCCATCTGGGCAATAATGAACTAAGCATGTTATTCTTTTTAAATATCAGGCATAATACTATTCCATGCATGATTATTTAATATTACTTCAGGTAAGATACGCTACTTGCAATGTGTTCTATTAAGCAACTATTCAGCAAGGGTAAGGTTTTAATAGAACAACTTAGACTAAACATTTTATAGCATCTGAGAAATAATTATCTAATGTATAATTTTAGTTTAAAGCAAAAGATAAGAGGTGCCCTTCAGGGGCAAGATTCTTTTTTATCTATTCTGTAGATAAAGCATCATTTTCTAGATTTTTCTAGCAATCTCTTAGGATTTTCTGATCATTATTATGGCATTTAAGCAAATTACTAACCCATTAAATAAATCCCCAAATACACAATGCTAGAAAATAAACCATAAAAGAAATATGATGCTTCTAAGGTGTGCTAGGTATAAGGTTTCACAAAATTCACGGAAGCTCATATACCTAATAACTATGTTTCTAGGATTTACAAGAATTTTCTAGCAATTTTAATGAATTTCTGCTAATTAATAAATAATTTTCAAAATTACTAAACAAGCAGAAATAATATGCAAAAGATAATAAATCCAGAAAATATATAATAATACCAAAGTATTAAATGATGCTGTAAACAACCTCATATAATTAAAAAAAATTAATTATCTTAGAGCTAAATTCAGTCTACTGGACCTATTTGCAATATTGACAAACTTCAGGGTTATTTTTATAAGTATTTTCAACCTCTTCACAATATTACTTTAATTTTCAAGAGTCCAAGGGCTATACCGCAAAAATGCACGAGCCATTTTTTTCGTCCTTCCCCTTTTTTTCTTTCTTTGGGCCTGCTCAGCCCGGTCTGCTTGGCCCATATATGGCCGATCGGCCTGTTAAAAACCAGGGTCTAGGGTTAACCCTAGCCACCCCACTCATTTGGCCGAAATTAGCAGTGGGTTCCATCCTGAGCGGCGGTGGACATGAGTGGCGACCGTAGATGGGGGTGCCGATCTCAGGCGTGCGAGCAAAATGGCAGCTTGAGGGGCTATGCATGCGACGGCTAGAGCTCAAAGGCGGCGATAGGCGCTTCGGGCGCGGTCGTTAGTGGGTGCTTCAGGCATGGGGGGCCAGCATGGCGAGTGGCGGCCAAGCGCGATGGAGGTGGCAGCGACTCGGGCGACACTACACCATGGTAAATTTTTAGCGTCAGTCATCTGTGGGGAAAAGTTGACATTTAACATCACATAGTCTATCGGTAAAGCATAGTGACAAACTCTGTCAGGAATAGTCGAAAGCAACGACAAAGTATCTGTAGGTAATACTCTTGACCTATTAGGACCAATCGTCTGTCGGTAATTGTATGAACAATATCAGCATATCTGTGGCTAAATCTTTGTGTGTCGGCAATTGTTGTGCGCGCAAAAAATTAGTAACCCCGCGCGTGGAGGGAAATATGGCGAGCTGGCCAAATATGTGGTGTCTCCCGCAGAAACCCCTTAAACATTGAGTCGCCCTGCAGAAACCGAGCGCTGCCCTGGCCTCCTCCAGTGCGCCGCCGCCCGTCGATCCCCCCGTGTGCCACCTCCCCTACCCCCGTGAGTCGCCGCCCCTCCCCCCGAGCGCCGCCGCCCCTCCCCTCGTGCCACGAGGCCTCCTGCAGTGGAGAAGAAAGCCTTGTAATGTTCTCAACTATCTAATCCCTGCTTTCAATTATGCACTTAAATATTGTTTTATATTACTCCTCGCTGAAATGTATGCCCTTTAGGTTGGAAGGGATGTTATATTATATGCTGTCTTGAGGAATGATATCCCTGTGGCTAGAGCAATAATTCTATCAACTGACCCTAGCACCATAGTGGGAGGTAAGCCTCTTGGTGTTTAGTTCTATGAAGTTGTTGTAAATGTTGTGCTGAAAAGAGATGCCCTGCTTCCCCGTCCATATGATGATATGGAAACTCTAATCGATGCTCAGTACATATCCATTGCATGGCCAAACAATAGGGTATGATTTTGCAACTTATAGTATTTTAAGTTTTTTAGTTGTCTGCATCACATTGTAACTATAAATTATTGATATTGGAAATTTGGCAGTTGAAGGTTAGCAACAAATCTACAAAGCTCCAAAATGGAGATATTTTCTTCCAATCCATTCTTTTCTAGTAGGTGAACAGGATTACAGGCTCTGCTAATAAGTCATAATTGATCAAATGAATGTCTTTTTGTGTTCAAATGAATGTCTTTTTGTGTTCATCTTAATGAAGGTGTTTATCTTTTGCCAACAAATGGAAACTACTGTCATTCTAAGATTTATTTTTTAGTTCATGTGCTAGATAAGAGATCAAGTTGCTGTTCATTTTGTTTCTTTTACAGGGACTGTGCTGGAATAGTACTTTGGACCAACATGTGCTAGGTGTGAAACTTTTGCTCCCTGCTGGTGGTGGCCTCTAGATGCTTTGTACCCAGAGCTGAAGTTGATGCTTTGTACTACATAGATAACTTAGTTAGAATCTATGGTTAATGCAATCTTTTGGACATTGTGATCTTTTGGACATGATGACATGCTAGCTGATCTTTTGTGATCTTTTGGACATGGTGACATGCTACCTGATCTTATGGAGAACTATTGTTTGAGCTATGAAAGCTTTTGGACTATTTGTGGTGTACTGATCGAATTCTAGAGCAATTTAGAACTATAATCTGGATGTATATTTGTGTGTGACATTTTGGATGTATGCGTGAAACATGTTGCAACTCTGGACTATATGTATTGAATGGATGTATGTATGAAGTAATTTGGTGTTGACTGCAATATTATACGATTTTCATGCGTATGTATATATATATATACTGAAAAAAAATCTGTTATTTTGTGATGCGTCAGATGGTCTATCGGTGTATGCGCTATTTTTCTACAAAACATCTGTCGGTAACTATTTGTCTGTCGACAATTGTTTGTCTGTAGGGAAAAGTAGTCTGTCGGTAAAACTTGAACTTTACCGACAGATAGTCTGTCGGTAAAGGTTTGGTCTGTCGGCAAAGACCTTTACCGACAGGCTTTCTCCCGACACATTTTCTGTCGGTAAAAGTCTTTACCTACAGACACGCTGATGTTAAAGACGGCTTTCGCCTACAGATGGTATGACGATAGATTTATGCCATGGTGTAGTGCGAGCTGCGTAAGCGACCGACGGACGGGCAGCTGCTTCGGGCAGAGACGAAGGGATCCGAGTGACTGTGGCTTCAGGCCGAGCACGCGAAGGCAGCAATAGGTGGCCGGCGGCCGTATGCTTGGTGGTGACCGAGAGCCGTGGAGCTGCTGTGAGGTAGAGGCCGAGGTCGGCAGCGGGTCGACGTCGGGCTTGAGTGGTCGGCGTGGAGGTGGCGGTCACTCCCATCGGGCGAGGCTGAGTGTCGGCGGGGAAGGACCGAGCGCTGGCAACGCACAAAGCTTATCTCTCATCCTCTCCGTGCGGCAACGCACAAGTGTTCATCCCGCTGCGCACACATAAGGCGGGAGTAGAGCGGCGTTCGCGCCATCTTATCCCGGTCGACGGCGGCAAGCTCAGTCAGAGGCGCCTAAGGCTAGAGCCTACTACCCAAAACAGAATCACCAAATTCCCAAATTTGCCTTCCCCAAAAATCCCCAAATGCCACAAATTTTCCGATTGGAATTGCCAAATCCACGCATCCGATGGCATTCAAAACGGTTCTTCTGCTCTCAATTTCAGTGCTCAACATCCAAACCATCCAAATCCACCTCAATCAACCCTACAATTTCTTCTCACAAGAAACCCTAACTTACCTCTGACTTCATCGTCTGGCGGCTAGCGAGCCACGAGTCCATGGGGATTTCCCTAGATGAAGTCGGCATGTCGGCGCTGCTCGTCGTCGTTGTGGTGTAGGGGCTTCGACGACGGACGTGGTGGTATCCGCACAGTAACTAGATCTGAAGGCCGCTGCCTTCCGCACAGGGCCGAGGAGCCTCGTCGTTGCGCGGTCGAGGCGTAGGATGGCCGGCTTTGGTCTCGCGAAAGCGCGGCAAGGGCAAGGCGGCACTAGGTTTTCATCGTGCGGGGAGGATGGCCATGACAAAACATCAGGAAGATGATGCGTAAAAAATACTAGTGCGAAACAAGATTGTATGCTACTACTATTATCGCTTGATGGGCCCAGAACGTGGTGGTTGGGTAGTGATCTCCGGAACCCGTTCCACGTGGTGAGCCTCTACCGCAGCTTGTCATCCGCACACTGTTGTCAACTAGACACGTTGGCGCAGCGTCACGCCGCATCAGGTACTGTGTGGACCGAAGTAAAAGAGAAAAAATTCACAGTAAAAGGAAAGTGGAGAGGCTTTTTCGAAAAAAATCGAGGGCATTTCGCAATAAAAGGAGAGTGAAGGGGCTTTTTCGTAATAAACCAGGGCCTTTTTTAAAAGAACCAAGGGCCTGTACATAATTTCGAAAACCGCAGGGCGCTATCAAGGTACAAAAGTATAGGGGCTTTTTCGGGAAAATTTAGGGGTCTTTCCGTAAGAATTGAGGACCTATGCGTAATTTCCAAAACCTGGAGGCTCTTTTTTGTATGAAGGGACAGGTGGATACGTCCAGGGGTCATGAATCCCCCCGAAAATGATATAGTAGTATTCTATATGGTATATCCCTTTGTGTGTGTGTGTGTGTGTGTGGCCCTTTGAGCTGTACATCAACACATAATTTTGATAACGATATATGCAATGTAGCAATAGAGTAGGAATGGTAAGCCTATAGAAATACTCTAAGAAAAGGTAAGCGTAAATACGAATAAAGATGAAGAAGCGAAAAAAATCTAAGAAAAGACAAGTATAAGTATATAGAAGAAAGGTAAGAGAGGCATAAAGAGAGGAATAAGACTATGATATATCTAATATAGTAGCAGAGTAGGAACGATAAGATCACAGAAAGATTGCAAGAAAAGATAAGGATAAACTATTATATATATGACTTATTTCTATATGATATATCTGTTTGTATTCTCTATATATATATATATATATATATATATATATATATATATATATATATATATATATATATATATATATATATATAGCCTTTTAGGGCCTCATATTAATAAACACAATATTCATAACAACATATGTAATGCAATAACAGAATAAAAATACTAAGGGCACAGGAAAGCTCTAAGAAAAGCTAAACGTAAACACGAATAAACATGAGAGTAACTATCAATACAGCAAAATAGAATGATATGTAAACTAACCAGTAAACATGCTGCAAAACGCCGATCGATAATAGCGCAGAGCAGTAGAGTAGTTTGAACTAAGCAGGAAAAATAGAAAATCTGCTAACTAAATCTGCACAACGGGCTTACATTTTAAAAACACATGAAGTTAGCAATGCATAAGGGGGGAGGGGAAAAAACCAAGAGAAAAGCAAGTTAGCCAATCTACTGTAATAGTAATAAGGTGCAGGCAATGTATTAGATAATTGAGAGCATAATAAAACCAAACATTATTATAATGGAAAAAGCAAGATAGCCAATCTACTGTAATAGTAATAAGGTACAGGAGGTGTATTAGATAATTAAGAGCATAATAAAACCAGGCATTATTATAACGAAACAAAGCCAGCATGATGTATCAAATAAGAGCACAAAAAGAATAACCGCTACTACAACAAAATAAAATGATATATGAACTGACCAGTGTGAGTGGCGTTGAGCGATAATAGCAATGAAAATATTTACGCACGTACAACAAGCAAAGACAACGAACATATAGACGAACCAATATCCAAACTATCGGACAAACAACCATTGAATCTGTAAGAAGACTCCACGCCAAACCTTCCTGAGACGTGTGCGAGAAGAAAACAAGCGGCAGTTTGAACAAACCGCGCTGCGCTAACAACTCAGTCACAAATGAGGCGCGGATACGCGTCGGAACCAGAGCACATAAGTTCCACGTGGCATAGCTGGCATATACCATAAGAAACCCCAATCTAGATTTTGTCATTTGGGTATCTGAACTCATCTAAATAATCAAGAAAAAGAAATAGCAAGAATAACATATAGATATGACGGAATTTTACCTAGAAACAATTAAAATGGTTACCTTGAGAGATTGACAAAGATCACAATTAAAACGGCTACATAAGATTGCTTGTGATCTGCAATAGAAACATAAGATTTGTCATTCATGGAGTAGCCCTGTGGTACTAATTGACTGGAAAAAAGAAGAAGAAAAGGTTCGGTGTTAGAAGAATCCTCCTGTAACAATCTGCCACACACCTATGGTTTATTTCACTTTTGAAATAGTAATCAGAAAGTAAAACACACCTTGATAGATATTCTGTCACAATTGAAATGTTAGGTGGCTGAGTAACAGCACCCATAAGAAGAACAATGTTTGGATGTCACAGATTTTTCATAATTAGAACTTACAGAGGAGAATTCGCAACACGTTAAACGACAAATGGTCTTTACATGATAAGATATTCTTATATATGCAATTCTTGGATGAGGCAAGAGCTTAAGAATCCTCTATGCAAAGAATACACTGGACATTAACTTTGATGTAGATGAAAATCAATCCGAATAAGCACCATCTAGCCATATGCATTATTGCATAACATAAGGCCATTATCATGAGCAAGTTCAAAGTGTTGGTCTTTGTCACCTCTATCGGACTTGGTAATCGCAAAGACAAAGACATGATAAAAATGTCCACTGGAATTTTTTCATGGAAATGTATACAAATGCAGTCTTTTACCTCTCTCGAAACTCTTTGAGACGCTCGGGTGAAAGTCTGCTCCATTAGAATCTTTACAAACAACATCCCGAGCTAAAAAGTTACACTGTTAATAGAACTCTTCTATCCTCATATTAAGCATGATTGCGAAACTCGTGTTTCTTTTAATGTTTCGAGTTAATGAAATTTAATGGTCGCCATCGCCAATATTTTATTGGAACATCTGCCGCAGCCAGGAATATCTAAGTTCACAAACTAAGATAGGTTAGCATGTCCACTAAATAAACAGACTAACATGCCAAATTTAGGATTTCAGAAAGGACATTATGACATGCATGCAAATACACATTTGAGAGTTCATCATCCGAGTTGTAACTTGTAACATGCTTTACCTATACGTTATATGGAGATATGGGTAATATCCCATCAACCCCAACTGTAAATATGTGCTTGTGATAAGCAAAAAAAAGAAACATACCGAGCCATGCCAATCTGCACGGTGCACAGTTCCGAACGAACCTGAAAATTTCTCATCAGTACAATCTACAACAATTTTTGAAAAAGGGGACTTGGTGATTATTAGTTCTTTTAAAAGATGTGCCCTTTGAGGTCAAGAGTAACTGAAAGCCTCACTTTGGCTAAAATGTTCACCTTTGGCCAACAGTGTATGCGGAATATACAACTGCATGCTATTATGTGGTAATAATGGAGATTACACAACCTAAGTACAACTAAGAAGTATATTATTTCAATGATAAAACATACCAGCACCAATTTTCTCTTTGAAAACAAGTTCGCTCCACGAAATAATCAAGTCTTCTATGTCAAGAGATATGTCGCTAAAGGGATCACTTTGTCGGCATCGACTAACCTCGTGGTAATCGAAATCGTTATTAATATTATCACTTTGGATGCTGGAAATATCAAGTTACTTTTAGGTATCATACTATTTGTGTACCTCTTTTGCATTATAAAATTTCCATCTTGACCACTTGGTGAGCATCACCCTTAAGATGAGAAAAGGTAGTTTGAAAATCACCGCTTGTTGCATGTGATGTGTTTGGACCATGATTTGATCCCATGGCCTCATCTAAGTCAATAATCGTTTCTGAAATTATTCAAAATACACATCGATGATATTTTAAAAGATCTGAATATTTTGTTGTACTTGTCCTGCAAGTGAAAGTCCAACTTCATGAATTAAAATTTAAAATTGTGGTGATAAAATGGATTTGTTAGTTTGCTTGCTTGGACTGAAAATCAAGATGTATTTTCTTTTGGAGACCATTCCATCGTAAATCAAACCTGAATGACAACTCTACAACTAAGAAACATTATAACCTATATTATTGCATAAAAAGTTTCACTAAGTAAAGCGATTGTGCTAGAATATGGCATATATCAAAACTACATCGGTGACATAAAGTCTTTCAGAAAAACTCCATAATAACGCTTATTATTAACTCGTAACACAACTTTACATATGCATTAATGATGTCAAACTCTCTACCTATGCAAATGAACCTGTTTGGATATCACCATCACACAGTGCTTATTTACCCAAAGACACTATTTAACTACATGGTGTTCACTGCTCGAATGAAAAGGCATGATTGCAAAATTTTGCGCACGCAGAGAGAGGAGAGGAGAGAGAGATAGGTGGGGAAGGGATGGAGAGAGAGACTGCTCTCGGATCATTGAACATGAGATTCAGCGATTGGCAATCGAGGAAATATTGCTTGGCCAATGACTTGAAATGATCAACAATATCAACCGAGTTGTGTTTTGGTGGGCGCAGATGGTGAAGAAATTGAGATAGATGAGAGGCCATTTAAGAGGGAGTCAGGTTCAGATAAGAAGCCTGGGTTCCGTATCAAATCGATTTGATATTCCCTGGTATTGAAAACAAATAAAGTCAAGAACTGAATAAACAGCATTACATCCAGAGACATTGACGACTGGGAACATAAACAGAATATAGGCTAGATTGAATAAATAAATTCAGTTAAAACATGATAACATTTAATTGGCCTCTAAGAGAAATAATTTCTTTATTTATTTGATCCTCCAAATTTTTAAATATTTACAGAAAATGAAGAGGCCAATAACAATGGGACCAACTTTATGCTTATGTATGTTCGCTCTCTGCAAAACCATCTACAAAGCCATTATTTACACAAAGCACCCATGCAGGTGAAGTGAGTTAAGCATATGACTTCGGGCTTTTATTGTACGGATTTTTGGAATATATTTAAAGAGAAGTTGAGCAATAAAATAGTTACACTAGATGTCCTGATAAAGAACCTTGGCAACATAAGTTTCAGTTATCTATTTTGTTATCCTCATCTTTGTAATAATTTGGGATAGTCACGTAACCTAGTGGTAGAGCATAAAGTTGTGGTTGTTAAGGTCATGGGTTCGTAATAATCCAAAATGTAGCAAGAGTGCAACTCATTTGATCAGGATCACAAACCTGTCATGGCCAAAGCGCACCAAACAAGAGGCAGCACCATCAGCTTTGCAATACTTGCATCCCCTCACAACTCAACATGGGAGATTGATAGAATCCGCTAGGGTCTTTTTTTTCAAGAAAAGAAAATAAGATCAATAAAAAAGTTGAATAGAGAAGGAAATAAAGTTGCAATGCTTACACGAAAATCCTACTTACTTTGAAAATATTGCCACCGGGACGAAGAACATAATGGCATGTTAATATCTGTCTAGTACATAACTACGAAGCAAAATCACCTTGAACAAGAACGCTCGGTGCCAAAGAAAGGCCAGCGAGATAACCTCCCAATCGGAAGCACAACAAACCCTAAGCTAATCTTCAGAACTCAACGGAGTCTCTCCAACGGAGACCCAACTTGTGTTCTTGGTCGATGCTCACGAACCCCTTCGACATTTGGGATACACGTGAGACAAAAGTCAATGTACCAAGATGACACGAGCAATTAATTGCATTATCAACTCACCCCATCTTCGCGGACACAATGCCGGCAAGGCGGCGGCGATTTCCTTGGAGTCGGCGCGGCTCGAAACGCGTCAATCGCCGTGCTTATCACTGCCTCATGTCATAGTCGGCCACCTTATCTATGAGGACCACCTCGATGGAAGATTCGGTGGGATTCACGGCCTTGAGGGACTCGAAGGAGGGCACGCGCGTCCGCCGTCCCGCGTCGTTGCAGAGCGTCCATATGGAAGGATCCACCTGGATGAGGTAGAAGCCGTCCGGGACCTTGTCGGAGTAGGACAAGCTGCCGTTCACCGCCACGCGACGCGGTAGTCACTCGGTCGCTCGGACATTTGTCAAATCTCGTAAATTGATGGGTAGAGAGAGATTTGTGCAGACCCGAAACGGTGGGAGAGGGATTGGGGCGAGATGGCGGCGTGGTGGTCGGCGGCGGTGGCCGAGGAGGAGTCGAGAAGTTGGGGTCGGCGGCGGAGGAGGCCTCGAGCGAGGCGAGCGCGAGGCGAGCCGAGCTAGTAGGCCTCCTCCGCCTGCTGCGCCCAGCTCTTGCTGCCGCTGCTACTACCGGGCGGCCGATCCGGGTCGCCCTTGTACTCGGCATTGGCGACGGTGGAGACGGTGGCGACAGAGCGGAGAGGAGGTAGCGTGCGGCGACGGGGTCGATGCGACCAAAGAGGAGAAGGGGAGTGCGGATGAAGGGGACGAAAGGGCGGTCAGCGCAACGCGGGCGGCGGAAGACCGGCGGCGCCGCGAACGTGGGGAGGAGGGAGCGGCGGCGGCAGCGGCTCTGGGAGGGGGAGGAGCGAGCGCAAGAACGGAGAGGATGTGGGGACGGTAGGAACGCACGGACCTAAAGACCAGGCAGCGGCGGAGAGGGTGCATAAGCAAGCTTTCGCTGGAAACTCCACGGGGATGATTCGCTAGAAGCTTTCCACGGCGCAGTAATAGAACGGAGGCAAAACCGCCGCTTGCTATCGGTGTCCCAAAGCACGCACGCAGAGCACACGCCCACGCGTCGAACCGAGGGCCAACGAGTCGACGTGGCGCACCTGAGGAGCCGGGGAGTCCCCCGGTTATGTTATATGGAGTATATGTGTTTCTGCGTGCACGTACGCGTAGGAGGAAAAGGAAAACAGGCAGCAAGGCCGATCTGCGGCCGTGCGGCGGCGAAAACAAGTTTTTTTTCGATTTGATCTAGATATACGAGGATGTAATTTGATCCAGAAGTTAGAACTTAGATGCCCAATCTACAAGATTCTAAACCTTATACACAAATTACAATTAATCTATTGCTAGAAATAATGAACAAAAGATTGATATAAAACTAGAATCAACTAGAGCACATATAATTTGATCAAGGCATTGCAAAATATAATTTCCATCTACAAAATTTGCAATGTATAATAGATTAATTCATGACTTGCATACCTTTCACCTTGAAGAGCGATTCTGTCGAGACCCGAATATGCAAATCTGGACTCTCTGTGTATACTGCACTAGTCCCAGGATCACGCTAGTGCACACAATCAAACATAGATGTAATCACAACTATACGCACCATAATAACAAAGGAAAAACTCAAATATCGATAAATCTCAAAAGGTACGACCTTATGGTCAAGCTTACAATAGACTAGCACGAAGGGCTTAACAAAACTAGCAGCGAAAATCCAAAATAAAGCGTAGTGGCCAATCGACAAGCCCACAGGCTATCGAGTGGAGAACGAAGCCTAATCCGCGAAGTCGTCGAAGTACTCTCCTTCTGGAACCTCCTGCTGGTGATACTCCTCTTCCTCAACTGAGCAACATTGGGCGTAAAACTGCGAGTACATTGGTACTCAGCAAGTCGTTTGTAACAAATGAATGCAATATAGTATGCAAGGCTTACCAAAAGATGGCTGAAAGGTTAATTTGCATAAATGACAGTTGAAAGATAAATACAGTAGATAGATTGAAAACGAGCTTTTAAGTAAAACCATAATTAAATAAATAAACAAAGGAATTGACATAACCACTTGCAGACCTCCCATCCACAAACTAAACCAACCGCTTATGGACTTCCCATCCATAAACTAAACCAACCGCTTATGGACCTCCCATCCATAAGCTAAACCAACAGTAGATTAACCATCCACTGCCCAACCACAATACACAAGTTTTCAGAAATAACTACCCCTCGTGTGAAATCACCGAGCATTGTCCATGACTGAGGACGCAGCTATTCGAATAGTTTTATACTCTGCAGAGGTTGCACAACTGTACCCACACGATGTGATTAGCCTCGCGCTAAGGAAATCACAATAAGGCCTTTACAAAGTTCAATTCCAACTCAATCCGCCCGCTAGGGTTTTGCATCACACCCCCCTTGCGCCACATGAAAATCAGCAACCATATTTATCTCAATGGCAAGATTAAAGTTGAAATATCCCAAATTAGTCAGCTAGGTCCATCCCATACTAGACATGTGGTTTGCACGATTAAGTTCAGATCAATGGCGCACAAAGTTAAGTCCTTAAGTCTACCCAGGCAAGACTACCACATCCCACGAAGTGCTCCAACACTTCCCCTTTACTGCACGATCACTCGCCCGAGTGAAAACCAATTTGTATAACCACCGCCGATGACGCACCAACGTCATGGCACAAATTTTAATACTGTAGCACCAACCACGATCTACTGTGGCTCCAACCACGATCTACTGTGGCTCCAACCACGATTCAATATCTCATTAAGTCAAATTAATTATTCATATATGATGATAAACCCAATCGTAACTATAAGCAAAGCTAAGCATTCTATCGTACCAACCCATGTGACAAATAATTTAGCATCACTAGTATATTTCTCAGCCTATGGTGACAATGGTATCATGACATTTCAAATTATCAAGGAGGAATGGATTTAATTGGGACGATAACTACCAATACAAGGGTTTGAATAAAAATAGCGATGCAATGTAATTTAAAATAAAATAATTAAATAATAGATTGCAAACTGGGTTCAATATGATCAAAGGACACGACTTGCCTTGATTATGCTCAGCGAGGTACTCTTGGTCTTCAGGCGTAGAACCTGCTCCTCCGGAATTGAGATCTAACGAGAGAGAAAACAACCGAAATAAGAAAAACATATAAAATAATAAGCAAATGAACTGTAAAAATCATGAAACTAGAACCAAAAGCTAGAGCTCGATTTTAGATGAATTTAGAAAAAAGAAACGGTGTCAATCGGAGCTAGGACGGAGGAGAACGGGCTCTCGAAAAATAAATCCAAAAGATAAATCGAAAAATTCGAAAAAGCTACTGTGTTGTGAACCCGGTCTACGGGAAAGCGAGTTCACGGTGAACCCGGTCCACCGAACAGTGCACGCGGTCGGCGGGGTAGGGCTGACGTGGCGCGCGCTGGTACCGCCACGTGGCACGCTGACGTGGCAGGCTGATGTGGCTGCTACGTGGCACCGGGTGTCGGGTTGGGCTGACGTGGCATCACCACGTGGCGCTAACGCGGCGTTAGGGCTGACGTAGCAAGCCACGTGGCTAGGGCTGACGCGGCGGGTTGCGCGGCTGTCGGCGGTGGTAGATCGAATGGCTCGAGGGCGTCCACGCGGCGAGATCTGGGCCGTCGGCTCAGATCTGAGCGTGCGGCTGGGATTGGGCGGCCGGGGTACGGTGGCTGGGCGGATCACCGACATGTGGCACGGCGCGTCACGCGGGCGCAGGCAGGAGCGAGGGCTCGGTTGACGCGTGGCCCGCACGCCGCGCCGGCGCGCGCGCGGCCCGGCGCCGCGCGAGTGCGCGGTGCGCGCGCGACGACAAGGCACGCGCGGTGCTGGGTGCGGTGACCGGACGGCGACGCGGTGAAGGGAGGCGGCGGGCAACAGCGGCGTCGCGGCGCGCGCGGCGGGGCGAGGGCGGGGGGCATGCGAACCGAGGCGGCCGCGCGTATAAAAACACGCGAACCGAGGCGTTCGATTCGGGGACGGCGCGGAGCGAACGCGGACGCGGTGCGGACGGCTCGGATTAGCGACGCGTGGCACGGGCGGCATCGGACGGACGAGGGGCGGCGGCGGGTTAGGGTTAGGGTTCGCGCGAGCGACGCGGGCGCGGGCGCGAACGGCGCAGATGCGGCGCGTGGCCGGGCTGTTGCCGCCACGTGTCAGCTGCGGATGCGCGACGTGCGGTGCATCGTGCGGTGCAGGAGTGGGCGGGGCGCGGGCGAGCGAGTGCGGCGCAAGCGCTAGGGTTTGGGCGCGCGCGCGGGGGTGCGGGCGATGGCTACACGCGGCAAGGGCGGGGATCGGGCGATGGCGGCTGACGCGCGGGGTAAGGACGGGAGCGAGCTGGTGACACGCGGCAAGCGGGAAAGGGCGGCGGGAGCGGGCGGCGGCGGGGTGCGGCCGGATGGCGACGCGCGGGGAGAGAGAGAGGATCGGGCGGCCGGGAGGTTTTTCCTTTTTCTTTTTCTTTCCAGAAAATCCAAATAACTTCAAAGAGCTCTACAAAATAGCAAATAAATCCCAAAAATTCACCAAAAATACCAGAAAATTTCTTGAGACCTGAAGAACTCAAATAAAATATTTCCAGCTTATGTTAAAGTATATTTTAATCATATTAAATTAAGTTAATTTCTAAAAATTCATTTGAAGCTTGAATTAATTTCAGAAAATTCCAGAACTTTATTTTTAAATTAAAGGTTTTAAAAATCTCTGAAAATCAGGATATTACAAATTCGTGCCGATAACGTGTTAAGAAATCAATAGAGAGTAGATGAACGGTAATGCAATCCACGCAATCAATCAATCGCCAAGAGATACAATAGATCAATCACAGAGACACCAATTGAGAGAGAACACCAGATGTAGTCTTTATTGATTTCTAATCTCAGATTTCTTTACATGATATAATGCCTCTCTATTTATAGTTCAAACCCACTAAGGGCAATCCAGGTATTTACCTACACCAGAACCTTCTAGGTTTCGTAACAATACTAACACACATTCTAGCACACCGCTGGAGAGTCCTTCCAAGAAACGACCACACACACGCACGCTATTATCACGATCTACTTCTCATGCCACTCCTAACTAACATGCACACACACAGCCACATGCAAGCGTGTACTAAGTTTACTAAAACAAGGACTAACTCCCTGAGTACATGCATGTTGCATCTCACATGCAACTAACTCCTAATGCTAACCATGCACTAACTCGACAAACTTAGTTATGACGGGGCGCTCGTTTTAGCGATGGCTTCTGGCTTTTAGCTGAAATTTCACTGTAGCTAGTTTTTTTACTGTAACTGATTTGGCCTTTTGGGTATAATTAATTTTAAAAAATATATAAAAATAGAAAAAACATGTTAACCCATTAGGGACAACACAAAGGAACACGGAAAAAAAGAAAATACAAAAAATTCTAAAATATCTAAAAAAATTCAGAAAAAGACGAAATACTGAATAGTGAAAAAAACATAAGCTAGAAGCTGAAGCCGAAACGAGCGGAGCATTTCCAACATTTTCCCCCTAAATATTGACATGTCAATTCATCCATACAGGTCACCCCACACCTTCTTGCCACACATAACGGCTATCTCTGCAATGCCTTCACAACAACGATCTTCTATTGGACCTTTAGCGGCCTCGCACCACCGTCATCTCTAGCGTGTGGTTCCACACTGCTATCATTATCAGTCTCAATTCGACATATCCCAACGGCCATACACCGCCAACATTATCACCTCACACCGACTCACCTTGAGATGATCGCTATCGGCTTCATACCGAGATGTCATCGACAATCACCATCAGCTTCACGCTGACTCTTCCTCATGGTCGTGGCCCCTGCCACCACTATCGGCCTCACACCGAATCTTGCTCCCAATGGCGTTGCACCACCATCAGCTTCATGCTGAGTTGTCTCCTGATGGCTTCGCACAACCATTTGTGCACATCTTGTTTCTTCCATTGAGGAGAGCACCTATTCATTCAAGAGTGCACACACTACACTTGCTAAGTACTAACAAACTACCACTATCCTATTATGGACGAACCATACTCACGCACACCCTAACAAACAACTGGAGACTCTTTCCATGCAGTAATGGAAATCACTGAGGTCAGACATCACGAACTCCAAACGAAGAACACCAATGAGGCGAGTGAGGACAACACAGGACGATGCGGTAAGAATGATGTCGCACTACTACAGAAATCATCATCACATACAATTCAAAAACGTTATCACAGATGGTTTTCTGAACCGTCTGAATTTATGGATCAGTGATAATCAAAAGTTATCACAGATGGTTTGTGATCCATCTGTGATAAATACAATATAGATAGTTTGTAACTAGAACCGTCTGTGAATAACACTATTACAGACGGCTCTAATAAAAAACTGTCTGTGATACTCACACATCACAAACAGTTCTAACTACCAACCGTTTGTGATAGACGTGTATCACAGACAGTTGGTATATAGAACTGTCTGTGATACTTTCTCATCACAGGTTGGTAGTTAGAATCATATGTGATGTTTGAGTATCATAGACAGTTTTTGTTTGTGATAGTGTTCTTCACAGACAGTTTATACCACAAAATCGTCTGTGATAGTTCATTCTATACCTATTTTTTTTGTTTTTCAGTTAACCTTAAGAAATGTTAGCTATGTATTTTAAAAACAAGTAAATACAATAGCAAACACAGCAGATAACATCAGCAAATATAGCAGAAAATATTTTATTTTCATTACAATCCACCATTACAACATCACAAGATTACAACCCACCATTACAATATCACAAGCAAACATAGTAGAGAACATTCCATTTCCATTACAAATTGAGCAATAGAGAAGAAAGAATATAGAAGAAATAGAGATCCTAATGAAAGCTCAACTGCGCCGATGAGGCCTCTATGCCTAGGCCCTGTCGTCGCTGATGTAGCGCGCAAGCTGGATGTCAGTGAGGTCAGTGAGGAGGCTAGAGAGATTTTGAGTGGATAAAGCAGGTAGGGGATGGGTTCAGATGAGTATTTATAGGGGAGAGGTGGGAGCTACGATCCGTGGGGTGGGGATTGGTCGGTTTCTATTGGTTGAAATTGGGTTCGAGATGATCGACGGGCCTAGTGGTTAGAGACCAAATTATCATAGACGGTTTGAATAACAAACCGTCTGTGAAACAAAATTATCATAGACAGTTTAAACCATGAACCGTCTGTGATAAAGTTCTATATAGCTTATGTATACTCATTTGAAAGGTTTCGATGAGATCTACAACTTTGCAGTTGAGACGAACTCCAAATTTTGAAGGGAAGATTGAAAATTTTGGCAAAAACAAAAATAAAAAACTTACGATGCTAATTTGAGACTAAAGATAGACGATTTTGAGGCTAAAAGTCTCATCGAAATCAACCCCAAAGTTGCTAAGAAAAATCCTTGGAGAACCCATCGGGCCTTGTGGTGAGCCATTGTAACATTATGAATTTTTAGATGTTTGATATTGCAAAGAATTTAAAAAAATTATTGCATTTTGCTGGTGTTTGAATTTCTCCTAGAATTTTATTTGAGTTTCTTTGAATTGTGTGTTATGCAAATTAATAGCAGAAGCACCCCGTCGACTCCCCCGAGCCATCCCAAGAGTCAGCTCTTCCCCTTCGTGCCCCAGCGACCCGCCGACGTGAGCACCGCCTGCGCCACCACTGGCCCGTGTCGCCGGCCTCATCCGGTGTCCCTCTGCCTGCAAGGTAGGCTTGGTGAGTTTCCTCTGGCTTCCCTCAAGCCATGCACGCCATGCTTTTCCCCCTCTTCCTTACGGTCGCCGCTGCCCCATTTCCCCCAGTGTGCCAGCCAACGAGAGCCACTGATATGCTGCCTCAGCGCGGTTCAAATAGGAAGTTACAAAATATAGTTTATAAATAAAATAGAATCGTGGAATTAAAATAAAGGCTCATGTAAAAATAAGAATATTAGCGAGTTAGTCTTAGACAATTGAATGGGATAGCAAGTTAATTATTATGTGAGAGTAATCATCATGCTCACAAGAATTTACCCTAAATATAAAACTTAACTAGTATATGAATTTGTGTACACACATATACGTGTATATATATGTATACGTGTATGAATTTGTATACCCTTAAGCCATATCTAAGACATGAGTCCATATAAGAAGCAATGCAATAAAAAGGATTAGCATGGATAATTTGCCATAAAGTTTACCTAGAAATATATTTAGTTCCCACCTAAAGATGTATTGTACTATATGTTAATTAGATACCAATGGGTTAGCTTGCCATCAATGTATATCTTGAAGATTCGATAAACCAAAAATCGTATACATCACGTATGTAACACGTGCCCATAGGTCTAACCTGACTCATGAGACTTCCTTAATAAATATAAAATTATAAAAAAGTTGTTAAATAAAATTGGTCAAGCCAAGGTATTCAACAACTGGCTAAACCTAGCCATTCTCAAATCCGAAGTAGAATATTCCCGTGAATATTCCTTTCTCGAAGAACCTTCCTTGGCATCTATCTCGGCGAATTTCCCTAAACCATTCATCACTTCGCTCCAATCATGTTTGTCTCCATCAATACTCCGTGCCTAATCAACCTTGCCTCAAATCACGCATTAACTCGTAATAAAGCTACATTGAGCTTATACGGATTTATTTGGACCTTTTGAGTTATTTGCATTTATTTAGATTTAGTTGTTTAGCACATAATTAGAAATTGGAATTCTAAAGAATCAATGGATCAAGCGAGACCCAGATCCAGATGAAGATGAAGACCAGGAGCTCGAGACCATCGAATGAGAAAGCTTTGAGCGAGCTTAAGACCATGGTAAACCATGTAAGGTGAGTCAATACTTTGATCATATTAAACCTAACTTTTATGCAAGTTATTTCTATTTAAATTATCAAATTGTTTGCCGATATCTCATATGCAAAGCTATGATTGTTTTAAGATTCTAGTTACATGCCCATTATTTAACTTGTTAGTATTACATTCCCTTGGAATATTTGAGCATTCGAGGCTTGTCACCCTAGCAATAATTATAATGGTAAATTTTTGAAAATAAGTCTATAATTACACATTATGCTTAGTACTGCTTATATACTCGGGAGCATCAAAATGCCCCAAGAATCACTTTCAATCATGAGAAATTGATTTGGGAAGTCATGGGTGGAAAATGACTGGTATATTTTGACATGATTATTTTATTCTCCCAAAACCCCCAACTTGTTTAAGTATCTGGGCAGATGGTATAGGGAGGCTGGTGCAGTGGATACATGAGATTGTGGTTAGTGTTAGAACTGCCTAGATAACCCTAAGGACCGAATCGGATCATGACCTCCTATTATAAAATAGTACAACCATAAATCTACAAAGTGCAACTTAACTAAGTAAATCTATCGAACCACCGTACTCATCTCACAAGTAGGGGAAAGGAGTGGAATAATGCAAGGGCAAGGAGTGGGCTAAAAGGGACACCAAGGGTAGGGTGAAGTTTGTTAGTCGTGCTAGCGTTGTGGAGACTGTAGTCCATCCTGTGCTAGTATTTGTGGTGAACATCCCATGCAACGTATGGGACCCATCGCAAGTGGGAGAAGCCCATAGGGTGAGATGACAAAAGAGGCCAGATGTTTTGAAAAGTTACTATGACAATCTACTCAACCGCATGACAAAGGAGTCATGTGGGGCAACGAGCGGATTGTCTCTTGTGGTGAAAGTGTACAGGCTCTACAGAGTAAAAACTGTTAGAACAGCTATGCCACAGTCATGGGCGAGCATGGGAACTTAATTTGTGGTAGTTCTATTTCAAAAACTTGGTGGGTGTGATTGGAAAAGTGGCGGGACATAAAAAGCCCTGATTTGTATTACCCTAAGTGTCACTCCAGTGATAAAGTTAGACGGATATAACGCCGAAATATTAGCATGAGGTGCAGAAACCATGTAACGGTAGATGAAATCTGGATCTCTATTATTATTGTATTCTTTCACATATTTAAAAAATCAGTTTTAGTTAAATCTGTTAAGTCTTAGGAATTTTTAATTATTGTAAATTTTTAAGACATTTGGCAAATAAAAATAGTCCTAGCCTTCTGTTGACAAGCTATGCATCTACATAATTACATATTCTATGTTGGTTTGAGGAGTATGGTGGTTTGTGCTCACCCAATTCGCTGCCTGTGGGCACCTCCTGAGGGTCCCACCTGTGTGTTCTATTTGCGCTGTTGTATTTTGTTGATTTTGGCCCGATCGGCCCTTGAGTAAGTATATTATTATATTTACGCTTCTGCATGATATATACTTGGATATTCAGTAATGTATCTGTGAGCACTATCTACTGATGCAAAGAATAGTGCGGTGGAATCACAGAGAATTCTAGATTGTAAAATTCGGATCCGATAACCAAGGAGCCATCGGGATGATGATTATACTGAAAGATCCATTTGCCAATAACAATGCTAGCATTTGGAGGAGACACAAGATCCCAGGTGTGATTGGAGACAAGGACATGAAAATTTTCCACTATGGCCGAATGTCAATTTGGGTCTTTGAGCGCGCCACAAATGGACTTCGGAATAGGAGATACGACGGAAGAGGTGGTGGCAGAGAAATTAAGCTTCTCATGTGGTGGAACCTTGATACCAGAACTCAAACATGTACCGTACGAATGAGTGGGAACCACAGCAGGAGCGGCAAGGGGTGCAGAGCAGCCACGGTAGGTGGGACAGCAGAAGCAGCAGGTGGCAGAGGTGTCGTGGCAGGAGGATGGTTTGGTGTGGCAGCCACCTTGGCAGGAAGGACTGGTGCCGCGGTAAGGGAATTAGGTTCCACCGCAGAAGAATTGTCTGTCGTGGCATTAGAATTTTCTACCGTGGCAGGAAAATTGGCTGTCGTGGTAGGGGTTGCTCGGCCATGCATATATCACTAACAGGAAGGAGGGCGGTGTTAAGAAACCTTGTATATCGATGTAGACTGACAAACGGTAACACAATACGCAATGCAATCTTCGGGAATCAATCCAATAGCACATAGAGAACACCAGGGAATAGAGTACCAAATTGTATACTTTATTAATCTTGTCTCTTCTTATTACATGGCATAAAGCCCCCATATATATAGAAGAATATGAGAGGAGTAGTTTGAATATTTGCCCATAACTGAAACCCTAGGTTTCGTAACACTTCCCCTTGGGCGAATACCGCGGTATGCATATGCCTCATCAAAAACTCCTCCCAAAAACCCAGTGGGGAAAAAAGGGATGAAGAAAAGAGTACATCACATCCGTTACTTGTGGCACCTGTTGCCTCATTAAAAACCTTGCGTGAGAAAACTTCAGGAAAAACTCGTAAAGGGAAAAAGAGTGCAATATTTAGATCATCAGGATCATGTAAGTCTTTTGACCTTACATATGGGCTGTGGTTCAGGGATTCGCTCCCCCTGAACCTTGTAACTCTCTAAGTCGTCTCATACCAATGCTTCGAACACACTTGTGAAAACTAGTGACCGGTAGTGATTTTGTGAATAAATCTGCTGGATTATCATAAGACTTAACATTCAATGCCTTTATCTCCCCATTCTTTTGGAGCTCATGAGGATAAAATCATTAGGAGCAATATGCTTTGTGATATTGCTTTTAACATAGCCCATTTGCATTTATGCAACACAAGCAGCATTATCTTCATAGATAATGGTGGGATTATTAATACTATTGATGCATCACGAATTCTGGATGTGGCTAATCGTTCATCAAAGCCAAACACATTCTGGTGAGGCTTCATACTACGATATGCATGTGTCTCATTAAAAACTCCTTCCAAAAACCCAGTGGGAAAAAAGGAATGGAGAAAAGAGTACATAGCACTTATTATATTGTATTGCAATTGTTGCCTCATTAAAAACCCTTCAAACAAAAAAAACCAATGAGAAAAACTTACTAATAGAAAAGAGTGCAACACTTATCTTCAGGATTTGTAAAATATCTTCAGGATATATTTTCATTTTCAAGACCTTTATCATGTCCATCGATTGGACTTATATTGATAGGTGAAAAACCCTCAAGGTCGTGATCATCAAGCCAATACCTTCTAGGTTTGACTAAAGTCAAGATTTTTTGAATCTTATGCATAACTATAAAAGTTTAGCATATACTCCCCTTGAAGACCACTTCCGGTAAAGTCTTATTGTTCTACTGCCTTTAATATATTTTAAGAAATAAATGTAGGCCAGTATATTTATCCTAATCAGGATATGGGGGTAATTAATTGCATTGCCACATTTCTTCAGGATGTGACTTATTAAAACCTTTCAGGTTTATTTCGTAACCATATCTGAGGAGTACCATATGACCAAAAGTCTGTTTTATAGGGCCAATAGCATGGTTATATTACCACAGAATCAATGTAACCAGTCTTAATCTTTGGCTCTCAAGGGATTAATAAATCTACCATTAACACCAATATATATGGTACCTTCATGGTAATAGAGGATATTGCCACTCCATCAGCTTCTGGTAGGAGATGCACTTCATATGTGTTTATTTGGCGAACTTCTGGTTCTTAGCATCCTCATTCCATTTCCTCAGGTCTTAGATGTGTTCTTATCCACTTCTAGGGATTGTACAATCGTTGGTGTATTTTCAATCAACTGATGATTTATTTTCTCTTCAGGGAAAGGCTTTCTCTCCTAGGAGATACTCTTTCTTCAGGTAAGAGTTTATCAGGTATGAGTTTTATATACATGTGTATACATGTAGCAACTTTGTTAAAACACCGAGACCTTCAGGTATCAAGCTTTGGGTTCCTTCAGGTTAACTGCATATCGTATTCATGTTATCTGGTAGAGTTATTATATAACAGAACATTATTTCATTCATAACTGGAGAATATAGATCTCTACAGGGATCCTTGAACCATCGCTTTCACCACCTCATTATTTCATAACGACCCATCAAGTCTGAACGAATAAGTGCCAAGACTTTCATTTGCGATTATGGTTGGGCCTCAATTCTTTTCTTTCATTTCGACCTGATATGAACAATTTAGGTGTTTGGCCATGGACTTTGGTTCCGGATTTATGTTCTCTTACGAGAAATCCTTAGCAATCTTAGAGGCAAACTGGTTGTCGACAACTTTTCTCCGAATATCCTCATAATTGAGTGTCTTTCAATATTAACCAAAACTTCGTCATTTCCCAAAATGAAAGCCTTTTGGTAGTTCCGTGTTCCCCAGTAGTATAATATGTGTGCGCCTTATTACTGGGGTTTTCATCTTCAGGATGAGCCTCTTTAGGAGGTATTTCACCTTCAGGGTGAATTCTCTTTTAGAGTATTCAAGAAGTATTTTACGATTATTTTGACTAGTGTCACTAGACCTTAGATCCACAGACGTTCCTATAGAGTTTAGGTCACTGACCAATAAGTCAATTTCGCAAAGATGGAAATACTATTCAACCCGGGGTATTCCAAATTTAGCGACATATTTACTTCAAGTAAATACTATATAACTCCTCCATGCAATGAGCAAAGAAAATCTGGTAGTCTCCTCGCTTCTGGCGTACAGGGGTATCGGCTAAATTTATATTTATCTTAGTTAGTCTGTGAACCATATAGTAAAGATCGTTGAACCATATAGTAAAGATCTTTCTTTAAAAAAATATCTTGGCATTCAAATATTTTGGGCATTACTCTCCCCATAATGCCGAGATGTGATCTTGCTTAATAGCATACTTTAAAATCCCCTCGGTATGCTGTGGTGGTGATATCATATGGAAAATGATTGGTTCTCATAATACGCACTAATCCTTGATTGGGGTTCCTTTTCTTAATGCAGTGAGCTAGATATTTATTAATGCAGTGGCATGGATAACTATGCATCTCTACTTCCAGTAGATTATCCCAAACATCTGTTGGGTTATTGATCTGCGATAGCAGAAATATTCTAGTTTATTATATATTGCCCAATATTATGATCTAATTTCTCATACTTCTGACTTCAAATTTAGGTCGCACAAAACTTCAGATTTTGTGTTAGTGCAACATGTATTATGCTTTGACAGCATAAAGTACATCTTCAGGATGTTTGCAAAAGTATGAATTTGACACTATCACAAAAACACGCCTGACGATTAATCTACATGAAATATATTTATATATATTTTGCTGGAATATACTTCTAGTTTAACCTCCCAGATGGAATAATTATTCTTTAGGAATAAATGTGATTAATTTGGGAGATAATTTATATGCCTGTTATAGTTTATAACGCCAAATAATTGTAGTATATGTAGATCATTCAGGATCATTAACATCCAATAGATCATCTAGTATTTGAGAGTTATGTTTGCTTCAGGCAAATGGTTATAACTTCCAGTGGTATATGTGCGGTAGCTTCATGCTACCATGTAATACTCATGTATGTGGTCGCATACTGGCGACTAGATTACTGGAGACAAATCAATTACCCTTCGAGGGTTGCAATGCTTTGCCAACAGTGGATAGTATGTTCAATTATCTCTCAAATTTACAGCTTCAGGCTTATTCGCTTCTATATTTGACCTAGGATATGCCTCGGAGGTTCCAATATTCCTCATATGTCCAATTCCTCCCCCTTTTTACACCAACCATAAAATTCGAAATGAAAATGCATGCTTCTACCATTTGTTTTTGAATTAACTTAGAGCTTTAGCAATAAGTTATTATTATACTACTTCAAGAGTATAATTTTATTGGCGTGAAACCAACATACACTTTGTAATATGGAAGATGGAGGTTGTATATAGACTTCCAGTCTCTGGGGTTCATAGCGTTGTCTAGTCAAGGTGATCCTTCTGGGATTCAACATTTGACTAAATTCTTTCTTCAAGAGGGACACATTTTCTATTGCCATCTGGACAATAATGAGCTGTGGCATATCATTCCTTTGAAATGTCAGGTATAATATTTACAAATGTTATTCCATGCATGATTAATTAATCTTACTGCAGGTAAGATATTCTACTGGCAATGTGTTCTATTAAGCAACTACTCAGCAAGGGTAAGACTTTAACAGAACAACTTAGACCAAATATTTATGGTATTTGAGAAAATAATTATCTAATGTATAATTTTAGCAAGAGATAAGAGGTGCTCTTCATGAGCAAGATCAAGCTAAACAGGAGCTGTATCTATACAATTTGATGTTACTTATGTAGGAAAATGACATCTAAAAAAAGGCTAAGGGATAACTGGGAGAATGCTGCTGGTCTCCATATTATTCACCGTAGGCATATTCTTGCTTATGAATGCACCTGTTTATGGTAACATACGGGTTACCTAAACTTTGTCCAGAGACAATGCGGTGCAAGGTGGAGTAATACTTGCATGCGGACTTCTGGTCCTAGAAAGAGCAATAGATCCTGTCAAAGTGCTTTCAGGGCTCTCAGTAATATTACAGGGTAGAGTAGAGGTGATGCCTCACCAACTACAAAGTTTTTGCCTTCAGTGGTAAAAGGGTATAGCTCTGTAAACTTCAAGTTCAACAGTGGTATGACTTTATGCCAACAAAATAAGCCTAGGTGATACAGTTGCAGCCATTCAAGGCGTGCAAATATCCACTTAGTGATGTCTAATATCCTACAATATTCATGCAATTGTATATATACTTACTTCTGGTAAGTAATCTCAAGTGCATGAAATAAGTGCAAAATAATAATAATTTACTTTTATCTATTCAGTAGAAAAAGTATCCTTTTTTAGACATTCCTAGCAATCTATTAGGATTCTCTGATAATTATTAGGGCATTTAAGCAATTTTTCAAAAATTACTAACCCATTAAATATAACCCCAAACATATAGTGCCAGGAAATAAACCATAAAAAATATGATGCTTCCAAGGTATACTAAGTCTAAGGTTTCACAAATTTACGAAAGCTCATATACCTAAAAACCATGTTTCTAGGATTTACTAGAATTTTCTATAATTTTTTGAAAATTTAATAATTTTCTGCTAGTTAAATAATATTCAAAAATATTAAATGGGCAAAAAATAATATGCTGAAAAATTAATTTCAGAAATATAAATAAAAAGTCCCATAACATGAATTATATGACATAAAAATTAAGAATAACTCAGTAAAAGTAACAAGGTATAAGAAATAAATCAGCTTACTGGGCTAAGATGCAATGGTGACAAACTTCAGGGTCAACTGATTATAGATATTTTTGAATTTCCAGTAAGATAACCGAAAACTAGGGTCCTAACTATATAAAAAACCACTAGTCCAAAAATTTCTGGTGTTACTTATCCTTATTTAGACAAACCCGAGGGGTAAAACGGAAAGCTTTATTGCATAGCCGTAATATCAGAAAACCCCGGGGGCTCCTTTGCAAAAACCACCAGCCATCCCTACCTATTCCCCAATTTTTGGCTGCTCCATCTCCCCCTATTACCGGCCGCAATTCCCGCTCCTCTTCCCCTTTTTTCGGATCGGTAGGCGAGCGGGCACTTCGGGCGCTGCAAGCGGCGGTCGGACGCGACATGCGGCGGCGCGGCCTTCGGGGCTGAGTGCGAGGGTAGCAGCAGTGGCGGCGGGCCAGGCGCGGAGTGTTGTGCAATTGCATCAGCGGCAGGCCGACGCGGGTAGCAGCAGCGGTGGCGGCCGGGGCGCAGAGCTCGCAGCAGTGGCGGCGGCCCAGCACAAAGGCCGTGAGCGGCGGCCTGATGCGGTCCAGAGCGGCCTGGTGCATCCCAGCGCAGCGGCCGCCAAGTGCGCAACCAAGCGAGCAGCGGAGGCGGCCGGGTGCGGCCCGGCGCAGCGTAGCCAACGGCGGAGGCGGCCGACGCAGCCCGGCGAGCGGCGGCTTCCCCGACTTCTGCTCCGGTGTTTACGGGTGGGTGCTTCTCCAACTTCGGTCAAATGCGACGGCGCTCACATGCGAGCTGAAGCAGATGGTCACAGTCCTCGGCACCGGCGAGGTGGCTGGCCGCTTCGGGCGGTGATGGTCAGCCCATACCCAAGACCATATGCTGCGGCCAGATGCGGATGATGCCGGATGCAAAACTATGTGATTTCATAATCAATTTAGATCTGTTGTTCTTGCCTTACTCTATGACGCGTGAGCGTTTGATCTATTACTCGGAGTTTTATACGAAAAGTAATATATTTCCAGAGAGTAGAAAGTATCAGATTGATCTATGTTTGAAGTTGCCATGTGATTCAAAAATCAATCTATTGCAGAGAGTAACAAATAACAGGTTGATTCATGTATGATATTGCTATGTAATTCAAGAATCAATCTAGATTGAAAAACTTGGATAATGTCGTATGAGGGATCATGTCATGAGTTTGCATATTGTACACCTTGTAGAGTCTCGTGCTGATAACGTGTTAAGAAACCTTGTAGGTTGATGTAGACTGACAACCGGTAACACAATACGCAATGCAATCTTCGGGAATCAATCCAATAGCACACAGAGAACACCAGGGAATAGAGTACCAAATTGAATACTTTATTGATCTTGTCTCCTCTTATTACATGGCACAAAGCCCCCATATATATAGAAGAATAGGAGAGGGGTAGTTTGGGTATTTGCCCATAACTAAAACCCTAGGTTTCGTAACAAGCGGGAGCATCGACGGTGGCTGCGCGGTGGACTCGCAGAGGCTTTGGAAAGTCCTAGTGACGGAGAGCATGGTGAAGGCATGAGGCACACAAGACAGGAGGGAACAGCGTAGAGTACAGAGGGAGAGGCCAGGAAGCCGGGGGTCAGTCAATTGTTTGTGGGTGCCTAGGCGGCTGATA
Source organism: Melocanna baccifera (assembly GCA_036346265.1). Classification (NCBI taxonomy): domain Eukaryota; kingdom Viridiplantae; phylum Streptophyta; class Magnoliopsida; order Poales; family Poaceae; genus Melocanna; species Melocanna baccifera. Next base: position 9,431,563 of record CM070707.1, on the reverse strand, counting down.
ATTAGAGGCAACGAGGAAAGTGGCAAAGGGATCGACGTGGCAACGGTTTTGTGAGGTGGCTAGGACCCTCAACATGGAGTGCATGGTGTTGTTTTTCTCTTTAGAAGGAACACTAACATTGCACCACTTGTGTACAAACCTAAATCTTTTTTAAATAATATATTTTTATTAATATTATAAAAATAAAATAGTAAAAAAGAATTTACAGAAATAACCATCTGTAGTCAAAAAGGCTTCTATCTCCAAATGAATCGACAATAGGTTGACATGGTAGCTTCTGACGCCAATTCATTTAGCAATAAGACCTATCGCCAATTCATTTGGTGACAGATTAGTTAGCCGAAAGGGGCCTTCCCATCCATTTATTTGGCCTACATCATTTAGTTGGCACTTTATTTGGCCTACGTCATCAGTTGGCGACATCCTTTGTCGCAAATTCATTTGCCGACAGGAGCCTTGCCGTTAATTTATTTGACCTACATCGTTCAATTGGCCGATAGGCTTTTGTCGCCAATTTATTTGGCGACACAACCTGTCGTTATTTCAAAGGACGGCAGAAGGTGAATTCATTTAACGACAAGAACTTTGTCGCTATTTTATTTAATGAGAAGAGCTCTATCGCAAAATAAATTAACGGCAGAGTATTATTTCTGTAAAAAATCTAGCTATTTATTATTATAATATTAATAAAACGGTTATTTAAAAAATTACACCTGAATCGCTGGCCACCACGATGGATACAAAATCTGGACAATCATCGAGCCATACACGGCTTCGCAATTCTCCAAAACCACCTCAACATGACGTACGTGATTACAATTACAAGAGAAAAAAAAATCCATACACCAATTAGTAAAAGGTAATTGCAAAGATCAGTTTTTCTTGTTTTGAAATAGAGAAAAAAAACGACACAGAGATACCGTGAGGGCTAAAATCAACAAGGTGGCTACAACTGTGTGATCCGACTTGGACTGCTTTAGGCGCTTCCACCTCTCCCTCCCTCTCTCATCCACTCAATCCGATCTCATCTTATCCTTCCTTAGCATCCCTTCCTTCCCCACTCCTCTCTCTCTATCTCTCTCTTCTCTCTCAGATCCTTCCCTGTCGGTGGCGGTGGGCAAACAGGGCACGGTGCTAGAGCTCGGCGGAATCGACGGAGCCGGTGGTGAAACAATGTAATATTTACTCTTTAAAAAGGAGTTGGTGGTTGGTACGGTCTTTCCCACCCCCTTCTCAACAAAGAACCTCACCTCCTACCGAAGCATCGTGTGCGTCATCTTTCAACTCCTCGAATCCGCATCCTCACCATCTCTACCGACGCCAAACCGTCTTCTCCCAACCGCTCCACCATCCTCCCCACGATCTCCCTCTAACCTCCTGTTACAACTGATCTCCTCTTCCTCCCTCAGATATTCCCATCTCCTACTCCTATTTCCCACTGCATCATCCCCTCCTCGCGCCGTCGCCTCCCCCTCTCTGTCCACCCCCTCCTCCCCCTACCCCACCCCACGCTGCCGCCTCTTCCCCCCACCCCACCCCGCGCCGCCGCCTCCTCCCCTCCTCCCCACCCTGCACCGCCGCCTCCTCCTCCGCTCCGCCGCCGCCACCTCCTCCTCCTCCCCACCCCGCGCCGTCGCCGCCTCCTCCCCCCACCCCTCCGCTCCGCCACCGCCTCCTCTCCTCCCTCATCCGCCGCACCACCGCCTCCTACTCCCCCACCCCTCGCCGCCGCATCCTCCCCTCCTTGCGCCGCCGCCTCCCCCAACCCTCCGCGCCGCTACCTCCCCCTCTCCATCCGCCTCCTTCTCTCCGCCCCCCAAACCACCTTCTCCTCCTCCCCCCACCCCGCGTCGCCGCCTCCTCCTCCTCCTCCCCACCCCGCGTCGCCTCCTCCGCGCCCCCACTCTCCTCGCCAGCCCGCACTCCTGCCCTCACCCCACCTCCTCCTCCTCCGCCACCCCGCGCGCCGCATACTCCTCCTCGAACCTCCTCCTCCCTAGCCCGCGCTGCCGCCGCCTCCTCCTCCCCCCCCCCCCCGGGCGCCTCCTCCCCTACTCCTCGAACCCCCCGTGCCGCCGCCACCCCTCTCTGTCCCCTGCACCGCCGCCTCCAACTCCCCCACCCCTCGTCGCCGCATCCTCCCCTCCTCCCCCCAACCCCCCAAGCCGCCGCCTCCTACTACCCCACCCCTCGTCGCCGCATCCTCCTGCCCCAACCCCCCGCGCCGCCGCCTCCCCCTCTCCGCCCCCTGAACCGCCTTGCCGCCTCCCCCTCTCCGTCCCCCGCACCGCCGCCTCCTACTCCCCCCACCCCTCACCGCCGCATTCTCCAGCGCAGCCGCATGGGCTGTCCGGTAGCAAGCGAAGCTGCGTCACCGAGGAGCACAACCTCTCCGAGAAGGTGGTGGCTGGCCTTGCCGTTGTGAATTGCTCTTCGCTTCGCTTAGCTCACCCAGTGCAGGTGCTAATTGTTTCTTGCTTTTTGGTTGGCTGGTTTTGGGTGCAGAGGAGGAGCAGGATCAACAAGAAAGATGAAGGCGTTGAGAGCCTGATACCGAAGTACAACAAGGTCAGGAAGAAAAACCAAGAAGCCCTTTACTTTCGTATTGAATTGAAGGCTGTTGAGTTGTTCCTGTGCTGGATATTTACGGGTTCGTGTTTGCAATGGTTTATGGGGTGTGGACTAACAAAGCGTCCATGCTTGATGAGGCCATTCAGTATCTGAAGCAACTGCAGCTCCAAGTGTAGGTGAGCAGATACATGCCTAGATGATACTAAATCGCTAATGCATTTGTTTTGATTGATCCAAACTGCAAATATTAACATAGAGTTGTAATGAGAGTATCTACCCTTATTATTTTTCATCTAATCTGTGCTAATTAGGACACATAATCTCATTAATTTGCTTGACCTCGAGACAAACGATAAAACTGGTGGACTACCATGATATGGACAAGTCTGTATGATGCTGCAAAACATGAAAGGTAAAATATGTCCCATCCAATGTGTACAATTGAACATTTCAGAGCTACCTCTTTGTCTAAGGTGCTAAATAATCCATATGCTAAAGAAGTGCAGGGTCAGAAATAGTATGCCAGTGACAATGTGCAGCAATATGCTGTCTGGTTTTTGTCGGACCCCGGAGCAACGACTCCTAGATTCTCTGTGTAAATCGCACTAGTCCAGGATCAAGCTAGTGCACACAGTGGATAACAAAGATTCATATCATGCACAATGACATTTATTCATTAACTAAATATGGGCCTGATGGCCAAAGTTTACATCAATGATTCATAAACCAAAACTAAATATAAGCAGCGGAAAAAGAATCATAAAGCAGCAGCCCATTCTGTCTGCCCATAGGCGAATGATAGTAAGACGTAGCCTACTCGTCGTTATTCTTGCCAAAGTTGATGAAGTTCTTCTCTGAAAATAGTGAATGAAGCAACATGAGTACATAAAGTACTCCACAAGTTACACTAGGAGGTTTAACAGAGTTAATGTATGCATAAGGATTGACAATGGAAGGCATAATAGGTTATTTGTGCGTAAAAGCAGAATTAAAGTAAATACAATAAATAGATTCAAAAGATGAATTTGATACAATAGATAGAAAGAGCAGTTTATCAAAAAAAATATCGTTAGTGCAGGCTCCAACCAAACACTAACCTATTCACAGGCATCCCACCTGGTCCATCTTTTCCAAAATATCTCGTACAGATTCCATCCATCCATATGCTTTTTAATATCCCATGGATTCCATCCATCCATAGCCCTTTTCAAAAACCATTGTAAAAATCAAAGTCTAATCCATGAAAAATTTTACTCAGCTTGCCCATGACCATGGGTACGGCTATCCAGGATAGTTTATACACTCTGCAGAGGTTATACAGCTTTACCCACAAGATATGATTATCTCATATTGTCGGCCATTACACGCTTCCATAGGCGTGCGACTGAGAAAATCATAACAAGGCCTTTACAATGCTAAGTCTTCAACCTGGTCACGCCACCACTAAGGTTTCACTACAACATGAATCCACAAGTTGGAGCCCCCTCTTGTGTCGTATGAGACTTCTCATAGCCTACACCACACTCATATTCAACCTATAGCGAGACTAAAGTTGGAACTTCACAAATTACTCAGCCAGAACCATCCCATACTAGCCTTGTGGTAGTACGATATGGCTTTGTAGCAGTAGCTCACAGACCGGTCCTTAATTTGACTTAGGCTCATTCCACAAACCCCTTGTACTTGACAATCAACATTATGTCACCAAACAACAATGCATGCCAGCACCCACCACCTAACCATTAGCCTAGGTCCAAACCAAGTTTTTAAATTTTCCTTTGAAACATTGATATACCTTCTTGATTCACCGAAGTTAAGAATAGATTTTAGAAAATCATTATTTTCAATTGAAACAAATATTCCCACTTAAATCATTCTAAATATGGCTAAGCAATTCTATAAAATTTCTAGTCAATACTATTGTACTAACTAGATTTTCATCGAAGGTGACAAGGCATAAGCAAGTTCAATGTCAAATTTGGCCATACACAAAGGATCTGGGTATAACTAGAATTTAAATCGAATTTAAACTAGGTTTGAATAAAAGTACACGTGCATAATAATTTAAAATCAACATAAATAATTTAAATTACTGGGAGCAATATGATCAAGTGTGTAACTTGCCTTGCTTCAAAGTTTGCTGAGGTTCGTCGAAGTTATACTCTTCGGATTAGTTGTAGTCTACACGCGAAAAATCAGAATAAACTAAACTCAAATAAAATTCAAAAATTAGGAAATATATGCTGGAAGATAGAATATGACTTTAGATGAATTTAGGAATTTGAATGGGCCCAATCGGAATTAGGGCGAAGGAGAACAACTTCTGGTAGTTTGAATTCCAAAGAAATGAATAAAAGAAATTATTGAACTTCTTTTCTTTGTGAAGGAAAAGTGGTCGGAAGATACAATATTTGTGAATGGTCGAAGTCATGATCGTAGGTGTAGTCGAAGCCGTGGTTAAAACCATGGTCGAATCAACAGTTGAAGTTGCGGAGGTCGAATTTGAAGATAGAGACTCCAAGTATGGTGAAGGCGAAGTCGAAGATTCAGACGAAGACCCAGTCAAAACTGTACAGTGGTCGAAGAACACTGTAGTAAAAGTGATTACTATAGTGGTTGAGAACCAAGGGTAGTAGAAGTTGAACAGTCGGGACGGCAATGAACAACAGTGGTCAGAAGCTTAGAGTGAAGAGTGACAGCAGTCAGAAGCGACTGCGGTCAAAGGCTTATGGCGGTCAGATGTTTAGAGTGGTCAGTGGTTTGCAGCGGTTATAGTTGATGATCGCATGTAGATGGAGACGGCAGTGGTTGGGAGTGACTGTGGTCGTGAGCGACCGTAGTCGAAAAAATAATTGTGGTCGAAAGAATGGGACGGCTTGGAGAGGTCAGATGGCTTCGAGAGATCGGAGAGATCAGAGGGTTCAGAGAGATCGGAGGGTGCGGAGGTTAAAATGATCCAACAACCATGGTTGGTTCGAAGACGGAGGTCGAAGTCGAAGGCTCCGAGATCGAAGGTCGAAGACTGGAGTCGAAGTCTCCGAAGGTCAAACTCAAAATCGGAGTCTTCGAAGGTCGAAATCTCTGGGATTGAAGGTCGAAGTCGAAGTTGAAGGCTCCGAGTAGTCGGAGTCTAAGAAGCCTCCAAATGGTTGGAGTCTAAAGAACCTCTAGACGACAGAGTCTAAAGAGCCTCCAGACGTCAGAGTCTTATGAGCCTTCGAACGTTGGAGTCTAAGAATCAGATAGCTGGGAGAGGTCAAAAGTTGTCTTCGTACTCGGTGGTCGAAGTCGTGATCAACTTCGAGTAGTACTCGTTAGTTGCGTGGCTGCCACATGGGTTGGGTGCAGATATGACTTGCCAAGTGGGTAAGAGAAGGGAAGGGCTTAGTAGAGGCCGTTAGATGGGAATCGGATGATGATGATGCACGGAGAAGTTTGGACCATCTAAAAGTTTAGAGGAGTTCGGATAGTCCGATTGGTCCTAGGGGACATTCGGACCATCCAAATAGCGACGGGTAGGGACGGCGCAGACAGCTCGGCCAATGGATAAGCTAAACACGGTGGACAAGACTTTAAGCAGCCAACAGGCTGACATCGATATTCCGGGCAAACGGAGAGGAGTTAACATGCGAGATTTGCGGCGAAATGGAGAGTAGAGCGTGAGGAATGTGATGCTCACCTTGGTTTTGGTCAGGCATGCACGGTCGGCCGGTGGCGACACGAGGAATGGGGACCCGATTTGGCCCACGGTGGCGGCGTGGCTCTAGCGAAGGCGAGATGAGCACTGCGTAGAACATGACGAGGCGAAGCCAACGGTGTGGTCAAACGCGGCGGGACTCCACTGAACGAGGCGCAAAAGGCCGAAGAACGACGCTTGAAACACAAAATTAAAACTTTGATTGCGGCCAAGAGAAGAGGAGTTAGGATATGAGATTTTCAGGGGTGAGTGAGGATGAGGGGCTCACAGTGCTATCTTTTATAGGGACAGGGGTGGACCAAGGAGAGAGATCAAAGGACCATGTCTTTGAATGGTATGGTTTAAATCCCGCGAAAATGGTCATCAATTAGAGGGGAAACGGTAGGGAAATGAAGAGGCTTGATGAGAGGAAGAAAATGCACTTTATTTCGCTAAAAACTATTGAGGAAATCAAAAGTTATGAGAAATTGAAAAAGCTTCAAAATGGTGTTCATGGTTGCCTTTCCTCACTGCGCACGCACAATGGTTGCCTGGGAAGATGAAGGAAGGAAAAAGGAGGAGAGAGAAAATAAAAAAATTTTAAAAAAATTTTAAAAATATTTTCTAAAGATCCTTGGAACCTGAAAAGATTAAATAAAATATTTTCAGAATTTATTGAAGTATATTTTAATTTTTAAAAATATTTTTCTTTTTCTAGCTTAAAATAATTCAATAAATTACAAATAAAGCTTAAAAATCTTAGAAAAATTTATAGAGGTTTCTAAGGATATTTTTAACTTATAAAAATATTTTACACTAAAATTTAGATATTTTCTTTATAAAATATTTTTTTGTTTAACAGAAAGGCTCTTTTCTTTAAAGCAGAAAATTATATTAGCGAAAATTTTTAAAATTTCAAGAAACCAAATAACTTTGATTTTTATTTTAAACTAATTTATTTATTATTTTATTTATTTTATTTTTATTTTCTTTTTTTTAAAAAAACTTGGGTTATTACAGTTTTAAACCAAGAATGATGTCTATTTTCTATACTCCACAGAAACATCAAACTCATTGAGATCGTAAGCAATAATGTACTAACGTGAGCAGTAATGAACTATTAGTAGTAGCTTTATCTTTTTTTTCTTTGGTTTATTGATTGTATTTTCAGTGTATTTGCTAACACCTATCTCATGTGGATCAAATACCACCATTTCCTACTTGTGTCGCAGTCAGGACTATTGAGTCTCAACTGGGTTCTCGAATTTCTGATCTATTTGCTGATTTCAGTCCAGAGCCAATTGCAGTAGCATCACTAGGGCAAGTATACAGAGGTTACTCCCCCGTCTCCCCACGTTCTCCGCGTCTCCCTCGTTCTCCACGCCGCCTTCTCCCCTCCCTCATCCGCCGCTCCACCCTCGCCTACTCCTCCCCATCCCGCGCCGCCGCCGCCTCCTCCTCCTGCCACTTCTCTGCTCCGCCGCCGCCTCCTCCCCCGCTCCTCCAGGATGCTAGAGAACCAATGTGTCTAAGAGGCAGGAGAAAAAAAAAGGAATGGGAAGGTATATGTGAGGTCCATACTCTGACGTATATCAAAATCTTTTGTACCTCCAATAGATTTCTATGTCATTGGGTGTTAAAATAATTACATTTAAATTAGTTGTGCAGCTTACCTGGATAGCTATCCACGGAAATGTAAATGATGCAATGTGCCAGTCACCCAATAGGTTTATTTGAACAGGAAGATTGTTCAATTGGTGACGACATAATGAAATGGAAGCAAAGCTTATTGATTTGCTGAGTTAATTGCTATGTCCAGAGGAGCTGCCTGAATAGTTACCCATTTTGGCATGTATGTTTTTTAGTCCCTACTTGATCCATGTAAGCCAAGCACTTGGGATTCCTTGGTCTTCAAACAGTAGGAACGCATATTGGTGTATACCTGCATGCGTAGCTTACGTAATCATCTCAGTAAATGGCAGCACATAAGTTTAAGCAGTGGTTATTGCCTCGCCGAATAAATTTAGTTGTTTAAGCAAAAGAGCCTAATGCCGTGTCAAATAATACATGTTCTTTTAGTTTACCATCCCATATAATTAATAGTTCATATCTTAACCTTTTCTGTCTTGCAGTTTTTCAGAGATGTTTTTTAATTCATCTGAATTGCTACTGTCTTGCCAACCTGCAACCCTTGCAAGTGCCGTTCTTGGTCATAAAAGGTAAATTCTCATAGCTCCCTATCCTTTGTTATGTTATATTGTTATTAACATTTGAATGTTAACTGGTAATGTGCTCTTTTCTTTGTGTTATGGTAACAGCTATACATTTGAAGCCTTCCACTCAGTTTAGTTTTTGTGCTATGGTAACAGTGATGCATGTTTCAATTAATGTTCCTTGAGATCATAGTGATCATAGCATGTTGCACACAGGAAGATGAGTTGGTTGAAAAATGGCTGCTGAATATGGTCCTGCCCTACTATAAGGTAGAATCTTCACCGTCTAGCATATGCATTATTTCAAAGGCAGAATTAATTGATTAGCGTTTTTTCTCTTCACTTTCTTAGTATTTGGTCTGCGGTCAATACATCTTGGCTCATTATGCACAAACGCAATACCTGAAAGAAAAAACATGTGATGTTTGATACCAAGGTTGTCATGGCGCAGTTCGCATTATGTATGCAATGATGACTCATGAGTCATTTCTTAACATTTCTTATGTGACTTTTTTAATTAGTGACAATGGATTTCATCATCTAACCTTTTACAAAGTAAACTAAAATGCTGATAACATAATCAATATATATAGGTGAGGCATCCAATGATGCACAGATGACAGTGCACTTGAGGAGGAAGCTGAGAAGAAATTTGGATCGATATTGAAGATATTCTTCCTAGGAACTGTTGGCCTTGTTGGCTACCAATTCATTCCTTACATGGGTATGATTATGATTTTCTGATGTGCTAACAAATGACGATACTTCGAGATCTTTGATGTTCAACTGTGCAAATATGATGACTTGCATGTTTGATAATGGATAAAAATTGGAGTTCCTAGGAGCTGGAAGCAAGAATATAGCTTATTTTATTTGCAATGATTTCGAAAAGAATTTTTATCAGCGATTAATCTGACAGAAAAATAGTTTGGCAATGGTACATATTAGAACATTTTTATTATTCAGTTTGAGATCATATTTGATAGTATGCATCACTTTTATTTAGTTTTCCGTTGCAACGCACGGACATCTTACTAGTAATAAATAAATAAACAAGTAATAAAAATTTGTACACGTAGTCTCATATGTAAGATCACTTCAACCCAAACCTGTTACATATCTCCATGTAACGCCTATTTATTCTGTTAATGTTTACACATCTGCAGCTCACACACCCTGCCTCCACCTGTACAGCATATACCAGACACATTTTTCCACTTGAAATTATGTATGAAGCATTTCAAGCATCAAGGTTTTCAGGGAAAAACCTATGCATCATCTGAAGCGTCAGCATTTGCATGAGACCCTCTCAACTCGAGTTCGATTGGAAGTCCAAGAACAGGCGTTGGCTTTGGATCCCTCTGGTAGGCTTCTTCTTTGCAGATCATGCTCCACCGGAACTGCCTCACTAGGTAGTGCATGGCCACCATTGTTTCTACCCTTGCAAACACATTCCCAGGGCACATTCTTGGACCTCCCCCAAATGGCATGAAGCAATACGGAGGGATAGGTTTCTCAAACCGAGAAGGATCAAACTTGGTGGGCTCATGGAAGAACTTGGCATCCATATGTGTAACGCTTTGCGCGGCGAAGACCTGGCACGTTGCAGGACAAAGGCGTGTGAGAGAGTTCTGACCAAAATTAAGATGGATTGAAACTAGTACAAACATGGATCTGTAAATTAAGGTACAAACCTTAAAGCCTTTAGGGATGTGATAGCCCTGGTATTTGATGTCTTTGGTAGCTGTCCGGAAGCTCCCAGACACCGGAGGAATGGTCCTCAGTGTCTCCATTGCCACTTTCCATGTGTACTTCATCTTTGCAACATCATCCCAGGTTAGAGCATCCTCTGGTCTTTTGTTCCCTGCAATCTCATCTTGTTCTGCAATTGATCACAAGCGCAAAAGATCAGATTTTTCTCCTTGGAACCAAAGAACCCTAGTGGATTCAAATATGTAAGCACACCCACACACTAACGCACCTTCAGTGATCTTGTCAAGGATGTCTGGCTCATTGGCAAGGTATCGGATCATGAAGGTGATTAGAACAGATGTCGTCTCGTGCGCACCGATGATGATGCCCATCGCATTGTCCACAATATCCTCCAGTGTGAGGGAGTGGGCGCCTTGAGAGCGTAGAATGAGCATGTAGGCGATGAAGTCAGTACTGGAAGCTGCATGGCTGTCCTGCAGCAGTGATTCTTCCCTCTTGTGGGCAATCCTTGTGATAGCTTTCCGTATCTTCCTACTCGCAGCCATACCCTTGCTGAACCTGGTGAAGGGTATCTTCACTGGAAACGACAGGACGGCCTTCCCTAGAGCAACGAAGTCGGCGGCGAGGGCTTCTTTGAGGGGGGCTGCCTCTTGGCCGAAGACCACCGAGCAGATGATGCCAAGTGAAAGACTCCTCGCCAAAGGTAGGACCTGAAGGATTGGCAACTACTCATTTAAAAGTTGAATCATTCCAGTTTTTCATCACCATTTTGGAGAACTACGTAAGTTTAGTAAAATTTGGGGAGTTTCTATAACCTCCTTGAAGTTAATTTTCATCATTAATATTCAGAGCCACTATAAATCTTTTATAATTTCAAAAGCACATGGTATCAGAAGTCAGCTTGTCCTCTGTTTGCTAGCTTCAAAACGGTTATGTTGCCTCCGGCATGTCATCATCTTCACCTCCTACGTGTATGCCACAAGTGGTAAACTGCTCGTTGCTTTGAAGGTTGTGCGGAGGGTGTCACAATCAGTGAAAACTTATGTATACGTTGTTCTAACAATTTTATGACTAATAGACATTATGTAGTCTTCACTAGCTTTTATTAATGTTTGCTTCAAGTCTAACGTAGTCCTGTTTGTGTGCATAAGATATTTAATTGCAGAGTGCTAAATATGAAAAATATTTAGGAGTATTTTTCACAAACTATTTAACTTGTACATAGTTGTGTTGTTTGTAATTTCCCATCGCCCTTATGGATATCATTCGGATAAGAGAGTATATATTTTGAGTCTTTGTTCGTACTGTGACAGTCTTGCGACCAACCCAGTTGAGCTTGATGTGCCTCCTGACTTCCTCGTCCATCTTGCACACGTATCTCCTCACCATCTCCGGCCTCAGGTAGCCCTGCAGTGCGCCGCGGACCTGCTTCAGCTCGTCCCCGTCGAACGTCAGCACCGACCGCCCGACCAGGGCTCTCAGCGCACTTGTCTGCGTCAAGATGAGGCCGTCGTTGCCGAATATGAAACGGTTGGCCGCAGGCCCGGCCAGCAGCACCGTCGGCGAGCCCAGCACCGACATCTTGGACACCGGCCCGTACTTCTTGACCCGGTCTCTGAACCACTGGTCGTCGGTGTTGCTGCGGAAGGCGCGGAGGAGGGCGAAGGTTTGGCCGATGACCGGCACCCCGAGGTTACCGGGAGGGAGGTTGTAGGACGAGCAAAATCTGTGGTGTTTGGTGAGGAGGTGGAGGAGGAGTGCAGGCACGAGGAAGGCAAGTGGTGCTGCGACCAGCAGGGAGAAAGCCATTGGAAGTCAAGGTGACGGCTTCAGGTTGTTGCTGCACGAGTGGTCAGGTTGCATGTAGACTTGCACATATATAGGCGAACAAGGAGCCGAGTCCTTTGCCCCTTGTGTCATTGGTGTGTGTCTGGAATAAAGAAATTTCTCCTTGTATCATTGGTGTCTGTTTGGAAGACAGAAGACCATATAGTATTTCCAATAGACTCCGGTAAAATCCCCACGTTCTACCAGGGCCTTAAGTAACCAAATAAATCATGATTGTTTGTACGATCCAAAAGCTGTGAGCAATAACTAATTCCAGCACGTGAGTGGACACGTGAATGTGACATGGTGTAGCCGATAAGTGTACCTTTATGTCGAAGCATGGGAATTGTAATTTTCATATTCACGTTTAATTGTGGGCTCGAGCAATAACTAACTCCCTCTATAAAGGATGCTTCAAGGTTAGGCGCTGGAGGTTTCAGTTCATGTTGTCATGGTATTGGTAGCTAGCTAGCAATTTGCACTTAGGTTGCTAGATGAACTTCCCTTTTCATGATTTTGCATTCTTACCCTTGTGTGGTCGTTTCTTCGCTCATGAAATTCCAGGCTCCGTAGTCCATCTATTAGCATTAATGTCGCAAGTTTCGTTCCAGTATTGAGCTCGTGCGACCAGATCAACGAATTAGGTTCCATGATTACTCATATACTGCTCCGATTAGCAACGACTCCTCATTGATACTGCGCATGTCACCCTACCAGTCGCCGACTTGTCATCCAAATTAGTGCTCATCATACTGGTCAAACGATTGCTCTGTGATCATGTTATTTGGCGCCTCAAGTTAGATAAACATGCATAAGTGCAACAAGTATATGAACAACATCCCCAATGAAAGATTGTTCTATATATATGATCATGTTATTTACTGATAGGATTGAAAGCTATATTGCATCGTTACCCGTTCTACCAATCCCCTACATTAAATAGACCGATTAAAGATGGTTTTAGCTGACGTGGCACTTACTTGACGCTAACATGGAAGCGGTTTTGACATAAGAGCTTTTTTGGGTGACATGGCAGCCTATTAGCGTGATCACCACAGCAGAACCACCCGTTAGCCCCAATCTCTCCTTGTCTTCCTCTTCTCTCCATCTCACATAAAGCTCTTGCCCATGGCCTCCTCTTTCCTGCTCCTCTCCCCTCGCCTCCCATCTGCCATGGCCACAGCCTCCATCATCCTCCACCTAGTCTCCTCCAGGGTTAAATCATTTGGTTTGAGAAAAATTTTCATAGGTCACCGAGAGGAATGAAAGAACGAAACTTTGTTCGAAAATTTGGACAAAATTTCAAATACCATTTGAACTTTGATAAAATTTAACAAAATTTTGGATGAAATTTAAACAAATTTCAAATAGGGCCAAATTTTGGCCGAAACAAGTTTGATTTGGAGGGTAAAAAGGGGCAAAATTTGGTTCATTTCACAAATTTTTGGACGAAATGATGAACATTGGTCACCTTTGTCGAGGTCCGAATATACAAATTCGGACTTTATGTAAACTGCACTAGTCTAGGATCACGCTAGTGCATACAGTCAAACATAGATGTAACCATAACCATATACACGCTAAAATAAAAGAAAACCTTAAATATTGATAAATATTCAAAGTACAACCTTATAGCCAAACTTACAATATCACTAGCCCAAAGGGTTTAAAGTCTAGCAGTGGAAAGAACAAAATAAACGTAGTAGCCATTCGACATGCCCATAGGCAATCAACTGGGGAGCGAACTCCTAATCCGTGAAGTCGCTGAAATATTCTCCTTCTGGTACCTCCTGCTGGTAATACTCTTCCTCCTCAACTGAGCAACATAGTCATAAAGCCGTGAGTACATTGATACTTAGTAAGTCGTTTGTAACAAATGAATGCAATATAATATGCAAGGCTTACCAATGGAGGGCTGAAAAATTAATTTACATAAAACGACATTTCAAGATAAATATGATAAGTAGATTGAAAGCGAACTTTAATGGAAAACCATAATAAATAATCGTTGGAATTAAAATAAATCACTTATGAACCTCCCATCCATAAGCTAAACCAATAGTGAATTACCCGTTCACATTTCAACCATAAACCACAAGTTTAAATGAAATCACTACCCCTTATGTGAAATCGTCAGCATTATCCATAGCCGAGGACGCGGCTATTCGAATAGTTTTACACTCTGCAAAGGTTGCACAACTGTACCCACATGATGTGATTAACCTCGATCTAAGGAAATCACAACAAGGTCTTTACAGAGTTCAATCCCAACCCAATCCCGCCCACTAGGGTTTCGCATCACACCCCCCTTTATACCACATGGAAATCAACAACTATGTTCATCACAATGGCGAGATTAAAGTTGAAATATCCCAAATTAATCAGCCAGGTTTATCCATACTAGACATGTGATTTGCACGATAAAGCTCAGATCAATGGCGCACAAAGTTAAGTCCTTAAATATATATCCAGACGAGACTTCCATATCCCCCGAAGTGATTCCTCACTTCCCCTTTACTGCATGATCACTCGTTCGAGTGAAAAATCAAGTTTGTATAACCACACCAATGACACACCAATGTCATGGCACAAATTTTAATACTTGTGGCACCGACCACGGTTCCATATTTCATTAAGTCAAATTAAATATTCACATGCGATGATAAACCCTTTTGTAAAATAAACAAGGCTAAGCATTCTAGTCGTACAACCCATATGACATATAACATAACATCACTATATAATTTTCCAACCTATGGTGACAATGGCATCATGGTGTACAAAATTATCATGGACGAATTTAATCAAATGGGGTAATAACTACCAAGTATAAATGTTGTATTAAAATAGCGATGCAGAATAATTTAAAACAAAGTAGATAAATAATATATTAAAATCTGGGTTCAACATGATCAAAGGTTACGACTTGCCTTGGTTTGGCTCAGCGAGGTACTCGGGATCTTCTAGCGTTGCTCCTGCTCCTCCGGAATCGGGATCTAACGAGAGAGAAAGCAACCGAAACAACAAAAATAAATTAAATAAAATTCAAATGAACTCCAAAAACCTTGAAACTAGAACCAACAGATAGAGCTCGATTTTAGATGAATTTAGAAAAAAATAACGGGGTTAATCGGAGTTAGAACGGAGGAGAACAAGCTCTCAGAAAATTTAATCTAAAGAAAGTCCTAATAAATCAAAAAATCCACTGTGCTGTGAACCCGGTGTACGAAAAAACATGTCCACGGTGGACCTAGTCCACAGAATAGTGCGTGCGGCCTAGGGCTGACGTGGCAGGATGTGTTGCTGACACGTGGCACGGCTGACGTGGCACTGTGGGGACGGCCTTTGCTGATGTGGCACTGCCACATGGAAGTAGGGCTGACGTGTCACAGACACATGGCTGCTGACGTGGCCTTAGGGCTGACGTGGCATGACGCGTGGCTAGGACTAGCGTGGCATGGCTCGGTGTGGTTGCGGCGGCGGGATCGGACGGTGGATGACGTGACATGTGGCGACATCTGTGCCTTAGATCCCGATCTGGTTCAACGGCGAGGATTGGGCGGCCGGGCCGCGAGATCTTCAACGTGTGGTAGGGGCACGCCACGCGAAACGTCACGGACGCGAGCGCGTCGACCGAGGTGGCGCAGGGCACAGCGCGGGTGTGGGGTTTGCGCACGCGAACTGAGGGGCGGCGGAGGGTCTGGGACGGCGGCGTGCGGTGCGGGAAGGCAGCGTTCACCGGCGAGGGGAAGGGAGAGGGTGCGGCGTGGCCGGACGTGGAGGGGACGGGGGTGACGAAGGGAGGCAGCGGACGTGCTCACCGGCAGGGATGGGGTCGGCGGCGTTCTACAGCGGGGGTTTGGCGGCGAGGGACGGCATGGGCGGCGACAGCCTTCTGGTAGGAGGCGGTGGCGCACGGGAAGGCGGCGACCTCCGATGAACGTTCGGGACAGTGGAGGAAGGCGACGGCTCGGCGTGAGAGGCGGCGGCGGAATCGAGGCTTTAAGCACGGGGCCCGAGGGCGGAGTCCCGTTAGGTGACGGCGGCGGACTCGACTCCGCGTCGGATTCGAAAGCGGTGACGCCGACGCGTGGACACGGGCACGATCGAACGTTCGCGGTGTCCGTGCGAGCGGGCGCGGGGCGGACACGAGGGCGCACCGGTGGGATGATGACGTGTGTGTGGGGGCAACGGCATTGGACGGCCCAGGCAAGGCGCGGCCAAGCGGGATGCGCGAGCGAGCGGGGTAGTGCGGATGAACGCCGCGTGGCGCGTCGGCAGCGGATCGGGTAGTGGGGTTGCGGAAGGGGAGCGGCGGCTTGCGGGCGCATGAGAGCACAGGTGCGGCGGCCGACGCGTGGCATGCAAGGAGATGGGCCGGCCCGCTAGGGTTTTTGCTGATTTTTCCTGCTTTTTCTTGTAATAAATTCGATTAAAATTAAAATAGTTCCAAAAAATAGCAGATAAATCCCAAAAAATACCAAAAAATTTCTTGAGATTTGAGGAAATCAAATAAAATATTTTTATCTTATGTTAATATTTATTTTAATCATATTAAATCCTTTTAATTTTTGAAAATTCATTTTAAGCTTTATTAATTCTAGAAAAATTCTAAAATTTTATTTTTAAATTTAGGGCTTTAAAAACTCCAGAAAAATAGAATGTTACAACCTCCTTCCTCCACCGTTCATCCCTGCTCCATCTTCCTCCTCCCCAATCACACATCTCTATCTCTCTCTAGATCCTCCCCACGAGAAATGTGTCCACAAGGACCTCCCGCAAGATGGTCCGCATCACTACCAAGGGTAGCTGCTTCATTGGCAATGGCCGAGGCCAGCCGCTTCCGCATCCGTGGCATGAGGACTGCAGACCGTGCGTAGGCATAGTAGAGGAGCGTGTCGCAACCAGCCTGTAGCATGACTAGAAGCTCTCAACTGTGGCTGTGGTGTCATGTTGGAGCAAAAGGGTGGACTTCTTCGTGAAGAATATGCGCAAGCTCACGGGCAGCAAGGTTTGGGAGTTCTGGGTCGGCACCGGGGAGTTCAGAACACAGAGGCGATGAGATCTCCCAAGTATATTCATGTCAAATCATGTTCCCGCTCACAATATTCATTTCCCCTTAATCAATTTCAAGGAAAGGTCGCAGGGTCATCGGGAACACCGTCGTCTTCCTCAACTTCGACCACACCTCGCGAGCCATACTACGCTGTAGGAGTCCCACGCCATGCTGAGTTCCCATGTCTATCCGGTCGCGTCACCAGAACTGCCACCCTCTATTTTCTTTGTTCCTTCACTGAGCCATCATCATTCATCGACGTTGAACCACTGTTGCCACGTCCATCCTTTCTATTCGCTGCTGGTGTGCGCAAAATCGGCCAACCAAACCACCGTCCCGTCACATGCGCCTTGGTGAGTTCACCGGAAGAGGAGAAGGAGAGTAGTGGGAGAAGAAAAGGCAGAGAGGGGGGAGAAGAAGATTAGGAGGAAAAATGTGGTGGCTAATGAGGATGACATGTGGGGCCATCAAATTTTTAGGCTGACTAGGAGGTGATTCAACACTTACGTGTGAGTACACTTATCCACTAGGCACCACGTATGTGCCATATACACTAAAACTACCTTCAATCGGCCTTAAGGGATAAAATAAACGGTATTGATATTTGAGGGGGGCAAAACATCTAGTTTTACTATTGAAGGTTGAAACTTAGATTATCGCAAAAGTTTCAGATGGGTTAAATGGACTTATTTCTTCTTAAAATAAAAGAAAGAACTTCTCTCTTTGATTAACAATAGTAGGTGCGAAGAAATTAAGTCTCCCATTAATAACCATGAAGGATTAAACTCGGATTCTGCATGAAAATTATTTAGTTCAAGGGAATGGTGCACAACAAACTCTTCCCCTCCCTAACCTTACTGAAGACTCAAAAAATATATGAAGTAAAACTTTCGGTTTGAGAAATCTTATCTTGCATGAGGGTACGATAGTTGCTACAACCTGTCTTCCGTGCATGGTATAGTTGTGAATTCTCTCTGTGAGCTCATCCCTAGAACTACTGTTATGATGACAAGAGGAGTGGTGCCAAACTATTTTTTTTTAATATTCGGTTGTTTGGGTTTTTACCCAAACCTTTTGCACATTTTCATGGTTCTTGTTCAGCTAGCATGACAAACAGTTTAAGATAATAACTAGTTTTGCTCACATGTTTGACAAATAAAATCTTGGGAAAGTCGATCATTTGCCACCACAAAGATTGTCATTTTGTGAAATACAACCGCAATGATTTTCCTTGATGATATACCATCTAATTGATGGAAATAGTCAGATTTGCCACTCTTTTCATATTATAGCATTTTTCAATTTCTATTGTAAATAATTATCATGTGGAAAGTCCAAAATGTCGCTCCCATCCCCCATCTTGAGCCTGGCGCACCGCGAAACCATTGCTACCGTGCTCCCAGCCCGTGTGCGCGCCTTGCTTCGACCCACGCACGCCGTGTCATGTTGCAACCAGGGTTCACAATTTCGGTAAAATCTTGCCAAAATTTCCGAAATTTCATTCATTTCGCTACCAAACAAAAAAATTTCATTGCGGTCAAATATTTTCGTTTAAGTTTGAATTGTGAAGGCTTAAAAGACATGGACATCCTACCCCACGGTTGATAGTCCTTCAAGCCCAATTGCTAGTCTTCTCCCCGCGTACTCAGCTGGTCCGGGATCGAATCCCACCTCCCACACCATTTTTTAGGATTTTATTGTATATTTCTTTTCTGACATGTGGATCCCACGTAAAGGAAAAATGAGTGTGCCTGGCTGGAATCGAACCCGGGACCAAACGCTCATGAAATTGTTGAGAATCAATGTAGGAGTAGATGAACGGTAACGCAATTCATAACCACAATCACCAAGGACAATAAATCAATCGCAGAAGACGCCAAAAAGAGATAATATCAGAACGTAGAATTTATTGATTAGTATATCTATTTTACATGATACAATGCCTCTGTATTGATAGTCAAAGCCTACTACGGGTAATTCAGGTATTTGCCCATACCGGAACATTCTATGTTTCGTAACACTACCCCATGGGCAAATACCACGGTATACATATGCTTCATCAAAAACTCCTCCCAAAAATTCAGTAAAAAAAAAGGATAGAGAAAAGAGTATATTGCATCCGTTCCTTGTGACACTTGTTGCCTCATTAAAAATCTTTACATGAGAAAACTTCAAGAAAAACTCACAAAGGAAAAAAGAGTGCAACATTTAGATTTTAAGGATCATGTAAGTCTTCTAGTCTTACATATAGACTATGATTCAGGAATTCGCTCCTCCTGAACTTTGTAACTCTCTAAACCGTCTTATACCTATGCATCGAATGCATTTATGGAAACTAGAGGTTGGGAGTAACTTTGTAAATAAATATGCTAGATTATCACAATATTTAGCTTTTAATACTTTTATCTCTCCATTCTTTTGAAGCTCATGAGGATAAAAAAATTTAGGAGCAATATGCTTCGTGATATTATTCTTAACATAACTCATTTGCATTTGTGCAACATAAGCGGCATAATCTTCATAGATAATAGTGGGGTCATTAATGGTGCTCATGCCACATGACTTCTAGATATAGCTAACCATTTGTCTAAGTCAAACACATTCCCGTGAGGCTTTGTAGATGTAGCTACCAAAGTCTGCTTGAATGACCACTAAGAAATGGCTATACCACCACAAAGGAATACAAAACTTGTCTGGAATTTCGCATTATGTGGATTAGACAGATATCCTGCATCTGTATATCGAACTATAGTCAAGTCTTGATTTTTCGGGTAATATAACCCAAGATCTTGTGTACCATGAAGATACCTGAGTAGAGTTTTAATGTCAGCCCAATGTCTTCTAGTTGGACTGCGTTGTGCCTAGCTAGCAAGTTTACTACAAAGGCAATATCCAGCCTCGTGTAGTTAGCTAATTATATTAGTGCCCTAATGGCACTTAAGTATGGGACTTCTGGTCCAAGAATTTCTTCATCTTCCATCATTGGTCTGAAAAGGTCTTTATCCGCTTCTAAGGATCAAACCATCATCGGTGTTTTCACTGGATATGACTTATCTATATTAAATTTCTCTAATACTTTCTTGGTATAAGAGAATTGGTGTATTAAAACTCCTTTAGGGAGATGCTTTAACTACAGACCTAAACAAAACTTAGTTTAGCCCAAGTCCTTCATTTCAAATTCTTTAACAAGATAGAAACTTGCTTCCTTTGTGTCATCTGTCGTTCCGATGATATTCAGATCATCAACACATACTGAAATAATACAGAATACATTCTGAGATTTCTTTATGAATACATAGGGACAATCTTTACTATTAGTGTATCTCTTCTTCAGGAGGAATTCACTAAGTTGGTTGTACCACATGCTACCGAACTATTTAAACCGTATAATGACCTTTCCAGCTTGACACTATACAAGTTTTAATTTAGTTTATCTTGATCCGGAATCTTTACTCCTTCGTGGATTTTCATATAAATATCTGAATCAAGTGACCCATATAGGTATGTGGTCACTATATCCATTAACTGCATACTTAAATTCATACCTACTACCATTGATATCAAATATCGGAATGTTATCCCACTCATGACAGGAGAATATGTTTCATCATAATCAATACCGGATCTTTGCGTGAACCCTTGTGCCACAAGTCTCGTTTTATATCTCACCACCTTATTATTTTCGTTTCTCTTTCGAACGAAAACCCATTTGTACCCTACAGGAAATACCTTGGGCAATGTTCAGGCTATCAGGCCAAACACTTTTCTTTTATTTAGCGAGAGTAATTCTACCTCAATTGCTTCCTTTTTACTTACCCTAATCTGAACGCTTCTGGCATTCAACTAAGAATTTTGGTTCTGGATTCAGTTCAAGGTTTCTCACAATCTTTGAGGTAAAATAGATGTCGACAACTGTAGTTTTTCTCTTATATAGTTATCCTGACTCAACAAATTTAGTGGATATTTCCTCATTTATCTAATTCAGCTCCTCATGATTTCCCACAACGACGGAGTTTGGTTGTTCCGAAATCCCAGTATTAGTTTGTACGCGCATAATTGTACTGGGGTTACGATCTTCAAGATCAATCCCTTCAGGGGTTTTCTCAACTTCAGGTTGAGTCTCTTCAACTGATACGAGAGATGTCCTATTCTCATTGAGTTTCGTTTTCTGTGGACGTCTCCGCGAAATTAAGGCCTCATTCTCCTGTACTCTCCCCCTGTTCTTTACATGAGGGGTTGGAGTGGTTCAGATACCTTTTTAGAGTATTTTCACTCTCTTCAGAGCATTTGCTGCTAGTATGTAAGACTTTGTCACTTCCTTTTAATCAGTGAAGATATCTGGCAAATTATTTGTAATTTGTTGCAGGTTTATTATTCGCTGAACTTCTAGTTCAGTTTCTATAGTGCATAGATCTAGGGCCTGAATGCTTGATGCATTCCAATCTATTTCTCGGTATTTATCATCATTTAGATACTTTTCTCCTCCTAATACCAAAAAATTATCTTCATCGAAGATGCAATCGGCGTGTCGAGCCGTAAACATGTCTCCCATGATAGGCTCAAGATATTTAATAATCGATAGGGACTCAAAACCAACATATACCCCCAACTTCTGGTGGGGGCCCATGGCTGTTCGTTGTGATGGTGAAATTGGTACATATATAGCACATCCAAATTTTTGTATGTGGGAAATATTTGGTTCTTTTCCACGCACTAGTTGTGAGGGAAAACATGATGGTATACAATCGATCTTAAATTTATTAGTGCTGCTGCATGCAACACTGCATGGCCCCAACAGCTAGTGAGGAGTCTACTATTCTGTAGTAGGGGTCTAGCCTACAGCTTAATCCTTTTGATAAATGACTCTGCAAGGCCATTTTAAGTGTGGACATGTGGTACAGAATGTTCTACCTTAATTTCTAAGGCTAAACAATAGTCATTAAATACCTTAGATGTAAACTCGTTGGCATTGTCCATTCGAATGGACTTAATTCTTTCATCTAAAAAGTTTGATCTTAATATGATTTTTTGAGCTATTAGTTTAGTTAAGGCGTGGTTCCTACTAGACAGCAGGCATACGTTGGACCACTTAATAGAAGCATCTAGTACCACCATAAAATATCTAAAGGGGCCTGACAGGGGTTGAATGGGTCCATAGATATTACCTTGATTCTCTTCAGGAAAATAGGTGATTCTACCTCTACTTTCATGAAAGTGGGTCTAGTAATGAGCTTTCATTTGGCACAGGCTGGGCACAAGAAATCTTCAGGTTTAGAAAAGGATAGAGTTTTTAAGGTATGACCAACAGAGTTGCTCACTATTTTTCTCATCATACCTATCCTAAGATGCCCTACGCGATCATGCTAGATCTTAACAGGTTCCAAGGCATTATACTCTATTTTCATTGCTACATATTCTTCAGGTTTTATGTAGGTGTAATATAACCCGGAGAAGAAGGAGGTAAGTTTTTCAACTACTCTTTTCTGATCGCCGTCAGATTTGGTTGAAAGGAGGTATTCTGCACCACCCTCATTTTCTATCTCGATATAGATATCGTTCAAGCGAATATCCTTGAAACTCAATAGGGTACGCTTTGATTCGGGATATAAGAGAGCATCCTTAATTACTATTCTGGTACCCATAGGGAGAATAATTGTGGCTCTTCCAGTGCCAACAATTAGAACATCGCTTTCGGCGATGGTCATGGCATTTGCCATTTCTTTGTTAACGTATGGAAGTACTTTGTTTCTTTTAGTATCGAGTTGGTGGTTCCACTGTCTACTAGAGAAATCTCTTCCTCCACCATCAGATTTGATGAGTGGTTCTATATAGAGTATAATATAATCAAACAATAATTCAATAGGAATAAAATTCTAAAAATAAGCAACTCATTTTATTCATTAAATAATGATTGAATCCTAAACAATTAATGCTTCATAAGAGTATGAATGATCCACTATTCTTCTGGAATAAGCTAAACTGATAAAGCAAATTTAAGAAAACTATGACATCTAGAGTTGCTTGAGGAGACAACCTATGGCCTACTGCAGGTCGTCATATGTGTCAACCTCCATGTGATCACCCCCTAATGTAGTATCGAGCTCATTACTGCACTCGGAGCATCACTATTATCTGCATCAAGATGATCAACAAAGTGTGTCTCTGTAGCCTTCTTTGCTGGCGCCTTCTTGCCTTTGACAACTAACTTTTGGTAGAGATCCACCAGATGCCTTGGAGTGCGGCAATTGCAGGACCAATGGTCCATACAACCACACCTATAGCAAGGCGCAGGAGGGTAGGCCTTCTTGCTACCCAAGTCTGGCTTTTGTTGCTTGCCTCTCCCTTGCCCCATCCAGTGGGGCTTGCCATTTCTCATTTGCACATTTAGTTTCTTCCGCTACCCATCCCTCTGCATAGGGCCCCTTCCACAGCCTTGGCTACCACGAGTCCTCTGGGAATTAGCATGTGCTTCTGACAGTGGTTGTGACCCAGTGGGATGAGTCTGATAGTTCTTCATCAGTAACTCATCATTCTTCTCTACCTCGAGAAGAGTAGTAATCAGTTCTGAGTACTTCTTGTACTTGGCCAGACGATATTGCTACTGGAGTGTCCGTCAGTAGGGTGAAAAGTGCTCAAAGTCTTATCAATCATCTCAGTATCTGTGATCTTCTGATTACAGAATCTAAGCTTAGCAACAAGCTTATGAATAGCAGAATTATATGTAGATACCCTTTTGAAATCCTAATACCTGATGTTGGTCCACTCACGCTGTGCTTCAGGCAGCATGATGGATCTTAGCTGATCATACCTCTCCTTCAAAGTGTTCCATAGTGTCAGCGGGTTTTCTTCCAAAAGATACTCAGACTTAAGTCTAGGTGGATGTCATGTCTCAAGAAGTGTAGTGTCGTACATTTGGCGACATCAGAAATGGCAGGAGCCCCAGCTAATGGTTGGGTTATGGCGACGCTGAGCGATCTGGTCGTCAAGTTGATTTTAGCATCCATGGCTCATGTGAGGTAGTTGCTACCATCAAGGGCAAGCTCGACAAACTCCTTCTTAGTGATGTTAGACATCTCCTACAATATTCATGCATAATTCTAAATTTACTACCGGTAAATAGTATGAATATTGCTAAATCAGCAAGGTGTGGAATTTATCTATTCAGTAGATATCATTTAAGAATTTTCTAGTAATTTTAATAACTTTTTGCTAATTAATAAATAATTTTTAGAATGATTAACTAAGCAAAAAAATATACTAAATAAAGTAATTCCAGAAATATAAATAATAATGCCACAAGTTAACTAGATTATAATGAAACTTAAATAATCTAGAAAATATAACATGTGGGAAGAAATTTGGTCTACCAGACTTAATAGCAATTATGACAAACTTCAAGGTTAAATTTTGTAACCTTTTAAGTTTTCAGCATGTTAATTAGATTTAACCGAGAACCCTAGCCACTCGGCTCCCTTGCTTAGCGGTGACACAACCCACGAGTGGTAGCGGGCGACTACCAGGTGGTAGCGAGCGGTGGCCACCGCGCAAGGTGGCGACTTGGCGAGATGGCCACGGGTGGTGGCCGGCGGTGTCTACGCGGTCGCTAGTGCGGGGATCTGGTGCGGCGAGCGGTGACCAGTGCGGAAGACCGGCGAGAGGCGCGGCCAGCGTAGGAGACCAACGGGGATGCAGACGACTCCGGGTGTGGGAGTCCAGTGCAGAAGGCCAGCGGGAAATCCAGGCAACTTTGGGCGCAGGCAGCCATGGGTGGTGGCTCTTGCGCAGAGCCAGGGAGAAATGGCAGTTAGGTGTGGGAGACCAGCAAGGCAATCGTCGGCCGGAGCAGGAGGACAGTGGGGGAGCCGGACGCGGTAGTGGCGGATCTCTCAAGCGCGGTGGCAGTGGATCCATCAACGGCTTCAGGCTACGGGAGGTCTATGCGGCGGCGTCTTCGACGGGGAGCGGTGGCCGAGCATGGTAGCAGCCTGCGGGGCCAGGGCACGGGCGGATGGAGTCTGACGCGATGCTTCGGGCGAAGGCATGGAGGCCGACGGTGCCTTTCGAGACGGGGCAATAGTGGCGGTACACACGGTTCAAGATCAGTGCAGCGGCAATAGCGGTTGCTAAGCGGCCACGGATGGCCGTGGCTGGTACGGCGCCAGTGATTTCAGGTGTGCTTCGAGCACGGTGTGGCATTGCCGGATCCAGTGTCCTTCGGCGGCGGCAGGGCTGACTTCTTCGACGAGGGTACAATTGCTGTGGCTTCCAAGTGACCGAAGCCAAGCGGCAGTCGTGGGTTTCGGCGACCAGTTTCTATGCGGCGGCCTACGGCCAGTGAATGCTTCGGTTATGTCCGATGAGATTGACTCCTTCTATAGTGCCGAGTATTTGTTTTGATTTCGATTTTGGTTTTAATCAAATGATTGCAAACTAATCTAGGGATTAGATGATCATGCCCAATCTACTGGATTGATCTAAACATAGCATTGAATAATTACAGACCAATCTACTACTAGGAACAATTATCACAAGATTGATCTAAACATAGCATTGCTAAGGAATACAAAATCAATCTAGATTGAAAAATATGAATAGCAATGCATAATAGATCGGTTCGCGATTTGCATACCGTACACCTCGTAGAACTTCGTGCTGATAACGTATTGAGAATCGATGTAGAAGTAGATGAACGGTAACGCAATCTACGACCACAATTACCAAGAACAATAAATTAATCATAGAAGACACCAAGAAGAGAGAACACCAGAACGCAGACTTTATTGATTAGTAGATCTATTTTATATGATACAATGTCTCTGTATTTATAGTAAAACCTCACTAGGGGTAATTCAGGTACTTGTCCACTCTGGAACCTTCTAGATTTCATAACAGAAATAAGCCCATTGCCACCTGACCAGAGGTAAACGTTTAGAAGATGTGTACTATACTTTCTGTTTATCCTTAGTTTTAAAGTTTAAGATTTAAAATTGATTTGAACCGTTTGACCGAAATTTTCACTGAAATACTAAAATTTCGGTCATTTTGGCTTTTTCCTTACGTATTGAAATAAATTTCAAAACAAAATAATTTTCTCTGGTTGCAACATGTCCACATCTCCGCCTGTAGCCTGCGCCTCACCTTGTGCGTCGCGCCCTGGCAGCATTGCGGCCGAGCTTTGCCCACGCCTGGAGCGCTCCCACACGCCACTGCTCCCTCTCTTCCCGAACTGTCACCACGGGCAGCCTCAACTCAGCGCCCAATTTCTTTTTTTTTTTGTTTACCCTTTCCCGTGAGTCCGCCCCCAGGGCCATGCCTCTCCCTCTAATCTTAAGACATTCGTACTCGAGTCGAGATTCCGACAACCTTGCCGCTGCATACTTGGCTCCAATTTGCGGTGATTTTATTTGGCATGGCCATGGCCGTGGCCGTAGCCATTTAATTGCCTTACGTGTCTCAATCATGAGGTTTATTTCCACGCCAGAAACGCGGGCGGATAAAATCAACGCACAGATCTCACGTTACTGCGAGTCCGGATCCTGCCGATAGCGACGTGGATGGTCAGCAACACGTGATCGATGTTGCATGATGCTGCCTTCTGTCCTAGTCCAACCATACAATTCCCTACGTGCAAATATAACTACATCGGCAGTTAGCAATTCTTTTACTCGAGACATTTGTGCCCTGATGATCGTACGACCAGGTATATATCGCTGTGTATGTATAAGACGTCATAGCTAGCTCGGTATCATCATCCTCCTTGTCGTCTCCTCCGTCCTTCTTGTAGCCGCTGCCTAGAGGTGAAAACGGATCGGATAGTTTCCGATCGATCCGGACGAATACGGATACGGATTGTGTCAGATCAAATTTTTTCGGATAATTCTCGGATCGGATACGGATACGGATTTTTTTTATCGGATACGGATACGAATACAGTAAGCCTAGTATCCGTCGAATACGGATACGGATAATCCGGATAAAACGAAATCGGATATCCAGATTTTCTAGAATCTCCCCATTTTCTTATTTCCAAAATCCGAATAAAATCCAAAAGGCTATAGAAAATAGCAATTAAATCCCAAAAATTCACCAAAAATACCAGAAAAATTCTTGAGACATGAGGAACACAAATAAAATATTTTTAGCTCATGTTAAAGTTTAATTTAATCATATTAAATTATTTTAAATTCTAAAATTTTATTTTAAGCTTGATTTAATTCCAGAAAATTTATTTTTATAAACAAGGCTTTATAAACTCTAAAAAATCAGGATATTACAAACTATTTACGCATTTTCGTTAATTTTAGATGTATAGTTTAAGGGGTTTTCATGTTCCGATAAATATTTGTAACCATATTCGTTTCGATTCGTATTCGATCTGTATCTGTATTCGATATTATTCGTATTTGTATTCGTATTCGAGTTATCTGTATTCGTATCCGTATCCGAAAAAAAATATGAAAACAAATATGGTAGAGACATTATCCGTCCGTATCTGATCTGTTTTCACCCCTACCGCTGCCTATTTCCGCCGCACGAGGAAAGCATCTCTGCCGCCACTACCACGTAGCTTCACTTCTACATGCACGATGACTACGCTGTAGGAACATGGATATGCTACCCTAGCACATAATAAAAAAATAGAAGTATTTATACAATATTCATATGTTTTTTGGGCACAAATCTATCAATTTTGGGGCGTCGGATCGGAGATCCTACGCCCTAGATTTGGACCACTCTTTTTTTGGAAGAGGGTATGGGGGGATTTGTTGGATGGAGATGCAATGTCCACCACTCATTTTTTAGAGGGGTATAGGGGATCCGTTAGATGAAGATCTAACGTCCCAAAATCTGACAGATTTAAGCCCAAAAACCATGCGAATATTATATAATAATTCTCATATATAATTCTACCATGTAAATCAGAAAGCCATGAGAGTAAAGGATCATAAATTGTTACTACTAGATCTGAAGTGCATCAGAAGAAGAGTTAGAGCAGTCTGGTTCGACGTAATACCCCGGGACCCATATTATCTTGGAATGCCACTAAACCACTCTACAGCTGGTCTAAAAATTTCAAGATAATTTATACCGACAACAATTTCTAAACATGAAGCATTAAGCGGAAGCATAATCAACTAAGAGAATAAAGATAACAATAACAAATTCAATAATTGAAACAACCTCTAGCAGATTAATCAAGAATAGATCACAAGTTCATCATTATTAACTAAAATAATCATCCACGGATAGCTAGGCATTTGGCTAGAATTCCATCGACTTTATTACAGTATGAATTGATGAACCAAGTGCATTATTGCGGTGCCACTCTACCCATCTATGAATGCTCAAGAATCACCGGTAGGAGGGAAAACAAGTGTGAGATAAAAATCTTAGCAAGCAAACTGTTTAACAGGCTATTCAGACTATAAATAAATATACAACATCATTAAAGTATCAACATGTCCACATCCACAATGTGCATCCACATTTATTAACAAGCTAATTAAAGTACAATGATATTAAGTATCAATATCTATTTCCCATAATGACCACAATTATAGCCTCAACCATATTTACTACCAATAATAGTAAAACATTAGCAAATGAATCTTGATTAACTACTTCATATCATCCACTACTACCACTACCAATGACAATAAAGCATTAACATGTTTTAGCTCACTAACTTTATTATTTCTCGCATTCACAACTGCTATCAACAATTACCATAAGAGAAAAGAATCTCATACCATAATCACAACCCCTACCATACCACAAGGGATGAACCCCAATCCACAACCACAACCACTTCTCTCATACCATAAGTGACTCTCATGAGCTAATTCCACATTACAACTATGAAGTTGTAGTTGTTTGTAAAATAACTTCACCACAATATATTGCATAAGTATGCAAACGATCTTTCCACAATGCAATGCATATGCATGCTATGCTCCACTGCACCTTTACCCAACAAGGTAAAAGTGTGCATCGTGCTACGGCAATACACGATGCTATACCGGTATGGTCGCGGCTATAAGCGGCAACATCAACAATGCAAATGTCATGACATGTTATGAATGATATGATAATCATAACCCACAAGAATTTAACCACGAAGGTCAACTACATAACCCACATTCGGTTCACCAAGATCACAATTAATCGATCTATAGTGAATCCTACACATAGACTACAATATATTCATCAAGATTGCTACTACCACAACCACAAGTATTCACTAAGAATACTACCACCAAGATCACAATAATACCAACTTCAAAGACATCAATATGATCCTCATAAATTTAACAATAAGGAAATATCATCATTCCAGCATGCATTCACTTTCATATACCATAATTAGCTCATTAAGCAAATTATCACAATACTACCAAAACTCATCCAAACATGGCAATTGATTAATATCTTACTACCATATTCTTACTTAGAAAATATGTAACCATGGCATATCATTTAACCTTACGAAAAATCATGCATATTGTAAGTAGTAAGAATAACGGGTTAAACGGTAGTACATCCGCTACGTTTACTTTTCTCTACCGACGGCGACGAAATCACGCGCGTTCAGAAGCAAAACCGTCTGTCCAAAAAGGTACCTCTCAGCACACATTACAACAATGAAAATGCGACTCTTGAAGAAAAGATATCGCTAAACCCCAAAACCCCACAACATCCTTCCCCGCGTAACAGTTCTACAATCTTCCCACTGCAGTGGCGCTGCTTAACATTTTATTATCTTTAAAAATATAAAACTAATCACAGCAAAAGATATATATCTGGATTCCTCACTTAAATACCTACACTTTTCATGCAGATCACATATTTTTATTTTGTTCTTAGCAAGGTGTAACATAATGCACAAAACAGCGGACATTCTCTGTTCTAGCAATCTGGGCAACCAGATTCTAACGCGTCCCAACCACAGTGTACGACTCTAAAAATTCTGATTTTTTTACAGAAGCTAGACTACTGAATTACCCACATTTTTCTCAATTGTGACAAAAAATATATAATTCATCTACTACCTCTAAATCACACCTGAACAGTAGTCTCCCACAATTTGCACCCCTGACAGACAGCGGGGTACCTGACCCTGCTACACCCAAAAACCCTGTCGAGACCCGAATATGCAAATCCGGACTACCTGTGTATACTGCACTAGTCCCAGAATCACGCTAGTGCACACAGTCAAACATAGATGTCATCACAACCATATACATGATAAAATAAAGGAAAAACTCAAATATTAATAAATCTTAAAAGGTACGACCTTATGGTCAAGCTTACAATAGACTAGCCCGAAGGCTTAACAAAAGTAGCAACGGAAATCCAAAATAAAGTGTAGTGGTCAATCGACAAGCCCACAGGCTATCGAGTGGAGAACAAAGCCTAATCCGTGAAGTCGTCGAAGTACTCTCCTTCTGGAACCTCCTGCTGGTGATACTCCTCTTCCTCAACTGAGCAACATTGGGCATAAAGCCGTGAGTACATTGGTACTCAGCAAGTCGTTTGTAACAAATGAATGCAATATAGTATGCAAGGCTTACCAAAGGAAGGCCGAAAGGTTAATTTGCATAAATGACAGTTGAAAGTAAATACAGTAATTAGATTGAAAGCGAACTTTACGAAAAACAATAATAAATAAATGATTCAAGGAATTGATATAACCACTTGCGGACCTCCCATCTACAAGCTAAATTAACCGCTCATGGATCTCCCATCCATAAGCTAAACCAACAGGGGATTAACCATCCACTGTCCAACCACAATCCACAAGTTTTCAAAAATAACTATACCCTGTGTGAAATCACCGAGCATTGTCCATGACCGAGGACGCGGCTATTCGAATAGTTTTACACTCTACAGAGGTTGCACAACTGTACCCACACGATGTGATTAGCCTTGACCTAAAGTAATCACAACAAGGCCTTTACAAAATTCGCCATAACTCAATCGCCCGCTAGGTTTCGTGATCACCCCCTTGCGCCACATGGAAATCAGCAACCATGTTCATCTCAATGGTAAGATTAAAGTTGAAACATCCCAAATTAGTCAATCAGGTCTGTCCCATACCAGACATGTGGTTTGCACGGTAAGACTCAAATCAATGGCGCACAAAGTTAAGTTCTTAATTCTATCCGGGCGAGACTACCACATCCCTCGAAGTGCTCCAACACTTCCCCCTTTACTGCACGATCACTCGCCCGAGTGCAAAATCAGTTTTGTATAACCACGCCAATGACACACCAATGCCATGGCCCAGATTTTAATAAACGTGGCACCAACCACAGTTCCATATCTCATTAAGTCAAATTGATAATTCGCATGTGATGATAAATCCAATCGTAATTATAAGCAAAGCTAAGCATTCTATCGTACCAACCCATATGACAAATAATCTAGGATCACTAGTATGTTTCCCACCTATGGTGACAATGGTATCATGGTATTCCAAATTATCAAGGAGGGATAGATTCAATTGGGACGATAACTACCAATACAAGAGTTTGAATAAAAATAGCGATGCAATGTAATTTAAAACAAAATAAATAAATAATAGATTACAAACTGGGTTCAACATGATCAAAGGACACGACTTGCCTTAGTTATGCTCAGCGAGGTACTCTTGGTCTTCAGGCGTAGATCCTGCTCCTCCGGAATTCGAATCTAACGAGAGAGAAAACGACCGAAATAAGAAAAACACATAAAATGATAAGCAAATAAACTCCAAAAACCATAAAACCAGAACCGGCTCCTTACATCTCTAGGTATTTCGATATTCGCCACCTGTATCAGACCTGGAGTACAGAATTCCATTCGTACGGGGTGGACATGCACTACAGGGAGCTATGGCTAGGGCAAGTGAAGTGGGTGCCCAACGAGGCATTGAAACATGTCGGCCGAGGAAGACGACAAAGCCATCGCATCCACAACGACATGGACGACAGCCAGCGTGGGGATCGACGTCGGCGTGCGAGGTGCAGATTGTGCAAGACGATTAGGCACTCATTAAGGCAGTGCCCAAACAGGCCAACGTCAAGCAACGCTCCGCCGTAGTGAGGTCATAGTTATGCTGTGCTTTTTGCTTGTTGTTTTTCTGTGTGTGTTGCATTGTACTCAAGTGATATGTTCTACAATTTTGTATGGGGCTACACTTGTTACATTTCGTTATCGTTACGTTATGGTGCTAAGTTTGTACTTTGTTTACTTCATCGCATGGGTATATTGGTACGTATATTTATTTTATGTCTTGCTATATTTGATATATGTTACTGTCGTTACGTTTGTTCCACATTGTGTTGTCATTTTGGACTAACATTTTTTGCTTGAATGACAGGACATGGCTTACGATATACTAGACCCCCGTTAGAATGAGCACCACCGATGCCAGGCATGGATGTCGGGTGACGTCCCCCCAGCCTTCATCCTCAGGGGCCCCCGTGAGTATTGGCCTCTAGACAAACGGTACATCCCACTTCTGCGGGACACCAGTCTGCTGCCCATTGCCCTCATGGTAAATGTACCACATGCGTTCCAGTTCGATGCAGCGTTGCTGTCCGCACTCGTTGATCGCTGGAGACCAGAGACTCACACCTTCCACTTCCGGTGGGGCAAGATGACGGTCACTCTTCAGGATGTATGCATGCTAACTAGACTACCTCTACGTGGTGCTGCAATAGTGCCACCCCCACATCCAGGGGACTGGAAGGAGCATCTGGGTAACCGGTTCCCTATCGCGATCCCGCACAGTGCAACACGTGTTCCTCTTTCGTGGCTTCGACGGTACATGGCCTGCCCCGAGAATGCGCCTGAGTATGTGGTGCGGACTCACTTCGTCGCGTACCTGCTGTTTCTCTTCGGGTGGGTACTATTTCCTACCACCACTAGGGACTCCGTTCACCCTAGCTACATACACCTTGCGGAGTTCTTGGCGGATGCCGTGCCTAACCAGGTGCCCGAATACAGTTGGGGGTCTGCAGTGCTTAGCGCCACGTACCGAGGCTTATGTGATGCCTCGCAGCGTAGTGTGGCTGCCGAGCCGATCCTTGCTGTGTGTTACATTGTACTTCGGTTGTGGTCATGGGAGCACTTCCCGGTTGGGAGGCCAGACTTTCGCAGTGCCGTACACCCTTACGCCCTCAGTCCGGATTTCTACGATGAGGACCATGACCCCATTCATGGGCCCACAATGGGTACTCGTTGGACACAAGTGCAGCTTCGATGGGCTAAGGAGAGACCTCGGCGAGTGTACGCAGAGTTCTACAACCAGTTGGAGAGTCTCCATGAGAGTGAGATAGTCTGGTTGCCATGAACTATGGAGTTCATTGCGAGGGTGGCCCCGCATGGCCTATCATCTCAGTGCCACCAAGACCAGTCATACTGGTTGATGACCTGCCACCTCGTCTTCTCGCACTTCGCCGAGCCATACAACCCACAACGTGTCATGAGGCAGTTTGGGCTGCACCAGCTGGTGCCACCCCCACCAGGACGGCCACTTGCCGCGGACTCCCATCGGTACATCTTTTCACGGTAATTGTGATTGCTGTATGGATGCATAATAGTACTAACTGTGTTATGTGTCACACAAACTGCAGGCAAACGAGGAGAGGACAACATGACAATGACTAGACGGCCACACAGCAGCCGTGGACGGACTTGTGGCGTGACTACGGGGACACGGAGGTTGTGTATGAGCCACGGGCCTACGACCTCGCAACGTACACGAGGTACCTTGAGTGGTACGGTGAACACACCCGCAGCAAACTTACTGGGCCGGTGCCACATCGTCCAGTAGAGGTTGTGCACGAGGCCGCAGTACAGGCAGGTCCAGACCGTCACCGAGCTGCACGGAACGACGATGTGGTAATTGTGCTTGCTTTAATAATACATCTCAATACTCGTATGTCTTCACCATATCTCTCTACACGTTTGAACTAATTACTTATTTCACTGCAGTACAACCGCCTCCATCGTATACATGACGACGCTGCTGACCTTCTGCACGTTGGGCTTCGACAAAACACGGCTGATCGTTGGGTTTCTTTAGTCTGCAACATTTTCAACGAGGCGAGGGCTGCGATCAAGACCATCAGCTGCAGCCGGCACAAAGATGAAATCGTCGCACGACACGGTGGCAAGGGACGACATCCAGCTCCACCCCCCTCGTCCGGACGTCCATCGCAGTCCAGTGCCCATCCCAGCTACGGTCGCTCATCATCGGTGCGACATGGCCCCATGGTACGGTAATTGCCAAACCTTGTTCGTTCGCTCGTTTGCCACTTATTTATCGGGCTACCACTTTTTCTTGCAGCCCTCACGGCGGGATACCGATTTGCTAGAGACATCATCATCAAGGAGGTCCACGCAGGCCGCAACATCCTCTTCGGGCAGATGGTGCAGGACTGACAGCGACCCTGACTCGGCCCGGCGACCGGGGGAGCAGTCCGGTCGTCCAAGCTTTGCTCGCTCATTCTCCACGCGCTTCTGCCCAGCGGTGTGATACTTGCCAACTTTTAGTTCATCTACTCATTGGGCACTTATGTCTCATGCTTCACTTTCTTGCAGCGCTTGGCACGGGATAGCAGTTTCACGCAGCCGTCGGCATCTCGGAGGGCGACACCAGAACCAACGCTCCGTTCGGGCCAACAGGGGCTCCCTACTGAAAGTGACACCGACTCGGCACAGCCGCAGGACGAGACATTGCCGCCATGCGATTATGGCCGTCAGTCCAGCGTGCATGAACAGTTTGGTCATATGTACGAGCAGACGTACCGAGGGTACACTGCACATGAGTATATGCAGGACTTACCGCCGCGATCATCATTTGGACAGCCGCATACATCGGTACGATATAATGTACAAAACGAAATATATATGTACGCTCGGACGCACTAACACGTACTGTAAATGCATGCAGCTTTACGCGGAGCAACTCGGACACGAAGGCCAGGGTCCTTCGTCTTCATTGCCGACTACCCAGGTACATGACTTACTACAGTACTCAGCACTACAAACGTCGTGGTGTATGTACTAATCAACCTTTGTTATGTGGACAGGACATAGACCCGGCTGGGAACGAATGGTTGAGCGGCATTTTCGGCAATACATCGCAGCCCTCCACGGAGTTCTTGGCAACACCGCAGGCCTCACAGTACGACCTCCGAGACCGAGCCGCACGAGGACCGCCTCACTGGTTCACCTTCTCTGATGACCACTTACGTCGGCAAAGGAAGTGGCCACCACCCGGAACATAATTTTTTTTTGCATTGTATTGTAACTGGAACGGCATGTTGTACATGGAAATCGCAGTCGTAATCTCATATTTCTGTTTGAAGTCGTCATTAGTAGTACTGGTGGGTATTACTCGTCATATGTCATACAAATGTCGTGCTAAGAGTTAAGGTACCAATTCTGACTATGAACGAAAGTGAACAATATACATGCAAACTTGAGAACTTCAGGTTTTTGCATTTCAATTGAGCTTGAAAAGTTAGCTGAAAAACTAATTTACAAGAGTCCAATAATTATGAGAAAATTTATCCATGTAAACTAATATCTGAGGATGAAAATTCATAGTTATGCCTACCTCAGATTATGAGCACATTAAAAGATATGAAAATCATAAATGTGCTTAAAACAATGGTAAGTTTTGAAATTTTAGCAATTTGTCATAATGAGAAAAGTACAGATCATTCTCAAAAGAAGGTAGCGATATTGAGGACACGAAGAATTGAATATGAAGCTAACTGATAAACATGGAAATAACATAATGCACAAAGTTTGTTTACATGCGTTGCACGATAGAAAACAAACCGACATACTCCTATGATACATGTGCGCATTGTTATGCGGACCAAAGCAAACCCGAACACACACAACCGAATAACTGGGGCCATTCACGGACCAGCGCGGAATAGCCCCACCTACTGCGTGGAGCGGGGCCATTTTCCCTTCCTGGCGACCTCTGCGTTGAACTCCTTAGCTGTCTCTTTTGCCTTAGCCGCTAGCTCCCTCTTCCTTTCGCGCTCTCTTTCGCGAGCTTCGTGCTCCCTACGAGTGCACGCCTCGTGATGAGCTTGCGTCTCTCGACGTATACGTTCGGCCTGCTCGTTGTTCCGACTCTCCGCCTCGCGAATCTCGGAGTCCCTTCTTTCATTCCACCCGTGGAAGTCAAGAGTCCACTGGTCGCGTGGGTGGATCTCCAGGTCGATCCACTTGCGATACCCGCACAACGGTTCTGGGGACTGCGAGTACATAGGAAATGGTAGTGCGTACTTGAAAAGAGAAGTAGTGGGGTGGAACACGCTGTCAGCGGTTCTTACCGGCTGCCGATAGATGCTCGTGTCCCAACGTCGGTCCGGATAATTGCTGGAGTAGTTTGCACAACCCTAGTAGCACATACCCAGGCTGAGCTGCTGCTCCGACTTGAAGAACTTACATGGGTCTTGACACCAACAGAGGGCCGGCCTCTCCCCCTCTGGTGGGTCTTGCGGTGAATGCTCCGTTGGAACCGGCGGGAGGGGGTCGGTGCGTCGTGGGATGTCTTCTCAGGGAGCTGTCCTTCTTGCACGCACCGCTTCTTAGGCCCGCGCTGCAGCTGCCCTCGCCCGTTCGTCACGGGCCGCCGTAGATCTTGCTATGTCGCGAGTCTCCTCCCATTGCTTCTGCATCTTCTCCCACTGTGCCTTCTGCTTCTTGTCCATCGCGATGCAGTGAAGGCAAGTTGCGGTGTAGTGTGGGGTTTGAATTCTATAGTGCCTTCTCCCCAATCCCTTCCACCTCCTTATGTACGCTGGGGGGTTGGTATGCTGCGGTTAATTTGGAGCCGTGAAAATCTGGCTCGGGAATTAATGAAACCGTGCGTAGCCGCCCTCCTTGTTTTGTCTCGCCTCGCCCCGTGTTGTCCTCCCATCGCAAAGCCGGTCGGGCTTTGTGCCGCCATCGCGCAAAGCCAGCTCGACTTGTCTTGTCGCTGCATAAAGCAGGCAACTCTTTCCCCTCACTGTGCAAAGTTGCCCAGTCTTGTCCTGTCACTGCGCAAAGCTGGCCTGTCTCGTCTTGTCGCTGCGTAAAGCAGGCCACTTGTCCCCTCACTTTCCCCTCACTGCAGAAAACTGCGCAATTATGTCTTTGTAGTCTGTGGTCATTTCGGTGCGCATAGCTGGCCCCGTCCAGTGTTTGTAGTCGATGCCTCTAACCCGCTTCAATAGGCACGCGCACAAAAAATGACAAAGCCATGAAATGACATAACGACACCTCCTCGGGCATCTACCCTTTTCTATGCGCGTGCGCTCGAGGGCCCCCCGTGACTACCCTACCCTCGTGAACACGTGTCAGTTTGTCATTTTCTTGGTCCCCCGGCCCCTACGTAGAGAACTCTTTAAATTGAATGAAGAAGTACCTTCTCCATCGTGCAGAAACATACCATGTCGGAAGTCGAGGAGCCAGTCGGATTTAGGTCACCGAAGGAAGAACTTTGTCGGGACCCGGAACAACAACTCCAAGTTCCTCTATGTAAATCGCACTATCCCAGGAAAAGGTAGTGCACACAGGGTTAACAGTAATGTATATCATGCAAAAATCACCACCGAATATTATTAAATGACAAAATACGGCCCTAAGGCCAAGTCTTACAATATAGGGGCACAAGGCCAACAAGAGAAATAAAACAGCGGAAAACAGTAAAAGTAGCAAAGATACCCATCCAAATCTCCCACGAGCGAATGATCGAAGACGCGCCCTACTCACAAGTAGTCCTCACCGTCGTAATTACCATCGGAGTCTGGCAACATATATAGCAAGGTGAGTACAACGAGTACTCCCAAGGTAAGCATATAAATGCTTACGTAAGTTACACTAGGAAATATAACAGAATTGATGCGTGCATAATGGATTTCAAAGGAAGGCTTAATAGGGTAAATATGCGGAAAGCAATACTTGAATTTGAATACAATAATGTAAGTATGAAAAGCTGAACTTTAATACAGTATATGAAACAATGTTTTATCAAATATTAACGCTAGTGTAGGCTCCGACCTACACTAACCTAACCACGGGAATCCACCCGGACAGTAACCAAAATCATCACTTTGCTTAAAACCAGGTTTTGTAAAGACAAGTCTAATCTGTGACAACTTTACTTAGCATGTTCATGACCGTGAACACGGCTATCCCGGATAGGTTTTGACTCTGCAGAGGTGTACAACTTTACCCACAAGATATTCCCTCTCACTTGAACCACGCGATAAACACACTTCCTTTGGTGTGCGGCGGAGAGTTCGTGACAAGGCTGTTCCAATGATCCATAGCCAAAATAATTACGCCGCCACTAAGGTTTCACCACAACTCGAATCCACGAGTTGGAGCCCCCTCTGGT
Source organism: Melocanna baccifera (assembly GCA_036346265.1). NCBI lineage: Eukaryota > Viridiplantae > Streptophyta > Magnoliopsida > Poales > Poaceae > Melocanna > Melocanna baccifera. The sequence continues at coordinate 9,393,107 of CM070707.1, read as the reverse complement.
GCCATGTGAGACTTCCCACAGCCTACGCCGTGCTCACATTCAGCCTATAGCGGAATTATGTTTGGAACCTCACAAGTTACTTAGTCAGGCCTGTCCCATACCGGACTTGTGGTAGTACGAAAGTGACTTCGTAAAATGAATCACAGAAACGGTCCTTAAACTGATTTAGGCTCAACCACATACCCACGTACACGACAATCAACCAGGTGACACCAAACACGAGGCATGCCGGTACCCACCACCTAACCATTAGCCTAAGTCCAAAACATAAGTTTCTATTTTCATATTTAAACCATTTTCATAAACCATTCTTGACTCACCGAAGTCAAGATTTCATTTTCAAAGTCTGACATTTCATGTGGAAGAGTTGATCCCACCTAAAATTATACTAAGCCAGGCTAAGCAATTCTGTATATTTTCTAGTTAATACTAACTAGTTTTCAGCTAGGTGACAAGGTGTATGAGTTCGAGATTTAAATTGGCTATAATCAAAGGATCGTGGGCATAACGAAAGTTTAAACGGAATTTAAATTATACTTGAATAAAAGTACGCATGCATATACAGTAAAACAACATAAATAAATTTAAAATATTAGGTTCAATATGGTCAAAGGTGTAACTTTGCCTTGATCGAAGTCTTGCTGCGATTCGTCAAACTCGAAAGCTCCGGAATCGTCAAAATCTAACGTAAAGAGCAAATTCAAAGAAAATTCAAAAATAAAATTCAAATAAATTCAAATTTTCAAAATGATGCCATAAATGGATAGATCATGATTTTAGAAAAATTTAGAAATTTGAATGGGTCAATTTGGAGTTAAAATGCAAAAGTTATAGCCTTCTAAAGTTTTAATTCAAATAAAAAGAAAAAAGTTATTTCCTGAATTTTATTTTTATTCGGAAAATCATTTATGACGTCAGCCAGATTTATTTTTCTAAAGAAAATAACAGATTATGACGTCAGCCCTAGGATTAGTTTATTCGGGGAGAGGCTGACAGGTGGGGCCCGGATCTGATGGACTGAGTCCATAGACCGGAGAGAGGGTGGAGGGGACTCCGATGGTTGACACGTGGCAGCCCGAGGAGGGTTTTAGGATTTTAATACCTTTTTGATTTCCAGAAATGAGAATAAGCTTTAAAAAACTCAGAAAAATACCAAATAAAATTTGAAAATTCCAGAAAAATTCAGAGAACCTTCTAGGACTATTTGGGACTTAATAAAAATATTTTCCACCCATTTTGACATTTTTTTTTTGTAAAAGCACAATTTGACTTAAAAGGGAAGGTTTTAATTCTTTATAAAATCCTGAGAATATACATAAATACAGATTTGATTTTAGGAAGGTATAGTACATTTATTTGACTTTCATGAAATGCAATAAATTTATTTTGATCTTTTATAAATAGAAGTTTTTAAATTTACCCAGATCAGGACTTTGAAATAAACTCCAGGAAATCCAATAAATTTCAGAATTGATTTTAACAAAGGAGTAAAATTTTTGGGATGTTACAAACTTCCCTTGGAAAGGAGGGAGAACTTCGGTCCACACTACCGTCTGATACCAAGCCAGCGTGCTCAACCCGCATGGCGAAAATGTAGACACAACGAGGACGCGGTCGTGCAGGTCTTGGATGGCCCAGTCGATGGCAGGCGACGTTTCTTCTGATACCCACACTCTGGGGTAGAAATTGCTAATAGTACAATTTTCATTACTGCTTATGGATCCTCCTTGTTAATCGTCCTTTCCCGCAGATGACGAAATGCGACTTCTCACGCTGGATTGACCTTCCTCATCAACTATATGTTGCCAACTACGTGAATAAATTATGGGAACGAATATTTGAGTTGGAGGAGCGAATCAAGACTCTCAACGAGAAGAACAACAACCTCCGCCAACAGATGCAACGCGAGAGGGGCAACGAGGAGGTCATGAACATAGGAAGCTCGTACGATCCCGGATGTTGCTGCGTGAACCCTAGCTGCATATGTGCGTGCCACTACAACGATGGCCCGCCACGTCCGAGGCGTCCCCTTCAGCAATACTCCATGTGGGTGCCACGAGGCTCGTTTGGCATGTAAGCAACGAGTTGTATGGTTGTACCTTGTATTAGTACGCACGTTTCCTATGATATGGAGTAGAGAGAGTGATTAAGTTAGGAATGTGTCGTATTTTATTTGTTGTGTTCATCGTCCTGTCGCTGCGCAAAGCTACTAGTGTTTTCATATCACTGCGCAAAGCCGGGCTGTCTCGTCTTATCGCTACACAAATATGTCCTCTTTTGTCTTGTCACTGCGTAAAGCTGCCCTCTTTTATTATGTCACTGCGCGAAGCGGTTTGCTTTTTTCATTTCACTGCGCAAAGCTGACCTCTTTGCAAAGCTGGCCTCTTTCGTATTGTCAATGCGTGACGTCTTCTTATTCTGTGGCCTCTGTGAGTGAGGCCCCCCACTGGGCCTATAAGAGGGAGCTATTCATTATTCCCCTGCATTGCTCTCCCTCACCTCCTGAATTAGTTGTTCTCAATCTGTATACCTTTCTTTCGTGCTCACTCCCCCGGACGTCGATATAAGTCATCTCAGCACCTCTTCATCGGCACCCACAGTGATTTGCTCACAATGCAATACGGTTGTTAGATGTAAGACCTCACATACGGCTACGAATCCTGGGCGGCACTACTACAAATGTCCCTTTCACTCGGTGAGTACGATTGTTTCGGGTTCGTTCAAATCGTGTAGGTATGTTTTAAAATCTTTTTCTCATGAAACACATGAAGCCCTCGGCGGTTGCCGATTCTGGGTGTGGGAGGATGAAATGGGCACTAGGACGGACATTGTTCGTCATGAAAGAGTTGTCGTGGGGGGTAGCGACCTCGTCGAGATGCGGCATCGTTTCGATAGACTAGAGTGGAAGATAAATTTAATGTTAGGTGCTATTTTCTTTCTTGTTTTCATTGATATTTTCTTTCGATAGACTAGAGTGCTATTTAAGTTGTAGCGCTGAAGGTTGTTCTCGTGTATGTTGCTAATGTTTTATGCTATGTTGTATCTCGTGTTTGTTGTTATCCTGTCTTCTCTTGCTTGAGAGTTAATGTACGTATGTTGTGTTCATTCTTATCGTGTGTTGTAGTGTTGGAGAGTTGATCTATGTATGTATAATCAAACTCCAAAATTGTTCCTATGTTTCTATTTGCATAGTTTTTACCATATTTGTTATTTTCATACCTTTTAATGTGCTCGTAATATGATGTACATAATGATGACTTTTGATCATCAGATATTGGTCTATATAGACAAATTTTCTCAGAATTTTTGGACTCTTCTAAGTTATTTTTTCAGCTAGCTTTTCATGCTCAATTGCAATGCAAAAACTGAAAATTCTGCTACTTACATTGGAATGTCCAAGCCTTCAAATAAACTATTATGAGTAAGATTTTTAAATATGTTTCAAATATCTTTTCAAGTAAGTAATCAAACTCCAAAATTGCTAATATGTACCCATTTTCATATTTTTTGACGACATTAAGATGAATGAATTAGTAACAACCTCCATGTGTTAAATATGTTTCTAATATCTTTTCACGTTTCAGTTACAATACAACATAGCAGTAGCAAATTCGAAATACATAAATTTGCATCAAATCAAAGTTTACAAACCACATTTACTAATTAAAATTTCAATTCATGTACACATGAAATATCGATAACAAATACCACTGATGGTGGACGATAATTAAATTCGTGCATACTATCGAAATAATTCATTTACGGATAAAATTTAAATTCGTGCACACTATACATATATATAATTTACAGATACAAATTAAATTCGTACACATTATACAAATTAATTATTTTATCTAATTACAAAGAATCGCAAATAGAAAAACGGATGAACAGTGGGTGGTGCACCGGGGCTGCACCACCGGGTGAACAGTGGGTGGTGCGGCCCCCGGCTGCACCACCCGTTGATGCTACAATCGGTGGTGCGGTCCCCGGGCGCACCACCGGCCCATGTGTCAGCTCCGAGATGTTCTGCGGTCGGGAAAGATGCTATTTCTAGCATTTTGATGATCTAGAGGCTATTTTTGAAATTTTAAGGAAAAAATATGCTAAATGCGTCCAAATTTCCTGTATGCAGGGCATCCATATACCACTTCCAATTATTATAAACCAACTTTACTACACAAGCATGTAGCTAGCGCACTAGCCGAGTTCTCCGTCGCCGGGCCGCCATCTTCCCCACAGCCGTCACCTAATCCTCCGATTTGACCTTGGGTTCTATGGTATGTTGCTGCCGCCCCGATCAATCATAAGTAGGTCACCTTTCCGTCGTCGTTGCGCTCCCATTCGGTAAACATTTGTATTATAAAATGAAATAAAACCACCACCACCAGCTTCCGTCATTGTTGCCCACCACCAGACCACTTCTCCTTCCCTCTCCCGCGTGAGCGTCGCCACCTCTAGTTCCATCCCCTTTCCCGCGTCTCCGAGGTGATTCTATCTCCGATCCAACCCGCTCTTCCGATACCAACGGCGGCTGGATCTAATCCTCGCTGCGCGTGTGTTTTCTCCGTTAATTTTCAAGTTTCTTGTTTGCAAGATTCAACAATCAGAGGGCAGCGTTCTCAGGGCCGCTTCCCTGATCCCTTAGGATAAGGCTTGCGCATTCACGGTACGGTGAAAGATCTTTAGGCGCCGAATAGTTCTCTAGAATTTGCCCCCTTTTGTTTTTTCGAGTAAATTTCTTGGTTTTTGCGTGGTGGTGTGGATCCGTAGGGAGCTTTTACTTTTTTTTTTTTGATTTAGCATCGGATTGGGTGTAAATCAGCATTAGCTCGTCGATTAGTCGGTGCAGGAAATGATGTGAGAGCTCGTGGTTTAGCAAATTATGAATAGTTTATGTGCATTTTTGTCTGCTTGGTTGATAAAAATTGCCTAATTTTTATTAATATTCCTGCAAGATGAGGATTCTGTAATGAAAGGAGAGAACACGGTTGAGGTTTTCTTGTCACATTATACTGTATGTGTGTGGGTTGCAGTGATTTATTTGTGCATCACATTTCTTGGAATGGTCATATTTGCGGCTAATCTGGATAAGTCTACATCTTTATTGTTCAAAAGATTTATCATTATTAATATTTTAGGGTATCTCGCAATGGATGTGGCAAATGATGCATCTCCTGCACCCAAACTACACACAAGACTGAGGCTATGGGAGATTGCAGATCAATATATTTTTGAACCAGTTGATGGTCTTGCTGACTTATACCTGTCAGTTAGCCGGACAAATGGATCGATGAATCTAGTGGAAGAGTTGCCATCGCGTGGTCCCTCTTCAAATCCAAAAGTTAGAATAGTGTTTGGTGTGATAGGAATGCTCAAACTTGCAGTTGGGTCATATTTTCTGGTGATCACCGACCGTGATTGTGTTGGATCCTACTTGGGACATGCAGTTTTCAAAGTGACAGGACTAAAAGTTCTGCCATGCAATAACTCGCTTAGAACTTCTTCTGCTGAGCAGGTCTGACATTGTTTATTTGTTGATTTGTTCCCAGTTATGTTGTTTCCATCTATGTTGCATTTAATCATTCCAGAAATCTGTGGGCAGAAAAAAATGGAAACAGAATTTTCGGAACTCATGGATGCTGCTGAGAGGACTATAGGCCTGTATTTCTCCTATGATATCAACATAACACTTACGTGAGTATCATACTTATTAAAAATCATTTTTGTACAATCTTGTTTTAAATGTAGAGATTATTTCAAATAAAATATGCATTTGCCTAGCAAATTTAGTAGTTGGGAAAATTTTCCCGATTGATTTAATTCTACACATGCTGTCAGCTTCATTAACTTTTTCTTCTTCTCTTTTCATTGCATGTCTGTAAGACATTCATCTTTGTCCTTCTATTGCAGTTCACAGAGGCTATATGATCTTGGGGACGAGTTCAAGTCACTTCCACTTTGGAGACAGGTTTGCTGCCGCCTTCTTATTTCATTCTGTAGTTTGCTTACACATGAAAGGCCCAATCCTTTTCCATTTTTTCTTGTACTATGCAAGATTTTGCGGCTTATTCTTTACTTCTATATGTGATGCTAGTTCTCCATTTCTACTTCTTTTCCAGTTGCATCTTTGTTTAGTAGGTTACACACACTTCTGATGTAGAAAGAATGAACTAAAAATAGAGTAGATCTGATTCAAGATTCCATGCAAAGTGTTTTGGTTGATTTATTTTGATATTTATTGTAATAACAGTATGAACAAATTAATCAGCAATATCAATCATAAACATGGACCATACTGCAATTTTGCGTAGAATAACATAGATTGACAAAAAAAAGTTAAGAGGAAATCACATATGTTGAACTTGTAATTCTGTGCTCTGCCATTTGAGCATCTGAACTTTTAATTTTTGCCACACACTACTAATTTCTGGCGAAGTGCTGCTCCGGCATCTTGCCAACAAAGTTAGCTTTCTTAGGGTCTATTCATATTTGCTTCTAAAAGTTACTTTTTTTATATAGTAAATGGCTTTTCTATAGAATCTAGTTTTCAAACGGAGTGTCGTTTCAAGATAGAGTCTACTAGTCGATTGTAGTACACACTGTAGTGACTTCATTCATATTAGCCAAAATTGCACATGAGTTTGATACGGGGTCGCTCGATCTTCTCGACGTAGAATGGATACTCACGGAAGTCTTGATGAATCGCAATGATTCTCCAATGCCAGTGCAAGCGATGAACACTCTTTACTCCGTCAAAACACACTTGCGTTGATTTCGCTGACCACCAAGCGAAGATCTATCGTGCACCCAATTCCCAGCGGAAAGGCTGAATGATCTTGATTGAAAAAACTCCCTAATTCCTCACGGGAATTCGGCAGCAAAGGAATAACTCAAGCACAAACAATAGTAGATTAATTATCAAAAGTGGTCTGAGCCGTAAAGGCTATCAATACAAGGTTTATATAGCCCCTTGGAACGTCTATATGGTCTCCAAACCGAGTACAACTCAACCCTATATGGTTTTACATACGAACTCTCACAAAAAGGAAACTAGATTTTACGCCCGTCACATTATTTCGGTCATAGCAGATGATTCGTGATGAATTTGAAGGTGTGATCTTATCCATTGCGTAGCTCTTAAAATAAGCTTTCCAATGAGTATAAGAACTCCTGAATCGGACTCCGTTTGTGAAAGTTATGACTTTTTTAGTAATTACTTGTCGGGCTGTTCCGAACCGAATCCAAATTAAGTTCTGAGTTGTATCCGAGTTTGAATTGGGTTGAGCACGTAAGAAGTCTGAATTGGGCTTGAAACTCTTGTCCAAAACTTGTACTTTAAGTTCTTGGGTTTTCCCTTTTGCTCTCCCACCATATGGGTTTTCTTTCTCCCATCCACATGGGTCTTTTTCTTATGTGCTCCATCCAGCCATATGGGTTTTGTTCTTGTTAGCTTCATCCGCATGTGCTTTGTTCCTTCATGTCTTTAGCATCTAATGTGGTTATCCTTTTTCTTGTACCTCTCCATTGCTTTGGCCCCGACCTCCAGCTTCTCTCTCACAGTTCCAATATTTTCTATTTAACAAACCTGAAAATGCAATATGTGATAATATGAGATAATATTCTATTCTTATGAATAAAAATATTAAGTTTAGTTTGGAATGAGTTCACCTGACCATATTTCATGCGGCTCAATAATTTTTTCCAGTTGAATAATATATTTAACTGAAAAGTACAAGACACGTGCGTATCCGCATTAGTTTCTCTCTCCGTACGGCTCTCTACAAGTATTACTATTCATAATTTGAAGCCAAAAGCCATCAGTAAAAGCCAATATGAATAGACTCTTGGTGTACTATTAGAATCCTTGTATAGTATATGCTTTCCTTGTATACATTTTCTTTGTATACGCTTTCTTTGTATACGCTTTCCTTGTATACGCTTTCCTTGCATGTGCTTTCCTTGTATACGCTTTCTTTGTATGTGTTTTCTTTGTATGCGCTTTCCTTTTATGCCTGCACCGGGCTATATATATACAAAGCCACTCTAGCCCTTTAGCTGTGTGGTGTCTGTGCCAATCCTTCTACATATACAAATCTAGGCACAACGAACCAAACCCACAAATCCTATATCCACGCACAGTTCACATTCTAGATATTTACTTTGTTGTTTTGAGTTTTAAAAAGACTGTCAAGTGGCAGATTGTCCAGAGTTCAACAAAGGTGGATGATCATCCAAGCTGAAGTGCAGAGTGTGCCTAAAATCAATTCTTCATGTGGTGAAGTTTGAAAATGCTAATGTTTGCTAGTTACTATATTGTCTGCTTTTATTTCCTTATCCGGATTCCTGAAGATGCATGTGGTGGGAAGAAGTGGCATTTAACTGCCATTGGCTTTTCATTTTGGTTTTGGCATGATGAGGTTTGCTCATATTTTTGCACTTAGGCACACAGTGTGACTTTGGTAATGATTCTACCAGCGTGCTGCAAATATTCAGGCTGATCCTAAGTATTGTTTGTGTGTGTGTGTATATAAATTTATTAACATCTGCATTGCTCAGGATAGATGATAAGTGTTCTTAGATTTACTTGAAACTGTAATGGTATACATCACTGCCAAATTGAGCCTTGACATGTTAAGAGTTGCTTGTACTAAATGTGCAATATTTTGAAGTTTGAACATGTGATGACAATTCTGCTATGCTTTCCGGATTACTCCTGCACAGATCAATTAACTACATTCTTTGCAGGCAGAACCAAGATTTCTATGGAATGGTTACTTGTTGGAGCCTCTAATTGATAATAAAGTAAGATTAATTTTGTTATTGTTTAATTTCCAGTTTTAAAGGATCTAAGAATCAATATTTGCGAAGTATTTTGATTGCTCCTTTCTTCCTTGACAGCTGGACCAGTACTTATTACCAGTCATTCAAGGAAGTATCCTTGGCTTGTTGTAACACTTTAACTCACTACATGGGATATCAGATGATACATTAGTAGTTTCTACTTTAGTTACCTGTTCAATGATGGTCATGTCAATTTGAGTTGCTGCAACTTAACTAAATATCAGGTTTTCAGAATATCCATGCAGAAGTTGGGTCAGAGAAGGTAAATGTGACCCTGATTGCACGCAGGTGCACACGCAGGATAGGTGAGAGTTCTCAACCATCAAAATAAGTTTGTTCACCAGTTTCCTTTCATTAATTATTACTTCACATTTTTACAATATTTGATCAATTTGTACTTATTTCCCAGCCATTTGTTTTCAAGAAACTGAATGGCCTCTCATCGATTTAAAGTTCATGACACTGTTTTTCTGCTGAAGGTACTCGGATGTGGAGACGAGGAGCTGATCCAGAAGGCTATGCTGCAAATTTTGTTGAATCAGAACAGATAATGCAATCAAAAGGATTTACAGCATCCTATGTACAAGTAGGTTTATTCACACAATTTGAAAATCAGTTGTTAGTGTAGAGACACACCTCACGCCCAATATGGGGAGGTGACCTTCATATATATAGCCAATATGGCTGGGTATACAAGGAATACAATGAAGTATAAATGGCAGGTGCTAATTATAGCTAATCACATATAGACCTGCCTAATATATCTAATACCCGCCATGATCTAAGCGGGAGGATCCTGACGCAAAGATCGACTCGAACTCGTGAAACAATCATGCATGAAGGCCCTTGGTCATGATGTCTGCGAACTGGTGAGAGGACGGCACATGAAGGACCCGAACTTGTCCCAGGGCAACCTTTTCACGGACGAAGTGAATGTCAATCTCAATGTGCTTCGTGCGTCGATGATGAATGTGGTTGGTCGTCATGAAGACAATACCCGACATTGTCGCGAGACAACCGTCGCCAAGGAATGGAGACATGGAGCTCTGCAGAGCCGGGCGCAACAAGAACACTCGGCCACCACGCGAGCAACAAAGACGGTACTGCTTCGCGACCGAGCGGGAGACGTGGTCTGACGCTTGGAGGACCAAGAAATCAGATTGTCGCCGAGGTAGACACAATAACCGAAGGTGGAGCGCCGAGAATCTGGGCAGCCAGCCCAGTCGACATCGGAGTAGGCAACCAGTGACTGAACAGGGCCAACACCAATGTGGAGGCCGGAGGAGAGAGTGCCCTTCAGGTATCGTAGGATCCGCTTGATCAACAAGAGGTGCGGCTCGCGGGGATCATGCATGAAGAGGCACACCTGTTGGACGGCGTACGCCAAGTCAGGGCGAGTCAGCGTGAGGTACTGGAGCGCGCCAGCAAGACTCCGGTACGCGGACGGATCAGCAACAGGAGCACCGGCGGTTGCGGATAGCTTGGCCTGAGTGTCAACAGGTGTTGACGTAGAGTGACACTCAGCCATGCCGGCGCGTTGAAGAAGCTCGACGGCGTACTGTCGCTGGGATAAGAACAAGCCGTCAGCGGAGCGAGTGACGGAGATCCCGAGGAAGTGATGGAGTGCACCCAGGTCGGTCATGGCAAACTCAGAGTGGAGGCGCCCAATGATCTGCTGAAGAAATGCCATCGAGGATGCAGTAAGGACGATGTCGTCGACGTAGAGGAGCAAGTAGGCGATACTGGTCCCGTCTTTGTAGACAAAGAGGGAGGTGTCGGAAGGCGAGGCGACGAAGCCGAGCTGGCGAATGTATGTCGCAAACGCCGTACCGAGTGCTCGGGAGCCCGCCGTGCCGCCGAGGAGCGCCGCAATGCATAAACATGGTCGAAAAGCGGTCGACGGCACGGGGCTGGCGATGACGGTCTCCTCCAGATGTCCATGGAGAAAAGCGTTCTTGACGTCCAGCTGATGGATAGGCCAGGCGCGTGAGGTAGCAATGCTGAGAACAGCCCGGATGGTTGCCGGTTTGATCACCGGGCTGAATGTCTCGTTGTAGTCGATGCCGTGGCGCTGGGAAAAGCCACGAACCACCCAGCGAGCCTTGTGGCGGGCAAGGGTACCGTCGGAGTGGTACTTGTGCTTGAAATTCCACTTGCCTGTGACCACGTTGGCGCCAGGTGGCCGGGGCATGAGGCGCCATGTCCCGTTGTCGATGAGCGCCTTGTACTCCTCAGCCATGGCCGCACGCCAGTTTGGATCAGCCAGACCGTTGCAGTAGTTGGCGGGAAGCGGAGACGGAGTTGTTGTCGCAGAGAGACCCACATACCGCACGACTGGTATGGCCCCGGATTGGGTCCGCGTGACGCGTCGTTCTTCTCTCGCTGACAGAGGTGCGTGGAGCCGCGGCACCGTAGCCGCTGGACAGAGCAAGAGCTCGCTTTACACAGTGCAGTGAGCCGCGCGCCGGTCTTTAGAGGACCCGTCATGCGCTCGGGGACGCCGGATGTAGGTAAGCGGGAAGTCCCTTGCTGGTGGAGCGGCGTGAACAACAGCTGGAGCTGGAGCAGCCGGGGGAGGAGCAGCAGGTGGTGGAGCGGTGGCTGCTGGTGGAGCAGCAGGCAGCACGGGGCCGCGAAAAATCGCGGGGTCGTCGGTCAGCTCCTCGATGAATCCTTGATGTGGCTGCCCAACAGCAGTGGACAAGGATGCAGGATGCACCGGCACGGTAGTACCTGCAAGCAAAAAATCCAGGTCGCTTGGAGAAGACCCGGAGGGGTAAAGCCCGAAGGGAAAACAAGTCTCATTGAAGACCACATGGCGAGAGATGATGACGCGCCGAGTGGCCATGTCGAGGCAGCGGTACCCCTTGTGGGAGGAGGGATAGCCGAGAAAGACACAAGCTGTGGAGCGAGGGGAGAGTTTGTGGCGAGCCGTGGCGGTCAAGTTCGGATAACAGAGACACCCAAAGACACGCAAGTGGGAGTACTCGGGAGGTTTGCTGTGGAGTAGAGTATATGGAATGGCGTGGCGAACAGCGGAGCATGGACGCCTGTTCAGAAGATATGTGGCTGTGGTGAGCGCCTCAGCCCAGTACTGAGCAGGCATGTGTGCATGGAGGAGCATCGTGCGGCTGATGTTGTTCAATGTGCGAAGAAGGCGTTCAGCCTTGCCATTTTGTGGAGAGGTATAGGGACACGAGAGGCGTAAATGAATACCACGGGAAGCAAAGAGAGTGTGGAGGGTATTGTTTACTTAACTCGGTCTGTTGTCGGCTTGGACAGCTTTGATGGCAAGGCTGAATTGAGTGTGGACATAATTGCAAAAATTTGTAATATGTGTGGGAACTTCAGATTTGCGAATGAGGGGAAAGGTCCAACAGAAATGAGTGAAATCATCAAGTAAAACGAGATAATATTGATACCCAGATACACTGGCTACCGGGGATGTCCATACATCACAGTGAACAAGTTCAAAAGGCATGGAGCTAAAGGAACTAGAATCTGGAAAAGGAAGCCGCACATGTTTGCCAAGCTGACAAGAATGACATAGCAGGTGCTCTACTTTATTACAGCTTATGGACGCATTACGACGAAGAATGTCGAAGGTGGCAGAGCTGGGATGACCAAGACGGTGATGCCAAAGGTCGGTGGAGATAGCGATGCTGGCGTGTGGAGCGGAAGACGCAGCGGGGAAGGTGTAAAGGTCGCCAGCACTATTGCAGCGAAGCATCACGCGACGGGTCGGGATATCCTTGACAGAAAAACCAAGAGCGTCAAATTCTATAGAGCAGTTGTTGTCCCTAGTGAACTGACGGACAGATAGCAGATTGCAGACTAGGGATGGGACAACTAAGACATTATTAAGATGAAAATGTGACTCTTGCCACGGCATGAAATAGGAAGGGTTTGACCATTGCCAACGGTAATGGAAGAGTAAGGAGGGGGATGACGAGAAAGGAGTATACCATCCGAGGAGCTCATGTGGGATGAGGCGCCGGAGTCAAGGACCCAGGGATGCTGGCCCTGGAGGTGCATCTGATTTAGGGCAGCAACAAGACCGTCCTGGTTCCACATGGGAGCCTGTTGGGAGACTTGGAGGGGCGCAAATGTCGTCGGGGGCGCGAAGGCCGTGTGAGCCTGAGGAGGAGGGGCGCCAAGCACGCCGGGGCGCCAGCCGCTCTGTTGAGCCGAAGGAGGGCCCTGTGGCGCCCATGGATTGTAGCAAATCCAGGGGCCCATGGGTCGGTATTGGCCATTCTGGCCAGCCAGCTGAGACGCGCTCGCAGCGCCGCCGCGCTGCTGCGCAGGGCCGCTGTTCCAGCCACGCCGACCCTTGCCCTTGCCCTTGCCGCCGCTGTTGTGGCTACCGCCGCCGGCCTTGTTGCTGCTGCCGTAGTCGGTCACGTGTGGGTTGAGTGCACCTCCAGAGGTGGCTGTGGCAACGAGAGCACAGCATCCGCCCGGGCTGGTGCAGCCAGACCCGGCGGTGGCTAGGAGGGCGGTGCTGGCGACCATCTTTTCATCGTTGGCGAGACGGAGCTCCTTGAGTGCCAGCATATCATGGGCTCTGGCGAATGTGGGAAGTACAGCTGAGTTGGCGATATCATCGGCAGTGTTGGAGAGGCGAGGATTGAGGCCACGCAGAAGGGCGAGGACGAGCTGCGAGTCCTCCACAGGGTGGCCGACATCACGAAGGGCGGCGGCCTTGGTCTTCAGCCGCTGGCAGTATGCCGAGATGGTGCTGTCGCCTTGCACCATGGAGTGGAATTCGTTGAGGAGGAAGATGGCACGCGGCTCCCGGTTGGCGCGGAAGATCCCCTCAATGGCCACCCACAGATCGCGGGTGGTTGGGTCGGCGTCGTCCATGGCGAGGTCGAGGACGGAGTCGTCGACAGAGCCAGAGATCCAGCTCCGAACGCAGCACTCCGCGGCATCCCACTGAGGATCATCAGGTCGAGGGGGAGCAGAGCCGTCGATGTGCGAGCGAAGGCCAAACTTGCCGCACAGCGACTTGAAGAAGAACGCCCACTTGGAGTAGTTGGATTGAAGGTCCAGCGTAATCGGGATGTGGGATTTGACATTGACGGTGGCGTATGGGTGAACCACGATCGAGGCAGCGGCACCGACGCCCATGGCACCCATCGTGGCAGTGCCGATGGGGGGCATGGTGGGGGTGCCTGTCGCTGGCAGGGTGTCGGCATCGGTGGCCAGGGAGGAGGCGGAGACGAGGGGGGCCGAGGTGGCCATCGGAGACGGGAGAAGGCGATCGGGAAGAGATTGCGCGGGGGAGGGAAGTGCGGAAAGGTAGGATCTGATAGGCTGATACCATGTAGAGACACACCTCACGCCCAATATGGGGAGGTGACCTTCATATATATAGCCAATATGGCTGGGTATACAAGGAATACAATGAAGTATAAATGGCAGGTGCTAATTATAGCTAATCACATATAGACTTGCCTAATATATCTAATAGATAGGCTATTAGGTGATTACATATTTTTTATGTTTAAGGGCCTTCTCTTCTTTTTTCGCTATTTGGTTGCTTTCTTGTAGTTTTGTGCTGGCAGTCTTCATAATTGGTTATTATAATGTTTTTATTCTCCGAATAACTCAGCGAAATTAATATGTATTGCAGGTTCGAGGTTCTATGCCTTTTTTGTGGGAGCAGATTGTTGATTTGACATATAAACCTAGTTTTGACATTGTTAGAGTAGAGGAGGCGGTGAGCTCTCTTGATTTATGCTCTGTTCTGTTTTATTGACATTGTTGCTCCAATAACATCTACCTTCAGTGCACTTATATATTATCCTAACCTACCATATCTAGTTTTTGCACTGCAATGCAGCCTTGGTTTAAACTTTTCTTTCATCCTAATTGGTCTTGAGTTCCTGTTCTGCAGCCTCGTGTGCTTGAGCGGCACTTTTGTGATTTACAAAAGAAATATGGTGCTGTCGTGGCTGTTGATCTTGTCAATACAGTAAGTAACGAATTCTTGGACTTTGGACTCACTTTAGACTCTGCTTTCTCATCTTCCAAACTAAGTATTTGCTTGAGAAACTGCCAACATTTATGGGTGCTGCTCCTATATAAGGGCTTCTGGTTTACAAGATCAGATTCAAAATTCTTCATTTTCAGAAAGCACCCATGTTTGTCCTGCACACTCCCATTGTATATTTGATTGTGCATATTTCGTTCTTTGAAATGGAACTAAGTTATTCCCTTCAGCTTTCGCTGCATAAAGATATAATTATTTTGTTCCATAAGCAGTGAAATGTTGAGTTACAGATTTGCCTTTCATATTTATAATCATGCTTCTGTATGCATCTTTGTTGGGCCAATGGTACTAGTTTATTCTGTTTTACAAGTGACATTTAACTTTTTACCTTTCTAATTCCTACATTTAGAATGGTGGTGAAGGCCGCCTGTATGAAAGATATGCAAAATCTATTGAGCCTATCCTCAGTGAAGATATAAGGTGACATTTTGGCCCACTGTACAGTTCCCCTATTGTGATTTACTATTGCTAATTGTGCTACATCTACCTCTTGCAGATTCATTCATTTTGACTTCCATCGAATCTGTGGTCATATTCATTTCGAGCGCCTTTCTCAGTTGTATGATCAAATTGAGGATTATCTTAAGAAGCATAGGTATGTTCCTAGAAGATATGAAATGAAGTTTTAAATGTCTTAATATTTATTAAATTTTTAGATTGTGTGTTGGTTTTACTTTTCTTCTGTTGCACTTTCTCCTGCTGTCTATTTCTGCAGTTCTTGATTTCTTTGCCTTGCTGCTACTACTTGATCAATGATCTGTATTTACCATTCTTTTTTTTTTTAAAAAAATCAGTGCTCTGTACTTGCTTCAGAAAATAAATGTGGTTGATTTGTGGTATTTGGTTCTTGGTTTACAATGCCAAGCTTCTATATCATCTCCACAGTTATATGCTTTTACTTAGCAAACAATGTTTCCTTTACTACTGATGTTTTAAATTTTAATATTGGGTGTGGATACACTAGCGTACATATATTGAAGAGTTTACATACATAATTTTGGTATACACATCACTGGTTTTGGCTTATCCCTGTCAGAGAGGGAAAGCCAAGTGTATCTTGTGTTAGTCAAACTGTATTGCTTGTGTGGCCTATCTGCTCTAGGTTGCCCCTCTCAAAGTAAATAAAAAGGAAAAAAAGTTTCAGATGTTCTCCAAAAGCCAGCAAAGGAAAGAAAAAGATTCATCTGGATCTGAAACTTCCTATACATCTGAAATTCGGATGATGATCGTACTATGTTATAAAGCCTTTTATAACATTCTGGTATAGGTACTTCCTTTTGAATGATAAAGGCAAGGGAATTGAGGAGCAGACTGGCACTGTCCGAACAAATTGTGTTGATTGTTTAGATCGTACTAATGTAACTCAGGTATGATTTTATCATGCTTGCTTTTTCAAATTTAATGTTAGGTTGATGAAAAAATGGTTCTGTGCTGTAACATCATTACGGATTCCCTTTCTTTTGAAATATATATATAAGGTATGTTGTTTAAATATGAAAGGGGTATTCTTTCTCCTTTTGTTGCAGTATTACAACCTAGATGCATTTTCAGAAGATGCAGAACTTGACATAATAACTTCTTCTAGGTCTTTCCGTAGTGTGTATCTCAGTGGGCTTATCTAAACTAACACCGAATCGATAGAATGGTTTTGCTTTTATGTACCTTTTAAGACTAGCATGATCTACAGAGATTTAACTGGTTTAGGTTGAGCCACATATCTGGTTTGATGATGTTCTGTGCTCGAACAAAACATAATATTGATGCAGTCAGATTACATACATCAATTAGGATAAGGTTGCCTCATTTACATCTAACTGCATAGTATATAGAGCAGATCAATCATCAATGATATGGTCAGTAGTTGGGTACAGGTCTAAGGACCGAGGGTAGAGCGCTCGCCCTCATCTAGTGATCGGCAGGGCCCTTCCTTAACGTAGTAGAGAGGCTCTGAGGCTTGATTTTTGAAAATGAGGGAGACTAGAGACTTGTTTGATTGTTTATTGCTTAATGATAACGATACAATACTACCCCTTTTATAGGGGCTTCTAAATTTAACCCCAAAAAAATCTATCTCTATATTAAGGAAACTAATTCTAATAATAGAAAACTTATCTCTAATACATGGAATAAATCTAAAAAGAAATAAACCCAAATAATAAGCAAACTAATTATTATATTCCTAATTTGCAATACTATCGAACTATCGCAACAGATAGCATTGCTACAGTATGACATCACTACAGTGCCACTTCCGGCAAGCGCAGCCGGCTTAGGGCAGCAGCATCCTTCTTACCATGGGGTGCAACGGTTGTGGAAGAGATGCGATGATATCGCTGACCCTCACATGATAGCCATTGCGTTCCGCATCTTCGAAGGCACAATGTTGGTTGGCCATGTGGAGAAGACCACCGCTGGACAGTGAAAACCTTCCCCCTGGCAAAGGCACCAAAGGTAAAACCTGAAGAGAGTCATCGTTGGTGACATAGTCAATGCCAACAATGGCATCAGGGAAGGTGGTGGCATCGTAGCCATTGCAATGGCAAGCGATGCCTCTTCCTGCTCCTTCTGCATGTCCACCAACTCTATAGTTTTCTCTAATATGGCCATCATGTTGTCGAGTAAGGACATTGTTTTCTCGCTGCTAGCCATCATCCTGTCCAGGGCAGATAATTTAGCAACAGAAGCTATTGTAAGTGGTTTTGATACCAAATGTTATGGTCAAGAACCAATGAATAAACAACGTTCCTAGTCTCTCCCCTTCTTCAATTAAGCCTTAGAGCCTTGGCGGCGGCATGACTGGTCATTGAAGGACGAGTGCTCTACCATCGGTCCTCGGATCCGTACCCAACCATCACCGACCATAACAATTGGTATCAGAGCCAACACCATGGTTTCTACTGCTGAGTTATCCTTACTCTACAATCTAATGGACCAGATGACAATGATGTTGAAGATTGTGCACCGACAGATTCACCCACCTCCATCGGAGGAGTTTGTCACCCTATGTTACAGCTCGAGGACAAGCTGTTTCACCGGGAAGGGTGTAATGTTATATGAGTGGTACTGTAGCACACGTGTACCGTTCACCATGGTTACTATAGCACACATG
This sequence comes from Melocanna baccifera, assembly GCA_036346265.1. NCBI lineage: Eukaryota > Viridiplantae > Streptophyta > Magnoliopsida > Poales > Poaceae > Melocanna > Melocanna baccifera. The sequence continues at coordinate 9,375,096 of CM070707.1, read as the reverse complement.
TACTATTCACTCTTAGTTTTCTTTCTTAGGGATTAGATTGACTCAGTTAGTTTGGAAGCTTATCTTCGATTAGTTTGTTTCTTTTAAGTTAGAGATTATTTCTTATAGGTCAAGTCAAGTTATTCCTATAAAAGGGGTAGTATTGTATCTTCTTTAATCAAGCAAAAATAAATAAATAAGTTCCTAGCCCCTAAAATCTACCTGTGGTCATTTCCTTAACGAGCTATTCTAGATCTATTCGTTCCTCAATCAGTGCCCTCTTCACCTAGTGTCGTTCAACTTTAAATCGTTACCGTCCAACCTCTCTCCGACAGATGCTTACCACTTTGTTGTGCTAGTTCACAACATTTAGTTTTGAAGTATTTGTACTTGTATATTGATCCATCCTTCTATGACGAGCCATTATTGTTTTCCTTTTTTAATTGCATTTTCTCTTCTCTTTCTATTTTAACTTGTATATTGAACTCTAATAATCTCTATGATGAATAAACAGAGCATGATCGGGAGAAAAATTCTGGAAAGCCAGCTCCAACGAATAGGTGTTTTTGGTGCTAACAATACAATCAGCAATTATCCAGCTTTTGATGCAAATTACAAAGTTTGTAAGTATTATGTCTATGGATCTTATTTTTATTTCCCCCATGCTTATCTTTGAACAATGTTGCTGGAACCAAACAATTGCTGACTTGCTGTTTCAGTGTGGGCCAATCATGGGGATGCAATAAGCACTCAGTACTCCGGAACTCCTGCTTTGAAAGGAGACTTTGTCCGGTAATTTCTATAGAACAAATTCCACATTTGCTTATTTTTCAAGTGCTCGCATTACAATTGCTAGCATTCTTATTTCCTCCCTTTTCCTTTAACAAAAATTGGATAAACTAATTTAAGAATAGTAGTAATTCTTGTCACTGTCGGTGTCTTCACCAAGGATAAAAAAATCAGCGGTAACCGGCTGTACTGGCCTAGACCGGTAAAAGTAATATCGGTCCAAAAAAGTTCTAAATTTAAAATTTGAATTTAAATCGATAAACAATAGTCACAGGGAGTAACCGGCCAAAAATCGGCCAAATTCAAATTCTGAGTTTAAATTGGATAATTGAAACCGTCTAGTAGAAAACTGTTTACTGGTGGTAAACGGTATCAGCTAGGATCCGGTATTTTTCTGTAATTGGTTTTTGAATCCTTGATCTTCACAGCTGAGATGCTAATATTTTATATGAAACTAAAAAGGTTTTGAAGATGCTGTAACATCTGGTGCACTAAATCTCTTCCCTAGTAGTCCAGTTTCAACTTGATAATGGCCGCTGGTAAACTGATGTAATTTTTACTGGTGCTGTGCAAAGTTCTCATGACTAACATCGATCCAATTTCCGTTGGATTGTGTCTAATTGCCCACATGCCAATATCATCATTGAAAAAGTACCTAAGACAATGGCAGAGTCAGAGTGACTCTGCATGAGATTGACGGAGTCCAGAATGATGGGCAAATTGCTCAGTAACATTACAAAGGTCACATGAATTTGAAAATAACAGTGATGCGTCAATGGCATTGTAACATGTTTTCATTTTTCACTCTTTTGAGCTTCAGTCGCTTTATGTTCACATTTTCCATTTTTCATCTTTGAATCATTAGAAACAAAAAATATTGTGTAATTTATTATTTCTTATACTTAGCTTGTCCATATTTTATTTTTTTGTATATTAGGTACGGGAAACGAACTACTCAGGGTATTCTAAATGATCTATGGAATGCACTTGCTAGATACTACTTGAACAACTTCGCAGATGGTACTAAGCAGGTATTTTGCTGTCTCTGCGTACATGCAACTGAATGGATCAGAAAAATAAAATAGTTCGCAATGTGGTGGGTTGGGTCAGGGTTCACTGTCAATGGGTCAGGGCAAGTTAGGGCAAGGTTTTATGTTTGATAAGAAAATGAGAAATTTAAAATAATCCTTTATGAACTTAATTTATAGAAGTATTGTTATATCTATGGGAAAAGGTATTTACTATTTTAGAGGCTAGCTAATGGTAAATTAAATAGTTGTATTAGTAATTGAGTTTAATATGCCAGAAAACTAATCATATTTATATATTTGGGCATAACATATCACACTAAAGCATTCAAAACTATGCTTTACATGAGATCATGGTGGGGTGGGCCATCCAGGTGGATCGATCTGTGACGGGCATCTAGTGGACCCTTCTCAGAATTGTACAGTTTAAACTTTTCCGGTTCATCATTTTGATCCCTAAAAAAAAAGCTCATCATTTGATGGTGCCCCAAATGATGCAGGGCTTAGCTTGCCTTGCTAGTACCGATGCAAACTCTTGCAGTGGGAGCTAGGTCAGAAACTGCAAAAAATTGCTGTGAAAGTAGGCAACTTACACGGTTTTGTTTCTGATATAATTATTTTTTTTCGAACACGCAGGAGAACTGCGTATCATTATATTAAGAAGAGAAGTAAGAGTCAAAGAGACTCAAAAAAGAAAAAAAAACAAGCCCCGAAAAACAAAGGCCAGGGGTACAAAAGTTGACCAAAGACACCACCTATACAAACAAGCTATGGCCAAATGCGCTTGAGGCCTTTGGCCCCTGTCACACACCACATTTTTGCCTCATCTCTAATCTCTTGCACTAAAACGCTAGAGTTAGGGGAGGCCCCCTCAAAAACACATCTATTCCTATGTTTCCAAATCCACCAAGCCACCAACAGAACTAAAGAATTGAAACCCTTTTTGTAATGTTTATGAAGTTGCCGCAGAACTTGGCGCCACCAATCAAACAAGTTAGAAACCGTAGGCCCAGATGCATGGTGCTGCATGCCAACAATGGATAGAACTGTGAACCACACTGTTCTTGAGAACACACAGGTGATGAGCAGATGATGGACATCTTCCTCCTCTTGATCACAAAGTGGACATTTTTCAGGATGGTCCATTCCACGACGAGCCAAACGGTCGGCGGTCCAACATCGATTAAGAGAAACCAACCACATGAAAAATTTGCAGCGAGGGGGGGGGGCCCAAGACTTCCATATCTCTTTCCAAGGCTCGAACTCAATAGCCCCCACAAAGAAACGTCTATATGCTGATCTGGTGGAGAACTCACCTGACGGTGAAGACACCCATAGGTGTTGATCCTCCACTCCCGGAGCAAGAGCCACCTCCGCTAACAAATCCCACAGCTGAAAATACTCCAAAAGCGCCTCTGCAGACAGACCACCATGAATATCCCGAACCCAGGTAGAATCAGATAAGGCCTCCTGCACAGTTCTGCAGTTTGCAGTTTGCCGCTTCGCATGCTTACACAGGGATGGCGCAAGGTCAGGCAAGGACTTTCCATGTAACCATTTGTCAAGCCAAAAGAGCGTTCTGCGACCATCACCTATAACTGAAATGACTGAGGCGGTGAACAAAGCAGCCGACTTGGGATGTACTTGGATGTCGAGACCAGCCCATGGACGATCAGGTTGTGTCTTCATTAGCCATAACCATGTCATCCTCAAAGCCCACCCAAGCACTTCTAGATCAAGTATTCCCAGTCCACCAAGATCAATTGGCCTCGTGACTCGCCCCCAAGCAACAAGGCAATGTCCGCCATTCGCTTCCTTACGGCCTTTCCAAAGAAAAGCTCTTCTAATCTTGTCAATGGCTTTGATAGCCCATTTGGGAAAGTCCAAAGCAAAGAGTTGAAAAATAGGCATTGCCGTGAATACTGCGCAAACAAGCGTGGCTCTCCCAGCCGGATGCATCATGGCTGCTTTCCACCCAGGAAGCTTATTCGCTATCTTGTCGATGATTGCATAGTAATCAGTCTTAGAAAGCTTTTTAATGGACAGAGGAAGCCCCAGGTACCTACATGGGAAGTCTTATACTTTGCAAGGGAAGGATGTTTGTGCTGCCTCAATGTCCTGCACTCGGCATTGGATTGGACTTACCGAGCATTTATTGATATTGGTGACCAGCCCCGAAGCTTCACCAAAGACTCGGAGAATTTCTTTAATCATTTCCAGATCTTCCATACAAGGCCGCAAGAACAGTACTACGTCATCAGCATAAAGAGATACCCGCTGGCTTGGTCCTCGCAAGAGAAGGGGCTGTAGCAGTCCATCATCGCTTGCCTTGTTGATGAGCATTGAGCACATCCATAACGATAATGAACAACATTGGTGATAGAGGATCTCCTTGCCGCAATCCCCTTTGATGATAGATAACTTCTCCTGGCACTCCATTCACCAGCACTCTTGTAGAAGACCTCAAGAGCTTGGACAGAGTGTTGCACCAAACAGGGCCGAAACCTAGGTGTCTCAAAACCTGTATCAAGAAAGCCCAGGATACCGTGTCAAAAGCCTTAGATATATCCAATTTGAGGAGCACTCGAGGGTCCTTTTGCTTGTGGAGCATTCTTGCTGTTTGTTGCACCAACAAGAAATTATCATGAATGCACCTTCCTTTAACAAAGGCACTCTGGTTGGGAGACCAAATTTTTTAGCTTGGGAGCTAACCTATTGGCCAACAACTTAGTGATCAATTTTGCAAAGCTATGCACCAGACTTATTGGCCGATAGTCCTTCATTTCCAATGCATCCGGTGTTTTGGGCAGTAAAGTAATGTATGCCGAATTGAGCAAGAACAAATTGTTCACATCTCCTTGTAACACCCGATTAAGTGCAGCCAAAAGGTCCACTTTTATGATATTCCAACAGCTCCTATAGAAGCGTCCTGTATATCCATCGGGGCCTGGTGCCTTATCCAAAGGAAGAGATTTAACTGTTGCCCAAATCTCCTCCTCAGAAGGATGCATCTCTAGGGGAGACAGGTCATGAGAATCATGATAAAAGGATTGCAAGTTGAGCGTCCAATCCCGCTGCGCTACTGTACCGAGGAGATTAGAGTAGAAATCCCATGCCGCCTCTTGCTTCTCAACTTGATCAGTAAGAATGTTACCTCCCACCTTGACCTTGGCCATGAAATTCTTCCTCTTCCTATATCGAGCATGCTGATGGAAAAAGGACGTGTTTGCATCACCTTCCTTCTTTGAGCCAACACAACTTGGAACGTACCCGAGCAATTGTACGCTCAAGCGAGGCCAAAGCGAGGGCGTGCAGTTTGAGCTGACGTCGCAACCAATCCTCTTCCCCCGATAGCAACCGATTGTCTTGGGCAATTTCCAGCCGGTGCAAGAGTTCTTTCGCCAAATGAAGTTGTGTCTTTATATTACCAACTCTCTTTTGGCTCCAAGCTTGCAAATCCCTTGCAAGTTTGGTTAACTTCATAGAGAACATTTGCAATGGACACGAGGTTGAGAGAGGTTTACACCAGGAGCACTCAACCTCCTGCAGGAAACCTTCACACTTGGGCCAAAAATTTTCAAATTGAAACCTCCTCTTGCCTTGAATGTTGTCCTTCAGACCAAGGATGATAGGGCAGTGATCTGACACCACTCTAGCAGAGCTCTGAAGAATACAGTCAGGGAATATTTGTTCCCAGTCCGAAGTCATGAATGCCCGATCCAACCGAACTAAAGTAGGCACAGCCCGTTCGTTTGACCAGGTGTATTTTCTACCAAGAAGGGGCAATTCTCTCAGCTCCCAGTCATCCAAGAAACGGCGAAACCGGCCCATCATTGCCCTATTAACATTTGTGTTATTCTTGTCTTCAGCCATATAGATCAAGTTGAAATCCCCACCAATAGCCCAAGGCCCCTGGCAAGCCTGTCGTATGTCTCGCAGTTCTTGCAAAAATTGAACTTTGTGCTCATCATCCTGAGGCCCATAGACACCAGTGAACCACCACGGCAAGCCTTTTTGGGAAACAAATTGAACTGAAACCGAGAGTGTGAATCCGGGATTGGAGAACCTGACACAAGCCGCCCTTCCAGGCCACTAAGACCCCTTCTCTTGTTCTGATTGCCGGTAGCACCACAAAATGGTCAAAGTCACTACCGAGCAGCGAACTCACCATATGTCCCGAGATAGCCTCTTTCTTTGTTTCCTGTAAGCACACCACGTCAGGCCGAAAGGAATTGACCAAACTACGCACGCTGTCCCTCTTTGCCTTGCTATTAAGCCCCCTTACATTCCAAATAAGAGTCTTGGAAACCATGGAAACAAATTTTTGCAACGACCACCAAAAACCCCACAGCACTAGTCGCCAGTGGCCACGCTCGGAAGGATCACAACATTCCGTGGAGCCTCCCCTGGTGGCGGTGGCTGCCAACCAAACAATGCCGCCAATGCTGCAATGTGAGCTTGTGATAAGGGCTTAGAGAAAAACTGGGCATATCTTTCCAAGTCAAGCTCGCTTATACTCTCTTGATTAGCAACCAACCCAAACGTTGCATGAGATTAAACTGAGCTTGTGACGCTGCAGGAGAGGATATCCCACGCTTCTTCTTCAACCTGATGCTGCGGCGAAGAGCAAAATCAGGCGGGAATTGCTTGGGTCTTCTCTTTGGGAGGGCAGGGGCAGGGATCAGCCCATCAGTGGCTTGAGTCACTGAGGAAAAGAAATTTTTGGCTGGGATAGAGGACTGGATTGGACTCCTTGCATTGAAGCCGCCGTCGCCGCCTGCTGTAAACATACGAAACAACCTTGCAGCGCGTCCTGGAAGGAACGATCTGAACCCCAGCCGCTGGTTCCGTGGACGCCCCTGCGCATCCAGCAAAAGGCTCAGGCGCCGGTGTTGAAGACTGGAGGGTCTTCGCTGGCTGCTGCTCAGGGGCCTGCTCCTCCCCCAAACTGGGCTTAGTGACCGGCCCAAAAGAAACAGGTGAAAAAACCACCCCTTTGGCCTTGCCAGAAGCCGCCGGTGCCACACTCCACCGAGGCCGACATGCCATTAAGACGCGCGGGGGAACCAGCCTCGATTTGGGGAGAGGAAGCTGGCAGCGCTGGAGAAAGATCTTGCAAGATCTGGAGAGCTCCCCCAACAGGTTGAATCAAATCTTCAGCGGGCCCACATCCGACAGAGGACAGGGGACTCGAGCAAACAACGAAGTCGCTCTCCCGCAGCACTGCGTTTGCCGCACCCCCAGGACCACTCCCATCAACTGACAAGGGACACGAGACAGCCATGCAAGCGCGCGAAAGGGGGGAGGGCGCGGCGACGGACTGCATGCCCACCGAGGGCACTCCTGTGGAGGACGGAGCCCTGACGCCAGCTTGAGGCAACACTCTCTGGAGCTGGCCTCCCAGGTCTGGACGGCGAGACCCATGGCTGGCTCGCTGCCGCCTTCGATGCCGCGGATGCCGGAACACATCTTCAAGGCCGTCTGGATGCCTCGGAGCTGAAGATTCAAAGCTCACAAAACTCGTGACCTGAACGTCCACCCCGTACTCGAGCAACCGTAACTTAGCACCTTCTGCAGCAGATGCCTCCAATGGCTCCTCCACCCAAAGGCTAAGACGAGAGGGCATAGAGTCCGGCCGTCGCGACCATGCAGAGAGCTTGAACTCCAACAGATCGGAGCGCGAAGTTGTGGACGGATGCAACTCAGCAATCCGACAGAAAGGGCTCAACAATCTGCTCGCCGTATCGATGCTCCAGATGTGAGGGGGAATTCCAGAGAGACACACCTCAATCCGGAACGGGAGATAGCGACTGACGGCATGAGCAAGCCGCGACCATGGCTTGAGAAGACAACTGAACCGAGGTGTTCGAACAGGCTGACCAAGGTTCAGAACCCGTTGTACCATGACTTCATCCGGCAGCAGCAAAAGGAAATCCTCTGGTTTCGCGCGATGAACAGAAATAGCACTGACATCAATTCCACAAAGATCGGCGAACGCCGCCGCTACCTCCAACGGCTCCACCGCCGGCCGAGTGCCAGTGATTGTAATGAACACAGCCCGACGAAGGTTATCTTCCTCACGTGACAACTCCGCTGTCCGCTCAATGAAACAGAGCCCAGGCATGACGGAATGGAGATCCAGTTCCCGCCCAGAGCCATCCGCCGGCACAGCAACATGCAGAGGGACCCCAGCAGAAGATCTTGCGGCTTTCCCACGTGATCTTCGATGCCGACGCCTCGGCGGTCCGAGGTTCGCAGTGGCCTCCGATTCCTGGAGCACGGCCTCAGCCAAGGGCACCCGTGGGCGCGAGGAGACCCCAGCACTTGCCTGCGAGGAGAGGACGCCGCCAGTGAGAAGAGGTACCGCCACGCGCCGCTTCCAAACGAGATCACGTTCTTTCCGCCAGGGGAGACTGCAACCGGAGGCCCGATGTCCCAGCCGGCGGCAACGAAAACACCGAGTCCTGTTACGACATTGAGCAGCGCGGTGCCCGGTGGAGAAGCAGTTGAAGCATTTTCCCTTGAGGCCCTCGGGAATCGGCCTTGCAGGGCGTCGGGGTGGCCGGAGCTATCGCCGAAGCGTGCGGCAACTGACCACCGCGCACCACCCATCAGCAAATGATCCGCGCGCGGGAGGAGCACGCACATCCTCGGAGTGCAGAACAAGCGTCGGCCTGACATGAGAAGACTCCACCAGCGCTTCGGAAGCTTGGAGGACGGAGCACCAGCAAGCGCATCGCGGTAGGAGCAGGAGACGGCAGCGGAGGGGCGCCGCACAGGGAAGCTGGGGCTAGGAGGTGAGGCGCTACCGTCCCGCCACCGCAACTCCTTAGAACGACCCCTAGGGGAGGGAGGCTGGGCAAGAGGGGAGAGCGGGGAGACTGACGCTCGGACAGGGTTGGGAGGAGAGGTGGCCGCCGTGGCCGGAGTAGCCGCCGGCGGGAGCTTGGAGGTGGGAGCGCCGGGATGGAGGGGTAGGTGGGAAGACGGACGACCTCTAGGGAAGAGAGGTTGGGCAAGTGGGGGGAGCGGGGAGACTGACGCTCGGGCAGGGCCGGGAGGAGAGGTGGCCGCCGTGGCCGGAGTAGCCGCCGGCGGGAGGTTGGAGGTGGGAGCGCCGGGGTGGAGGGGTAGGTGGAAGGACGGAGCCATGATGAGAAACCTCCTATCGGAGTTAGAGTTGAGATGTCAGTGGTGGAGAACTGGAGATCATAGAGCAAATACGGCTGATTTCTTTGATAGTATAAGAATGAGCATGCAACAAATATAGTGTCACGAATGCTAGTTTGAAGATGGCTCTATTGGGTAAAACTAAGCATCCTCTTTACCATTTCATTTGTTCTTGTCTCCAGGATATAATAGACATCATGCAGAAAACTATTCTTCCATTAGGATATGACTTATGAGAAATGCTGGACCAAAGTGCAGCGATGCCTCATTATTTATTTATTACTGTCTTGTATAGGATGCCATGGATCTTCTTCAAGGACATTACATTTCCTCTGTCCGTCGGGAAATCACAGCTCCAATCAAAGCAGGACTTCTGGAGAATTATGTGGTGGGTACAATTTTGCTATTGCTTGAAATTGCTGTTTTGCATATGGAATCATCAAATTTTGATTTGCTAACTGTGAATTTCGTAGTGTTGGTCACCTCTCAAATCATTTGTTTTTCATCTTTCGGGCTGTCACTCATTTTTTTAGTTTGGCAATAAAATTTTACAATCCACTATCAGCGTTTGAAGTTGAGCTTGTTCAGCAAACCGCACTTCTTTTGCATATGACATCGCAGTGGTTATTAGCTATTCATGCATGCTAGTGTCCAGTAAACTATGGGCTAGCTACTTGTTTAGACAAAAAGTTGGAACATCTGATGTTGCATGGCAATGCCCACGATGATGCCTTTTAATTTTCCCAACAGAACAATAGTCTTACTTCCACAATTCCCCTTTGCAGTCCTTCCGCGTTGCTTTTGCATTGGTTTTGGGAGCTGCTATGTTCATGATGATGTCGCTAAGCCAAGGTAAGATTTCTGAGTTCTGAAATGGACATAGTTGAATTGTTTTAATTAATTTATGCTGATCAGGGCGCTCCTAACGTTTACTTACATTGTGAAAAGCAGTTGCATTCACCCTCATTTTCTCTGTCTACACATAAATATAATGTTGTTGAGTTGATGTTTTGTTTACACTAAGAATAGAACTTCGTAAAAATTCATATGCAATGCAGTCACTGGGCCAAAATCCACTTACGGACAAGTTTAATTCAGTCCTTTTCATGCTTCAGTGGATTAATGGAAAAGTTGTGCTTTATCGACTTGTAAATCAGTTCTACAGGCTTTTGGAACCATATTGTTAAATTAACTCATGGAAAATATGTACAAACTAACTACTTCAATATCTTTTGCAGCGCGAAATGATGTTCGCCATATGGTGCTATCACTTCTCTGGGCTGGTCTTTGCGTTGGCATCACACGATATGTCAAAACCAACGGGCGGAAGTTCACCAACCGACCTCGTTTTTACCAGTCGCGCCATTGATGGGAGCAAAGGGGCTGTTTGCACAATCGAGTGACGCTGATAGCTTATCGTTAACTTCAGGCAGCACCTCCTATTGTGTGAAGATTTATTCATACCATTCTTTGTAGGAATATAGGATAACAGATTAGTGATGCACAATTACTCCCCGTTGGTACGTCTGGCTCAACCAGTAATGATTATGGCCTTGTTCTTTTGCGACTTCTAAAAGTCGCTTTTAGTTTTTGCTACAGTAACTAACTTTTAAACGGAGTATTTTTTTAAGATGGGGTCTACAAGTTAATTATAGTACACGTTAAAAAATTAATATTTGTACCATCAAAAATCGCAAACGAGTATCTCTTTTTCCACAATCTCTGTCACAAACAACTAAAAAGCTATCAGTCACAGCCAAAAGCCATCTACAGCCAAAAAGAACAGGCTCTATACTTGCCATCTTTTTCTGAGGGAAGGAATGGATCGTAATTCATATATTGGTTCTTTGTTTTCCATTTGTCAGTGGACAGCTCTTGTTACAATCATTCTCATTTCTTTGATATCCTTACTCATTTACAGTCCTCCCTTGTGCCAATCAGTCACGCTGTCAAGATCATTACCGAGTCTGTTCAATTTGGATTGCTGCAGCGAACGAAGCGGGTCATGGCGCACGCTGTTGGGTGGCCGAAATAGACAAGAAAAGGGTGGGGACTGGGGAACAGCATAACAGAACAGGACGTGAGGTGTTATAGCAGAAGCGCCGACGTCGGGGCGCTCTGTCTCTCTGGCCGCCGTGTCTTATACTATAGACTTATCCTTTTGTTTTTTTTTTGTTTTTAGCTTCTCCAAAAAATCGAAATAAACAGGATGTTTCCTTCCCTAGCTTCCTGAACTCAAAACCGTATGTGCCATTTGCTGTTGTCTGAAAGATGTAAATAAAAGCTATTAGTTGTAACTAAAAACTATCAGTTATAATCCAAAAGAACAAGTTGTATGGTATCGAAAAAGATTATACATAGAAAAAAATGAAGGAAAATGGTGGCAGTTTTACTGTACCAATTGATCCGATGGGTTATTTTGATGAATGGATGGTTGGGATTCACCTAATGGCAGGGTTTTAGCACGACAGCAGAAGATGCGCTTCTGCGGTGGAGTGGCTGGAGAGGGCTAAGGTGGTTGAGGGTACGTTCTTTTTTGCTGTGGTTTATGGTTTTTAGTTAAAATTTTTGAATTTTAGCTGTTTGCGACAGAGATTATGGAAAGAGAAATACTCACTTGTAATTTTGGATGGTACAGATGTTGAGCTTTTAACGTGTACTATAATTAACTTGTAAATTTCATCTTAAAAAAATACTCTGTTTGAAAGTTAGGTACTGTAGCAAAAGCAAAAAACTATTTTAAGAAGCTAAAAAGAACAAACCCTGAACCTTTTCTTGAATTGAGCTTTCCCCCCTCGTGGTGACTCCCATGATCCCATCGTCCTTTTAGTAATAGCTCTAGGACTTCCACAAATTCTACCGCGTAAGTTCAACCCACAACCTTATTGGAAACATAATACCCCTTGTCCCATTCAGATGGCGTTTCATGGATTGGGGGCTTACCTCCTGAGATATGTTGCCCTAGAAGTGTTGAACCTAGCTCTCTAACACCAGTATCAGTGAGCAATTAATGGGGTATTTTTGGTGGAAAGTGTTGCCTAGAAAAATCAAGACAACAACATTAAGTGTTTCCAAGCCAAATTTTACCAACACCCCGTTTGGCTTCCATCAATTGGAATTGGCTTTTGGTATGGATTCCAATTCTGTTTTTGGTTTAATCGTATTTGATTCTTGCCTATTTCAATTTATGTTTGGATGCCATCTGGATTTGAAAGTTTGGCAAGATCAGAATTCAGAACTGGCAGCACGGACGCGGAACGGGCAGGGAGAGATGCAAGATGACTAACGGCGGCGCTAGCTTCGCCGGCCGCTGATGAAGGAAGCATGGATGAACGCACTCACCGCAATCCAGGACCAACTGTCACCGCCGAGGCTGGGCCTCCGCAGCAAAAGAGGCCGTGCCATCCACTTGTGATCCATCTTTCCCCCCCAAAACTCCTCCAGATCCAGACATAATCCAAACTTGCGCTGCCTCTAGAGGCTCCTCCACTGCTCGTCTCTTCAATTAACTCCATCTCCATTCCCGATCCAACCTTCCCGATTCCATTCAATTGAAGTCACGGGGAGAGCCTGCGAATGTTGTTGTGGCTCGAGAAGATGACGACTGGCAGTGGCGATGCACCGACGAGGTATCAACGATTGGCAGTGAGGATCGGGCGGATTGCGGCAAGCGGCAGCGAGGATCGGACAGGCAATGGGAAGCCCTGGGTAGGTAGCGACGAGTGATGGCGGCGGTAAAGAATCAGGAGGAGGGGAGCAGCGACGGGACGAGAATTCCATGGCGGCGGTGGCGGCGAGTCGCCGGAGCCGAGCGGTGTGGGGGAGGCGCGGTGCGAGCGCGAGAGCATCAAGAAGAGGTCGAGGCATGCTTTGATTCCAGACGATTTGACTTGGTGCCTTGGTGGAGCAAGAATTGCATTATCTTGCCTCCTAGAATTGGCCCTGGAATCATTGATTCCAATTCTAATGGCAGCCAAAGAGCTGCATCCTTAAGAGTTCAATTCCTATTCCATTATTCCTGGGCCGATTCTTTGGAGCCAAACGGGGTGTAAAACTTATACTCTGTTTGTGGTGCTGTCATTTGTAAGTTGTAGCGAAGATGAGTACATCCGATCGCTCACCTTCGTCCATAACAAGTGCACTCTAATTCAGAAGGGGCGCGGGGGTACATATAGTCGAGTTGCATAGTACTTTCAACTTAGCTCTCTCTTGCTTCCATGATTTTAAGAAATTTTAGCACAACAGGAAGATCATTCTTCATATCTCATGTTGTCAGCATTCAGAGCTCAGTTTCACCAACAACCAAGATTTCCTTGGAGCTTTAATATATAGCTCTTTTGTTGGGACTTTTTTTGGTGGTGCATTGATTTCTGGCAGAAAAGGTAATTAAGGAATTTTGCTCTTTGTGTAGCATGCCATGTGTATAGTAACTAAAGACCATGTGATCTCAGTAGGGAACTGTCTACATTTTGGTATGATATGTGCAATTTGAGCTTAATAAATAGGAGACCTAGCGGAAGCACTTGATTCAGGTTGGATGTCCATTTGGTTTAGGTTTGTTCTAGTAGACACCTCGAGAGGAATTTCCACGCGAGAGAAGAACCCCCTGGCTATTGGAGATCATCATCCCACACTGGCCGTACCTGCAGCTTCAGAGAAAGAACTAACGGTGCAAGTGGGGTGGGTCCGTCCGTTAAGCTGCTAGCCTGCCCCGCAAAATCAGCCTACTTATCTGTCCACAAAACCCAATACTACAGAAACACTATTAATAGATGTAACATCACATATGATTTTGTGAAACCGCTTGTATAGGCTTAATATCACAGACGGTTCTTAGCAAGAATCGTCTGTGATAATCTGTGAATTATCACAGACCGTTTTTAATAAAAATCATATGTGATAATCATCTCATCATAGACGGTTTTTATTAAAAACCGTCTGTGATAATCCAATATATATTGTTTGCGCCTCTTAGATCCACGTCTGTCTTCAGTTCGATCCAGATCTAGGCGCCCTGGCCTCCTCCTCCGCCCGAGCCAGGTGCCCCTCCTGCTCCCCCCGAGTCGTCACCGACTTCCCCAAGCCCAGCGCCCTCCTCCTCCCCCCGAGCCCGGCACCCTCCTCCTCCCCCGAGCCGTCGCCGACTTCCTCGAGCTCGGTGCCCTCCTCCTTCACCTGAGCCCAGCGCCCTCCTCTGCCCCCGAGTTGACTTCCCTGACTCCGGCGAGCTTGGCGCCCTCCTTCCACACGAGCTCGACGCCCTCCTCCCCCGTGAGGTGAAGAAGATTTGTGATGATGTGAAGAAGATCTATCATATTTTATATAGAATAAATATTGCTGTTCATATAGACTAATTATTGTTTCATATAGAATAATTAAGATATGTTATTTATATTTCATGTAGATATTTTATGTTTCTGTAGATGCATGTTTAATGTAGATTTATGATGATCTGTTATTCTGTTATTCATATTTCATGTAAATGTTTATGTTATTTCATGTCATTTTCATATTGAAGACGACGATGCATGTTATTCATGCAGATGCATGTTCAATAGGAAGACGACCGAAAATTTTAGAAGTGCAAGTACGGCTATTTGCAGGAAGCGCTGAGTGTAGAATCTTCTTGAGAATCATTCCAGGCAAGTATGGTCAAAAATTTTGTAAAATACTTCAAAGATATCATTATACATGATACCTTCTAAGTGTAAATGCAATCGCTATCTTTTTATTGGTATAGATATCTATCACTCTAGAATCGAGGTCTCGCGAAAGGAACAGATCTATAATCGACGAACTTATTAGGCTGCACAAGCTAGCAATGCTTGGATTGGCGATTGCCTATTCATGATGGAAGAAAAGGCGTATTACCTTCTAAGTGCAAATGTAATCGCTATCTTTTTTATTGGTTTATCACTCCGGAATCGAGGTTTTACAAAAGGAATAGATCCATAATCAACGAACTTGCTAGCCTGCACAAGCAATACTTGGATGGGTGATTGCCTGTTTATGATGGAAGAAAAGGCATGTTACCTTCTAACTTCTAAGTACAAATGCAATCGCTATCTTTTTATTGGTCTATCACTCCGAAATTGAGGTCTTACGAAAGGAATAGATCCATAATCAACAAATTTGTCAGACTGCACAAGTAATACTTGGATGGGCGATTGTCTATTTATAATGGAAGAAAAGACATGTTACCTTCTAAGTGCAAATGCAATTGTTATCTTTTTATTGGTCTATCACTCCGGAATCGAGATCTCGGAAAGAAACAGATTCATAATCGACGAACTTGTCAGGATATTTGTACATGTGTATCCATAATCGAGGTCTATCTTTTTACTGGTCTATTACTCCGGAATCCGGAATTGTATATGTGTATTTGGTAATGGATATTTTATTTTAATTAATTGATTTGCGAAATGGATATTTTTGTTACTGAAATGAATTGAGATGTGAATTGGATGTATACATGTACATGTTGATCTGCTTATTTAAGAGGGTAGCCAATAAACAGAAATATATCTAGGAGAAAGAAAAAATATCATAGATGATTTTAGCTACAAACCGTCTGTGATAAATTATCACAGACGGTTTTAGCTACAAACCGTCTGTGTTATTTAGCTATCACAAATGGTTTTTATCACGCAACCATTTGTGATGAGATTTTTCAACCGTCTATGATAACGTTTTGTGTAGTAGTGACCCCACAATCTGCTAGCATTTTGAAGCAAGACCCCGTAAAGCCTGCTGGGTCGCTGCACACATCGCACCACATGTAGCCCTAGACTCCTTCTCCATCCTTGCCCAGTTGCTTCACTCCAAACCCTAGCCGCCTCCTCCGACGTTGCCTGGTGCAGCTAACTCCTCCGCCATCGCCCCCGTCATCGGCACGGCTAGCCCACCTCCATATGAATCTTGTTCAGAAATCTCCTCTTTTGGTTTCTTGGTTTTTTCTTGTGGTGTTTGATTTGGGTGTGATTCTGCAATATCTCCGTCTCTTGGGACCACGAGACAGGTGAGGTCCCCTTCTGCAATGTCTCTGTCTCCATCTCTTGGGGAACAAGATCTTGGGCATGGTAAGCTTTCCAATCTGCTGCCATTAGTGCACTGTTTCACTTTAACTTTAGCACAAGACATGCAAAAGCTGCATCTATTCAAAATATGTTAATATGGAGGAACAACAAATAAGCAGTAGGAATATTAATCTTGAGTTTAGTTATATATATGTTTATGTAGGGAGGTTTTACCTTAGCATGCATGTTCTTGTACATTTTTGTCAAGTTAAGCTCAAGTAGATGCATGCTAGGGTTATGAAGCAAAGGTTTTATTTTTTTTTATCCTAGGGATGTCATCATAGCTACTTTGTTGCTATTTATACTTCATCTTGTCATAATATGTAGCTTCCATGCCAGTGATTTAGGATCTTCGGGTAGAACTAGAAGACACAAACTAAGATTAGATATCTAGATTGATTTTGAGCCTATATATGCTGGTAGGAAAGTTGTAGGAGCTCAGTGCATTCACTGTAACAGATATTTTAATGCTGCACGAGATAATGGCACTAGTACTTGGCTAGGCATTTGGAAAGTTGTGAGGAAAGAGCAAAATTGCATCAAATGGTAGATTAGATGAACCCTTCTAAGCTTTCCTCGCATGTGGCTGCTTTGAAAGAATGGAAATTTGACAAAGAAGTCTTTCGACAAGAACTCAATAAGTTGATTGTCTTGAGTTGCCCTTTAGCATAGTTGACTACCCTAGGTTCAAAAGCTTTGTGGCTAGTCTAAGGCTGTTGTTTAGACTTGTTTCTAGAACTTCCATCAAGGGTGATTGCATTAGTGTATATGAGTAGCAAAGGTTAGCTCTACGAGAGGTTTTGAAGAACTCAATTTCTAAGGTATCTCTCACAACAGATATGTGGACATCTAATCAAACATTGGGCTATTTGTGTGCCACCTGTCATTTTAATGATAATAAGTGGAAGATGCAGAAAAATATCATAAGGTTTACTCTTCTAGAGACCACACGACGGTAAAGCTATGTTTAATGCAATTTTGAAGAGCATCAAAGATTGGCATGTAGAAGACAAGCTCTTTAGTATTACGTTAGAGAATGCATCAGTAAATGACTTTATGGTTCTACTAATAATATCAAGGATAGTGTAAAGCATGTCAAGAAATCACAATCTTGCAAGCAATGGTTTGAAGAGATGATTGAGCAAGTGGGCATATCATGTGAGAAGTAGCCCCCCCTTGATGTATCTATTTGTTAGAATTCAACCTATGAAATACTTAAATCAGCTTTGCAGTATACACTACTAGAAAACGGATCATCCCTCACGGGTTTTAATTTTCCTGACGGGCCCGCATAGACCGTGAGGGATATCAATTTTTGTGACGGGCCCACATATCACCGTCACAAAAATACATTTTCCTCATGAGCCCACGTATCCCCGTGAGGTTAATTAGAAACCCTAACACCCCACCTTTTCCCCTCGCGCCCCATCCCTCGCCCGCCTCCATCCTTGCGCCCCATCCCTCGCCGCGCCTCCTCCGCCCGCGTGCCTCCTCCGCCCCATCCTCGCCGCCCGCGCCTCCATCTCGCCCGCGCCTCCGCCCCATCCTCGCCGCCGCGCCTCCATCCCCTCGCCCGCGCCTCCTCCGCCCCATCCCTCGCCCGCCTTCTCCACCCCATCCTCGCGCGCCCGCCTCCTCCTCCCCATCCCCGCCCGCGCCTCCGCCCCATCCCGCGCCGCGCCCACCTCCTCCACCCCATCCTCGCGCGCCGCCTCCTCCTCCCATCCCGGCCTCGCCGCCTCCTCCTCCCCAACCCCTCACCAGCCAGATCCCGGCTCCCCGCCGCCGACCCGCGCCAGATCCGGCCTCCCCGCCGCCGGATCTGCTCGCCCCTCTCCGGATCCACCTCGGCCCGTGCCGGATCCGGCTAGATCCGGTCGTCGCGTCTTGAGCCGCCGCCACCTCCCGGCCGCCCGACTCACGGCGCCGCCCCGACCGCCGCGCTCGCGCCTCCTTCGGACGACGCCGCCGCCTGTGTCACCACCACCGCTGCCGCATTCGGCTGCGGCCGCATGTGTGCACGGGCTATGCAAGATTGTTTACTTTGGGGATGCTTGCGATGCATGTGTGCTTGCGATGCACGAGGTGATCAGTGTGAAAAGTGCAGCAAATTGTTGAATCCAACTGAGCTAATTGATCCCAAGTGTAAGGTAAGCATTTCCGATACTGTGCGTTTGTTATTTTGCTGTATCATTTTGATTGACCTAAGCACATAAGGTGCCCGTATCATGAAACCGTGAATTATAAACTTTCCTTTGTCTTCCGCTTTTTGTAGGTGCGTAAGAATACTCCACGTATTCGTGACACGTATCACTTATTCTTGGAGCTTCCTCTATTGAGAGATAAGTTGGAAAACTATATCAACAATACTTCGGATATGAATCAAGCAACAAACGCATGGCTGAAGGAAGGGTTAAAGCCACGCTGTATCACTAGAGATCTTAAATGGGGATATCGATATGAATATATTCTTCTCATATGCATTTATCTTATTTTCCCTTTTGATTATTTTCAGTGTTCTATGTTTGGTTTGATGCATCGATTGGCTACATATCTATCACAAAGATCCTATACACTGATTGGGAGAAGTGGTGGAAGGATCCCGATAATGTAGAATTGTTTCAATTCATGGGTAAAGATAATGTGCCATTTCACACGGTATGATGCCTATAATATTGTGAACATATTTAGTTATTCAAGATTGTTTGAATTTATGAATAATTGGCTTTGTGTGAGTACATATTTCATATTTGTAGCTTAGTTTTTTAACTACTAAGTCGGGACAGTAGTACTTTTCGGTACAAGCAGTGTGTTTTTCATCATAACAAAGGACTTATAGATGTAAATTCTAATATCTAATCAATGTATCTAATCAATGAGTGATCACCCTATTCAAGCGGGTTCTAATGTGTTTTTTTGTTAGTTTGTGCCAATTTTCCTCACGGTTAGTACCGTCAGGTTAAATCAATTTTCCTCACGGTCGGTTAGTACCGTCAGGTTAAATCAATTTTCCTCACGGTCGGTTAGTACCGTCAGGTTAAATCAATTTTCCTCACGGTCGTTAACCGACCGTCAGGTTAAATTTTCCTGACGGGTAACACCGTCAGGTTAATATTCCCTGACGGGTAACCGTCAGCCAAATTAAATTTCCTCGACCACCAAATACTCGACGGGATTTTCTCGACGGAACCCGTCAGGGATATTTAACCTGACGGTTTTTTGTATTTTCCTGACGGTTTTGAACCGTGAGGGATGATCTGTTTTCTAGTAGTGATAGGAGGGCATTTGAAGCTTTCACACGGGAGGACACTCATTACACGCATGCACCTTCGGTTCAAGAATGGAAGATGGCAGAGGAAGTTTGCACCACGTGGAAGGTATTCTATAATGCCACTATAGTAGTCTCAGGTTCAAAATATCCTACTACCACCTGCTACTTCCATGAGCTTTTTGGGAGGTGAAGAAACTATCGGGAACAAAGTTCTCCAATCCAGACATTGTCATTGCATGTATGATGCATGAAATGTAACATCCTAGAAGTACGGGATTATTGTATTTGCAAAAATAATAAAAGCTTTTCTTTATTTTCTGTGTATTTCAAAATTTTGCATTTATTTGTTCTCTCAATTTGAAGTTCCTAGAGGCAAAATTCAATTAAGAAAAACAAATTCACAAAATCAAGAACCAAGATTTTGAAATCAAAATCTGAATTTCCAAAATTCTTTGCTGTTCCTAAATCCAAATTTTGAAAACTAGAAATTTAAACATCAAGATTCAAGTTAAAGTCTAAATAATAAAGTTTTCCCATCTAATTATCCTAGCCAAGAAAATAAATTGCAAAGTTCTCAAAAATACCAAAATTTCCTTTGTGTCCCTGGCACGTTTTTCTCCACTACCGCACACAGCCTGCCCAACCTCTTTCTTCTTTTTCTCCTATCTCCTTTTTCCTCCCGGCGCCCTGGCCTACCTGGCCGTCTTCTTCCCTTCTCCTCCCTCTGTCTCTCTTCTCTTATCGAAGAGCCTCCATCGATTTTCTAGCCCCTTCCACAACGCCTCCAGCCTACCCCGGCGTCCTTCGCTCCTCCTCTCCCATCCCTGGCGCCCGTTCGCGGCTGGCCCAGTCCGTGCACCGGCTACTCCGCGTACCAGCTGCGCCCACCGGCCTAATCTCGGCTTAGTCGTCCCTCTTAGCCCCCCTCAGCACCGCTTGTTGCCTCGCTCTACCCCCTCAGCTAGCCCTGCCGTGTGCGCCCAATGCCGCCGCCACCCGACGTTACTCCCCTGCGCAAGTCTTCAATGATGCCCCGCAGCCAGGTACCCATTCTCACTGCACTCCCCCCTTCATCACCCAAGCAGAGCACGACCCAAGCCACCTCTGTGCGCAACGCCGACCGCCTCCCCGCCTAGCCGCTCTGGCAAACCCTGTGGTGTGCCACCTGAGTCACGGTGTGCCACCAGCCCCCTTCTACTTTTCCACTTAGTCGATTGGACATCCGTCACCCGAGTATGCCCACCTTTCTTTGCCTCCAGCCGGCCATCGCCATTTCCGCTGCCCTCTCCCACTCGGTCGGCCTCCCTCCGATTCCTTGCCATGGGAGAGGCTCCTCGACACCCCGAAGCTTCCCCAGCAGCTGACCGGTGTTCTTCCCCATCGAGGTGACCCCTCCGCGTGAGCCTCCCCACGCCAGCCGTGGCCTCTGACGCCATCCCACCGCCGCAACTTTCTGGCCAAACCGCCACCACTGGTGAGTTCCTTGTGGTCTCCTCTTGCTCACGCTCACCTTCTTTCCTACCCTCTTCCCCTCTGGCTGCTGGTGCTTTCTTTGGCTTCCATCGCCGCCGCATGGGACCACCGCCACCCCAACCTACGCTACTGCCTCCCCAGGGTCCCTCACCTCGGGGCAACCCTTTTTACCAGCTAGCATCACCTCCTCGGCCACCCTTCGTCAGTGACGCCACCGTCCGCCATGTGCAGGGCCCTCCCCTATCTCTGCCTCCGCCGACACCCCCTCCTCTTTGCCTCCTTTCGTGGCTCCCCCTCTCTCTGTCGATGACAGATGGGCCCGACTGGGATGTGTGGCCAGCCCTGTATGTTTATCTCTTATATCCTTTACGCTTGTGCCAAATCTTTGAAAATGTATGCACTAAAGTATTCTGATTATCCTCATGACCAATCAAGATTACTAAACTAATCCTCGTGTAAGAATTTAGTAAAGCCAAGATGTTGAGACCCGAATATGCAAATTCGGACTCTCTGTGTAATTCTGCACTACTCCAGGATCACGCTAGTGCACACAGTCAAACATAGATGTAATCACAGTCATACACACGATAATAATAAAGGAAAACTCGAATATCGATAAAATCTCAAAGGTACGACATTATGGCCAAGCTTACAATATCTCCGCCTAAGGGCTTAACAAAATAGCAAATGAAATCCAAAATAAAGCGTAGCACCAATCGACAAGCCCACAAGCTATCGAGTGGAGAACGGCCTAATCCGTGAAGTCGCCGTAGTACTCTCCTTCCGAACCTTCACGATAATACTCCTCGCCTCAATCGAGCAACATAGGCGTAAAGCCGTGAGTATATTGGTACTCGGCAAGTCATTTGTAACAAATGAATGCAATATAATATGCAAGGATTACCAATGGAAGGCTGAAAGGTTAATTTGCATAAAAGGTATTTCACAATAAATATGATAAATAGATTGAAAGCGAAATTTGAAGGAAAACAATAATAATAAATAATCAAAGGAATAAACGTAACCCACTTGTGAACACCTATTCACAAGCTAACCAACAGTGAACTATCTGTCCACCTCCAACATAAACCACCAAGTTTAAAAGATAACACTACCCCTCGTGTGAAATCACCGAGCAATGTCCATGACTGAGGACGCGGCTATTCGAATAGTTTTACACTCTGCAGAGGTTGCACAACTGTACCCACACGATGTGATTAGCCTCGATCTCAGGAAATCACAACAAGGCCTTTACAATGCTCTACCTCAACCCAATCCGGCCCGCTAGGGTTTCGCATCACACCCCCCTTGCGCCACATGGAAATCAGCAACCATGTCATCACAATGACAGAATTGAATTGAAATATTACAAATTAATCAGCCAGGTCTATCCCATACTAGACATGTGGTTTGCACGATTAAGCTCAGATCAATGGCGCACAAAGTTAAGTCCTTAATAATACCCGGGCGAGGGTACCACATCCCCCGAAGTGAACCTGCACTTCCCCCTTTACTGCACGATCACTCGCCCGAGTGCAAAACCAAATTTATATCTCCCTGCCAATGACACACCAATGCCACGGCACAAATTTTAATTAACGTGGCACCAACCACA
This sequence comes from Melocanna baccifera, assembly GCA_036346265.1. NCBI lineage: Eukaryota > Viridiplantae > Streptophyta > Magnoliopsida > Poales > Poaceae > Melocanna > Melocanna baccifera. Next base: position 9,352,695 of record CM070707.1, on the reverse strand, counting down.
GTTCCATATGCCATTAAGTCAAATTAAAGATTTACATGTGATGATGAAATCAATCGTAAATTAAACACAGCTAAGCATCTAATCGTACCAACCCATGTGACAAGTAATTTAGCATCACCAGTATGTTTCCCAACCTAATGTGACAAAGGTATCATGGTGTTCCAAATTATTAAGGAGGGATAAACAACATGGGGCAATAATTACCAGTACGAAGGTTTGAATAAAAATAGCGATGCAATGTAATTTAAAACAAAGTAAATAAATAATAGATTGCAAACTGGGTTCAACATGATCAAAGGACACGACTTGCCTTGGTTATGCTCAGCGAGGTACTCCTGGTCTTCGGGCGTAGAACCTGCTCCTCCGGAATCCGAATCTAACGAGAGAGAAAACGACCAAAACAAAGAAAACACATAAAATAATAAGCAAATGAACTCCAAAATTCACAAAATTAGAACGAACAGCTAGAGCGCGATTTTAGATGAATTTAGAAAAAAGAACGGGGTCAATCGGAGCTAGGATGGAGGAGAACGAGCTCTCGGAAAATTAATCAGAAATTAAATCGGGAAAATTGAAAAATGTTACTGTACTGTGGACCGGGCGCACGGGGAACCAGGTCCAAGGTGGACGCGGTCCACCGAAAAGTGCACGGGGGAGAGGGCGCTGACGCGGCGGGCGGTGTTGACGTGGCAGCTGCTGATGCTGCCACGTTGCTAGGGCTGACGTGGCTGCCACGTGGCTCAGGGGGCGGGGTTTGGCTGACATGGCGCTGACGTGGCATGCCACGTGGGAGGCCACGTGGACTAGGGCTGACGTGGCTTGCCACGTGGTAGGGCTGATGCGCACGGTTCGGCGCGCGCGCGCGGATTGACGGCGGGGAGATGACGCGCTGCGCGATCTGGACCTCCGGTCCAGATCTGGATGTGCGGTGGAGATTGCGCGGCCGGGAGGCGGGACGGTGGTCGATGGGCGACGCGTGGCCGGCGCGCCGCGTGAAGCGTCGTGCGCGGGCGTGGTGGCGCGGACGCGGCGCGGGAACCGAGGCGGGGCGCGGGGCGACGCTGGAGGTGACTCGGGCGGCGGGGCTCACCGGCGGTGCTAGCGGCGGCGACGACGAGGCGACGGCCGCGACGAGGACCACTCCGGCGGCGGTGGGGACGCGCAGGGACGCTCGGGCGACGGCGAGGCGGCCTGGGAACGGCGGCGCGAGCGCGAGGGAGTGGAGTTAGGGTTCAGCGGCGGCGACGAATGAGCACGCGAACCGAGGTGGCCGCGCGGGTTTTATTACGCGAACCGAGGCAGTCCCGATCGAACGCGGCGCGGGCGCGTGCGCTGCGGTTTGGACGTCCCGGATCGGTGAGGAAAAGATTGGACGGGCGAGGCAAGTGGCGTGATTAGGGTTAGGGTTACGCGCGGTCGGGCAGATCCGACGGCTGGGAAGGCACGACGCGCAGATCGGACGACCGAGGGAGGGGCGAGGCGCGAGCGGCGGGGAGGCGACGGATGGCTGACACGCGGCCGGCGGCGGGATGGGGTGGCGGGGAGAGTTTTGGTTTCTTTTTCTTTTTCAGAAAATCAAATAAATTTCAAGAAACTCTAAAAAATAGTAAATAACTCCCAAAAATTCACCAAAAATACCAAAAAATTCCTTGAGACCTAAAGAATCCAAATAAAATATTTCTAACTTATTTTAATGTTTATTTTAATCATATTAAATCATTTAAAATTCTAAAAATTCTTTTGAACCTTGAATTAATTTCAGAAAATTCCAGAAAATTTATTTTTAAATTTCTGGCTTTAAAAATAGCAGAAAAACCCCGAGATCTGGGCCAACTAAAAGAATAGATTCAGAAACTCTGCTTTGAGGTCTTCCTCGTGCTCCCAAGTTGCTTCCTCCTCGAAATGGTTGCTCCACTGAACCTTGCAAAAAGGACCACTTTATTCCGGGTGACTCGCTCTGACACTTCCAAGATTTTGATTGGGCGCTCCTTGTATGACAGGTCCTCCTGCAGGTCAATGGCCTTAACTGGCACAACCTCCTCTGGCACACGCAAACACTTCTTCAGCTGGGACACATGAAAGACGTCATGTACCCAACTGAAGGACGCAGGTAGCTCCAACTGATAAGCAACATCTCCCTTGCGTTTTAGAATCCTGAACGGACCAACATATCTCGGTGCAAGCTTCCCTTTTAACTGAAACCTCTTCACACCTTTGAATGGTGTGATCCTGAGATACACAAAATCATCTGGCTCAAACCTCAACTCTCGACGTCTGTATCTCGTGATAACTCTTCTGTCTGCCCGGCGCTTTCAACCTTTCTCAGATCAAACGGACCTTGTCTCGGCTTCTTTCAAATACCGGACCAAAACTCGACCTTCCCCGTCTTTTTCCAATTGAGAGGGGTCTCGCATTTCTGCCATACAATGCCTCAAACGGTGACATCTCGCAAACCGCCTGAGAATCATTGTTGTACGAAAACTCTGAAAAAGACAAACAACTGTCCCACTTGGACCCATGATCTAGCACACATGCTCTCAGCATGTCCTCTAAGATCTGATTTACTCGCTCTGTCTGACCATCGGTCTGGGGATGATAAGCTGTACTGAAATTCAGGTGGGTTCCCATAGCCTTATGGAAACTACCCCAAAAACGAGAGGTGAACTAGGATCCACGATCTGACACAATCTTCTTGGGCACACCATGCAAACTGACAATCCTCGACATATATAGCTCTGCCAATCTGTCACCACTGTAGGTTGTCTTAACTGTAATGAAATGAGCAATCTTGGTCAATCGCGTCAGGACCCGGAGCAACAACTCCAAGTCCCTCTGTGTAAATCGCACTATCTCAGAAAAAGCTAGTGCACACAGGGTCAACAGGGATATATATCGAGCAAAACAATCCCACTTTATTAAATGGGCCTAATGGCCAAGGTTTACAAATAAAGGCTCATGGCCAACAGAAAATAAAACAGCGGAAGAAGTAAGCGTAGAGGTACAGCCCATCCTGCCTGCCCACAGGCGAATGACTGTAAGACGCGTCCTAGTCATCACCATCCTCACCGAAGTTGTTGACGTCATCCTCTGGCAACAGATTTTAGCAAGGTGAGCACATAAAGTACTCCCAAGATAAGCACGTTAAGTACTTACGCAAGTTACACTAGGAGTTTTAACAGAGTGAATGCATGCATAGGGATAACAAAGGAAGGCTTAATAAGTTTATTTGTGCGAAAAGCAGTACTAAAATTTAAATACAGTAGCATAAGTGCAAAAGCTGAATTTTTAATACATCATATGAAACAATATTTTAACCAAAGTATTATCGTTTGGTGTAGGCTCCAACCTACACTAACCTATCCACGGGCATCCCACCCGGACCATTTTCTCAGAAGGTTTCTCATGGATTCCATCTATCCACATGCTTTTCAAAAATCTCTTATGGATTCATATCGTTAGTGTAGGCTCCGACCAAACACCAACTTATTCACAGGTATCCCACCTAGTTATGGAAAGGAATTGAGGCTTTTAAAGAATTGGAAATTATAATTAAATGTTGAATTTTTTGGGGTTACCAAAAATATTCAAAACAAAATTTAAATAAATTTCAAAATTTCAAAATAATGCCAGAAATGGAAAGTTCATGATTTTAGAAAAATTTAGAAATTTGAATGGGTCAATTTGGAGTTAAAATGAAAAAGTTATGGCCTTTCAAAGTTTAAATACAATTTAAAAGGAAATACCCATTTTCTGGAATTAATTTGAATCCGAAAAGCATTTATGACGTCATCAAGAATTATTTTTCTAAAGGAAATAACAAATTATGACGTCAGCACCATAATTGATTTTCGGCCGAAATATTTTTAAACGGAAATAATGGCTTTATGACGTCGGCATGACGTCAGCCTAGAATTTGAGTGGCTTACAAGTGGGGCCGGTGCACGGTAGACCGGGTTCATAGACCGTCGCGCGTGCGGTCGGAACGAGGGCGGTCGGGACGCCAGGTGGCGCTGACGCGGCTCCCCCGGGGCCAAGGTGGCACGCACGTGGCTGCCACCAAGGCGCCACATGCGTGCGCTCGCCGACGTGGCATCGCCGGCCGGAGGGGGAGGCGCAGGACCCGAAGGTCACCGGCGCTCTGGCGAGCGGCGGCGCCGGCCGAGGTGTGGAAAAGGGAGAGGAGGGTGAGGGGAGGCGGTTGGTACCGTCGGCATGGCACGAGGACGACCGGAGAAGGCTAGCGACGGCGAGGAGCGGCGGTCGGAGGGGTGAGATCGACGGCGAAGACGCTCGGGGACGAGGTGGAGGAGGTGCGCACTGACCCACTGAGCCTTGGAGTGGCGGCGGCTCAACACGAGGATGCTCGGGGCAGCTGGAACTGCTCGTCGGAGCTTCACCGGCGAGAAATGCGGAGTTTGCACGGGGCAGTGGCGCTACGGGTGCGATCGAGCCAAAAAGAGAGAGGGGGAGGGTGAGATGTGGAGAGGGGGTCCTCGGGGAGGGCTTAAATAGGAGGGGGGAGGAGTAACGGCCGAGCAATTGCTCGTCGGACTTGAATCGGCCCCGAGCACCAATTGGCTTAATTGCGAGGTAAAGGAGAGGGGTAATGGGCGGCTCGGGTGCGGTACAACACATGGAGGAATATGCGCATTTGTGCGGGCGGAGATGGCGGAAGAAACAAAAGCTTTAAAGCTTCAGTTTCCCAGCTTTAATGGCGGCGGCGGGGTTTTGGGAGGAAGAAGAGGGCAGGGAAGACGGGCCCGACAAGTGGGTCCCATGCGTCAGCGAGAGAGGGAAGGAGAGAAAAGGAGGGGCGACGGTTCGGATTTACGACAGGTGGCTCAAGGGAGAGATCGGGCCGCTGGATCGTGGTCGAACTGGTAAGTGAACGCGGGTGGTTGCGATTCAATCCTACAACGGAGCTGAAATCGGGACCGTTCGGGCGAGGGCCGAGGGGATAAGTGGTTATGGGCGACCAGATTTGGTACGGCAACGGGTAATGGTTTGGATCATGCCACTTGTCGGCCAAAGAGACGAGGTAGGCGGGGCGAAGCGGTAAGTTGGTGGTTGCGGCCCAGATTGATCGGGCAGGGGATGGGATTAATCCAGGCCGTTGGATGGAGGTGAAGGGGTAAGTGGTTATCGGCGGCCGAGATCGATCGGGCGAGGGCGGGATGAACCTTGCACACGACACTTGGCGACTGGAGGGAAGGGGAGGGCGGCCGAACAGGTAAGTGGAGATGGGCGGTGAGGATTAGATCGGCGGGGCGGAGATGGCTCAGATCGCGACACGTGTCGGACCGAGAGAGGGGAGAGGCGGGGAAGAGGTTTTAAGTGGGATCGGACGGTTTGGATTAAATCGGGCGTGGAGATTTAATCCGGTGGCACCACGTGTTAGCCCGAGAGGGATTTTGGATTAATTTTTTTTGTTTTTCAGAAATGCTAGAAGGCTTTAAAATACCTAGAAAAATACTAAATAAACTTCAAAAATTCTAGAAAAATTCAGGGTACCCTCTAGAACCTTTCTAGACTTAATAAAAATATTTTCAACCCATTTTGATAATTGATTTTTAAACACACACAATTTGACCTTAAAGGGAAAGGGTTTTAAATCTCTAGAAATCCTGAAAATTTTTATAAACCCAGGAATGACTTGGGAAAATGAAATAAACTTATTTTTGACTTTGAACAAAGAAATAACTTTATTTTGGCTTTTATAAAATGAAAATTTTAAACTTTCTCATTTCAAAGTTTGAACATAAAACCCAGGAAATCCAATTAAATTTCAGTAATTCAATTACTTAGTTTGGATTGGTTTTTATACAGAATTTCAAAGTACCCTTTTATTAAAAAAATGTTTTTTGTAAATTATTTTCACAATAAAACCCTCTTTTGAAACAGAAGTTTAAACAATTAAGCTTTTACAGACTTAAGAAAGCAAAATCAATTATTTTGTTTTTAAATTAAATCAATTAATAATATATTTTTTTATAACCAGCTGGGCTGTTACAAACTACCCCCTTAAAGAGAATCTCGTCCTCGAGATTCGGACGGCTAGCAAAGAATCAGGTTTGGATCTTACTCTGCATGGCTTGAGCTGAGATATGGTTCAGACGTCCTTTGACAACGTTTTGCGGCTTCTGCTGTAGCTGACCTTGGTTCTGACTTCCAGGTGCTCCTGAGTTAGTAGCGGCTGGGATCTTCTTGGGGCACATATTCGCATAGTGTCCTGTTTAATTACAGTAGAAACAGGTCACTCCATCTGTTGCTGAGGTATTCTTCTGAACTTGTCCACCATTTGTAGGGGCATGGTTTGTCTGCGAGTGTGAGTGATTGGCCTGGAAGGATGGGTGGTTAGCTACCGGTTTGAAGTCACCTGACTGCTGCTTGAAGTTAGTGGATTGCGGCCTGAACTTGTTCACTTGTGGTGGAGTAATCCGAGGCTTTGAGAAACCTCCAGGATTACCTCTTTGATCAACCATTCTTCTTTTCCTGCTCTCCATTTCCACGTGCTTGCCCTCCTGGCGAATAGCTTTGCTGACTAGCTGGTGGAAATCAGCATAGTCACCCGAGATCAATTGGACAGATATGTTGTCATTTAGGCCTTCTATGAATCTTTCTTGCTTGGCTTCGTCGGAGGCCACATCTTCTGGCGCATAACGGGCCAGCTGGTTGAACTTTTGCACGTACTCATTGACGGTATGGCTTCTTTGACGCAGGGTTCTGAACTCTTTCTTTTTCAGAGCCATGGTGCCGGTGGGGATGTGAGCTTTGCGGAAACTCTGCTCGAACTCGTTCCACATCACAGCCTGCGGGTTGGCATGTGAGGCGGTGAAAATGTCTCACCACTGAGACGCAGGTCCATTCAGCTGATGAGAGGCGAACATGACTCGTTCTCGATCAGTGCACTACAAAATATCCAGTTTCTTGCCAATCGACCTGAGCCAGTCGTCGGCTTCCATGGGTTCGGTACTGCCAGCGAAGGTCAGTGGCTTGATCCTGAGGAACTCTGAAAGCCGATTGGGAGGTGCTTGGGCCGGTTGATGATGAGCTTGAGGATTGTTGATAGTTTGAGCTAACAACTGGATCAACTGGTTCTGATTGGCCATCAACTGCGCCCAATCCGGTCCTGCTGTTGGCGGAAGCGGAGGGACAGGAGCAGACTGACTCCCTTGAGCTCCGGAGTTGGTGTGGTCCATACTGTTCCTCCTTGTGTTCACCATCTGCTGAGATTTTTTAGATTTAGAGGGGAGGGGGGAACTAGAAGGAGAGGGGGGTTTCTTGCAACAATCCTACAACTAAACACACGGAAAGCAACGAAAAACAATGAAAACAACGAATAAGAGCCAATAAAACTTCTTTATTTTTAATAAAATAATAACAGGTAACAGTTACGGCTATCCACAACAGAGAAAAAACCTGATAGCTCGTAACATCGTCTAATTGCTGCTTAACAACTTATCCTAGAGTGGCAAAGATCGCCTTGGTGTCATCCTGCGTGGCTCTCTGAGTACAATGCGTGGTCCTTCAAGGCGAAGATTGTAGAGGCTGCAGATTCGATGGATCCCAACTTTTATCCATCTAAAGTTATTTTGAGCAGGAGAAGGATGGAAACAAGCTCTTTAGTAATGACATAAAGATGAGGAGGGAATGAAAGATGAGCATAAGCAAAAGATTGAGAGGTGAGAGTGAGCAAGGATTTTTTTAAAAATATTTATTATTCAAGATAAGTCCTTAGGGTTCAACCATCCTATTTAACCTACGGTCACGTCTTAGGGTCATTATTGCTCTGATACCATCTCTGTCGGGACCTGGAGCAACAACTCCAAGTCCCTCTGTGTAAATCGCACTATCTCAGGAAAAGCTAGTGCACACAGGGTCAACAGGGATATATATCAAGCAAAACAATCCCACTTTATTAAATGGGCCTAATGGCCAAGGTTTACAAATAAAGGGAAGAAATAAGCGTAGAGGTACAGCCCATCCTGCCTGCCCACAGGCGAATAACTGTAAGATGCGTCCTAGTCGTCACCATCCTCACCGAAGTTGTTGACGTCATCCTCTGGCAACAGATTTTAGCAAGGTGAGCACATAAAGTACTCCCGAGGTAAGCACGTTAAGTACTTATGCAAGTTACACTAGGAGTTTTAACAGAGTGAATGCATGCATAGGGATAACAAAGGAAGGCTTAATAAGTTTATTTGCGCGAAAAGCAGTACTAAAATTTAAATACAGTAGCATAAGTGCAAAAGCAGAATTTTTAATACATCATATGAAACAATATTTTAACCAAAGTATTATCATTTGGTGTAGGCTCCAACCTACACTAACCTATCCACGGGCATCCCACCCGGACCATTTTCTCAGAAGGTTTCTCATGGATTCCATCTATCCACATGCTTTTCAAAAATCTCTTATGGATTCATATCATTAGTGTAGGCTCCGACCAAACACGAACTTATTCACAGGTATCCCACCTAGTCATGGATTCCACCCATCCATCCATAAGCCTTTTTAAGAAACCATTTTAAAAACCAAAGTCTAATCCATGAAAAACTTTACCCAGCTTGCTCATGACCGTGGGCACGGCTATCCAGGATAGATTATACACTCTGCAGAGGTTGTACAGCTTTACCCACAAGATATGATTATCTCGTATTGTCGGCCATTACACGCTTCCGTAGGCGTGCGACTGAGAAAATCATAACAAGGCCTTTACAATGCTAGGCCTTCAACTTGGTCACGCCGCCGCTAAGGTTTCACCACAACTTGAATCCACAAGTTGGAGCCCCCTCTTGTGCCGTGTGAGACTTCTCATGGCCTTCGTCATGCTCACATTCAACCTATAGCGAGACCAAAGCTGGGACCTCACAAATTAGTCAGTCAGGACTGTCCCATACCAGTCTTGTGGTAGTACGATGTGGCTTTGCAACAGTAGCTCACAGACTGATCCTTAATTTGACCTAGGCTCAACCACATACCCACATGCACGACAATCAACCAGGTGTCACCAAACACGAAGCATGCCGGCACCCACCACCTAACCATTAGCCTAAGTCCAAATCATAAGTTTCTATTTTTATTTTTAAATAATTTTCATAAACCGTCCTTGACTCACCGAAGTCAAGAAACTCATTTTGAATCGTCATTTTATGTGAAACCAATGTTCCCACCTAAAATTATTCTAAGCCAGGCTAAGCATTTCTATAAAATTTTTTAGTCAATACTATGGTACTAACTAGTTTTCAACTAGGGTGATAAGGTATATGAATTCTAGATTCAAAATTGGCTATAGTCAAAGGATTGTGGGTATATCTAACGTTTAACTGAATTTAAATTAAATTTGAATAAAAGTACGCATGCATATACAGTAAATCAACATATATAAATTTAAAATATTAGGTGCAACATGGTCAATGGTGTAACTTGCCTTGATTGAAGTTCTGTTGCGAATCGCCGAAGTTGTACTCTCCCGAATCGTTTAAATCTACACGAAGAACCACAACAAAAGAAACCAAAAACAAGATTCAACTAAAATCCAAATAAACTCCACAATTTATAATATATACTGGGAGACATAATTTTGAATTTTTGGATGTGATCTAACAATTTTTGGAAAGGAATTGAGGCTTTTAAAGAATTGGAAATTATAATTAAATGTTGAATTTTTGGGGTTACCAAAAATATTCAAAACAAAATTTAAATAAATTTCAAAATTTCAAAATAATGCCAGAAATGGAAAGTTCATGATTTTAGAAAATTTCCTTAAGTTTCTGAAAACTTTTCTCGCACTCTGGCGTCCACGTGAATTTCTTCTCTTTCTTGAGCAACTGCGTGAGAGGTCTGGCTACGCTGGAAAATCCCTCAATGAAGCGACGGTAATATCCTGCCATGCCCAGAAAACTCCTGATCTGGGTCACTGAAGTAGGCGACTGCCAAACCAAAACATCACTCACTTTTCCTGGGTCAACTGCGACTCCTTCCGCTGTCGACCCATGCCCTAGAAAGGCGACTTTCTTCATCCAAAACTCACATTTGCTGAACTTAGCATACAACTGATTATCCCTCAGTTTCTGCAATGCCAACCTCAGGTGCTCCTCATGCTCTCTCTCATCCTTGGAGTATATCAAAATATCGTCAATGAACACAACGACAAACTTATCCAAATATTCCATGAACACCTTATTCATCAGATATATGAAATAAGCTGGAGCATTGGTCAAACCAAATGACATCACTGTGAACTCGTATAAACCATAACGAGTCGAGAAGGCTGTCTTGGGTATGTCCTCCTTTTGAATCCTCATCTGATGATATCCTGACCTCAAATCAATCTTGGAGAAAACTCCTGCTCCCTTAAGCTGATCAAACAGGTCATCAATCCTAGGCAAAGGGTACTTGTTCTTGATGGTGACCTCATTAAGTGCTCTGTAGTCCACACACATGCGCTGACTACCATCCTTCTTCTTGACAAATAGCACTGGTGCTCCCCCGGGGATGAACTCGGTCTGATATAACCTTTATCCAAAAGCTCCTGAATTTGCTTCTTTAACTCCGCCAAATCATTGGCTGGCATCCGATAGGGTCTCTTGGAAATCAGAGCGTACTGTACAAGCTCAATCGAAACTCAACCTCCTCTCTCGTGGCATACCCGAAGATCATCGGAAACACGCCGGGTACTCCGACAACCGTACATCCTCCAATCGATCACCTTGCTCTGGCAAACCATGACTGACTCTGGTTGACACTCACTGGCTGCGAACTGCACCTTAATCCCATCTGAATTGGTCAAGGTTACTGCTCTGCTCCCACAGTCTAACACTACTTGCTGCTTCTGAAGCCAATCCATCCCCAAGATTACATCTAGGGACTACATATCCAACAAAATCAGGTCGGCCCTGAACTCAACTCCCTGAATGGTTATCCTAACTCCTGGACAACTTAGGTTGGATCTCAACTCGGAACCGGGGGATTGGATTAAAAGAACAGATCCAAGAGCAACTATTTTCAATTGTTGCTTTAAAGCAAAACTCCGAGAAACAAACGAATGCGAAGCTCCAGAATCAAATAAAACTGTGGCAGGAACTGAATGTACTAGAAACGTACCGATCACAACATCTGGTGCTGCCTGGGCATCCTCTGCGGTGACGTGGTTCACCTGACCTCTCACCACCGGTGTCCTACTAGACTGTCCTGATGCCGGGGGTGCTCCTCGTCCTGCTCCTGGGGTAGGAGTCTGACCGGGTGTGGCTCCCAGGTCGAAGCGAACTCGTGTCGGCTCGCTTCGGGGCACTTGCAGCATAGTGTCTCGCTCGTGACACTTGAAGCAAGTGACAGACGCTGCTAGATTGTTGCTCTTCTGCTGCTGACCATCGGAACCACCGTGACGTGGTCCCGATCAAATCGCGCGGCGTCTGGGCTGGGGTCCTATAAGCTGACGACAGCTGCTGCTGCTACTGCTGCTTTGAGGCACTCGTGCAGGCTGATAAGAACCAAAACGAGGCCTCTGAGACTGGTGTGACTGGGATCCCTGCTGGATCATCCTCCTCTTGCGAGACTCCTCGAGCTCGCAGTGACTCTCCTCGATGAGAATGGCCTTGTCCACCAACTGCTGGAAACTGGCATAGTCGTTGCCTACGACCTGCACCTTCAAGGCTGGGTTCAAGCCCTTCTTGAACCTCTTCTGGCGAGCTGCATCTGTGGCTACGTCCTCTGGCGCGTAGCGAGCTAACTGAGTGAATTTATTGAGATATTCACTCACTGACAGGTTCTTCTGCTGCAACTCCCGAAACTCATCCTTCTTCATCTCGACCACTCCATCCAAGGCGTGGGCGTTATGGAAGGCTTTGGTGAACTCCTTCCAAGTGATGCTATTCTGGTCCTCATGAGCGGCAGAATAGTTCTCCCACCACTCTGCTGCTTTGGTCCTCAAGCCGTGTGTATACAAAACCTTCTCTCGCTTGGCAGATCGAGCCAAGTTCGCTTTCTTCTCAATCGAACGATCCAATCATCGACCTCTAAAGGCTCGACGAATTGGCCGCGCAAAGATCGCTCTCTGGTTCTCGCTCGCTCGCCGCGCCTCGAGGAAGTCCTGGTATCAACCATCTTGCTCTGAAAAGAAAACAACTGCTGACTGACCAAAGGAAAACGACGAGGGGGAAAAGCATAGATAAGAGATAAATGCGTCTATGGGGGTTTTGCTAATGAACACCTAAACTAAATAAATACTTAGCCAAAAAGGCTAACAAATAAACTGAACAAAATTAACTCCATTAAAAGATTGACATGATCGCAATATAATGCTTTTAAGGGCAATATTTGCAGCTCACATCACACACATCTGCAAATAAAATCCAACGTGTCTACTCGCACTATCTAATCTAAAGGCTCCCACTCGGGTCCTGAAAAATAGGGTACACTGCTATCCTCCTCTGAATCGCTGTAGACAACCCACGAGTTGTGGACCGGTGGTGACTGCTCTCTGACTGGAACTGGAACTGGGTTGAATTATTGAAGATATGCTCGATGATCACCAGTGATACGACGTCTCTGCTCTGGACTCAGCGGTGTAGGCGACGGTAGAGGTGCCGTGATCGCGGTCGGGCTCCTCCCGATCGCTCCTGTAGTCTAGGGGTGACTCCATACTGCTCCTTGAACTTCCGGATGAGTCTGGCCATGTTGATCTTGTATAGCTTGCAAAGGCGACGAATGGCTTTGTGCGCAACTCCTTGTGCTGACATCTCTCCACTGGCTCCGGCATTCTTGAAGCTATGATGTAGTACTTGCTTGCCGACTCGGGTGGTGAAGTATAGCCTGAAGATGCTCCTGATGCGTTGTCCTTTATGCTTCTCATCCTTAGTGAGGTAGACGGGCAATCTCTTCAATCCGAGGCTCCGCAACAGAACGCGTAGAAGTGCTCTCCATCCTCCTGTCGGGCTGTAAGAAGCTGGGACATCTAATGCATTTATAAAGGAAAGATCAGTTTATAACTTTATGCAAACAAATTTTGCGAGAATGGGGTGAGAAACAAGAATCCTTAAGAATGAGATAAGAAGATAGAGATATTACTAAATATCAAATTTAGTTGGTTTGATTTAGAAAATAAATTTTTGGGCTAACGACCATTTTAACTAGGACTTCGTCCTACAGTCGATATGGCTCTGATACCATCTCTGTTGAGACCCGAATATGCAAATTCGGACTCTCTGTGTAATTCTGCACTACTCCAGGATCACGCTAGTGCACACAGTCAAACATAGATGTAATCACAGTCATACACACGATAATAATAAAGGAAAACTCGAATATCGATAAAATCTCAAAGGTACGACCTTATGGCCAAACTTACAATATCTCTAGCCGGAAGGGCTTAACAAAATAGCAGTGAAAATCCAAAATAAAGCGTAGCAGCCAATCGACAAGCTCACAGGCTATCGAGTGGAGAACGAAGCCTAATCCGTGAAGTCGTCGTAGTACTCTCCTTCTGGAACCTCCTGCTGATAATACTCCTCGCCCTCAACTGAGCAGCATAGGCGTAAAGCCGTGAGTACATTAGTACTCAGCAAGTCGTTTGTAACAAATGAATGCAATATAATATGCAAGGATTACCAATGTAAGACTAAAAGGTTAATTTGCATAAAAGGTATTTCACAATAAATATGATAAATAGATTGAAAGCGAAATTTGAAGGAAAACAATAATAATAAATAATCAAAGGAATAAACGTAACCCACTGGTGACGGATGGCTGACACGTGGCCGGCAGCGGGATCGGGTGGCGGGGAGAGTTTTGGTTTCTTTTTATTTTTCAGAAAATCAAATAAACTTGAAGAAACTCTGGAAAATAGCAAATAACTCCCAAAAATTCACCAAAAATACCAGAAAATTCCTTGAGATCTGAAGAATCCAAATAAAATATTTCCAACTTATGTTAATATTTATTTTAATCATATTAAATTATTTAAAATTCTAAAAATTCTTTTGAAGCTTGAATTAATTTTAGAAAATTCCAGAAATTTTTTTTAAATTTCTGGCTTTAAAAATAGCAGAAAAATAGGATGTTACACAAGACTCACATATTTTCAAATAACAAGTAATTAGCCTGGATCGAATAATTGTTAATGCTAAAGTTTATTATGAGACACTAATTAAAGGATGTTATAAACGGAACGTATGGAGGAATTAGTCCTAAATATTTATCAGACAAGGATTCGCAAGACAATTACTTGGAAATTAAGTAATACCAAAAGCTAAAAGCGCATGTCATCCTGAATAAGGACTTGAAGCTTCATGAAGATACTCTCAATGCTGTCAAATACTACTCTGAAGGATCTAATACTAAAACCAAAACCTACCCAGAACTTGAATGATCTACATAATATCTTTCGTGTTTTCACCTCTGGATCTATATCCACTAATGCAAATCGAGTTCATTGATTTAACTATATTGTGACACATCTTTACTATTATAAAAGGAGTTGGTGGTTGACCCGTCGTCACTCCTCTTCTCTCAGCACTTCGATCTGATTGTGAGATAAAATCCTAGCTGTCTATCTGGTAGCCCCCTCCCTCCCACCCCGTGCGCCGCCTCCTCCCCCCTCTCTCTATCTCTCTCGCAGCCGCACCGCCTCCCCCCCGCGCGCCGCTCCTCCTCCCCCTCGCTCTCCCCGCCTCCCCTCGCTCTTCCCACCGCCTCCTCCCCCCCCCGCCGCTGCCGCCTCCTCCTCCCTCCCAAGCGCCGCCCTCGCTCTCCCCCCGCCGCCCCGATCCGCCTCCCCGCGCTCTCCCCCCCGCAGCCGCCTCCCCCCACCCCGCAGTCGCCTCCTCCCACCCCGCGCGCCGCCGCCTCCTCCTCCCTCCCACCCCGCGCGCCGCCTCGCCTCCTCCTCCTCCGCCTCACCACCTCCGCCCCACGCCGCCGCCGCCGCCTCCTCCCCTACTCCGCCAACCCTCGCGAAATCGCCCGGATCGGTTCGTCACCCACCCCCGAGTGAGCGCTGTGCTCTATTCGCCGCTCTCTCCGTCGCTCTCTCTCGCGCGAGCGCCTCCATCGAGGGGAGGGAGACAACCGACCGATAGATCTCGCCACCGGATGGGAGGAAGATGGCGATCCGGTCCGCCGCCCGATCGAGGAGATCAAGCCGGGCGTCGACCAGCCGGCGTTCGACACGCTGCTCTCCACGCCATGTCGCCCTTCAACGCCACACCCTCGCCTCCTCCTTGGCCACCGCTCTCCTTCCCGCGCCGCCTCGGCCACCTCTCCACCGGGCGCCACCGCCTTCTCTCCTCCTTTGTGCCTTCGTGGCCTCCCATTCTCCGCCTCCGCTGCCGCTTCCCACCGCATCTGCGCCGATTCTCCTCCACCGCTGCCTGCATCCTCCGCCTCCGCTGCCGCCCCTATCCCCTACGCCGCGCTCCCATCCATCGCCTCCGCGCGCTCCATCCTCCTCGCTCGGTGCCTCATCCACCTCCCCGCCCCACAAAATCCTCCTCCCCATCTCCTCCGCCCGCGGCCGCCGGCCCATCCACCCCCACCGCCTCCAGAAGCCCCCCAACTACCCCGTCTTGATGCTGCCCCTATCCAGGCCGTGTAGGTCTTGATGCATTAGATTCCTGTGAATGAAAATTGCACTTGGTGCTGCAAAAGGACTTGCTTTTCTACATGAAGCTGAGAAGCCAGTCATTTATCGGGATTTCAATACATCAAACATATTGCTAGACGAGGTAGGCCGTGTTTAAGTCTTTGATATTGTTAACATCACATGCCATTCGCCTGAAACTAAAATTCTGCGTGTTGTTACAGGATTTGGATATGTATAATTTTGAACAAACTTAAATTTGTTCAAGTCCTCCCCCCTCATGGACACTGCTTTGCTGATCATTGATCTAAGTTATGTTATTGTGCTGCAGCTAGGCGCTATGTTTTTGAGAGAGAATGGTTTCAAGCATGTTTTGTTTTTAGCTGGTGATAGAGCTCTTGAGTCATATCCTGCTGTGAGATTGCTCTCTTTATATTTAATTTCCTTTTGTTTCCTTGTGATTTCCCCTCCTCTTTTTTGCATTTCATTTTTTCATGTATATCTTTGAAATTTGGATGGTACGCTGTTGTAGGTTGTCCATTTCTGTTTCACCATAGTGCTTCTCTTTAGATCTTGAGAGAAATCAAGTGCCAACATTTTGTTATAACACAGTTAGTCATTTCATTCTGCACAAATTAGGGTGTTGCATATTATTATATGTACTGTTATACTTTTTTTGTTCTTGCTTTATTAATTATGATGTCAGTGTAGCACAAAGTTGTATGAGTATACTGTCCATATATGATCGGGATGTAAATTATGATAGATCCGAGCTTCAATTCTTCACATGTTAATGAACATGGGAGTTGTCTTTGCTACTTATATGGTATATTGGCATGCTTGTCTTGAGTCTTGATTTGCTAACTTGTGAGTTGTGACACAATCTATCAAGGGTAATGTACACTACTAATTCCTTTTTTTTCCCGTGAAGATGGGTATGGCTGATGCTATTGTGGATCTCGTGGGTAGTGGAACGACCTTGCGTGAGAATAATTTGAAGGAAATTGAAGGTGGAGTAGTTTTGGAAAGCCAGGTAAGCCTCAAAGCGAAATAGTTTTATTTGACATTTCTTTTATCAAAGAGAAGTTGTGCTCGTTTTATTATATATCCAATACTATGCAGGCCACATTTGTTGCAAGTAGGAGATCTCTTAACAGACGTCAAGGTGTGTTGGAGGTTACTCATGAGATGCTTCAAAGATTAGAGGCTCACCTCACAGCGATTGGGGAGCTAATGGTAATTCTTTATATAGTTTATGTTACATTTATACTAACTTAATTACTTTAACTTATCATACTTCCCATTATCTTATAAGGTCACAGCAAACATGAGGGGCAATAGTGCAGAAGAAGTGGCAATAGTGGAGATTTTGTTAAAAGTTTTGGTCTTTTATTAGCGGGTTTTGCGGGAAGAGAGATGTACCTGCAACAGCTGATGGCATGAGTCGCATAACACGCTTCATACGTTACACGTGGGAACTCAAGGAGCAAACAGAAAGTCAGGAAGGAATGGACAAAACCATTTCGTGAATCCAAAGAATGTTAGGGTATAAATCGAAAATGGTGAAATTGGAGTGTAGCCATGGAATTTCCTGAACGGTCTGGATAGTGGTGCAGTTAGTAGCAGTTGGGGGGACATTGGGACCTTTTTGTTCCGAGTCAAGCATCAGCTGCAAGTAGCCATTGAAATGGACATAAACCTAACCATGCAGTCATTAGCTATGTAGTACCTAATTATTCTGAAAATGCAAGGATGTATCATGGATTACAAGGAAATTTCAATGGTTGATCCCATCCGTGTTAAACCCCTCTTGTTGTGCTACTATTGACTCAGAAATTTCCGTGATTGCTTCTGTAGGAGTTCAGAATGGTGGGCCTTTAGTAGCTAGCTATTCATGTATGGAAGGCAAATATTACCTTCGAAACAATCCATAGAGATAATTCTTTGCAATTACCATGCTAGGAGAAATTATAAGACTCAAGAGGCACATAACCGATTGATCATGTTAGGAATAGTTGGGCTCCATGTTGTTGATTAGTTTACAATTTAGAGCTTATCAAAGCATTGAGATATGACATTCATGCATGATGTATGGCTTGCAGGTACTGAGAAAGTCCATTTATGTAGACCCTGCTTTGTCTTAGATTATGTCCTCTGAATTGTGTTCTCTTATTTGTGTGCCACTATGCATTACCAAACAACCTGAAGTTAATGTGTAGGGAGTTATCTACTATCTGTCTTTCTTTTCAAGTCAAAAGATTCCACTGAGTTAGCGTCAAGTTTTTTATTGTCCTTGTCATTAACTGCAATGTAGTCTACATATGTTTTATGAAAACCGAATCAAATTATATGCAATCATGATTCTCAAACATTTTTATTCTGGTTGCTGTACATAATACATTCTGCTCATTTAATGATTTAATGATCTGGCATATGAGAGTGCCCCAGATTTTTTTTGTGTGTTACTTGCTAATGCTAGCAATAACAGAGTACTAGAAGTTTAAATGCCGCTTTTGCATTTTTGATGCAACAGGATAAATTATTTTGCTTGTAGTGTGCAGCTCCCATTAGTTGTCTATAATCCTTGATGATTTAGCAATATAACTCTCTTGACTACATGATGCTTGCTTTAGTATAGTCTATGCGATAATCATAGCCTCTTGAAAAAAAAGGCACGATTGATTAGTAAGCTGATTTGTTGGTATAATGTGTCAAACTTTTACATTGTTAATTACTTGACTTGGCTGACAGCTTTGCATTATTCAGCATCAGCAAAATCTAGAGGAGCATGGACCATTGTCTTCAGCCTTTGATGGATCATCTCCAGCTTCTGCTATAGTTGCAGTTGACACAAATCTGAATACATCCACTCCTGACACTTATCGAGCACCACTTGCACCTTTGCCTTACAATGTGGGCTTGCCAGTTGCAGAAAACCCTGGTAAAAAACTTGATTATCTATGAGAATGAGTGATGATAATTAACATCTAATGGTAGTCATAGAAGCTTAGAGCTACCGATTCATGTGCACATTTGGAAAAGACAGACACTAAGAGCAAAATGGATGATCAGCAGGAATGTTTAAAGGTGGAGGAGTATGAGTCATGTGATAAAGGTGTTCCAGAAGATAAGCCTGATGAGGAGGATGTTTGCCCGATCTGTCTTGAAGGTTGTGCTTCTCTTGATCATAGGAACACTAATTCTTTAGATTGCTATGACAAGAATTGAATATTTGTTGAATACTATCTTTACTTGGTTGGTTATAGAACTGGATGCACATGGTTTTGCTACTCTTACTCTTGATCATAATATATGTATGAAGCAAAGATTGGATTGGAAAAGCCATCTCTCATTACAAATGGAGATTTCTTGCCATCTCATCGCCATGTCGTTTGCTTATGTGGTATGCATACTACTCTCATTTGTTCAAGGAGCATTCTTTGCTGCGTTTTCTACTGTTATTTGTATTTTCTCCTGTTATTTTTCTATGAAAAATGCATAATTTCATATGACTTTTATTGCGCATGTGGTCAGAAAATGAGTAGTACCGTGTCTTTATTGCTTGGAATGTTATGCTGATTTTAGAGATTGCATTGTTAGAAATGAATCGAGGTCTGGAGGTTTGGCTATTCGGTTATATTAGTCAACTTCTTCTTTTGAAGCTATGTTATTAGCTTGAAATTTTTTATTCATGATACTCCAATTCGACAATTATAAATTTTGTAAGTTTGGGGATAGCACTTTCTTACATCCAAATAGAAATATGCAAAAATTCGACAATTATAAATTCTTACTTGGTACACACTACAGGTTCCGATCAACTACACAATAGAACAGCTTAATGTTGCATTAGATAGATTGTACTACAGTTATCAGGTAACAAAAAGTTGATATTTATTATTCAGTTTGAGATCATATTTGATAGTATACATCACTTTTATTTGGTTTTCCGTTGCAACGCACGGGCACCTTACTAGTAAAATAATAATACTGAGTTGCTCATCTCTAAAATCATGAAGACTCCCTTTTAATTAATGATTAACAATAATTGTGTATAAAATCTTCAATATTCACCTATACAATACAAAGTTTCGAATTGCTTTTGGATTAAGAAATTCTTAAACCTAAATAGGGGATCGTTAATCTTTATCCCAAATAACTGCCCTCAGGATGATGTTAAGCCCTTAATATTTATCCTAAATCCCAATCCTGCAAGAAAAAGCATAAAATAATAGTTCTTGTGCAAATAGCACCCTTAACTAAAAATTTTTGCTAAAACACAACTTTGCCTCCAAAGTAATCCTCCAACCATCACCCCATCCTACAATGATTGACAATAATTGATAACACAAAGTGCAACTTTATCGAAAGAACCCCGTTAATTCATAACTCACATTTTTTTAGTAAATTGCAACCATCGGTCATCTCTAATAAGTTTGTTAATCATCAAAATAATGAACATACTCCAAATCATAAATGGTTAAATGGTCAACTCCATACCTTAGTTATAAGAATTTTGGATTCGATTATCTGGCAGTTGAAACTCTCAGGCAATCTCTCTAAGTTGTCCATAAGTCTTGCCTAACTCGTGAAGCTTCCTTGATAAATATAAATCAATACGAAGGAAGTTATAAATTAAAAGATCTAGCCTTAGCATTCCCCACTCGTCTATGTTTGACCACTTTCCATCATCACAATGGCAGGATCCTAGGAGTATTCTTTTACTCTTAGTTCCTCCTTATTCTAAATTTTTCCCTCATGGTGAAGCTGTCCATTCACCTTCTTTTGCCCAATTCTTCTGACTCAATGCCTACCTCGCACTAGCTCCAACCATCTATCTACTCGCAAATTAGGACAAAGTAAATAAGCTCAAATTAAATTGAACTGAACTTTTGCTGTTATTTGGATTTATTTGGTCTTTTTTTCGCTCATGGTGCAATTAGAATCAGAAGACTCGAAGAAGCAACGAGTTCGAGCAGAATCAAGACTTGGGTAAAAGTAAAGGCGCAAGAATTCAACATCACTGACTGAGATGGCTTTGAGTTGAATCGAAGCCGTAGTGAACCAAGCAAGGCAAGTCATCACTTGATCATGTTGATCCTACATTTTACGAAAATTATGTTCTTTCAAATTATTAAAATGCATGCTTAATTGGTTATGCAAACTTATGTCAAAACTTAAGGTAGTTACTTGCCTACATAATATTGTTACTGTGACATTCCTTTTTGCTTGATTTAACTAATCCTTATCACCCTAGATAGTAATAATAACTTTACTAGCTAAGTCATAGTTAATGCCAATCAAGTCTAAGCCTAGGGCATTAAATTGCCGTGCTCATTACTCTTCAAACATGCAAAATTATTTCTAGGCAGTCATTGGGTGTAAATGACTGATAATTTGGTACAGCTTATTTTATGCTTCTCCAAACCCTTAAAACCTGCTTTACCTGTCTGGGTGGATGGTAAGAGAGGATGGTGTGGAGGTAACACGAGAACTTGTGGTTTGTGGTAAGAACCGTTCAGACGAATTAAGGACTTAATCTTGTGATGGCCTCCTCGTGTAAAATTGTACTACCACAAGCTGACAAAATGTAGGCTTCGCTGAATAATTTACCAGACCCCTGAAGTCATCTCACAAGTAGAGGAAAGGAATGGAACATGTAGGAGGACAGTGAAGGTCCGGCCTGAATGGTAACCAAGTGTAGGGTGATGTTTGCTAGATAGGGTGGCGTTGTGGAGAGTGGAGTACTCTGGACTGTGCCAGCCGCTATGGTGAAACATCCCGCAAAACCTATGGGACCCACCCATGCGGGAACAGCCCATAGGGGTGAGATGCTAAGGGGCATGGTATTGGAAAGACCTCGTGATGATCTCTTGATCTGCGTGACTAAGGAATCATGTAGGCCTGTCGGGTTGATTGTCTCTTATGGATAAAGATTTACAAACTCTGCAGAGTCTAAACTATTCGAATAGCCGTACCCACAGTCAAGGGTGGACATGGGAACTTCTTCGAGTTAGTTCTATTTCAAAAAACCTTTTTAGACGGGAAAAAAATCTATCAGAGGGAAGTACTTTGACTTTAACTTTTCCTAGAGGGACGTACTCTGGTGGTGATAAAAACTAGCATTGGTGGAGGTAACCATGCATTGTAAAAGGTGGATGTAATCTGTGCTTCTATTACTATTGCATTCTCATCAAGAATTTTATAAAAATCTAATTCGGTTAAAACTGCTAAGTCTCAGGAGATTTATTATATATTGTATTTTCCAAACAATGCTTTAGCAACTAAAAGAACCTCAAGCCTTCCTTTCACAGCCTTGCATGTATTATTATTGCATTCTGTGTGGTGACCTGTTAAGTACGAGTGTACTCACTCTTGCTTAATTCCCATCATTCAGTTAGTCAGGAGGAAGGAAATCAAGCCCTACGATGTTTCAAAAAGGGTCGACAGATCTGGTATCCACGAGGCCAAGAACTAGGTTGCAAAACCCCAGTTGGCTGCCTGTACGAAAGTTCTGAGGGTCCCACCTTTGTGAAGTTTCCTCTGCTGCGTCCTTTGTTTTTGGCCTATTCGGCCCATGTGTAAGTTACTACTGTATAAAGTACGCTTCCGCATAATATGTTTTTGATATACAGTGATGTATCTGTGAGCACTATCTATTGATCCAGGGAATAGTGCAGTGGAATCATAGAGAATCTGGGTTACTAACCCAGGGTCCGACAGAGCTGGTATAAGAGCATATCAAATGTAGGTCGTAACCTTAGTTAGCATGGCCATTGGCTTAATGACTAAAAGAACTTCGTTAAAACCTACTTGCAAAAATATAAGCCCTATTGCTTCGTCTCACCCTTCCTAGAAAATCTCTCCTTTGTATATCTTGCCTTGGCTCAGATTTGAATTCTAGAAGCTCTCTTACCTCAAAATTCAAAATTTTAGGTTTCCAGGACTCTCCCTGAAAATTCTTCCGAGACCCCACCTTGGGCCAAAGTTTAAATTGAAAGTTTTGTTGAAAAATTTATTTATCCTTGGAAACTTGAAGTATCAAAATTATCTACGAAGCTCGTTTTAAGAAACCTGATACTCAAGAAAGTTTTCAAAATTTTGAATTCCTTCCTAGTTACTCCCAAGACCCTCTTTGGACTCTCCGACATATATATGAAAGTTGTTGGATTTATATCAGGCCTTGGGGAGAGACAATGGTGTAAGTCTTTGAGATAAATCTTGATGTATTTATGTCAATTGGTAGAAAGAAATTTCCAAAAGAGAAATGGCTGGAGCAATTTAAATGTTGGATTGACTAGATGTTGGATTAGCCAAATCAGTGGAGAAAAAAAACCATATGTCGTGATTTCTCTAATAGGTATGTACAAATCTTAGTGGATTCATGTCAAATCTTAAGAAAAGTCAAGGGTATAAACTTTTGGGTGAAGAAAATGGTCAGATTTAAATACTTGGATTAAATAAGAAGGTGAGCCAATTTTAATAATTGAATTGGATAAATAGGAGGACTTACTTAAATAGATTGGACTGGTTACATAAGTAGACCGATTGAATTCCAGAAAGAAAGGAAATGTAATCGTGATTGTCGGTAAACAATGTGGATTTCGGAAGAATAATTACATGTTGGAATAATAGGATAGAGTTAATTACTGAAAGGATTACTGGATTATCCGAGAAATTGGAAAGAATGGTAATAGCCATTGAAATTGCAAAATTGACTAGCAACCTTATTCCTGGTGGATGATTATGAACAAGGCGATAAAAAAATTGCGGATAGAAAAATTGATTACTTGATGAACGGATTATAAATATGCATCAATAAGGGAGAGGATTGAAATATCAAGGACCCATGATACAAATGGTGGATCAGGGTAATGGAAGTATCAACTGGGATATAAAGTTGAATGGATTGAGCAATAACAATCCCAAAACTGAGTTATAATGTTTGGTGAAGCTTGGAATTCATAGGGCATAGATGATCCTAAATTGATGGAACCTGGGAGTTCATAAGGGATAAATAACCTTGATTTGATTGTTGAAACCCCGGATAATGCAATAAAAATTATATGATGAGTGGATCAGATAAATGATAACACTTGCTGATTGAGAATCTTAAATAGCAATAATGTTACAAATTAAGAGATAGAAAGAGATAGCCTGGATTTAATCAAGGAGAAGTGGAGTTAATAAGGCCATAGGTTATAAGCCTAGGAATGAAGAATCATGGGGATACATTAATTCATGGATTAATGTTGGAGAATGCTAGAGTATATTTGCAAAAAGACTTAATTTCAAAAATTCAACTATTTTTGAAACCACCTTTGGAAAAAAATAGCCTTGCTATAAAATTCTATGTACATTGCATATCTCCCTTACAGAGAAACCTAATTTTAAAAAATTTGTTTAGAATCCATCCCCAATACTTGAAAACCCAAGAAACTTAATTCCCAATAATTTGTTTTTCCAAACTAAAGCTTGGGAACCTACTCACTTTGCAAAACCTAAAGAAACCTACCCTTGAAAAATAAAATGTTTCCGAAAGCCATACCCCAAAGTTTTCTATTTTCAAAACCATAATGAGAAGCTAGAGCTTCATTACCCAGGAGCACCCTTCTACGCTCTCCTCCCACTACTGTTGTCCACAAAAACAAAAAAGAAATTTGATTTTCCTCTTTCCTTTCCCCGTACTTCAAAAACATAAGTTCAAAAGACATCATGAAGGCTCGAGAAGACCTGGTGGCCTTGCACTCGATGAAGCCTAGTGTTCCGGATCATGCTCCTTCTTGTGTGTGCTTTTGCGCTTAGATGTTGCTTCATTGCGAGATTTTATTTGGCCCTGTCTACTGCCTTCTTGTTCTCGGGCGTCGTACTTTGCAGTTGTAGGAAAAGCCTGTTTATAAAAATTTGGTGGTTCTGTGTGGTTGGCGTGTCGCCCCAGTTCCCTGGGTGCGCTCTCCTCAGTTGGATTAGAATATCTCATCCCTACGGATCTCTCCGTACCTCATACTATTTCCCTCTTATCCTTATTGTTGAAAACCCCATCAGGCTTTCAAGTAAGAGGTAGCTGAGTCAAGGCAACCAGAGCGAGGAAGTCCAAAAGGAATAGCACCTCAAAGGGAGACAATGGCATAAAAGTTTCAAACTACGGAAAGGATTCAGACTCAGTCCCCTATCTCATAGTGGGCCCGTCAATTAAGTTACTGTGCAGCAAATGATGACCAAACCCAAGGCGACTACTACTAGCCGAAGTAAGAAAAGGAGGCAGATAGTTGATGCCCGCCATAACTATACGTACAAGCTGCCATCCAACCGTACTCCGCAAGTATGGTCAAAAGGAAGCTATCACAATAGAAATATCACCAGTCCAGCAACCAGAAAATCTCAAGAGGACATCAATTGCTTGTGGTGCAGAGATGTTGGCCACTATGCTAATAGATGCTCTCGGAGGAAACAAGGCAAGAAAACCAGATGTTTTCGTCATAACAGCATAGGAAACCCTGCGGGTAAATGTCCCCAACCAAAATTGGAAATACAGGGAAATGATGTCATTACCACCAACCTCGACTTCAGCACATAAGAGCTTACCAGCATCAAGTGCCCCCTTAGGAAGATTGGCAAGAATGCCACATGTTTCCTCTGCGGCATCATAGGTGTAACATCCTGATTTTTGGGGATTTTTAAAACCTTAAATTTAAAAATAAATTTCTGGGATTTTCCTGAATTTAAAACAAAGCTTAAATGGATTTTCAAAAATTTAAAAGAATTTTATATGATTAAATTAAACATCAACATTAGCTGAAAATATTTTAATTAAGTTTCTTGTGTCACAAGAAATTTTCTGGAATTTTCTAAAATTAAATTAAGCTTCAAATGATTTTTAGAATTTTAAAATGATTTAATCTGAGTAAAATAAACATCAAAATAAGTTGAAAATATTTTATTTGGATTCTTCAGGTCTCAAGGAATTTTCTGGTATTTTTGGTGAATTTTTGGGTTTTATTTGCTATATTCTAGAGCTTCTTTTCTTTTATTTGAATTTCTGGAAAAGAAAAAGGAATTAAAAATTTTCCCACCGCCCGATCATTCCCCGCGCCACGTGTTGCTCATCCCCGCGCCCGCGCGCGCGCCGTCGACGCCTTCTTCCCGCGCGCGCCGCGCGCGCGCTCGCCGCCGATCCGGTAGCCTCCACGTGTCGCGCATCCGCTGCCGCCACGCGGCACCAGCCACACCACTGCGCGCGCCTCGCCTGCTGCCTCAACCGCCCGATCCATCGCTCCCCGCGCTGTGGCTTCATCGTGGCCGTTCGCGCCCGCGCCCGCGCCGTAAACCCTAACCCTAACCCGACCGACCGCCCACAGCCGTCCGATCTTAACCACATGGCCGCATCCCAGCCGTTTAACCCGCGTCCAAGCCGTCCCCGTACCGCGTTCGATCAGCCCGCCTCGGTTCGCGTGATAAATACACCGCCCCCCCTCGGTTCGCGTGCCTCGCCTTCGCCCTCGCCGTTGCCGCCGCCCCCGCCTCCTCGCGCTTGCGCCGCCGCTGTAGCCACCCCACCGCCGTCCGCAACGTCGCCGGAGTCGCCACGTCACCGGAGCCTCGCCCTCGTCGCCGTCCCGCCACGGTGAGCCCGCCGCCGCCGCTGCGCGTCGCCCTCGCGCGCCGCTCGCCTCACCGCGCTCGCCTCGGTCGGTCGACCCGCTCCGCTCCGCGCGCCGCGCCAAGCGCGCGCGCCGCGTCGCGGCACACCGCCACGTCCGCCGACGGCCGACGCCCGCCTCGCACCGCCTCCATCCGAGCCGCTCATCCAGATCTGAGCGAGCGGCCCGGATGCAGCCACGCGTCGACGTCCCCGCCGTCCGATCCGGTCGCCGCTGCCTGCGCTGAGCCCCTGCCATGTCAGCCATAGCTGACACGGCAGACACGTCAGCCCTAGCCGACGTGGCATGCCACGTGTCGGCCACGTCAGCCGAAACCGCTTCCCTGAAGCCACGTCACCACCGTGCCACGTGGCAGCACTTGCGCATGCCACGTTGGCCAGCCCTGCCGCGTCAGCACCCTCTCTCCCCCGCGTGCACTATTTCATGCGCCGCGTTCACCGTGGACCAGACATTCTGTGGATCGGGTTCACAGCATAGTGCTATTTTTTATTTTTTCCGAATTTCCTTTAGGATTTATTTTCCGAGAGCCCGTTCTCCTCCGTCCTAGCTCCGATTGACCCCGTTCTTTTTTCTAAATTTATCTAAAATCGAGCTCTAGCTTTTGGTTCTGGTTTTGTGAATTTTGGAGTTCATTTGCTTATCATTTTATGTGTTTCTTTGGTTTCAGTCGTTTTCTCTCTCGCTAGATTCGGATTCCGGAGGAGCAGGTTTCGCGCTCAAGACCAGAGTACCTCACGAGCATAACCAAGGCAAGTCGTGTCCTTTGATCATGTTGAACCCAGTTTGCAATCTATTATTTAATTAATTTATTTTAAATTACATTGCATCGCTATTTTTATTCAAACACTTGTACTGGTAGTTATCGTCCCAATTGAGTTTATCCCTCCTTGATATTTTGGAATGCCATGATGCCATTGTCACCATAGGTTGGGAAATTTACTAGTGATATTAGATTATTGTCACATGGGTTGGTACGATAGAATTGCTTAGATTTGCTTAAGTTTACGATTGGGTTATCATCACATGTGATTTATCAATTTGACTTAATGAGATATGGAACTGTGGTTGGTGCCACGTATATTAAAATTTGTGCCATGACGTTGGTGCGTCATCGGCGGTGGTTATATAAACTGGTTTTGCACTCGGGCGAGTGATCGTGCAGTAAAGGGGGGAAGTGTTGGAGCACTTCGAGGGATGTGGTAGTCTCGCCCGGGTAATATTAAGGACTTAACTTTGTGCGCCTTTGATCTGAGTTTTACTGTGCAAACCACATGTCTAGTATGGGATGGACCTGGCTGACTAATTTGGGAGGTTCCAACTTTAATCTTGCCATTGAGATGAACATGGTTGCTGATTTCCATGTGGCGCAAGGGGGGTGTGATGCGAAACGCTAGCGGGCGGATTCAGTTGTAACTGAACTTTGTAAAGACCTTGTTGTGATTTCCTTAGCGCAAGGCTAATCACATCGTGTGGGTACAGTTGTGCAACCTCTGCAGAGTGTAAAACTATTCGAATAGCCGCGTCCTCGGTCATGGACAATGCTCGGTGATTTCACACGAGGGGTAGTTATTTGTGAAAACTCGTGAATTGTGGTTGGACAGTGGATGGTTAGTCTACTGTTGGTTTAGCTTATGGATGGGAGTTCCATAAGTGGTTGGTTTAGCTTGTGGATGGGAGGTCCGCAAGTGGTTATGTCAATTCCTTTGATTATCATTTATTATCATTTTATTTAAAGTTCGCTTTCAATCTATTTACTGTATTTACCTTTAAATGTCTTTTATGCAAATTAACCTTTCAGCCATCCTTTGGTAAGCCTTGCATACTATACTGCATTCCTTTGTTACAAACGACTTGTTGAGTACCAATGTACTCACGGCTTTATGCCCAATGTTGCTCAGTTGAGGAAGAGGAGTATCACCAGTAGGAGGTTCCAGAAGGAGAGTACTTCGACGACTTCGCGGATTAGGCTTCGTTCTCCACTCGATAGCCTGTGGGCTTGTCGATTGGCCACTACGCTTTATTTTGAATTTCCGCTGCTACTTTTGTTAAGCCTTTGGGCCAGTTTATTGTAAGCTTGACCATAAGGTCGTACCTTTTGAGATTTATCGATATTTGAGCTTTTCCTTTATTTTATCGTGTATATGGTTGTGATGACATCTATGTTTAACTGTGTGCACTAGCATAATCCTGGGACTAGTGCAGAATACACAGGGAGTCCGGATTTGCATATTCGGGTCTCGACAATAGGACACTATGCAAACAGATGTTCCCAAAGGAAGAAAAGCAAGCAAACCATGAGAGCCATCACCACTAGCCTTGGCCTTAGCACGAGGAAATGTTTTACCCCTGAGTGCACCCCCAAGGGACAAACGGTGCCAGCCAAAGTTCTGCTATTAGGCCCTGAAGCTCTGCCAACTACTAACTATGATGAATGTGGCAAGAAAGGACATGACGCCCAAGTATGTCCTCTCACCACTGGTGTCCTGTTGGCCTGGCCTGATACTGGGGGTGCTCCTCGTCCTGCTCCTAGGGCAGGAGTCCGATCTGGTGTGGATCCTAAGTTGAAACGAACTGGGGTCGGGGCTTGTCTCTGGGGGCACTTGCTAGCATAGTGTCCTGGCTCATGACACTTGAAGCAAGTGATGGATGCTGCTGGATTGGTGCTCCTCTGCTCTGACCACCTGATCCACTGGGACGTTGTCCTGACTGCTGCGGATGCGACGCTGGGACCAGGGTCTTGAAGACTAGCTGCTACTGTGGTACTCGTGCAGGCTAATAAGAACCAAAACGGGGCCTCTGAGACTGGTATAGCTTTATCCACCATATACTGAAAACTGACATAGTCATTGCCCACTACATGTACTTTTAATCCGGAGTTCAAGCCCTTCTTGAATCTCCTTTGGTGAGCGGCATCTGTGGCTACGTCCTCTGGCGCGTAGCAAGCTAACTGAGTGGATTTATTGAGATATTCACTCACTGATATGTTCTTCTGCTGCAGCTCTCTAAACTCCTCCTTCATCTCGATCACCCCATCCAGGATATGAGCGTGATGGAAAGTGGCTGCAAACTCTGCCCAAGTGATGCTGTTCTGGTCCTCATAAGCGGTGCAGTAGTTCTCCCACCACTCTGTTGCGGCTCCCTCGAGCTGGTGTGCTACATACAACGCCTTCTCTCTATCTGTGCACTGGGCCAGGTTCAGTTTCTTCTCAATTGAACGAATCCAATCATCTGCCTCCAAAGGCTCTGAAGAACTGGAGTAGGTGGGTGGTCTCGTCCTCATGAACTCTGCATAGGTGGACTGCTAACGTGCTGCCTGAGGTGCTACTGCCTCCTGGTGCTAACGCTGCATCACAACATTCATGTTCTGCATCATTGCTTGCATCATCTGTGTCTGTGCCACCAAGAATTGACTGAGGGCGGGGTCTAAGCTCGGTGGAACTGGCTGCGCGACACTGTTCTCTGGATCCTGGTTTGCCTGGCTGCGGCCTGAAGAGTTCCTGGTGTCAACCATCTTGCTGCTGCTTTGAAAAGGGAAACCACTGCTGATTTTCCAAAGGTACAAAGATGAGAGGGAAAAAGCATAGGTAAGGAGGGTAAATTCGTCTAAGGGGGTTTTCTCTAATGGCAATTTAAACTGACAATTAGTCGAAAAAGGCTAAAAACAAAAACCGGGGAAAATAACTCCAATAAAATTTTGATATGATTGCAACATAATGCTTTTAAAGGCAAGATTTTGTAGCTCACATCACACACAACTGCAAATAAAATCCAACATTCTACTCACACTATCTAATCTAAAGGCTCCCACTCGGGTCCTGACAAATAGGGCTCACTACTCTCATCCTCCGAATTGCTATAGACAACCCACGAGTTGCGAACTGGTGGTGACTGCTCTTCGACTGGGGCTGGAATGAAGTGACGAAGGTACTCCTGTCAGTTGCCGGTGATGCGTCGTCTCTCCTTCGGGCTCGGTGGTGTAGGCGACGATAGAGGTACTGACGTCTATGGTCGGGGCTTTTCCCTGACTGGTTTCGGCAGACTGGGGGTAGCTCCATAGTGCTCCTTGAACTTTCGGATGAGTCTGGACATGTTGATCTTGTATAATTTGCAAAGTCGTCGGATGGCCTTGTGAGTAGCTCCTTGTGTTGATCATTCTCCACAAGCTCTGGTACTTTTGAAACTGTGGTGTAAAACTTGCTTGCCGACTCTCGTAGTGAAGTACAACTTGGTGATGCTCTCGATGCATTGACCTTTCTCTTTCTCGTCCTTGGTGAGGTAGATGGGTGATCTCTTTAATCCAAAGCTCCGCAACAGGACACGAAGAAGTCCTCTCCATCCTCCCGTCTAGCTAAAAGAAGCTTGGGACATCTAATGCATTTTATAAAGAAAAGATCAATTTAAAGATTTGTGAAAACAAATGTTATGAGAGTGAGGCGAAGAACGAGAATCCTTAAGAAAGAGGTAAGAAGATTGAGATATTACTAAGTATTCAATTCGGTTGGTTTGATTTATAAAATAAGTTTTTGGGCTAAACGACCATTCTCACTAGGGTTTCGTCCTACAGTCAATCTGGCTCTGATACCATCTCTGTCGAGACCCGAATATGTAAATTCGGACTCTCTATGTAAACTGCACTAGTCCAGGATCACACTAGTGCAGACAGTCAAACATAGATGTAATCACAACCATACACATGTTAAAATAAAGGAAAAACTCAAATATCGATAAATCTCAAGGGTACGACCTTATGGCCAAGCTTACAATATCTCTAGCCAGAAGGGCTTTAAATCTAGCAGTGGAAATCCAAAATAAAGCGTAGCAGCCAATCGACGTGCCCATATGCTATCGAGTGGAGAACGAAGTCCTAATCCGTGAAGTTGTCGAAGTACTCTCCTTCTGGAACCTCCTGCTGATAATACTCCTCCTCCTCAACTGAGCAACATAGGCGTAAAGCCGTGAGTACATTGATACTCAGCAAGTTGTTTGTAACAAATGAATGTAATATAGTATGCAAGGCTTATCAATGGAGGACTAAAAGGTTAATTTGCATAAATGATATTTCGAGATAAATATGATAAATAGATTGAAAGCGAACTTTAATGAAAACAATAATAATAAGTAATCAATGGAATTGAAGTAAATCACTTGTGGACATCCCATCCACCAGCTAAGCCAAAAGTGAACTACCTGTTCACGAAACAACCATAAACCACAAGTTTAAACGAAATCACTACCCCTCTGTGAAATCACCGAGCATTTTCCATATCCGGGGACACGGCTATTCGAATAGTTTTAGACTTTGTAGAGGTTGCACGACTGTACCCACACGATGTGATTAACCTCAATCTAAGGAAATCACAACAAGGCCTTTACAAAGTTCAATTCCAATCAAGTCCCGCCTGCTAGGGTTTTGCATCACACCCCCCTTGCGCAACATAAAAATCAGCAACCGTGTTCATCACAATGGCGAGATCAAAGTTGAAATATCCCAAATTAATCAGTCAGGTCTATCCCATACTAGACATGTGGTTTGCACGATAAACCTCAGATCAATGGCGCACAAAGTTAAATCCTTAAGTCTACCTGGGCGAGGCTACCACATCCTAAAAAGTGAACCTGCACTTCCCCCTTTACTACACAATTAATCGCCTGAGTGAAAACCAAGTTTGTATCACCACGCCAATGACACACTAATGTCATGGCACAAATTTTATAATAGTGGCACCAACCACGGTTCCATATTTCATTAGATCAAATTAATTATTCTCATACGATG
Organism: Melocanna baccifera; assembly: GCA_036346265.1. Lineage (NCBI taxonomy): Eukaryota > Viridiplantae > Streptophyta > Magnoliopsida > Poales > Poaceae > Melocanna > Melocanna baccifera. The sequence continues at coordinate 9,320,681 of CM070707.1, read as the reverse complement.
ATAAACCCTTTCGTGAAAGTAAGTAAAACTAAGCATTCTAATCGTGAAACCTCTGTGATATTAAGCATAGCATCACTGTTCAGTTTCCCAACCTAAGGTGACAATGGCATCATGATGTTCAAAGTAACGAGTGATTAATGCAAATAGGACAGTAACTACCAATTACAAGGGTTTGTAATAAATAGCGATGCAGGATAATTTAAAACAAAATAAATAAATAATAGATTGCAAACTGGGTTCAATATGATCAAAGGACATGACTTGCCTTGGTTATGCTCAGCGAGGTACTTGGGGTCATCTAGTGTAGCTCCTGCTCCTCCGGAATCAGAATCTAACGAGAGAGAAAACGATCAAAACCGGGTGCATGGGAAGGAAGAGTTCACGGTGGACCGGGTCCATGGAGTAGTGCACTAGGGCTAACATAGCATGCGCTGGTGCTGACACATGGCATGCTGATGTGGCGGCTGACGTGGCAGCTGACGTAGCACTTGGGATCGACTAGGGCTGACGTGGCGCTGACATGGCATGACATGTGGCGCTAGGGCTGATGTGGTGGCTCGGGTGTGGCGGCGGCGCGGCTGGATCGAACGGCTTAGAAAGTGTCGCATGGACGCATCTGAGCCATTGGTTTGGATCTAGATGAGCGGCTGGGATCGAGGCAGATGACCGCTCGAAGCTTGACGCGCAGCCCGGGCGCGCGGTGCGAACCATCACGGCGGACGTGAGGCGCGGGCTCGGCACCGGGCCGAGGTGGGACGCGGACACGAGTGCACACGGGGCGTGGGTGGTGCGGTTCGGCGTGGGTCGCGCACGCGGGCGACGGCCAGGGCGATGCGGCGGTGATCGGCGACGGGGACGGAGGGAGGCGGCGGTCGGCTGATCGGCGGAGAAGGCGGAGGACGGGGCGATGCCGGTCGACAGGGATGAGGATGGCGGGAGGCGTCGACGGACATACGGGGACACTTCAGATATACAGTCCGACCTTTCCAGATTTTGTTGCTAAAGCACATCCTTATGCTGGTCGATATACGGGGACACTTCAGTCATATGTTGCAAGACCGTGAAATAGGCTTGGTCGATATCTGGAGTGATTGCTTTCCTTCCGATGGTTCTGATACCCATGAGCCTCCCCTTATGGCAAGATTGAGGCACACCTATCATTCAATCTAAGCCATATAATCGACACAGAAATCAATAACCTCTTCGTTTGCATAACCTTCGACAATGCTACTCTCCGGCCAAGATCAATTATGTATATAGGACTTGAGAATTCCCATGAACCTCTCGAACAAGTACATACTGTATAGGAATACGGGCCCACATATTTTTATCTCCCACACAATGTGAACAATGAGATTGTAACATCCCAAAAGTGTGGATTAATGTATTTGCAAAATTAACAAAAATCTTTTTCTTAATTGTGGTGAGCTTCAAAATTTTGTTTAATTGAGCTCTTGATTTGGAGTTTCTGGCGGCAAAAATTTAATCAAAACTTCAAAAGCAAGAATCAAGATTTCAAGAATCAAAATTTGAATTCTCAAAAACCCTTGGCAATTCTAAATCTAAATTCTGAAAATCAAAGAATTTAAATCAAGAGTGAAGATTGAAGTTAATCATTAAATTTTTATTACCGAATAAAATTAATCACGGACTTATTTGCAAAAGTCTAAAACTCATTTGGCACTTAATCAGATCAGTAAGAAAATTTAATCGTTTAATCCCAAATATCAGCAAAGCTTCTTTGGGCCCAGTCCTTTTCTTTCTGGCCCGGCCACCCGGTTCCTTTTTCCCTTCTCCCCTAATCCCTCTTCTCCACTCCCCTTCCCTGTTCAACGCCGCCGCCAGGTCCCTTTCCCTTCCTTTCTTCTTTCTCCAGCCCGGCACCCTTGCTGCTCCACCCTTTTTTCCCCCTGCGCTGGAACAGCAGCCTTCGGCCCAGCCTCTTCCCCCTGGCTCTGGCGCCTTTCCCTCCATCTGGCCCCTTCTCCCCTCTCCTTCGGCCCAAGCTGCGCTCGGCGTTCTGCCGCCTCGCCCCAGGTTTGCGCGTCGTCCCTGGTTTCCCTGTCACCTCAAGCCAACAGCACCTAGTCACCAGCTTCAATGCTCCACCGGCCTAGCACTGAAGCCGCCGCCCTCGGCAGTGTCGCCTTCGAGCACCCGTACCCCTATCGCTACCCCTCCGCCTGACTCGCCTGCAAACGCCGCTCGCACCAATTGATGGCTCAGTGCTACGCTTCAATGCCGCACGAGCCTCAGCTTGAATGCACTCGCACCGTCCGTTGCCCCACCTGGCCTTACTCCCTGGGAGCAACTTCATTTCTCCCAAGCAACCAGCCCTCCCTCCTTAGTTTATGAAGGCCCGAGCCTCCCAGAGAGTTTCTTCCAGCCTCTCCCCTTCGCTCCCCTGTAAGCAAAGCGCCACCAAACCATTCCGAGCTCACCGGCCGATACCACTTCTCTGGCAAGCCTCACGGCGAGCCACCTGCGTCCCGTTGCGCCCCCTGGCCTCTTCTACCTCTCCCCTAATTTGATTGAAGTGGATATCGAGATTCGCCGCCACGGCCGTTTCCCCCTCCGATTCCCTGCGGTGGACGCGACTCCTCAGCACCACGAAGCTCCTCCAACCGCCAGCGAGTGCTCTACCTGACCGAGGTGACCCCTCCATGTGAGCCACCCATCGGTGCCTCAAGCTCCTATCGTCGGCCCGCCTCAGCACCTCCCAGGCCAAGCCGCCGCCACCGGTGAGTTCCTTGGGGTCTCCCCTCACTCACCCTCACCTCCATTTCATTTTCTCTCCTTCCCTCCGCTCACTGGTGTTTCCTCTGGTTTTGTCACCACCAACCGTAACCACCGCCTCACTGCCGGCCGAAGACATTGCTCCAGCCTCCTCGTCCCAGGGACAACCTATGCCGACAGTCGCCGTTGCCCCTCCGGCCATTCCCCGACAACAGCGCTACCTCCCAGGAGAGTGCCGCACCCCTCCTTGCTCCTTCCGGCCGAGCCCCTCCTCCCAACAGCCCTTGTCTCGCCCTTCTTCCTCTTTGAATGACAGGTGTGCCCCACTGTTATGTGTGTGCAGCTATGGTTGTCACTTGTATAATTGCCTAACATTGCTATCTAGTGACAATTTGTATTACAAATCTCAGTGGTCAAGTTTGAAAATGGTATTAGAATTAAGATGCAATTTACAGGATTAAACAAAATTATGCTCGAGAATCAAATAAAACTTTGTGAAAGAATCTATTAAGCTCTCATAACTAATCTTCCAATATTTAGCCTAATCTTGTTATGTATCAATGCTAAAGTTTATTGAGCAATAGCACTTGATTAGTGAGTCAACCAAACCCTAAAACGTGCCGGGACTTTGATTCACTCGTCGCATATCTTCCTCTCTGAAGTTAAAACCTCTATCGCGAATCAATTCTATTTACAATCTTGCTGGTAAGAGTAATCCTCAAAATATGAATCTATCAATTATTCCATAAAGAGGAAGCATATGTGGTATTTGATTCCGGAATTAGGACTTTGCTTAAGCTAGTGCCGATTAAATGACTTGTATCTCTATGTACAAGATTGTTAAGGCGGAAATAGCTCATAACCATCTTTCCGAATTATCTAGTGTTTATCTTGCTATTTTTCAATACTAAAAGGAACAACAATAATCAGCAAATATTGTAAACTAAGCCTATTGAGAAAGTAGCCTTCAAAAGATTTATCAGTCAAGAATTTGCAAAAACAATCACTCTGGAATTATTACCCAAAGTTTAAAAATGCAGGACATCTTGAGATGGAACTTGAATCTTTGTGCCAATAATATCGACACTCTCAAATATTACTCCTAATCTCTATCAGAAACTTGAATTAATTAGCATCTTATCCTTCTCCCTGGACTTAAATCCACTAATGCAATCTCGTCTAATTAAAACTTGACTCGTCAAATAGCGATATCATACACCAACAAAATCATTGAGTCACCTTTTATAAAATAGTACCAAAAGCTAAGATTTTATATCATCTCTTGTGTCCTTATCTTGAAAACATATTTGCTAAAGCAAACCTAGCTTATTAATTTAACCATTCCCTTCTTCACATGAAATATCATTATACAAATTGCTCATTTACTAAACCTGTAAGCCTTCCTTTCTATATGGAAGCAAAATAATTGTAAGTCTAATTTTCAATATCTTTATATGATATAAAGATACAAACGTCTGTTGGGCATAAGAAACTATTAAATTTAAATAAAGGAATATTGCTCTCTACCCCCAACTAGCTTACCTTGGAATAAATTGTCCAAATATTGTGATACTAAAGCATAAGGTGTCTTTCACTAAATTAATGCTATTAACTAAAAATATTGCTAAAACGTATCTATGCATCCAAAATCCTCTTATCATCCTCCAGTAATTGGAAATAATTGAATATGTGCAATATTATCTTGTAACTCATGTTTCCAGTAAATCGCCACCCTTAATCCACTCTAATAAGTTTGCAGATTACTAACTTGTTTTTAACCCTAATGGGATAAATAACCAAAACTCTAAATTACAATTAAATCTGGAAAATACCTAATTGCAAGGATCTGACAAATCACCTCCCCAGGCAATCTTTCTAAAGACACATAAGTCCTGGTTAACTTATGGAACTTCCTTGATAAATATAAAATAATATAAAAGAAGTTATAAAGAAAAGATCAAGCCCTTTTCTTGAACACCGCCGAAGGATCCTACCAGTAATCCTTTACTCAACTTCTATCTCATTCTTAAAATTTTCCCTCTCGGTAAAGCTATTTAATCAACTTCTTCCTATCAAATAAAATCCATTCCAATCGCTCCCTCTCTACTCTCAAAATTATGAACAACATTAAATAAATTCAATTAAATTAATTTAAGCTTTTGCCGCTGTTTGAATTCATTTGGTTTCTCCATTTTGTTGCCGCGTATTAGAAGCTGTAGTTCGAAGATGACAAGCTCAAGCGGATTCGAATTACAGTGAAGGAAGAATTCAAAGGCTGATACGACCAACTGGTTAAGCAGACTTTGAATTAAATCAAGGCTGCGGTAATAATCAAGGCAAGTCATTACTTTGATCATATTGATCCCACATTTTTAAAAGTTATGTTCATTCAAATTATCAAAATGCATACTTATTTATTATGCAAATTATATCAAAGGTAAGGTAGATATTGCCCTTTTATGCTACCAATAGTAATAATATGACACTCTTTACCATTTGATTCAATTAATCCTTGTCGCCCTAGATAATATTGCTATTAACATTAGCTAAGTCATATTTACTGCCAAGTGAGTCCAGAGCTAGGGCATTCAATTGTCTGGCTCATCATTACTTCAAAAATGTGGAATTATTTTGGGCAGTCATTGGACGTATATGACTGATATATTGGTACCGCTTATCTTCTCAAAACCTCAAAACTTGCTTTACCTGTCTGGGCGGATAGTAGGAGTGGTTGGTGGATGTAACATTGGGCTGTGGATGCCCGTCTGGACAAATTAAGGACTTAATCCTGTGTTGACCTCTCTATGTAAAACCGTACAACCACAAGCTGGCAAAGTGTAGGCATGACTAAATAATTTGTACTCGCCAGTAAATGAATGCATTTCGGGGGAAAGCACGATTTTTCTCGTTGGACGCAAAGCGTCCTGGAGATGGTCGTGTCACCGGATAGAAGTGGGCGCAAGAGGGGGTCTAGCTGGCGCCAATGGCCTTCCTGTAGACGAAACCTTAGCGAGTGCATTCATTTACTAGATACATTGTAAAGGTCATGTGATAATCTGGTTGATCTGCATGTCTAAGGAAACATGCGGAATGTAACAATTGGGTTATCTCTTGTGGGTAAAGATGTACAACTCTGCAGAGTCAAAAACTATTCGAATAGCCGAGCTCACGGTCAAGAGCGAACATAGGAACTTCCTCGAGTTAGTTCTATTTCAAAAATCTTTTCCGGGTGGGATGAAAACTAAGTAGGGAGATGTACTCTACTTTGTTGGATTTTTCCTGGAGAGATGTACTCCAGCAATAATTAGGGTGGAGGTAGCCCAATAATCAAAATTAGCATTGGTGGAGGTAACCATACACTGTAAAAGGTGGATGTAACCTGTGCTACTATAAATATTGCACTCTCTTTACAACTGCATTTTGGTAAAAATTGCTAAGTCTCAGGAATTTTACCTATTGTATTGGAAATGCTGCTTTAGCAAATAAAATAGCCTCAAGCCTTCTTTCACAGCCTTGCATATAATAGTTATTAGCGATGCATTCTGTGTGATGGCTTGTTGAGTACAATTTGTACTCACTGTTGCTAATTACCCTCCAGTTAGTCAAGAATAGAAGAAGACCTTGCAATACTCCAGAAGGATTGACAGAGCTGGTATTCAGGAAGGCCATGGACATAGGTCGCGAAACCCTAGTTGGCTGCCTGTGGGCAAGTCCTGAGGGTCCCACTTGTGTGAAGATTTTCCGCTGCCGCATTCTCTGCATTCTCAGCCTAATCGGCCCATGTAAGTTATTACTGTATAAATTATTCTTCCGCTTAATATGTTTTTGATATACAGTGATGTAACTCAGAGCAGCTCCATCGATCCAGAACGATGCAGAAATTACAGAGGAATTCGGTTTTTTAAATCCGGTTCTGACAGAGATAGACCATAATATCAAAAAGTGGCAGAGGGAAATACATCTCAAGATGACATATAGTCATCACCACCTCGTCTTGCAGAAAATCTAGTTTTTTAAGATCGATGACCTTCTAAATAATTGTGTTAAAGAAATAACACAGGCTCATGATTGTCTCTTAGACCTTGATCGACAAAATATTTCTAATTACAATAGGGAGCATCTTTGTTATCAGTATATGACAATCATAAGACTTCATGCTATTTAACTTCAAATCTTGCATCGAAATAAGTTTCTTCATGTTGCTAGAGTAACCAGATGGAACTTTGACACCATGCAAGCACTAGCACAGTTCAGTTTTCTCAGCATTAGATAGAGTGTAACAAGCAGGGGGAACATACGTTTGTCTTTTATCAGTTTTTGTCGGTGCTAACTCAGGCCTAATGTCTATATCAACCAAGTCAAACCATGTGTTGATACCATCTTTACGGTAGAGGATACAGTTATTCAGACATGCATGTATTCTTTCTACTTCCATTTCCAATGGACAAAGAACCTTCCTGGCTTTATACCTAGTTTTAGGCAACTCGTTTCCCTCTGAAAGCATATCCGCTAAAAGACCTAGCAGTGCCATGAAACTCTTGTCGGATCAATTGTTTCTTGCCTTCAATTTTAACAGTTCAAGCACGGCTGACAACCATGTGTACTTTGATTTGCAGCACGTGAACAAAGGTTTCTCTAAGTCCTCCATCAAGCCCTAAAATTTAACATAATCTCTCTCATCATTGTTCGCTTCTACATCACGAAGCATCTAATTCAGATTGTCATCGTGCAGTTTATCCAAATTCAAACCACAATCGATATCATTCGACGGCATATCATTGACTTTATCGACGATATCATTATTACTACCTTCTTGTGTAATCTCCTCTTTGCCATGACTGGTCCAACGTGCATTCACCATTTTGAAACCCCTTCGAATCAAATGCGCTTCAATCTAGGCTCGGTTCTTAAACATCTTTAGATTCTCATAGTCAATGCATGTACAGTACATATATTCTACCCCTTTATTCAACATATCCTCCTCATCAGCTCTTGTAAAAGCAGACACATTATTAATGTACTCTTCACTCACATGGTTCACAGCATATATCCAGCTTTGGTCCTGCATTACGTATATATATATAACAATTTAGCATTAAATATTAAATTAATTAATTAGTATACTAGATATATACCACATGCATTGAGGTTTTGCTAGCTTAATACAAAAGCCATTTTCCTATGAACCAATTATAACCAATAATTTTGACTAATTTGGCCTGTCCACATGATAGAAACTGATCATGCATGGCCAAGTAGATCTAAACCATCTTCAATTCCAGTCACCAAAAGTTAGATCTAAATTTTAATGCAATGAGAAATAAATTACATTACTAAACATAGGTAGTTGAGAACTTGATGATTTTTCAATCACTCTTGTCGAATAGTTTCCTTTCACCAAATGGCCTGAAAGCCTTGCCTTCAACTCAAAGCAGTAGTCCAGATCTAGAATTCAAGATAAAGGGTCCACGGTTCTATAGGGGAATTAATATAGTGGAATTATCATAGATGATTTTTAAAACAAACTGTCTATTATCATAGACAGTTTGTATTATAAACTATCTGTGATAATTCACAGATGGTTCAAACTAAAAACCGTCTATGATATTAAATCTTCACAGACGGTTTTTACCACTAGCAACAACATAGACGGTCTCTAAACTAAAACCATCTGTAATAGTATATATCATAGACGGTTTTGTGAAACCATTTGTAATGTTACGTCTAGTATTAGGTTTTCTATAGTAGTGTCGGAGCAGGCTGACCATCGAAACCGTAGAAGCTCTTATTTTTCCCCAAGATTGGATTCGAGCTGATTGCGCATTTACTTTCTCTCTACTAAAAATTCTAGCTTATATTATGCTAAATAATTTTGTTTGTGTAATGGCCTATTGATTCCTTTTTAATGTTTTGGACGCCAATGACTACACAACAAGTGAAGATGGGGATGGTGATGATCTCCTTTAATTGATAACTTCAGGTAATCTCCTTCTCAGATTACTCATATATGAATATGATGATATATTGATCTTGCTGTTCAGTTTTGCTGAGTAGAAAAGAAAACATCAGCTAATTCCTGTTCTTTAGACTGGCCTGTGTTCTGCTTCTTTAGGAAAATAAACCGTGGCGGGTTTGACTGGCCCATGTTCTACTTCTTGGACCGGCTGTGTAACTGCAGAGCTCTCCCTTTCCTACTATATTCTACTCTTTGATGATTCATGGTATGGTGTTTTGATCCTATCTTTTGGGGATCGAATGGTCATCAAGGTCTTTGGACATGATGTCCTTGGTGGTAAATGATTTGATGCTTCTTGGATGTAGCGTAATTTACATCCCTGCTCGAAGTTTTGGTTAATTATTCGTTCCAAACATTTTTACTGGGACCTTTTGGGCTCCAGTGGATTTTTCACAAACTGTTTTCTTATTTCCTGATAGCTAGGGAAGTCCTTTCAGATATTTGGTGAATTTCAGTTGCTTCAAGTCATTAGACACTGTTAAGCATGTTACTCTTAAGCTTTTGACTGATCTTAAGTATGTTACTCTGCACGGCTTTCATGAGACACCTTTTTTAACCGTAGCATGTGCTTACGGCTTGAGCTGATGCATTCAGCAAGATATGATTGAGCTGAACCATTATTGTTCTGTTAGTTGCAAAGTAGAAAAAAATAGCTAATTCCTATTCTTTAGAAAAGAAAAAAGCAACTTGATCTTGCTGTTTAGTAGTCATATCTTAGTAGTAGAAAACAGTACTAGTTTATCCAAACCCTTAACCAGAATTCACCAAGACTAGTGATGTATGCTCTACATTGTGGTAGATCACTTTGAATCAGTGCTTGACAGTTTATTTTTTCAATTGTGATACAATTATAAGTTTTATCCAACAATACAACAACTGATTATGGGCACACGAGTACATGATAACTGACTTTATATGGATCAATCAGTGTGGTTCCTCATGTTGTGGTTATGTCATACTCCTTTGTTCATGTGAATTATCAAAAACATGGCATTGTATCGTGTGTATAGCAGTATTCACACATATTATCTATTATTGGTTTTTATTGCTTGCATGAGAAGTTACCACCATTTTACTTGAGCTTTGGTTCCAATGACTTAACTATGTTATCATTGGGGTATAGATGTGCATGAAGCGGCAGTAAGCTGTGCAGTTTATCGACGGCAAAAGAACCAAGCTTGGCAATTTTTGGATCGCGCCTTTTGTTGCTGTCAACTTTAATGTATCTAGTAGGATGTAATGTCGCTATGAATTTTCATGCAAGCTGCATTACCAGCAAAGAATTGAGAGTTCTGGTGAGGTCCTTGGGTCAAAAGTCAAAACCCAGTCAATTATTGAACATGATGTAATCTATTCTATAATGTTTGAGTATCCATTGATGCAAGCAGATAATTAGTTGGTAAATTAAATTTCTGAATATGAATACCTTGTTTTAGTTTCTATTGATCTTTTTAGTATTTCTGATATTTTTTGGAAAATTTCCCAAAGCATGACTCAACTATTGGGTACTAGTATTGTTATGTAGTTGGCACTTGGGCAGCAAGTCGGCAACGTAATTTGCTGGTTAGTGGATTGCCGCAAAGCCCACAACTTGATTAGCGGACATGCGGGTTGTTGGCGGACGCATTTCGTTAAGCGTGGGCGGGTGTGGGCCGTCCGCAGCCTGCCCCCACTTGCACCCCCGGAAAGAACCATCCACATAAATTTTAATCCAATCTGTCGGCAGGCCGCCCCAGCCGGCCTTATAATCAGGCATAGCACGTTTTGTCAAGCACATGCTGCCTCCACCGATGACGGATTTCGCCTTACTCGCCAGCTTATCTGGCTTGTGTCGGATCTGATACAGTGACTCCATACAAGCCTTCAGAAACTGCACCGACCCCGCGATGGACGCCTCACCTTTTGCATGAATTATACCATTCCTCAGGTGCCAGGCTCTCCATGACAACATAACAATATGAGGTCCCATCTCAACGGAAACCCGATGGAGCAATAGAATTAACCAATCTGGGCCTGTATACTCGAGCTCCCCCTCCGACGACACCGCCTGATATCTCCAACCACACTGGATGGAATGGCAAATTGAAACCAACAGCTGCACTGGATGGCAAACTTCTCTCAAGTCCTTGCCTGAACAAAACTCACGCGAAAGACACAGGCGATGGTTCTTTGGTGCTGCAGAACTGCACAATCTTTCTGGCTTTGCTTCTTCTCTTTATATAGCAAGTAAACATTAGAAACTGACCCACTAACACTAATTACCTTAGAAACTGAACTACTTAATTAACCTGCACTATGGCTTCAAGAAGTAACTGAATATGAAGACATGCAGACCAAAACGCCCATGCATGCACGATGTGGGCGGAAGACATGCAGCAAAATAGTAACTGACATCAAAATGACTAGATTAACTAACACCGCCCACACTTCCCTGATTGCCTGATGCAACGATCTGGCCTTGGTGCTTCTCACAATAGCATGATGTGCGTCCTCTTCTTCGAGCCAACAAATAGAATGAAACAACTCTGATTTTCAAAGCAAAAACTTGATTTGTTAAATTGCTATTTTTCCTCCCTTAATCCCTCCCTAATCCCCCTCCTTTTGGTTCCCGTCTCCTCCTTCCCTTTTGCGTACTCGGCCGAAGCTGCCTCCCCTTTTTCTCCCTCTCTTCGCTGTTGCCCTGCCCGCGCCATGCAGCTCACCCATATGTAACATCCCAAATTTTGTTTTTATTTGAAGGAATAATTTTTAAATTAATTAATTCAAATTATTTGTATTTTTCAGAGTTAAAAGTTTCTGTTTCAAACTAAATATACTTATCAAATTGGGTGGAAAATATTTTTATTAAATCCCAATAGTCCCAGAAGGTTCCCTGAATTTTTCTGGATTTTTCAAAATTTATTTGGTATTTTTATGAGTTTTCTAAAGCTAAATAGCATTTCTGGAAAATCAAAAAGGAAATTAATACCCAAACTCTCCCTCAGGCTGCCAAGTGTCGCCCATCGGGCCGCCCCGCGCCGCGATTCCCCCACCGTCGATCGATTTAAACCCTCTCCCCGCCTTCCCTCTCTCCGCTCGTGACGCGTGTTGCGCATCGGGCCGTTCATTCCCCGCCCAACTCGATCCTCGCCACCCGCTGTCACTTACCGCTTCGGCCGCCTTCCCCTCCGCTCCTGCCGCCACGTGGAGCGATCGGGACCATTCGCCATTTTCGGATCTCATCCCGGTCGTCCGTAGCAACTTAACCCTCCGCCCGAAACCCTAACGGCTCAGATCAAGTCTCCCTTGCGGATGGGATCTCACCGCACCTCCTCACTTACCCTTCGCCGGCCCAACGGCCCCGATCTTTTCCTCCTGCCACGCGTCACCAATCCATCCACCGCCCGTTTTCTTTCCTCGTTTTTCTCTCTCGCTGACGTGCGGACCCCGCCTGTCAGATCCGTCGCCCCCACCACCTTCCTTCTTCCTCACGCGATCGCCGCCAGTTGCCGCCATTAAAGCCGAAACCGAAGCTTTGATTGCTTCGGTTTCCTTCCCGTTTACTTCCCCGTGACAGTGGCAAATTAAACCCCCGTCTCCACCGCGTCCGTTTCTGGCCGTTACACCCCTCCCCAGTCTATAAAACCCGCACCCCGAGGTCCCTCTACCGCTGCCGCTCCTCCCTCATCTCTCAAGCGAACCACCCGAGCGCCAGAGCCCTCCCTACGCCCGATTTCTTCCCCGCGGCTTCAAGTACTCCGGCGAGCAATTCCGGCCGCTTCAGGCTTCCTCGTTCCTCGTCGACACCCCCCCGACGTTGCTGGTGCCAAGGCGATCTCCGGCGACCCCTTCCCCGAGCTGCTGCGCCACCGGAGCTCCTTCGCCGCCGTGAGGTTCCTCTTCGACCGCCGCCCCTTCTCGCCGATTCTTCCCTCCGGTCACCCTCGGCCTCCGCGCAAGGTACCAGTGAACTCCCTGCGTCCTTCTCTTCATTTCGGTACCCTCGGCCGGCGCCGCCGATCACCGGAGCTCCGGCGACCCTCGGGCCCCGAGCACCGCCGCCGGCGGCCACGTCGGCCGTCGAGCCGAGTTGGCAGCAGGCGTGGCTGCCAGATCGGCGCCACGTCGGCGCCACCCGGACGTCTCCCCCCACCTCGCGCGCGCCTATCCACGTCGGCATAAAGCCGTGACGTGGTAGCCACGCGGCAACCACGCGTCAGCCACGTGGCGCCACGTCTGCACCACCCCGCTCCTCGCGCACCCGTCTGCCACCTCACCTCATTCTCGGGTCCATGGACTCGGTCCACGGCACCCGGGCCCCACCTGTCAACCTCTGTCCGAATATATTAACCCTAAGGCTGACATCATAATTACTCTTTTCCTTTAGAAAAATAAATCGTGCTGACGTCATAAATCCTTTTCGGTTTAAAATTTAATCCAGAAAATAGCCTTTTTCTTTTATTTTGTATTTAAACTTTGGAAGGCTATAACTTTTGCGTTTTAACTCCAAATTGACCCATTCAAATTTCTAAATTCATCTAAAATTCCAAACATTCATTTGGTATATTTATTTTTAATTTTTGAGTTTTTATTTTATTTTATTTATTTGATTCTTCTCGTTTCTCGTGTAGAATCCGATCTGTCCGACGATTTTCAAGAGCAACTTCAGGAAGATTCCAACATAATTCCAGAAGGCAAGTCTCCTTGACCATTTTGCTCCCATGTGTTATAAATAGTTTTTGCAAATTATTTTAAATTAACTACATTGCTATGTTTAGTAAATTGATAATTTAAATTCTAAAAATTTAGCTAAGCACCCAATTTGTTATGCCCTCTTTTGGAAATTATGTACCATGTACCCTTGTCAACCTAGGATAAATCTTTGACTCAATAATGAGTTAGTATTACTTTGTTGAATTTAATAACATTAGTAGATGCTTAGTCTAGCTGACAAATGTAAAAATGCTCATATGAGAAAAATGATTAAGGAATGTTTTGGATTTCATGTTTTGTTTGAAAAGTGGTAATAGATGTTACCACTGTAAATTTTAAAAATAAAAATGAAAGTCAAGGTGAAATTGACGAGGGTGGATGGGATGTTTGGTCAAAGCGGTTTAGCACGATAAATGGGTTTGTGAATGATCCACCCTAGTCGTCTAAGGACCGATTCTTGTGTTTGTCCAATCTGAGTAAAACAGTACAACCACAAGTTAAAATGGGTACAACCTAGCTAATTAACCTATAATAGTTTAGTCTTTGTGTCACTATTGGAAAATGGGTATCAGGGATTTACTGATTACTCAAAGTGAGGGGCAGGGATTTACTGCACTCACATGGCGCAAGAGGGGGCTTCTGAATGTGGTGGATTTAACCCTTCAGCGGTGAAACCTCAGCGAGTGATATAAAACTATACTAGAGTAGGTGAAAAGCTTTGTGATATTTTATCTGGGTCTCATGCCAAAGGAAGCGTGTTGACTGTTAGGATAACATATCTCTTGTGGGTAAAGTTGTACGCACTCTGCAGAGTAATAAAACTATTCGAATAGCCGTGCCCACGGTCAAGGGCGGACAAGGAATGCATTCACATAGTAGAGATTTGACTTTGAATTTAAAAAAAAAGGTTTTGAAAAACTAGAGTGTGGACGGAACTCTCGTGATTTTGGTCTGGTGGTTGTAACCAGTTCAGGTGGTATTAAACTCTATTTTGAATCTTGGCGGAGATAGCCTAATTATCAGTGATGGTGGATGTAACCTTCACTAAGGTACTTATTAAAATTTAGATTATGAAAATTCAATGTTTAACAAAATGCTTTTAGTAATAGTATATAAATTTGAAATAAAATGCTGGTTTGTGCAAAAGAGCCATATAGCTTTCCTTTGTTCAATCCTTGCATCTACTGCATCTTTCCCAAGACTTGCGGAGTACTTTATGTACTCACATACTACACTTCACAACAATTCTCAGAGGAGGTTGAAGCTCAGGAAGGAGACTACGACTCTTCGCTCCGCTTGCGGCTGCGATGGATTCTTTCCGAGGACTAGGTCTCGTTGCTCAAGTCAATTGCCCGTGGCAGATTGATGGGCCGTTTATTTGAATATTTTGCTTCCGCTGTTTTATTTTGTGTAAGAGGTTCAGTGAACCGTAGATGTAAGGCCTTGGGCCAGGACTTATGTATTTCAGTTGTTATTGTAATAAAGCGTTGTTGGCAATGTATCATTTTGTCTGATTATCTGTGTGTACTAGCATTGATCTGGGACTAGTACTGCAATACACAGGGGGGTCCGGGAGTTTCTACTCCAGGGTCTCACAGAAGTGGTATCAGAGCCAACTTGACTGTAAGACGAGCCCTAGGTTTTAGTAAGCCTTAAGGAGTTTTGTTTAATAAAAATTTATATAACAAAAACTTAAGTTTCTTTGCTTCTACTCTTCTCTTACTTAGTATCTTGTTCTTTTCTTCCTGGTCACTTTATAAAAGATTTACTGATCTCTCCTATTTTCAAATTTGTAGATGGCAGGTTCTTCGTCGTCAGCTCCATGGGATCACCTTTCTCACGGTGAGAGCGAGGGAGCATTTGTGAGTCTTCTACGGCAATTGATGCAGCATCTGAAGTACACTCAGCAGCCCATTTTCAGAGGGCGAAAGACCAGGATTATGACTATGGATTCATGGTCCATGGAGGTGTTTATTTACACCCAAGACGGGAAGATTGACTCGGTGGAATGTCATATTGAGCATCCTCGGACCCACTGCTTGGATGCTATCCAAGACGCGGCTCAGATGGCGATTGCAGAGTTGTGCAAGAGGCATAAGGAAGAACTGTGACAATCGCCCTTCAGCTTCTTTCCGACTACGAGAGCGGGATGCACTCACCCGAGCCTTTCCAGTTGTGGTGGATGACCTCGTCTGTCCCACTGTGCGGCTTACTCAGCGACTTCATCGACCTACGCCAGAGCACTACGGGAGATAGGACTTCTCCGGATGCTGCTTACTTCGAGTTACGACCACTCTGACACTCTTCGAGCCCAGCTGCTTCAGAGTGAGTCCGCTCACGCTGACGTAGTTCAGGCGAGGATTGCTGCCGAAGCAGAGGTGGACCGTCTCCGAGCTGCCACTACTACACCGACCGCCGCCCCGCTGCTACCACGCCGATTTCCAGACCCGCGCATCGCTCATCACGAAAAAGTGTGCGACGCCCCGGTCCACCACCCAGCATCGATATTGGAGATTCTAGCAGAGGACGCCACCGCTCTCGTTCCAGATCGCCTGCGTTCAGCCAGAGTCGATCTCGGTCCCGGTCACCGAACAACTGCGCTACATGTGGACAGAGTCATTCCGCTGATTCCGAGGAGGATCCTGAGGAGCGCATCATCGTGGAGGATGAGTAGATGTTAGATAGTAGTACCCTTTTTAGTTATTTCCGATATTAGAACGCTTTATGATAATGTGATGTAATAAATGGAATGTACTGAGCCTCGTGCACTTGTGGTACAACCATTCTTAAAAATTAATATGAATTTCAAAAGTTGCGTTCATTGGTTGTTGTTTTGTTCTTGAGTGTTGGTTTGGGATATTGTTAATTACCCCCACTTCTTATCTATGCTTTTCTCTCTTACCTTGTGCTTTTCTTGGTGGAGCTTCAGATGGTGAATACAAGGAGCAACGTCAACAATAACCAAGCACCCAATGACAATAATGCCCCAATTCCACCTCTGCCAGCTCAAGCCCCGAACTTGGAGCAGATGATGGCCATGCAACTACAGCTTCTTTAGGCCTTAGCCCAGAATCAAGTTCACCAAGCTCATCAAGCACCAGCTCAACCACCCCAATCCAAGTTAGGAGAATTCATGCAGACGCGACCCCCGACTTTCGCAGGATCTGTCGATCCGTTGGAAGCGGATGACTGGATAAAGGAGGTTGAACGGAAATTAAATTTGGCGCAATGCAATGAGAATGAGAAAGTTCTTTATGCTGCCCATCAACTCAAGGGAGTTGCAGCAAACTGGTGGGAAAACTATTGCGTTGCACACCAAAATGCTCAGAATATTGTTTGGGCAGATTTTGTGCGAGCCTTTCGAACCACTCACATACCTACTAGCATCATGGAAATGAAAAGGAAAGAATTTCACCAACTACAGCAGGGAAACCTTAGTGTTTCCGCATACTTGAGTAAGTTCATTCAGCTGTCAAGATATGCAACAGAGGATGTGGCAACTGATGAAGCAAAGATCTGGAGGTTTATGGGAGGATTGGATCCTAATCTCAAGGTGCAGTTAGTATCCAATGACTATCCCACTTTTCAAAGATCACGTGAACAAAGCCCTTGTGCAGGAAGATGCCCAGCGTCAGCTCTTTGAGTCAAGAAAGAGGAAGTTTCAAGCTCAACAGTCTGCGAGCAGCTCTCGTCACCGTTCCAACTCACAGCAGTTTAGCCAGCCTCCTTTGCCCAACCAATCAATGACACCGATTTCTGCACCCCGTCCTTTACCTCAAGCACCTCGATCTGGAAATACAGCTCAACCTCAACAGAATAGGACTGCAGCTGCAGGAGTGCAATGCTTCAATTGCAAGAACATGGGGCATTATGCCAATAATTGTCCCCAGAAACGTCAAGCGGTAATCCCGGTTCGTTTCAATCTTGATCCTACACCGGCAAGAGCTCCAATCGCTGGTCAGGGACGTGGAAGCCCTCAGACTCCCAAGACCCCACAGACATTCAACAAAGGGCGCATCAATCATGTCACCGCAGAGGCAGCACAGGATACACCAGACGTGGTTCTGGGTAAGTTTCTTGTTAATTCGGTTCCTGCAATTACATTATTTGATTCTGGAGCTTCACATTCATTTGTAACAAAGGTTTTTGCTGAAAGAAATAATTGGAATGTTTGTTTGCTAAAGAATCTCATGTTAGTCCAATCACCTGGAAAAGAATTGAGGACTAATTGGGTTTGCCCTAGAGCAACCATAGATATAAACGGAGTAAAGTTCCTAGCGAACCTTATTATAATAGACTCCGAAGGCATAGATGTTATACTTGGTATGGATTGGCTGACCAAGTATAAAGGGCAAATAGATTGTGCCAATCGTGCCGTTATTCTTACTAACTCTGATGGGATACAGATAAGATATGAGTCCAATATACCCTCAAGTAAGGGAAGTCTGTTGAACAGCTTAAAAGGGAGAAGTTTGGAGGATGTGTCTGTAGTAAGTGAATACCCTAATGTATTCCCGAGGATTTACCAGAATGCCACTGCATCGAGAGATTGAATTTGTTATAAATCTGGTTCTGATAAAGCACCAATAGCTAAGAGACCCTATCGGATGTCAGCTAATGATCTAGCGGAAGTTAAGAGGTAAATTCAAGAATTGCAAGAGAAAGGTTTCATTAGACCGAGTTCTTCACCTTGGGGAGCCCCAGTGCTTCTAGTGAACAAGAAAGATGGTAGCCGCGTATGTGCGTGGATTATAGAGCCACGAATGAAGTAACAATCAAGAATAAATATCCCTTGCCTCGGATCGATGATTTGTTTGATCACCGAAAGGATCGAGTGTTTTCTCAAAAATTGATCTCCGATCAGGATATCACCAATTAAAAATTAGACCCGAAGATATACCAAAAACAGCCTTCTCTACTCGATATGGATTATATGAGTATTTGGTGATGTCTTTCGGTTTGACAAATGCACCAACATACTTTATGAATTTGATGAATAAAGTATTCATGGACTATTTAGATAAGTTCGTTGTTGTCTTCATAGATGACATTCTTATCTATTCTAAGAATGAGAAAGAACACGAAGGACATCTGAGGATAGTTTTACAAAGATTAAGAGAACATCAATTGTATGCCAAATTCAGCAAATGTGCATTTTGGTTAAAGAAAGTTGAGTTCTTAGGACATGTAATTTCTGCAGAAGGTGTATCTGTAGATACAGGAAAAGTTAAGGATGTGCTTAATTGGACTCAACCCAAGACAGTAACAGAAATCCAAAGTTTTCTGGGACTAGCAGGTTACTATCGTCGTTTTATTGAAGGATTTTCCAAGATCGCCAGACCTCTGACCCAGTTATTAAAGAAAGAAAAGAAATTTGAATGGAGTAAATCCTGTGAGGACAGTTTCCAAGAGCTAAAGAAGAGGTTAACTTCATCGCCAGTTCTGCGGTTGCCCGATATTAGGAAAGACTTTGAAGTTTATTGTGACGCATCAAGACAAGGACTTGGTTGCGTACTAATGCAAGAAGGAAAAGTGGTAGCTTATGCATCAAGGCAGTTAAGACCGCATGAAGAAAATTATCCCACTCATGATTTAGAGCTAGCTGCTGTTGTGCATGCTCTAAAGTTATGGAGGCATTACTTAATCAGTAATCGGTGTGAGATATATACAGATCATAAAAGTTTAAAGTATATATTTACCCAACCTGACCTCAATCTGAGACAAAGAAGATGGCTAGAATTGATAAAGGATTATGATGTGGGAATACGCTATCATCCCGGAAAAGCTAATGTAGTAGCTGATGCTTTGAGTCGGAAGAGTCATATGAATAATCTGTCAATTCCAGATAAACAGTTAACCCTCCATGAAGAATTTCAACGATTAAATTTGGAAATAGTTAACGAAGGTATTATGTCTGCATTGAAGGTTCACCCTACCTTGGAAGATCAGATCAAAGTAGCCCAACGAGAGAATGAATATGTTAAAGAAATTAAAGAAAATATGAAGAAAGGTAAAGCGCCTGGATTTTCAGAAGATGAAGAAGGGACTCTTTGGTTTGGAAAGAGAATCCTAGTACCTGAGAAAAAGGAAATAAAAGATTTAATCTTAAAAGAAGCTCATGAAGCAGGATATTCAATTCATCTTGGAAGTACAAAAATGTATCAAGATCTAAAAGAAAGTTACTGGTGGACCAGTATAAAAAGGGAAATTGCAGAATATGTAGCCTTATGTGATATATGTCAGCGAGTTAAAGCAGAGCATCAAAGACCTGCTGGTCTTTTGCAACCCTTGCAGATACCTGAATGGAAATGGGAGGAAATCGGAATGGACTTTATAACTGGACTACCAAAGACCAAATCCGGTTATGATTCAATTTGGGTTATAGTGGATCGCTTAACAAAAGTTGCCCATTTCATACCAGTTAAGACCACTTATTCGGGAGATAGATTAGCAGAGCTTTATATGTCAAGGATTGTGTGTTTGCATGGAATCCTAAAGAAGATTGTATCAGATAGAGGATCCCAATTCACCTCAAGATTTTGGCGGAAGCTTCATGAAGTTTTGGGAACAAATTTAAATTTCAGCACTGCCTATCATCCTCAAACCGATGGTCAGACAGAAAGGGTAAATCAAATCTTAGAAGATATGTTGAGAGTATGTGCATTAGCTAATAAAGACAGTTGGGACCGAAGTTTGCCCTATGCAGAATTCTCTTACAATAACAGCTATCAGTCTAGTCTGAAGATGTCTCCATTCGAAGCTTTATATGGCGTAAAATGCAGACACCCTTGTATTGGTCAGAGACAGGAGAAAGTCAAGTTTTTGGACCTGATATTTTGAAACTAGCAGAAGAGCAAGTTCGTTTAATTCGAGACAGGTTGAAAACGGCACAGACCAGGCAAAAGAGCTTGCAGATAATCGTCGCAGAATGTTAGAGTTTGCACCAGAGATCATGTGTATCCAAAGTATCGCCTTTAAAAGGAATGCGTCTATTCGAGTTAGTGGCAAGCTTGCTCCAAGATATATTGGACCATTTCCAATTATAGCCGTAAGAGGTGAAGTCGCTTATCGCTTAAGGCTCCCATCACAACCGCCGGATGTGCATGATGTGTTTCATGTGTCACAATTGAAGAAGTGCTTAAGAGTGCGGAGGAGCCGATGCCTTTAGAAGAAGTGGATCTAAAAGAGGATCTCTCATATCCGAGTTTCAGGTCAAGATTTTAGAAGAAGCGGGCGTCGTACCGAAACAAGACCATCAAATTTTGCAAGGTGCAATGGAACAATTGTCCGTCGGAAGCCACTTGGGAGCGAGAAGAAGATCTCGAGAGCGGAGTTCCTAGTCTCTTTTCCATTCCTTCCGAATCTCGGGTCGAGATTCTTTCTAAGGGGGTAGGTTTGTAACATCCCAAATTTTGTTTTTATTTGAAGGAATAATTTTTAAATTAATTAATTCAAATTATTTGTATTTTTCAGAGTTAAAAGTTTCAGTTTCAAACTAAATATACTTATCAAATTGGGTGGAAAATATTTTTATTAAATCCCAATTAGTCCCAGAAGGTTTCCTGAATTTTTCTGGATTTTTCAAAATTTATTTGGTATTTTTCTGAGTTTTCTAAAGCTAAATAGCATTTCTGGAAAATCAAAAAGGAAATTAATACCCAAACTCTCCCTCAGGCTGCCAAGTGTCGCCCATCGGGCCGTCCCGCGCCGCTGGATTCTCCCTCAGCCGTCCGATCTGATTTAAACCCTCTCCCCGCCTTCCCTCTCTCCGCTCGTGATGCGTGTTGCGCATCGGGCCGTTCATTCCCCGCCCGACTCGATCCTCGCCACCCGCTGTCACTTACCGCTTCGGCCGCCTTCCCCTCCGCTCCTGCCGCCACGTGGAGCGATCGGGACCATTCGCCATTTTTGGATCTCATCCCGGTCGTCCGTAGCAACTTAACCCTCCGCCCGAAACCCCAACGGCTCAGATCAAGTCTCCCTTGCCGGATGGGATCTCAGCCGCACCTCCTCACTTACCCCTTCGCTCAGCGTCCAACGGCCCCGATCTTTTCCTCCTGCCACGCGTCACCAATCCATCCACCGCCCGTTTGCTTTCCTCGTTTTTCTCTCTCGCTGACGTGCGGACCCCGCCTGTCAGATCCGTTGCCCCCGCCACCTTCCTTCTTCCTCACGCGATCGCCGCCAGTTGCTGCCATTAAAGCCGAAACCGAAGCTTTGATTGCTTCGGTTTCCTTCCCGTTTACTTCCCCGTGCCAGTGGAAAATTAAACCCCTGCCTCCACCGCGTCCGTTTCTGGCGTAAAGACGCGCGTTACGCCTCTCCTCACCGTCGCATTCATCCTTCCCGAGCGTTTTAGCTCCGGCGAACTTCGCGCAGCCGTTACACCCCTCCCCGGTCTATAAAACCCGCACCCCGAGGTCCCTCTACCGCTGCCGCTCCTCCCTCATCTCTCAAGCGAACCACCCGAGCGCCAGAGCCCTCCCTACGCCCGATTTCTTCCCCGCGGCTTCAAGTACTCCGGCGAGCAATTCCGGCCGCTTCAGGCTTCCTCGTTCCTCGTCGACGCCCCCCCGACGTTGCTGGTGCCAAGGCGATCTCCGGCGACCCCTTCCCCGAGCTGCTGCGCCACCGGAGCTCCTTCGCCGCCGTGAGGTTCCTCTCCGACCGCGCCCCTTCGCCGATTCTTCCTCCGGTCACCTCGGCCTCGCGCAAGGTACCGTGAACTCCCTGCGTCCTTCTCTTCATTTCGGTACCCTCGGTCGGCGCCGCCGATCACCGGAGCTCCGGCGACCCTCGGGCCCCGAGCACCGCCGCCGCCGGCCAGGCCACGTCGGCCGTCGAGCCGAGTTGGCAGCAGGCGTGGCTGCCAGATCGGCGCCACCCGGACGTCTCCCCGCCACCTCGCGCGCGCCTGTCCACGTCGGCATATAGCGGTGACGTGGCAGCCACGCGGCAACCACGCGTCAGCCACGTGGCGCCACGTCTGCACCACCCCGCTCCTCGCGCACCCGTCTGCCACCTCACCTCATTCTCGGGTCCATGGACTCGGTCCACGGCACCCGGGCCCCACCTGTCAGCCTCTGTCCGAATATATTAACCCTAGGGCTGACGTGATAATTACTCTTTTCCTTTAGAAAAATAAATCGTGCTGACGTCATAAATCCTTTTCGGTTTAAAATTTAATCCAGAAAATA
The DNA here is from genome assembly GCA_036346265.1 of Melocanna baccifera. Lineage (NCBI taxonomy): Eukaryota > Viridiplantae > Streptophyta > Magnoliopsida > Poales > Poaceae > Melocanna > Melocanna baccifera. Next base: position 9,298,040 of record CM070707.1, on the reverse strand, counting down.
GCCTTTTTCTTTTATTTTGTATTTAAACTTTGGAAGGCTATAACTTTTGCATTTTAACTCCAAATTGACCCATTCAAATTTCTAAATTCATCTAAAATTCCAAACTTTCATTTGGTATATTTATTTTTAATTTTTGAGTTTTTATTTTATTTTATTTATTTAGTTCTTCTCGTTTCTCGTGTAGAATCCGATCTGTCCGACGATTTTCAAGAGCAACTTCGGGAAGATTCCAACATAATTCCAGAAGGCAAGTCTCCTTGACCATATTGCTCCCATGTGTTATAAATAGTTTTTGCAAATTATTTTAAATTAACTGCATTGCTATGTTTAGTAAATTGATAATTTAAATTCTAAAAATTTAGCTAAGCACCCAATTTGTTATGCCCTCTTTTGGAAATTATGTACCATGTACCCTTGTCAACCTAGGATAAATCTTTGACTCAATAATGAGTTAGTATTACTTTGTTGAATTTAATAACATTAGTAGATGCTTAGTCTAGCTAATAAATGTAAAAATGCTCATATGAGAAAAATGATTAAGGAATGTTTTGGATTTCATGTTTTGTTTGAAAAGTGGTAATAGATGTTACCACTGTAAATTTTAAAAATAAAAATGAAAGTCAAGGTGAAATTGACGAGGGTGGATGGGATGTTTGGCTGGTGCGGTTTAGCACGATAAATGGGTTTGTGAATGATCCACCCTAGTCGTCTAAGGACCGATTTTTGTGTTTGTCCAATCTGAGTAAAACAGTACAACCACAAGTTAAAATGGGTACAACCTAGCTAATTAACCTATAATAGTTTAGTCTTTGTGTCACTATTGGAAAATGGGTATCAGGGATTTACTGATTACTCAAAGTGAGGGGCAAGGATTTACTGCACTCACATGGCGCAAGAGGGGGCTTCTGAATGTGATGGATTTAACCCTTCAGCGGTGAAACCTCAGCGAGTGATATAAAACTATACTAGAGTAGGTGAAAAGCTTTGTGATATTTTATCTAGGTCTCATGCCAAACGAAGCGTGTTGGCTGTTAGGATAACATATCTCTTGTGGGTAAAGTTGTACGCACTCTGCAGAGTAATAAAACTATTCGAATAGCCGTGCCCACGGTCAAGGGCGGACAAGGAATGCATTCACATAGTAGAGATTTGACTTTGAATTTAAAAAAAAGGTTTTGAAAAACTAGAGAGTGGATGGAACTATCGTGATTTTGGTCTGGTGGTTGTAACCAGTTCAGGTGGTATTAAACTCTATTTTGAATCTTGGCGGAGATAGCCTAATTATCAGTGATGGTGGATGTAACCTTCACTAAGGTACTTATTAAAATTTAGATTATGAAAATTCAATGTTTAACAAAATGCTTTTAGTAATAGTATATAAGTTTGAAATAAAATGCTGGTTTGTGCAAAAGAGCCATATAGCTTTCCTTTGTTCAATCCTAGCATCTACTGCATCTTTCCCAAGTCTTGCGGAGTACTTTATGTACTCACATACTACACTTCACAACAATTCTCAGAGGAGGTTGAAGCTCAGGAAGGAGACTACGACTACTGCTCCGCTTGCGGCTGCGATGGATTCTTTCCGGAGGACTAGGTCTCGTTGCTCAAGTCAATTGCCTGTGGCAGATTGATGGGCCGTTTATTTGAATATTTTGCTTCCGCTGTTTTATTTTGTGTAAGAGGTTCAGTGAACCGCAGATGTAAGGCCTTGGGCCAGGACTTGTGTATTTCAGTTATTATTGTAATAAAGCGTTGTTGGCAATGTATCATTTTGTCTGATTATCTGTGTGTACTAGCATTGATCTGGGACTAGTACTGCAATACACAGGGGGGGTCCGGGAGTTTCTACTCCAGGGTCTCACAGAACCCATACTCCCCGCCGTGCCCACTTGCCTCCCCATCTCTCCCACCTCGTCAGCTGCCAGGGTGGCCCGCGCCCCCACGTGACCTCCTTCCTCCCCAGCTGCCCACTTCCCCCTCGCGCCCAATGGTCCCAGCGCGCCACCGCCGTGCAACACCCCTCTCCGCCCGCTCTTGCGTCATTGCCCATTCCCGGAGCCATGCCTTCCCAACAACTCATTGAGCATAGCACGACCGACATGGCCACCCCCACCTCGGGAAGGAACTCCCCGCCCTCCTCTTCTGTGCGCCATGGCTGCCCACTCCCCCTCGCAGCTCCCCCACCTCCTCGAGCCTTTAAAACTCAATTGTGCCCGTGGGTGAACTCCTGCCACTCCTCTCTTCCTCCTCCTGAAGCTGATTGATCTCTCTCCCTCTCCAGCCTCGCCGCCGGCCACCCTTGGTCCCGGTGAGCCCTAAGAGAAATCTACCGTCCCACTCGATCAAAAGCCAATTAGTTTATGCTAGAGCATCACCTCACTATTGCATTCAAGAAGCCGGGCTTGATTTTGCAATAGCATTCGTCTGCCGGCCCCGCACCGTGCACCTTCCTCTGACCGCTGCCCCTCCCCGTGGGCAACTCATTTGGAGCCTCCTTGAGCTAAATCGACCCCATGTCCTTGAAATCCACCCTCCGAGAATGGTGAATTTGGGGCCATTTGCTCCTGAGCATTCCCCAGGTCATCACTTCACACCCGAGTAGCCGCCGACTACTCCCTCGCCGGCTGATGAGGACATGGCCCCGGTGGATACAACTATATTTGTAATGGTTGTTGTTCTAATTAAAAGAATTCCTACGCCTCACTTAAATTATCAGGTGAGCTTGTTTTTAGAGGTGCATTTATATCATATGAACTATATGATGCTACCTAATGATGAAAATGCATATTTACGCAGCTATACAAGGAGAATTACATCAACACTACAAGCTCGTAATTGGGGTCTATCAAAAAAGAAGTCAACCAACATATCAAGACCATATAAATATCTTCCACAACTCTTCCTTATGCTCACCACAACACTTTTAGACCAATTCAAGCAAGAGTTCAAGTGGGACACATTTTGGAATCCAATTCGGCCTCTAGATCAGTTCGGATTCAGCCTGACAAGGCCAATTTCAAACAAGCATAACTTTCACATACGGAGTTCGTTTGAGGTCTATGAGTACTTGATGGAAAGCTTTTCTCGTCCTCTTTCTAACGGATCCAGCCTTGCCAGCAAATTCCTTCTGTAACGCCCACAATCATCAAAAGAAGTTACTACATCACCTATTTGGGCAAAATCGGGCCTTGTAATGCATGGGCCAAAGAGGAGGATGCTACCCCCATTATTCATGACATGCTACTGTTCACATGAACAGTAACAATAGTACCACCCCCTTGTTTCTTAGTTTTGTGTGGGTTCCACTCCCCTATTTAAGGAGGTCGCACCCCTTTAGTTTTCTTCGATTTCGTTTATGTTTAGTTTGCCTGTATTGCAACTTGTATCTTCAGTTGTGTCGGACGACCACCTGTCAAGATTCTTATTCAGAATCCCACCATATTGAGTATTTCAATCCTATTTGCAATTTGAGATTGCTTGTTATCTTGTTCTTGCGTGTTCTTCGGTTGCATGCAGGAATAGACCTTCGTGGTCAGGTCAACCGCGTTCTTCGCACGGTTGATAACGACTCGGAGTGTGGTTTAGCAATTGCTTGGCATTCTGGTCGTGACCGGTTAGTAGCCTCATCGTCAAAGTCGTTCTCCTTCAAATCGAAATTATCATCCTATCGGAAGGTCGGGACCCCGTCGCCTCCATTAAGTGGTATCAGAGCTTCAGTTGACCGGTAGGATTTCTTGTATCCCTTGTTAGTAGATTGATTTTTTATGTCCTATAGTCCAGAAAAAAAAATTGCCCTACAAAAAGAGTTTATTTCCGCTTTCCAAACCCTGTTGTGCCTTTCAATTTGTTTGTTTCGGTTTGCTAAATTGAATTTGTGTCCATTTTAGCTTTGTCTTGTTGCTGGTCATATTCTTGGTCTCATAAAACTCCAAAAAAAATCCCCAAGTCCAAAACCATCAAGAACACATCAAACCCTAATTCTCATTTTCGGTCAGAAGACTCCCTGTTGTGCAGCCGCCACCAAAAATAACATAACTTTTATTTCCGATATCTGTTTTTAGTGAAACCACCGCCATTAGATCTGTAACTTCCATATCTAACTTCCCCTAAAATTGTTCTTCATTCCATAAAGGCAGTTAAAAGATATCTGTGGTGCAAGTGGACCTAAATTGTCGGATTGAATCTGTAACAGTCTGCACTTGTGATTTTTGTGCGATTTTATCTATTGGTTTCTAGCACATGGCCTCAAAAGAATTGTAGAAAAAGCTGTCAGTAAACTTGGAAAAAAAGAATCATCAAAAAAGAGATGACTGACAAAAATTTACGACCGAAATACCGACGTCTTGTCCAGTGGACAGAAATCTACCATTTTCAGATTTGGATCAATCCTTGTACTTTTCAATTCCACATTGCATTCTATTGAATTATCTTGTGTTCATCACTCCTATACATTGCTACACACTTGTTTTGGCCTTCTCCTATCCTTGTTTGATTAGCAATATAGGCTAAGTGCTAGATACGAATTATAATTCAATTCTATGCAATTTCTGAAATTAACTGATTGTTCTCCATTGCTACATATCTTGCCTTCCAAGCAACACCTTTTACTAACCGAACAGATCACGTCGAACCGGCCCTTGCAATCGCTATACACATCACTTGAGTCAAGTTATCACGAACCAGCCATCGGTTATACCATCTGTTTAGCACCGGTAAGAACTTGTAAGAGCTTGGTAACAGTTTGAGAGATGTGTGACTTGTCAAGCTCCAGCTCCTAGTAGTTTATAGGGACTTACATAATTCTTGTGTATTTCCTTGTTTTCTACTAACCATGACAGGTTCAATATCACATTCTACTCGACGTGCACCATTTCTTACAATCTCTTCATCGAACGAGGATGATGATATCGAAAAGAATAACTACATCAACCACACTAAAGTTGATTACTCCGATTGTCGTCGACTCCTGCAAAATCAACGAGGTATGTGTAGATTACAAAGAGAGGTACGTGATGATGATGCACTAACTAATGTCAAGTATGATCTTCCATCATTTGCTGGTAAATTTGATTCTGATGCCTATATTGACTGGGAGATAGCATTAGACAAACAATTTGAATATTATGATTGGTCTAATAGGCAAAAGATTAGAGCTGCCTCTAGTGTTTTTATTGATGATGCAATACTTTGGTGGAAGTCTCTTGGTAGACATGGAAAAGTACCACGAACTTGGAATGCATTGAAAGGACTTTTGCGAGATGATTTTGTTACTAAATATCATGCTGATTATTTGCTAGCTAGATTGCAGCGTTTAAAACAACAAAGTAGAACTGTAAGGGAATACTATCATGAATTAAAGACTCATATGTTGCGTTGCGGTTTAAAGGAACATGCTGAAGCTACAGAGAATAAATTTTTAAGTGGGTTTATTAAAGAAATTCAGGACATTCTTATTCACAAAGAATATAATTCTCTTACTCATTTGTTTATACTTGCTTGTAAGGTTGAAAGTCAGATTGAGGAGAAATTGAGAATGCTTAATGACAAGAAACATGAGAACAAACCCTTGTTTGTGCCTTTTTCTATGACTAACAATTTGTAGAAAGTTGAGAACCATGCTGAAGAGAAGAGAGTTGACATTGAAGACAAGGAGTTGAATGTTTAACAACAGGTGCTAGTGAAAGCAAGAGATGAGGAGATAATCATGGTGGAAGATGAAGTACTTGCTGTCTCGTTGCTTCATCATAAAGATTTGATACCTACAACACCTACATCAACTGACGAGATCAATAAAGGTAATAATTATGGTGCTGAATTTAAATATGAAAAGGTGCGTAATTATGCAAATTCATGTGTTCAATTGAAAATTCTATGTTCTGAAATTTCTTTGCTCAATTTACATAATATGGAATTGATTACTCATAAGGAAGTTCTTACTAGAATATCTCCTGAAAATTCTTTATACTATGTTATATTCGATAATCCTAGAGAGCTATCTATTGTGATTAATAATCTTACTGAAATTTCATGTTTAAAATCATTAGCAAGTACTCATGCCTACACATATAAATTCAATTTGATTGGAGATTATGGTGTAGACAATCAATTTCATGTATATCGAATATGCATAACTTGAGATCACATAGATGAATTGAAGTTTGTTACTTTGAATAACAATTCTGGTGTGTTAAATCATGTTCATTATGAGAGAAAAATAAAAACTAGTGACGATTCAAATCTTATGTGCTCATCTCTTATTGAACCATCTAGCATTGACAATCTGAATAATGAAGTTGATGGATGAAAAAACATACAAATCTTTTCACCCTTACTAGATGAATGTGCTATTGCTCGATTGAAATCTGATTACTTAGACGAACTTTGTTTGATTCCAAAAGTTGAAGCTTTGCCCATATTTGCTATCGATGCAAGTTTACAACCTCAGAGATTTGAATTGTATAAGTGCATCACTTATATTTGCAAAACAAGTTGCAATAATTACTATGTGAGAAATTTTGATTTGTTCATTAACTCCTGGGTTACGAATACAATGAGCTTTTATAATCGCTGCTGTTTTATAACATCAATTATGCAACAACGAAGAATTGTTAAAACGGATGACATATACATATACCATGCATACGACTTGGCTTCTTTGTTACCTGATTTTCAGCGTATCAAAAGCCCAGGACGGCTTTGTTTTCAAGAAAGGGAGGATGATGAGGACATGGCCCCAGTGGATACAACCATATTCGTAATGGTTGTTGTTCTAATTAAAAGAATTCCAACGCCTCACTTAAATTATCAGGTGAGCTTGTTTTTAGAGGTGCCTTTATATCATATGAATTATATGATGCTACCTAATGATGAAAATGCATATTTACGCAGCTATACAAGGAGGATTGTATCATCACTACGAGTTCGTAATTGGGGTCTATCAAAAAGGAAGTCAACCAGCATATCAAGACCATGTAAATGTCTTTCACAACTCTTGCTTATGGTCACCACGTCACTTTTGGACTAATTCAAGCAAGAGTTCAAGTGGGATACGTTTTGGAATCCAATTCGGCCTCCAGATCAGTTCGGATTCAGCCTGACAAGGCCAAATTCAAACAAGCATAACTTTCACATACGGAGTCCGTTTGAGGTCTATGAGTAGTTGATGAAAAGCTTTTTTCATCCTCTTTCCAATGGATCCAGCCTTGCCAAAGAGGAGTTACTACATCAAAAGAAGTTACTACATCACCTATTTGGGCCAAATCGGGCCTTGTAATGCATGGGCCAAAGAGGAGGGTGCTACCCCCACTATTCGTGGCATGCTACTGTTCACATGAACAGTAACAATAGTACCACCTCCTTGTTTCTTAGTTTTGTGTGGGTTTCACTCCCCTATTTAAGAAGGTCACACCCCTTTAGTTTTCTTGGATTTCGTTTATGTTTAGTTTGCCTGTGTTGCAACTTGTATCTTCAGTTGTGTCGGACGACCACCTGTCAAGATCCTTATTTGGAATCCCATCATATTGAGCATTTCAATCCTATTTGTAATTTGAGATTGCTTGGTATCTTGTTCTTGCGTGTTCTTCGGTTGCATGCAGGAATAGACCTTCGTGGTCAAGTTAACCGCGTTCTTGGCACGGTTGATAACGACTTGGAGTGTGGTTTAGCGATTGCTTGGCGTTCTGGTCGTGACCGGTTAGTAGCCGCATCGTCAAAGTCATTTTCCTCCAAATCGAAGTTATCATCCTATTGGAAGATCGGGACCCTGTCGCCTCCATCACCGGCGACATCCCCCTTTTGCTCCCACATCCATCCATACCCCAAAATGGGCTCCTCTTACTCCTCTGATCATTCCCATGCTAGCCACTGTATCGAAGGAGCAGCGCTGAGGTCAGATTGCATGGGGAAGCGCACCCCTATCTCCCCGCCCTCGCGCCGAGCTGAAGAAGGAAGACGACCACGAGCGCGCCGACGTGGCCTCGTCTTGATCCTTCGTTTCCGATCCAGCGGCCAGGGGTCCGAGTGTCACATTTCCAGGCCACTCGGCCGAACTCCCGCGCAAGGCTGGGCCACGCCCACCGGCCCGCTCATCCGATCGTCGCATCCGAGCGGTCCCCGCTCGATCGGACAGCTGCGGCCCCTCGCTGGTTTAAACACGAGAGAGGTTTCCCACGCTGCTCAGTGGGCTGGGCCAATTACTATAGCCCGTGAATAGTGCGCCTTCGTATTTTCCAGAACCAAAAAAATCACAAAATATCTCATTTGATGTATTTCGAAGCCCCGATTCCATTTCCATTATCTTTTGGCCCTAGTTCCACTCCCAAAATTCCATCCTAACCCACTTAATATTTATTTTGGTATTTATCTCTTTTTCTTTTTCCAATAGCTGAAATATCCCAAAAAAATGTTTCTTTTGAATCGTTTTGTCGCCTCGACTCCGGTTCCGATGTCCGATAACCCTAACTCCAATGCCAAAAATACCAATCCAAGCCATTTGAATATTTTTGCTTTTATTTCTTTTTCTTTTCATAGTTTATTTATTTTATTTCTTTTCTAGCTTGTTTAGAAGCAAGCTCATAATCTTATGTTATTTTATGTGTATTGTTTTTACGTTAGTGCGTGAAGATTCCAAGGTGACGGTTCAAGGTCCCGAGTAGTCTTCCGAAGTTTTCGAGTTTGTTGAGATTGCAAATCTGCAAGGCAAGTTGCAAATCCTTGAACATGTTGGACCCATAAATTCCGTATTATTTATTTATGCTATTTACATTACTGTTAATTGCTCAAGTTAATTATGTAAAATAAATGTTGGAATGACATGTGACATTTAGTTATGTCCTACCACCGATAAGTACCCTGCTTTACTTTGAGGCCACATTAACCTTGACAAACTTAGAATTAATAAATTAAAGTATTCATAACCATCGCATATATTCACATAAAATAACGAGCTATCGGGTAGCCTGATAGTTCACTGGTAAAATTATTTTAAAAATGTTCTAGGGTAGGGTGGAAGCCGTGGAGTGCCCTGTAGTGGACGAGTCTACAACCCTACCCTAGTGTGGAGAGTGCAGCAGACGGATGTCGGTACAAGTATTGGACGAAACCCGATCGTGGTTGGCAGTCTCAAGGGAAAATATAAGGAATAAACCCTTATGCTGAGTATAGAGCATAGTAACTACTCAACCACAAGTATTGAACTCGTCAATCTGGGTCCGGTAATTGCTCACTTTAATTGAACCCCTACAGGTGTTTGGGGTGTGGTATTTGGGCGTGGTCTCGCCGTACACACACAACGGTAAGTCTTCACGAAACTTAGGCGGTCGATCGCAGCTTGTGCGGTCATACGCATTTCAAAATGGCCCATAGATACCCAATGTAGTGAAGGCCAAAACCTATCAGGTAGGGTCTATACATTAAAGTGAGCAGCGGAAGATCTTGTTTTCTCAATTCAGTCGTACGCTGTATTTCGCATGACATTGGTAATTGAGAAATCTTGTGGGTAAAACTGAGCAACTCTGCAGAGTGAAAATAAATTGTATTCGAATACGCCGTGCTTTCGATTAATGAAGCTGTATTTGATAGGTGAATCCAGTAGCAAGGCATAAATAGTCTTCTGGTATTTTAATCTGTGTAAAGTAAACAAGAAATATTTTGAGACCCCTAATTCTTTAAATAGTATGATTGTTTTACTGTTTTGAAGATTGTTTGCAAATAAAATTGCATCCATATACAATGATAAAACCAGTATACCCCCTCCGTTGCAAATTCCATGCATGTATTAATTTAGGGTTTATCATTGTAACTTGCTGAGTATGGTTGGTTGTACTCAAACTTACTATACTTCCACCCCTTCAGATACCAGAAGAAGAAAGAGCAATTTAAGTGTTCGTGTTAGGGTTGCAACCGCACCTAGGCGTGCCTGTGGGAGTTTTCTTCGGATCTTCTGATTGTAAGGTATAATTTGGGCTTGGACGCCCATAAAAATGTTAAAACTGACCATTAGGTCTTATTTCATCAAACTAATCCTTTTTAAATGTCTGTAAGAAGGCTTGATCCTATCTCTGTCCGCAACAGAACTCCTGAGTTGTTGCGGGACATACGGCGCCCCTGATCCTAGAGACGGGGGCGTTACATAGAACACGTACCATCCACCGCCAACCTCCTCCTATTCATCTGTGTTGCCAGATCTTCATGAGCAACACGCCAAACAAAAATACGCAGATTTCTGCGGGACACATGCTTTCCAAATGTTGTTCCATAATTTCCTTCGATCATCATGCGACCTACTCAACTCATCCACCTGGTTTTCTAGATCACCGACCTGCACTGCAAGCTTGTAAGCACTTCGAACAAAGAACAAACCTGCTTTCTCATAGTGCCAGGCTAAGAAATCCTCCTCTTATCGATGAGAGAGACGCAGGTTCAGGATTGCATTAGCATCACACTGATGGAAAATATGCCGACAAAGAGGTTCATCCCATTCCTTCACATTCGGTTTAATGAGTTGCAAACCCCATTTAAGACGGCTCCGAGTCCTCTTTCCTGTCACAAACAGCGAGTATACCCTGGGAATCCAACCTCCATATTTTTACTTTTTCACTCGAGCCGACACGCCACATGGCACCTCGCTTGAGCAATTCTAATCCATGTTCTACTTTCCAAGACGTAGATGCCAGTGATGGACCTAGGATTCCTAAAATGGGTGTTTAGAATTGAAATCAACCGGAGGAGGATAGGTGTGGGAGTGTATCAAATTCAATTGGGGTACAAATATGTAATACCACAAAAGAAAAAGGAGGTAGCTGGGCCAGACCCAAGGCCTAGCCGACCCGGCCCATGCCACCCCTCATAAAAAAGAGGGATCTGGGGGGAGGAGGCCAAATCAAAGCCATTCTCCTCCCCCATTCTACGCGCCCCGTTTCGCACATGGCTGCCATCGCCCCGCGCAGTTGCATCGCCACCCCTCGCTTCCGGTGGCCGCCGTCACCAGGTGGTGCTCTTGCCCAGCTGCCGCTTTCTTCCCCCGCATGCACGCCGTCCCCTATTGCTGCTGGCCGTGCGCCGCCGCTTCTCTTCCCCTCGCGGTTGCCACCGCCTTCGCCCCACCTTGCCCCGTGCGAACCCTGCCGACGCCGCTGCTTGGCTGCAGCGCCACGTGGGAGGAGGAAGGGGGAAGCCGACCACTGGTGAGAGAGGAAGGGGATGAGAGGGGCATCGGCGTGGAGGAAGGAGGGGAGGAGCCAGCGTGGAGAAGAAGGGGGGCCTAGGTGAGGGGAAGAAGAAAGAGGAGACAGAAGGGGCAGTAGCTGGCGTGAGCGGATAAGGAAGAGGGGAGCAGCCGTGAGAAAAGAGGAGAGGCCGGCGGCACGTGAGGAAAAAGAGAGGTGGAGCTAGGTGTGGAGAAAAAGAAAGGAGGAGGGAGCCGTCGCCAACTGTGAGGAAAAGAGAGGAAGGAAGAGCAGGGCGGAGAAGAAAAAGAGAAGAGGAAAGAAAAGAAAAGTAAAGGAAAGAAAGGAAGAGAAAAAAGGGGGATTGCCTGATCCGGTGCCAGATCTGCCAGATCCAGTCCAGGAATGACCGATCGTGGCCTGATCTAGTCATCGGGTTTGGCTAACGGTTTGAAAAAAAACCCTCCTCCGTTATTTACAGATTTTTGTATAAAATAGTACGCCGATTAAACACTGGGACAACGGGGAGGTGTCCGGTGAGAGGGAGATCGGCTATACTGAGTGTTGTGGCTACAGACCAAACAGAGAGAGAGAGGGGTATGGTAGTGGAGAGTTAGGCAAGCAAATGACCTCTTGGTCTTTCCTAAGGGCTCAGTATGACATATATATGCGCTCCCTCATAAGGAGCGCCTTTACAATCGTAACCTTCCCCAGAGCTTACGACCGAGGGCAGCTACGTCCTTAATACATGGTTTATAACTCTCGCAACAGGCCAGCCGGGTTTAGGTGGGGGCCACCCCTACAACAGGAGCCTCTCATGGTGAAGGGCTTCACAGGCCGAAGCCATGTTGCCGAGTCCTTTGGCCCTCTCCGTCCCTGCGGCCTGTGACATTAGGTAGTTGTGGGCGTAGATGATCTGGTGCATGTAAGTCTCCGTGGCTCCGCGTAGCCGAGGCCGGAGGCCGCAGCGGAGCAGCTTGTTGAAGTCTTGCGCTGGGTTGTTGCGGTGGGGCTGCATTTGCGGTGCAAAGGTGAAGACCTGGTCGATGCGGACTCCCTCCGACTGACCCGCCACACCAGTTCTTTCTGCCCGCCATTGACATTGCTTACCGCGTGCATGCTAAGTAGCCGTGTCCTTCTGTCGCTAGACGGTCACCATCAGCCGGGCGCTGGATGAGGCGCACATCTGCGAGCGGAGGGCGCTGGAGGAAAAGCTTCACGCTGCCGACGAGGGTCACGCCACGAAGGACGACCACATCTGTCTATTAGAGGCGGAAGTTCGCGCGACGGCGGCGGCGCGATGTGCTGCCGAAGAGGCCCAACGCGCCGCGGCAGAGGAGCGTGCTGGCTTACTTGGGCAAATTAGCGCGCTGGAGGAGGAGAAGGCCCAGCTTATCATGGCCCTGGAGGAGAGGAACCAGGCTTTAGGCAACGCATCTGCGGCAGCGTGGAGGGCCATGGGGTCGTTGGAGGGGGCCCTCCGAGACCTTTCCGTCGTCGTGCCGGACCTTACTCACGATGCCGCGGACGTGGCGCAGTCATTGGCACGGATTGAGGAGGGCTCGAGCCTGCCACTTCGCGGTGCGAAAGCCTTCGGCGATCACTGCGGCTTCGCCAGCGCGTGCCTCGCCTTTGCCATGCTCCACGCCCGGGGGTGCGAGCATGTGAAGGAGCTGGCCGCTCCCGACTTGAATGCACCGACCGGAGCCGGGGTATTGTCCGGCGCGGTCTGCACGACCATGCGCGCCATCCAGAGCTTCTACGAGGGGATCTGGGGACACCTTGGAGAGGAAGCGGCCAAGGTGTTGTTACGGCGGACATTACACCGGGAAGGTAACTTCCTTCAGTGGTTGGAGGAAGCTCGTCAGTGCCATGAAGACGGCGCTGACCCCTAGTGTGGTTCCAGGTGTTGGTGGTTGTGATGCGACTTTTGTTGTTGCTGTTGTTTTCTTTCGCTTGCTAACAAAAGAAAGGACCATTGTGTCGAGTACTACACAACTACATGCTGCTTGTTCGGTTGGAGTAGACGCGATCATGCTCCGTCCCCTACCGTTCGAAGCGGTGGCAGCGGAGCTGGCGCCTAGTTGAAGTAGACACGATCGCGCTCCGTCCCCTACCCTTCGAAGCGGTGGCAGCGGAGCTGGCGCCTAGTTGAAGTAGACGCGATCGCGCTCCATCCCCTACCCTTCGAAGCGGTGGCAGTAGAGCTGGCGCCTAGTTGAAGCAGACGCGACCGCGCTCTGTCCCCTACCCTTCAAAGCAGTGGTAGTGGAGCTGGCGCCTAGTTGAAGTAGACGCGATCGCGCTCCGTCCCCTACCCTTCGAAGCAGTGGCAGCGGAGCTGGCGCCTAGTTGAAGTAGACGCGATCACGCTCCGTCCCCTACCCTTCGAAGCGGTGGTAGCGGAGCTGCCGCCTAATTGAAGTAGATGCGATCGCGCTCCGTCCCCTACCCTTCGCAGCGGTGGCAGTGGAGCTAGCGCTTAGTTGAAGTAGACGCGATCGCACTCCAGTTTGCACTCCAGAGCCCGCGTGGGACAATCAACCACGACTTAGTTGTGCTCCGTAAGGTACACCAACGCATGCGCGGACATCCGCGTCTTGTTTAGACTCAGTAGAGTGCGCAGGGAAAACATCCACGTCTAATTTATACTCCGGAGCATGCGTGGGACTATCGACCACGGCTTAGTTAGGCTCCGGAGGGTACACCAATGCGTGCGCGGGATATCCGCGTCTTGTTTAGACTCAGTAGAGTGCGCAGGGAAAACATCCACATCTAGTTTATACTCTAGAGCATGCGTGGGACTATTGACCACGGCTTAGTTAGGCTCCGGAGGGTACGCCAACGCGTGCGCGGGACATCCGCGTCTTGTTTAGACTCAATAGAGTGCGCAGGGAAAACATCCACGTCTAGTTTATACTCCGGAGCATGCGTGGGACTATCGACCACGGCTTAGTTAGGCTCCGGAGGGTACGCCAACGCGTGCGCGGGACATCCGTGTCTTGTTTAGACTCAATAGAGTGCGCAGGGAAAACATCCACGTCTTATTTAAACTCCATAGAGTACGCGCGAAGGCGTCCCCCCGCTGCGTCTTATTTATACTCTGTAGAGTGCGTGCGGAGGCGGACCTCAACGCTACGTCTTATTTATACTCCGTAGAGTACGTGCGGAGGCGTACCTCGTCGCTACGTCTTATTTATACTCCGTAGAGTGCGTGCGGAGGCGGACCTCGTCGCTACGTCTTATTTATACTCCGTAGAGTGCGTGCGGAGGCGGACCTCGTCGCTACGTCTTATTTATACTCCGTAGAGTGCGTGCGGAGGTGGACCTCCATGCGGTGCGCGTGAAGAGGTGAGTCTCCATGCGATGCACGGGTGGAGGTGAGTCTCCGTGCGGTGCGCGAGTGGAGGTGAGTCTCCGTGTGGTGCGTGGGAACATCGGCCACGTCTTTATACTCTGGGGAGTACGCGTGGCAGTGATACCGATGCGTGTCTCCGGGGAGTACGTGCAGAGGCGAGCCTCCGCGCGTTTTTGGTGGGTGGCACGAATAGGTTCGCAAACGGCGAATTTTATTAAATTCTCGTTTGTTTGGGTGAACGAGTACAAGTCAAAGACTGACCATTGGACTCGTTACCACAACAGTGGCCTTGATTGGCCTACACATAGTATCTTCGCAACCTGTCCGCATTCCATGTGTGGCGGAGTGTCTGCCCTTCCAGCGTGGCGAGGCGATAAGCTCCTCGCTGCAGTGCTGTCACGACGATGTACGGGCCTTCCCACTTGGACTCTAGCTTGCTGACCGTGTATGCGCGGAGCACCATCCTGAGGACAAGGTCCCCCGGCTGGAATGCTCGTGGATATACGGAGCCGCCCTGCCTGCGCGCCATTTGGTGCGCGTATTTGGCGACGTGCTGGGTGGCCTTGATGCGCTCTCCGTCGAGGAGGTCTAGGGACAACTGGCGCTCTTCGTCTGGTGCCTGGACGAGGGCCCTTCATGAGCCGACCTTGATCTCTTCAGGCGTCATTGCCTCATCGCCGAAGAGGAGTTTGAACGGCGTTAATCCCGTCGGGCGTGTCGCTGTTGTGCGGAGCGACCAAAGGACGTTGTGGAGCTCGCTGGGCCACTTGCCCTTTGGTAGTCCGACAAGGCGTTTTTTGACCCCGGCGGATATGGCACCGTTCGCCTGCTCGACCACTCCGTTGGACTGTGGATGTCCGACCGAGGCGAACCGAAGTGTGATTCCCGTGTCATCGCAGAACTCCCTGAACGGAGCAGAGTCAAACTGCAGACCATTGTCGGCAGTGATCTCCTTGGGCACTTCGAAGCGGCATATGATGTTTTGCCAAAGGAAGCGCTGCATGGCTGCCGAGGTGATCTTGGCTAGCGCCATAGCCTTTGGCCACCTGAAAAAATATTCTAAAGTGACCACGATGAAGCGCAAGTCTCCTAGGGCTCGGGGAAGAGGTCCGACAACATCGATGCCCCACCGCGCCAACGGCCATACCAGGGGGATGGGGTTGAGGCCGGTGGGGGGTCTGTGGATGACCCGTCCCATCCATTGGCAGCCTTGACACCGGTGCACAAGTTCTTGGGCGTCAGCGATGGCGGTTGGCCAGTAGAAGCCCTGCCTAAATGCCTTGCCAATGAGCGACCTCGGCGCCAAATGCGAGCCGCAAAGGCCCACGTGGATTTCCGCCAGGAGGTGCTGTCCCTCTTCGCGCGAGAGGCACCGTAGGAGCGGTGCGCATACCCCTTTTTTGTAGAGCACTCCGTCGAGTATCTGGAAGGATCTGGCGCGGTACTGCAGGCGGTGGAGCTCTACAGGGTCGTCAGGCTCGGCGATGCCTTGTAGGAAGGCGTAAATTGGTTCTCGCCAGTCGCTCTGATGGGTGATCTGGTGGACTAGGGCCGCGTCGCGATTGTCCTGCGTGATGGCCGCCGCGTGCAGGACCTCGTAGAATGCGCCTTCGGGAGCAGGGAGTTGCTGGCTGGCGGCTTTTGCGAGAATGTCCGCTTGCTCATTTTCCGCTCAGGGGATGGCCTTGACCGTGACGCCCAGGAAATGTCGCTCCTTGGCTCGCACAACTGCCAGTTACATGGAGAGGTCGGGGTCTTTGGCCTGGTATGACTTGTCGACTTAGCCCGCCACTAGCCTTGAATCCGTGGGGACGAGGACTCACCACGCGCCCAGAGCTTTGAGCTCCGCGGTGTTGTTGGTGGTGGGAAACACGAGGCGTGCGGAGTATAATAGGCGGTGTCGCTCTGGCGTAGTGACCACCGCACCCACGCCCGCACCGGAGATGCAGTAGGCGCCGTCGGTGTCGAGCGTCCACACCGGGTCCTCCGGCTGCTGGGCGTGCTGGGCCGCGGGGGTCCACTCCACCAGGAAGTCCGCAAGGATTTGGGACTTGATCGCTGTACGCGAAGCATATGTCAGGGAAAAAGGGGCGAGTTCGGCTGCCCACTTACCGATGCGTCCCATGGCCTCTTTATTGTGTAACATCTCCGCCAGAGGGAACGAGGACGGCACAGTGATTGGAAGGGCAAGGAAGTAGTGTCGGAGCTTTCTTGAGGCCATGACTAGTGCATAAGCCAACTTCTCAAGCTCCGTGTACTGCGTCTTGGAGGGCTTCGGAGACAAAGTAGACTGGGCGCTGACGAACGCCCTCCTCAAGAACGAGGACGACGCTGACTGCTGTCGCGGAGGCGACGAGGTAAAGTAGGAGGGGAGCCTCTGGTGCTGAGGCGACCAGCGTGGGTAGGCTTGCAAGGTGCTTCTTGAGGTCGTCGAAGGCGCTGGCACAATCGACGTCCCAACGAAACCCATCACAGCCGCGCAGGGTTTTGAAGAAAGGCAGGCCGCGCTCCGCTGCCTTGGACAAAAAATGACTCAGTGCAGCCTTGCGGCCAGCGAGCCTTTGGACTTTTCGTGTTGTTTTGGGCGGCTCCATGGCGAGAATTGCATCGACCTTGTCGGGGTTGGCTTGGATGCCGCGCCCTGACACCAGGAAGCCCAAAAGCTTGCCCGCCCACACACCGAACACGCACTTGGCTGGGTTGAGCTTCATGCCCACCTTCTGAAGATTGTCGAAGGTCTCTTGGAGATCCTGGCCGTGAGCGGCCAACTGCTTGGTTTTGACGACTACGTTGTCGATGTAAGCTTCGACATTCATCCCCAGTTGGGAAGTGAGCGCCAGCGCAATGAGGCGGGTGAAGGTTGCGCCGGCATTTTTCAGGCGGAATGGCATTCTAACAAAGCAGTATGTTCCTATCGGAGTCATAAAGCTGGTCTTGTCTTCGTCATCCTTGGCCATGTAGATTTGATGATAGCCAGAGTAAGCGTCCAAGAAGCTCAAGAGTTTGCAGCCGGCAGTAGCATCGACCAGTTGGTCGACGCGTGGGAGAGGGTAGTCATCCTTCGGGCACGCCTTGTTGAGGGCAGTGAAGTCGATGCACATGCGCCAGGCACCATTAGCTTTCTTTACCAGCACCGGATTGGCGAGCCAAGCTGGGTGTTGGACTTCGCGAATGACACCAGCCTGCAAGAGCTTCACCACTTCTACCTTGGCTGCCTGCTGCCAGTCAACGGACATACGCCGAAGCCTTTGCCTGACCGGCTTGGTGTTCTGGCGGACCGCTAGGTTGTGCTCAATGAGGGAGTGGTCCACGCCCTTGATGTCCTTCGGGGACCATTCGAAGACGTCTGCATTGTTCCAGAGAACCTGGAGTAGGCCTTGCTCTATCTCCGGGGGGAAGCCGTTGCCTATAGAGACGACTCGGCCGTCGACCTGGAGGGGGACTCTTTTGACTCCGCCTTCTGGTCGAGGCTTAGGGGTCCACCCCGGGGTGGATGGTGTGTCCGCCTTGTGCCTGCTTGCAAGGGCGTGCACCCTACGGCGGGGGCTCGTAAGCTCCGTGCGCCGGGCGAGGCCCTGGTCGCCGAAAATAGTGATGACACCTCATGGGCCCGGGAGCTTCAGGCACAGGAAACCATGATGTGAGACTGCCCCGAAGGAAATGAGGACAGGACGGCCTAGAATGGCATTGTATGAGTCGATCGCGCGCGACGCGAAGGCGGGTTGAGTCGACGGCGCCGGCGAAGGCGGCATTGAGTCGACCACGCATCGCGGCGGGGTTGAGTCGACCATTGCGCCGCGAGGCGGGTTGGTCGTCGACCACGCGTCGGCGAAGGCGGGTTGAGTCGACCGCCGCGCCCGGCGAAGGCGGCGTTGAGTCGACCGCTGCATCGACGGCGGGTTGAGTCAACCACTGCGCCGGCGAGGCGGGTTGAGTCGACCGCCGTGTCGACGAAGGCGGGTTGAGTCGACATCGCGCGGTGGAGGCGGGTTGAGCGACCATCGCGCCGGCGAAGGGGGGGTTGGAGTCGACCGCTGCGCCAGCGAGGGCAGGGTTGGAGTCGACCGCTGCGTCGGCGTAGGCGGGGTTGGAGTCGACCGCTGCGTCGACGAAGGCGGGGTTGGAGTTGACCGCTGCGCCGGCGGAGGCAGGGTTGGAGTCGACCGCTGCGCCGGCGAAGGCGGGGTTGGAGTCGACCGCCGCACCGTGAGTGTTATCGTTCACTCCCACGGCTGTCCATGCTGACGCCTCGGTGCCAACGCTGACGCGAGACCGCGCCTTGACCGCCGTGACCCCTTTCATCCTCTTCACCGCCGATGACATTGGTGCCATCCTTCTTGAGGTCTTTTCGCTTCCGTCGTCCCCACGAACGGCGCCAGCTGTTGTGGTTATAGACCAAACAGAGAGAGAGGAGTATGGTAGTGGAGAGTTAGGCAAGCAAATGACCTCTTGGTCTTTCCCAAGGGCTCGGTATGACATATATATGCGCTCCCTCGTAAGGAGCGCCTTTACAATCGTAACCTTCCCCCGGAGCTTACGACCGAGGGCAGCTACGTCCTTAATACATGGTTTATAACCCTTGCAACAGGCCAGCCGGGTTTAGGTGGGGGCCACCCCTACAACACTGAGTTTATGCGTAAAAGCAACGATATTTGCTTGCATGTGTATTTATCGCGTTAGTGATGTATTGAAATGGTTAACGTTTGTACAGGAGGCGGTTCGAGTCTGGTGCAGTCCACGCACCATCCGCCAGGTTAATAGGCAAGTGCATGGTAGAACAGTAAATTATGACTAATTACTGCTAATTGTGTTTCTATGTCTGGATTTGTAGCAATTAAGTGATGAGATGTATGATTATGTGCTAATCATACCCTGAGAAATACAGTTTATGAGTAAACAGTCTTATTTGAAAAGCATTGCATCATGCAAAGTGCATAAGAGCCAGGTCGGTGAGAAAGTCTTATGACTAATCCGGAGTACTCTTGAATAAGTCCTATAGAGGTAGGCACCTCCACGGGATAGAGGGAGAGGGTGGCATCGACGGGGTATACCCTCCGCTATACCGGTATAAGCTACAGTTATAGAGGCATTCGATGCAAAGAGACACAGTGATATAGCTTACAGTTTACAGTGACAAATGTATTGCATTTTAATGCACTGCATACAAAGTGCTACACATAGTGGTACAGTTACAGAGATTTAACTTACAGCTTGCAGTTTACAGTAAATGAATTTTACAGTTGATAGTTACAGTAGAGTTGATTTACAGTTTACAGTTATAGATGCATTGCATTTTATTGCACTGCATACAGAGTGATAAAGACAGTGGAACAGTTACAGAGGTTTGATTTATAGTTTATAGTTTACAGTGAATATGTTTTACAGTTCACAGTAGATGTGATTTCCAGTGTATAGTAGATTTGATTTACAGTTTACAGCTACAGTAGATATGATTTATAGTTCATAGTCACAAAATTGATTTATAGTTTATAGCATATGTTCACAGTAGATATGACATACAGTTTACAGTAGATTGGCTTTACAGACCACAGTAGACGTGAATTACAGAATACAATCATAGAATGGATTTAAATTTTACAGTATATTTGATTTACAGTTTACAGTTACAGTAGATATGATTTACAGATCAGAGTCACAAAATTGATTTACAGTTCACAATAGATGTGATTTATAGTTTATAATAGATTGGATTAATAGTTCACAGTAGAGGTGATTCACAGATTACAGTAGATGGATTTATAGTTCACAGTAGAATTACATATTACAGTAGACGGATTTACAGTTCACAGTAGAATTACATATTACCGTAGATGGATTTACAGTTCACAGTAGAATTACAGATTATCGTAGATGGATTTACAGTTCACAGTAGAATTACAGATTACAGTAGATGGATTTACAGTTCACAGTAGAATTACAGATTACCGTAGATGGATTTACAGTTCACAATAGAATTACATATTACAGTAGATTGGTTTTACAGTTCACATTAGATGTGATTTACAGATTACAACCGTAGAATTGGATTACAGTTTACAGGTATGGATTGACGTACTGCTTTATCATGTGCTTGCTGAGTCTTCGGACTCACCCTTACTTTGTTGTTTTTTTCTAGGGTGATCCAAAATGACAGCATGCATGGAATGAGAGTAGTTCTTTTTACACCGCACATGTGAGATAACTGCTTAGTTATGTACTGAGCGTTATGATTAATCCTATGTTATGAAGTTTAAGCAAATTTTTTAGTTACAGTATGTTTCAGGAGAATGGATTCTCCTGTTATTACAGTTCTCGGGCGCTAACTCTGTTTATGTCGTGCCTATGTGAGACGGTAACAGTGTGGTGATAGCATCTTGGGCCCTGTGGAGAGTCGGGGTGTTACAAAATATGAAATATTTTGTGTAATTATCATTATATACGTGTAATATATCTACTAAATATTGGATATTACATGAAAAAATTTGGGTGTTCAGCTGTACGGTCTTGAACCACATTGGGTCATGCATCCGCCGGAATAACGTTGTGCACCAAATCTCCATTCGGATAATACTTCGCCTTTAACACACGAGCACGTAGACTTTCCAGAAACAGGATAAGCCCCCAAAGCCTGGCGAGCTAACAGCGCCTGATTAAACAGATACTAGTCCTCAAGCCGAGACACCCCTGCAACTTTGCCCTGAGCAGTCTGTCTCGAGCAATCCAATGAATCTTCCGATGTCCTTGCTCGTCTGCCCACCAGAAATTCCGGGTGAGTTGCATCAACTCCTCGCATAACCCTGCTGAAAGTTTAAAAATTCCCATAACATAAGTCGCAAGAGCTTGAACAAAACTTGATCAGCACCTCTTTACCTCCACTTGACATACTTCTCAGCCCAATCAGTACATCGCTTCGTGTATCTCCCTTTCAGGGATTGAATCTTGTCAGCTTTCATACGTCTTTCTAGAATGGGGAGCCTTGTCAGTGATATACCATAAAAATAATCATATAGATAATTATATCACTCCTATATTTACAAACTTTTGAATAATATATTATTTTTTTGAATAAATATCTTTCGTATTAATCAATAAGTATGTGACTTCATCATGGAACTCTAGATCTTTATTTATGTTTCGATATTATATTATTCTAATTTCTCTGATCTTATATCATATGAGAGGTAATTATGATTTATAAATCAGCATATGTATTAATTGATGATCATATTTCACGGATCATAGATATAGAGATATCAAATCAATAATATGAACATATATTAGAGACATTGTGTTGGATTGATCTACCATAAGATACTGTTAAGATTGTTATGTTTTATGTATTATTAGTTGGTCTCAAGCAATGATAATATATAATCCATGTACCTGAAATCAGCATAGTTTTTTACATGTATAATAGTATACTTAGGGGTTACTAAATGCTACTCCGTAACTGGGTAGTTATAAAAGTAGCTTTCATGTATGCTACAAAATATGAAAAGGAATGTGATTAGTCATATATGAGATTTGTCTCTCCTACATAACAGGAGAGATATCTTTAGACCTCTCGATATAATCGGATAAAGAAAGCGTATTACCAAGCTACGAGTGGTTGAAGAGTGGGTCATACGAAGTTATCCATCACTAGATCGGGAAAAGATTGAACAATCTATGGATGATATGTTTCTTACCTAGAATTCGATCAGGTATCGCGAGGCAAAAGGAGCATATACAAACATGTCGTTTATGTTATGAATATTGTACTCATGAGACTCAATGGGCAACATGTATAGAGAATATAAGGGACTATATGCAAATACAACCCTATACATACACATAAATAAAAAAGGAAAATGCCTACTTTAACACTCCACTCAAATTCATGGTGGATCACACATAGTGAGTTTGGAGAGAAAATACAAATCTTACACCATAGTTTGTGACTTCGTTAAGAAGTTAGCAATATGTAAGTCTGAGGGCACAAACTGTAGAGCAAACACTCTCTCCTACACCTGTGAGCGAGTGCATGAAGCATCCATACTAATTTGTTTGGTGAGCTCATGCTTCACTTGATCGTGTGCAATATTGTTAGCACCTGTATTATTAGACAAAAGAGTCATCGGTCTGTAATGCCCTGAACATCTTTATAACGTCCCTAGGAGTATTTAGCAAAAATGCGGAGTGTTGGGAGTATTTAGCGGAATCGCGGAGTTTCTCAATTTTTCAGTGGATCGCGGGAGGCGGGAATAAAATTGTAGAATTGTCTAAAGTGAAAGAAAGAAATTAATTAATTAAAAATCAAGTTTTGGGCTGCCTAGAGGGGTGGGCTAGCCACTTTGGGCCAGCTAGTCAAAAAGGGGCCCAAGCCACCCCTTTTCTTCCCCTAAACCCTAGCCAAACCCCCTCCCACCCCCTTGGCCGCCCCCACCCCCTCTTGGACGTCCCTCCCAGCCTTCTTTCTCTCTCCCCATGGCTGCCATGGCTAAAAAGAAAGGAAGAAAAGGAAGAAGGAAAGAAAGGGAGGAAGAGAAGGGAGAAAGAGGGAAGAAAAGAGGAAGAAGAAGAAAGAAGAGGAGTGCTTGTCAGGTCCCAGAACAACAACTCTAAGTCCATCTGTGTAAATCGCACTATCTCAGGAAAAACTAGTGCATACAGGGTCAATAGTGATGTATATCATGCATAATCACCACAAATATTATTAATCGAAGATACAGCCTTAGGGCCAAGTCTTACAATAGAAATGCTCAAGGCCAATTGAAATTAAAGACAATGAAAAAGTAAATTGCGGAAGCACAACCCATCCAGCCTCCCCACAGGTGAATGACTGTAAGACGCGTCCTATTCGTCGAGGTTCTCACTGTAGTCGTCGGAGTCGTATTCTGGCAACATATTTAAGTAAGGTGAGCACTTGAAAGTACTCTACAAATTATACCAGGAGATATAACAGAATTGATGCTTGCATAATGGGTTTCAAGGAAGGCTTAATAGGGTACATGTACGGAAAAGCAGTACTAAATTTTAAATACAATAACGTAAGTACAAAAGTTGAATTTTAATACATCATAAGAAACAAATATTTAACAAAGTAATATCGTTAGTGTAGGCTCCGACCTACACTAACCTAACCACGGGCATCCCACCCGGACCATTTTCAAAACACTGTTGTTTGCCAAAAACCAAGTTTTGTAAAATCAAGTCTAATATGTAAAAACTCTACTCAGCATGTCTATGACCATGGACACGGCTATCCAGGATAGATTGAAACTCTGCAAAGGTGTACAACTTTACCCACAAGACGTGTCCTCCCGCTTGAGCCACGCGATTAACACACTGCCTTAGGTGTGTGGCGGAGAATTCATGACAAGGCTGTTACAATGATCCATAGCCAAAACAGTCATGTCGCCACTAAGGTTTCACCACAGCTCGAATTTACGAGTTAGAGCCCCCTCTTTGTGCCATGTGAGACTTCTCGCGGGCTACGCCACGCTCACATTTAGCCTATAGCGAAACTATATTTGGAATTTCACAAATTACTTAGCCAGGTCCGTCCCATACCGGACTTGTGGTAGTACGAAGTGACTTTGTAAAATGATTCATAGAAATGGTCCTGAAATTGACTTAGCCTCAATCCACATACCCACATGCACGACAATCAACTACGTGTTACCAAACACGAAGCATGCTGGCACCCCACCACCTAACCAATAGCCTAAGTACAAATCATAAGTTTCTATTTTCATTTTTAAACCATTTTATAAGCTATCCTTAGCTCACCGAAGTCAAGAATTCATTTTCAAATCTTTATTTTATGTGAAACAATTGGTCCCACCTGAATTATTCTAAGCCAGGCTAAGCAGTTCTATAAAATTTCTAGTCAATATTGTTGTACTAACTAGATTTTTCATCTAGGTGACAAGGTATGTAAGTTCGAGATAAAAATTGGCTATAATCAAAGGATCGTGGGTATAATTAGGTTTAAAACATCCATAAATTACATTTGAATAAGGATATGCATGCATATAAAGTAAAATAATATAAATAAATTTGAAATATTAGGGTCAATATGGTTAAAGGTGTAACTTGCCTTGCTCGAAGTCTTGCTGCGAAGCGTCGTCAAAATCGAACTCCCTAGAATCATCGAAATCTAAACGCGAAGATCCAAATTCAAATTCAAAAACAAAATTTAATAAAATTCAAAAATTCAAAATAATTATAGAATTGGAAAGTTCATGATTTTAGAAAAATTTAGAAATTTGAATGGATCAATTTGGAGTTAAAATGAAGAAGTTATGGCTCCTGGAAGATTAAAACAAAAGAAAAAGAAAAACTAGATTTTATGAAATTATTTTTGCATTGAATAAGGTAATTATGAAGTCAGCACGGACCGTCTGATTAGCAATGGACCGTCCGATCGGCCAAGGCAACGTTCGGACCATCCGAACGGCAAGGGACTTTCGGACCATCCGATATACAACGGACCGTTTGATCGATGATGAACGTTCGGACTGTCTGAACGACAAAGGCTTTCGGCCGTCCGATCGATCGACCAATGAACTTTTGGACTGTCCGAACGGCAAAGAGCTTTCAGACCATTCGATCTACAATAGACCGTCTGATCGAGAATGAAAGTTCAGACCATCCGATTATCTTGGGTAGCGTTTGGACTGTGGGGTGGGGCTGGCGTGGCATGGCCGTGGCTCACGTGGCGTCCACGCGGTGCCCATGTCGGCTGCCACATCACCCCGACGTACTAACGTGGTAGGGCCGGCAGCGGCGGCGCTCGGGGACCGATGGTCGTCGGCATTCTTGTGGGCGGTGGCGCCGGTTGAGGTGCGGAAAAGGACGAGGAGGGCGAAGGAACTCGAGGGTATCGGCGAGGAGGCCTGAGGGCGACCGGAGTGAGCGGGCGGCGGTGAAGGGTGGAGCTCGAAGAAGGTGATCGGCGGCGAGGGCCCTCCGATGACACTCTCACTTGGGAAGGTGGAGGAGGTGCGCGGGACCTCGGTGGTGCAGTGGGAGGTGGCGGTGTGGCACGAGGAGGACCGGGGCGCCTTCAATTGCTCGCCAGAGCTCGTCGACGAAGAATACGCACGTTGCACGGTGCGATGAGCTTACGGCCAGAGAGAGAGAGAGAGGCAATTGGTGGGGGAAAATGAGTGGCGTGACGAGAGGTACCTCAAAAAGGGTTTTTATAGGCTGAGGGTTGGTAATGGCGGTGTAATGGCTCGCCGGAGGTGTAACGGCTCCGCATCAATTTGGGCCAGTTAGTGCAGTAATGCGGGGGAGAATGAGCGGTTCGGGCGCGGCAGTGAAAGAGAGAGTGAATGCGCAATTGCTCGAGCGAAATCGGCGGTAGAAACGGAGGTTTTAAATTTTTGGCTTCGGGCGCTAATGGCGGCAGCGGCGACGGTGATGGCGCGGGGGAAGAAGGAAGGTGCGGGGGAGACGAAACTGACGAGGGGGTCCCAACGGTCAGCGAGAGAGGAAGAAAAAGAAGAGAGGGAGGCGGCGGTCGGATTGGTGACAAGTGGCAGGGGAGAGGATTGGGGCCATAGGGTGCTGCGTGAAAGGGTAAGAGAGAGAATGGTCAGGATCCGATCCGACAACAGGGTTTAATCAGAGTCGTTCGAGTGAGGGCTGAAGGGTTAAGTGGCTGCGGACGAACAAGATTTAATCCGACAATGGCGAATGGTCCAGATTAAGCCACTCATCACCCCGAGGGGAGAGGGAGGCGGTTGAAGCGGTAAGTGGCTGCGGGCGGATAGAATCAAATCGGGCGGAAAGAGATCGGTCCGATGCTTGCTAGGTGTCGGCTACAGGGAGGATGTCGGGACCCGGAACAACACTCCAAGTCCCTCTATGTAAATCACACTATCCCAGAAAAAGCTAGTGCACACAGGGTAAACAGTCACTTATATCACGCAAAATCACCACAAATATATTAAGAAAATTTGCGGCCTTATGGCCAACTCTTACAAGAAAATGGCACGAGGCCAACTGAAAAACAAAAGCAGCAGAAAATAATAAAGGTAGCAGCGCAGCCCATCCAGCCTCCCATAGGCGAATGACTGTAAGACGCGTCCTACTCGCTGAAGTAGTCCTCACTGTCGTAGTAGCCGTCACAGTCTGGCAACAGATTTTAGCAAGGTGAGCACTTCGAAAGTACTCCACAAGTCACGATGGGAAATATAACAGAGTGATGCATGCATAATGGATTTCAAAGGAAGGCTTAACAGGGTAAATGTGCGGAAAAACAGTATTGAGTCTTAAATACAATAACGTAAGTACAAAAGCCAAATTTTAATATATATATATATATATATATATATATATATATAAGAAAACAATGTTTAACAGAGTAATATTGTTAGTGTAGGCTCCGACCTACGCTAACTTAACCACGGGTATCTCACCTGGACCATTTTCCAAAACACTGTTATTTGTCAAAGCCAAGTTTTATAAAATCAAGTCTAATCTGTGAATATTCTATTCAGCATGTCCATGACCGTGGACACGGCTATCTAGGATAGGTTAAACTCTGCAGAGGTGTATAACTTTACCCACAAGACGTCTCCTCCCGCTTGAGCCACGCGATTAACACACTGCCTTAGGTGTGTGGTGAGGAATCTACGACAAGGCTGTTCCGATGATCCATAGCCAAAACAGTCACGCTGCTACTAAGGTTTCACCACAACTCAAATCCACGAGTTGGAGGCACCTCTGGTGCCATGTGAGACTTCTTGCGGCCTATGCCACGCTCACATTCAGCCTATAGAGAAACTATACTTGGAACTTCACAAATTACTAAGCTAGGTCCGTCCCATACCAGACTTATGGTAGTACGAGGTGACTTCGTAGAAATGGTTCACAACAACGGTTCTTAATTGACTTAGGCTCAATCCACATACCCACATGCACGACAATCAATCAGGTGTCACCAAACACGAGGCATGCCGGCATCCCACCACCTAACCAATAGCCTAAGTCCAAACCATAATTTTCTATTTTTAGTTTTAAAACATTTCATAGACTATCCTCGACTCACCGAAATCAAGGATTCATTTAAAAGAACTGTCATTTCATGTGAAATATCAGATCCCACCTAAAATTATACTAAGCCAGGCTAAGCAATTCTATAAAGTTTTCTATTCAATACTATGGTACCAACTAGTCTTCAGCTAGGGAGACAAGGTGTATGAATTCGAGATTCAAAATAGCTATAATCAAAGGATGATGGACATAACTAAAATTTAAATCAATTTTAAATTACGTTTGAATAAAGTACGCATGCATATACAGTAAAACAATATAAATAAATTTGAAATAATAGGATCAACATGGTCAAAAGGTGTGACTTGCCTTGCTCGAAGTGCTGCTGCGAATCGTCGTCGAAATCAAACTCTCCGGACTCGTCGAAATCTAACGTGAAGATTCAAATTCAAACTCAAAATTCAACTAAAATTCAAAAATTCAAAAGAGTTGCAGAAATGGAAAGTGCATGATTTTATAAAAATTTAGAAATTTGAACGGGTCAATTTGGAGTTAAAATGAAGAAGTTACGGCTTTTGGAAGATTTAAATACAAGAAAATGAAAAAGGATTATTTTCTGGGATTATTTTTAAACCGAAAAGTATTTATGACGTCATTAAGTATTTAACTGAATTATTTTTGTAAAGCAAAATATGGATTATGACATCATCCTCCTAAATCATTTTCGGTTGAATTATTTTTATACTAAAAATTCGGGCTTGTGATGTCAGCATGACGTCAGCCTGGGATTTTTAAATACAAAATTGAGACCGACAGGTGGGGCCAGGTTGGTAGACCGAGTCCATGGACCCGAGAAAAGGGTGAGGTGGCACGCGGGACACGGTGAGGGGAGGTGGCGCTGGCATGTGATGAGGACATCACTTCTACTGATTTGAACACTCCTCTTACTGCTTCCATGAATGATGGGTAAGGTCCAATCACTCGGGCACGTGCTCGTTAACTTAACTATCAGGTAAACCCGTTTTTAGGAGTCAATAATATTTCCGTTGAGAATTTGATGCTTCCTAAGACTTGTGATTTTCTTGTTCTTAGGAACCATGGAGAAGAACCACGCGAGCTCAAGTGTAGAAGTGGAACCATCGAGCGCAATCCAACTCATATTCGCGAGTTCGACTCAGATTCGGACTACTTGACAGCACCTACTTCAAACGGCTATAAATTTTGATTTAGAAGGTTTCTCGGGGCCCGTGAGTACTCGTTGGAAAGATATTGGAGTCTACTTTCAGATGAATCTGGTCTCACCTCGAAATTCCACTTGAGATGATCAGAAACTACAAAACAAGTGGTGTCACTTTTTCAGTCCGAGTCAAAGTGGGCCTTGGGCCTTGTAATCACGCTTAGACTATTTGGGCCGGCACTAATCATGGGTGTATTGTTCACGTGAACAGTAACCATAAATAGTACCATACCCCCTTGTGTTAGATAAGAGCGGCCTCCCCCACTCCTATTTAATGAGGTTGCCCCCTTTAGTTTTCCTTGGGTTTTTCTTAAGAGTTTATTCTGCTTAGCAGTCTAACCGCACGTCCGGTTGAGGAACCCCAACTTATGAACTCAATATTTATTTGCAATACAGTTCAGATTGCATCTTTTACTCTCTTGCTTGTGTTCTCGATTCGCTTGCAGGAGATAGCCTTCTTGGCGAGATCAACCGTGTTCGGCACGGTTGATAACCATCGGAGCAGTGGTGTAGTGATTGCGAGGGGAACAATCTGTTTTGGTCGGAACCTTTGGATCATTAATGTCGAGTTCTCCACAATCGACTTATCAGTACCTCTCGGAAGATCGGGCCATCGTCACATTAGCATGGTTGCCCAAGGCCGGTGTGGCTTCCGTGTGGCGACAACGTCGGCTGCCAGCTCGGCCCGTCGAGCTAATGTGGCTCGGCCGCCAGAGGAGGCGCACGGGGCCCGATGGCCACCGGCGTTTCGGTGGGCGGCGGTGCCGGCCGACGTGCGAAAAATGACGAGGGGAGTGCGCATGTACCTTCCATGAGGCCCGAGGGTGGCCGGAGTGTGCTAACGGTTGCAGGCCTGAAGGTTAAATTTTTCGGTTGCAGGCGTTAATGGCGGCAGCGGTGGCGGTGATCGCGCGGGGGAGAAGGAAAGTGGCGGGGAAGACGGATCTGACTGGCGGGACCCACCAGTCAGTGAGAGAGAAAGAAAAGAAAGAGAAGGAGCCGACGGTTGGATTGGTGACAGGTGGCAGGGAAAGAGAGCGAGGCCATTGGATCCCGAGCGAACTGTTAAGTGAAAGCGGATGGGTGCGATTCGATCTGACAACACGGATGAAATCGGAACCATTCGGGCGAGGACCCAGGGGTTAAGTGGTTGCGGGCAGCGGGGATTTGGTACGGCAATAGGGAAGGGTTCGGATTGAGCCACGCGTCGATCAGAGGGAAGAGAGGAGCGGGCGAAGCGGTAAGTGACGATGGGCGGCTGGGATCAGATTGGGCGGGGTGGAGGCTGGTCCGATGCGTGACAGGTGTCGGCCAGAGAGGGAAGGAAGGCGGGATGAAGCGGTAAGTGGGATCGGACGGCTGAGTTTAAGTCCGACGGTGGGGGTTTGCCCGACGGGTGACACTTGTCAGCTCTGGGAGGTTTTGGATTTAAATTTCTTTTTTGATTTTCAGAAATGATTTGGAGGCTTTAAGATACTCGAAAAAAGACCAAATAAACTTTGAAAATTCCAAAAAAATTCAAAGAATTATCTGGAACTATTTTAGACTGAATCAAAATATTTTCAACTCAAGTTGATAATTAGATTTTGCAAAAATACAATTTAGCTTTAAAAAGAGAGTTTTAAATCTTTATAAATTCTTGAAAAAAAATCATTATAAATACATATTTGACTTTGGAAAATATAATGCACTTATTTTGGCTCCGCCAAAATGAAATAAATTTATTTTGGCTTTTATAAAATTGAGAATTTTAACTTCTCTCACTTCAAGACTTGAAATAAAGACCAGAAAAGGCATTTAAATTCCAGAAAATAACTTCAATCAGAAAATAAATTTCTGGGATGTTGCAGAGGATGAAGGCGGGGTGAAGGGGTAAGTGAGATCAGGTAGTCGGGATTAAATCCAGCGGCGCAGATTGGCTCGATGGGCAACAAGTGTCGGCCAGAAATGAATAGGAGGCTTTACAAGACTCAGAAAAATACCAATTAAAATTTGAAAATTCTAGAAAAATTCAGACTCATCTGGAACTATTTTATACTTAATAAAAATATTTTTATCTTAATTTGATATTCAGATTTTGCGAAAACACAAAATGTCTTTAAAAGGGGACTTTTAAATCTTTATAAAATTTTTGAAAATTATTATAATTACAGATTTAACTTAGGAAAATGAAATGCATTTACTTTGACCTTTGTAAAATAAAATGCATTTTTCACAACCAGGCTTGAAATGAAATCTAGGAAAATCCAATTAAATTCTAGAAAGACACTTAAAAAGGAAAATAAAATTTTGGGATGTTACATTGATCTTGAGGGATCACCTAGGTAATTTTTCTCACCTCAATTCTCCCTGTTTTACGTGTAATTAGGGTTCTTGGCACGGCATTAGTAGGGTTCTAATAGCGGAAGTAACCATTTAGGGTTTTCTCTGTCTATGCGTAGGCTGATTGGCGCAGTGCGGCTGTTTGTATATATTAGAATATCAAAACAAATTTTTCTACAAATTTGGCCAACATGAAAGTTGTAGGGGACGCCGAGACCTAGATTCTATAATTGTTTTAGATTTTTTGGCTACGGGGTTTGGTAACAGCAGAGTCGGGAACTTCGCTGTGTAGCAGAGGGGTAGTCTGAAACAGGTTACTGTTTGGGTGTAGTTTCAGAGGGGTAGATGATTTTTTTAATTTTGGCCACAATTATGAAAGTTGTAGAAAATTTCGTAATCTAACTACTGTATAAAAATCATGAATTTTAGCACATTTTACTGAAGGTGGGGTTCGTTAGAAGATTACTAGCCAGATTGCCGAAATAGAGTCTGTTCTCCGTTTTGCGCGATATATTACACCCTTTTAGCAGCAAACAAAAATAAGTTACCTAGTTGAAAATTGTAGGTATTTCAATGTAGTTTCCAGAAATATCTCTTTTGCTGTGAATGGCCTAGTAGTTTTAAAGATACAATAAAAACAAGCAGCGCTGCAGTGGGCTGGGCGTAGGATCGTTGAGCGGAGAGGGTATTATCGGGTCTCGTCTATAGCGGCTTTTGTATTTTCTTAAGTTGCAGATTTCTTGCTGTAGCCTTGTGCTGAAATGTAATTTTGGATAGGTGGCTTCGCTCCTGACCATGCGTGAGCATCTCGCTTCATCGGTACAGGCAAGTAAACGTAGCGGATGTGCTATCGTTTAACTCGTTAATCATTCTATATTCATACTAGTTAATCCTCTTAATTTGAGGTGCTATGCCATTGTCATATGCTTTCTTAATGTGGTCTATGTGGTAGCAACTTAGTAATCAATTGGTTATGCCTTGAAAGATTAATTGTGGTTATGTGGTATAGTTCTTAATGAAACAAATATGGTTATGGAGTAGTATTCCTTACGAGAATATTGTGGTCTTGGTGGTAGTATTCTTAATGAATATATTATGGTCATAATGGTAGTATTCTTAATGAATATATCGTGATCTATGTGGTAGTGTTCCTCTTGAATATATTGATTTTGATCTTAGTGAACCGAATGTGGATTATGTGGTAATGTCCTTATTGAATCATATGTGGATTATGCGGTGGTATTCATGATGAATATGTTGCTGATCTTTGCGGTTAAATTCTTATGAATCATGTTTATCATATCATGACATATCATTTGCATCGTGGATATCACCGCATATAGCCGCGACCGTACCGATACAACATTGTACATTGCCGTAGTACGATGCACACTCTTACCTTATTGGGTAAGGGTGCAGTGGATCATATGTATTCATATGCATTTACATTGTGCATAGATCATTTGCATACTTATGTAATATATTGTGGTTGAATTATTTACAAACAAATATAACTTCTTAGCTTTTTATGTAGAATTGGCTCATGAGAGTCACTTGTGGTATGAGGAATGTGGCTGTGGTCGTGGAGTGGGGTTTACCCCTCGTGGTATGGTAGGGGTTATAGTTGTGGCATGAGGTTTTTCTCTTATGGTAACTGTTGTTAGCGGATGTGGTTGTGGGATATAGTAAAGTTAGTGAGGTAAAATATGTTAATATTATACTGATATAGGTAGTAGTAGTGGTTGAGGATATGAAATAGTCAAACGAGATTTATTTGCTAATGATTTACTGTTGTGGGTAGTGGTTTGGGTTGAGGATTTAAATATGGTCAATGTGAAAAATAAATGTTGATGCTTAAAACATTGTAGTTTGATTAGCTTGTTAAACAGTTTGTTTACTGAGATTTTTATCTCACTCTTGTGTTCGCCCCTTTCAGGTGATTTTTGAGCATGCATGGGAAGGGTAGAGTGGCACAACACTATCATAAACCATTTCGTGATTTATGCTGCAATAAATATGTGGAGTCACTAGCTATTCATCTTTGTTCCTCAATGTTAATCATCTTTAATTAATAATGCTAGACTGTGGTTCGCTCTAATTGGTTAAAATTGTTAGTGGTTGTTCCTATTTAATATTTACCTTTACCTTCTGTTTCGTTATGCTTCCGCTTAGCTTATCATATTTTAGAAGTTATTGCCAGTTTATTTTATCTTCTAAATTGACTAGTTGTGGAGTGGTTTAGTGGCATGTCAGGGTAATATGGGTCCTGGGGTGTTACACGGTTCCACATAGGCACACCAATATCTGCAAGTAGCCACCTCAACCAAGTAATCTCTGTTGTCACTACTACCATAGCTCTCAACTCATCCTATAACACTCGAATGAGAGAAATTGCAGTATGTTTCTTTGCCTTCTCAGTAATCAGGCAGCCAAGAAAATACAGTAAACAAAAAGAGAATGACAATAAGAACGATCACTTGCCTAGGTCGCATCAGAGTATGTCTAAAGTTGTAGTGAGTTAGAGCTAGAGAAAAATAAACGATGATAGATAGTTCCACGCAAGTACCAAGAACACGAAGAAGGTGACTGTAGTGAATGTTGATAGGGCGAGCCATGAACTAACTCTATATATGAATGGCATAAGCAATATCAGGATAAATACTCACAAGATACACATAATCCCAACAAGATATCGATAATAAGTAGGATCCTTGAGAAGATTACCATCAGTGGCACAAAGCTAAAGGGAAAGCTCCATTGGAGTATTAGTAGTGCAAGTGTTAGTTAGACCAAAGCAATTAAGAAGATTTTGGACATACTTATGCTGGAAGAGGTAGTAGCCCTAAGGTATAGAAGTGATCTCAATTCCAAAGAAGTACGTAAGAGAACCAAGATCAGTTATCCAGAACTATTCATTGAGATGCATCTTCGCATACATGACAAATAAGAAATTATCACTAATGATGAGAATACCATCTACGTACAGAATACATACAAAAGAAGCAGTGTCCTACCCTGAGGTGAGGCAAACAAAAAGAGCAAGATTGTGGGAACTGATAGTGAAACCAATAGTGGTAATCACTAAGTTAAAACATGCAAACTAGGCATGAGTAGTTTATTTTAGGCTATAAAGAGCACGATGGAGATGACAGATGTGCTCATCTAGAACAGAATACATAAGTGGTGGCTGTATGTAGACCTCCTCATGCAGAACACCATTAAGAAATGCATTCTTAACATCAAGCTAAGAGATAGTCCACCAGTGAACAGAAGCAACATGATGAGGACATCACTTCTTCGGATACGCACAACACTCCTCCACTTGACATTCAAGGACCAATCACTAGAGCTCGCGCCCGACAATTGAATTTACAGGTGAGCTCGTTCCTAAGTACTTCTTTTTGTTCATTTGAGAATCGATTTCTACCTAATGATTTAATTATGATTAGGAACCATGGAGAGGACTTAGAAGTACTTGGAGTAGGGCTGCGAGGCGCACAAGTCCAGCAAGGGCGGTCAAATCATGTTGAAGGCCCAACTCAAGCCGACTTCGAATCCAATTCGGAGTTCAGGACCAGGCCGCACTAAAACGGATGCCCAGATCGCATCCGGGCTCCATTTTGGATGTTCTACATATGTATGGAAAGCTGATAAGGCGACCTTTCTAATGGCTCTGGTCTCATATCAAAATTCCTTCTGAGTCAATGGGAATCATCGAAGCAAGTGGGCATTCAGAATCTGTCAGGGTGCTGCGCCACCGTCTTTTGGGCCGTTCGGCTTTGTATCGTGTTGGAGCCCATTAGGGCACGTCCAGGGGTTTTGCACACCCCCATTCCTCTATATCCAGCTGCCACCCCCACCATTAGGGTTTGGGTTTTGCTTAGATTATTCTGTCTTTGAACAGTTTCGCCGTTCATTGGTTTGTGAGACCCCAACTTTCGAGTGCTAAATCAATACATCTGCAATTCCGTTGTGTTCTTCCTTGTTCTTGCTTATGTTATTCGATTCACAGGCGAGGATTAGCCTTCTTGGCGAGGTCAACCGAGCAGCGCACGGTTGATAACCTGAGGAGATGTGGTGCTGCGATTGCGGGGTTCGGAACGTGTTGTTCGGAAGCCGAATCGATTTGTGTCGCCCCTCCACCAAATCGAACATATCCAGAACCTGTTGGAAGATCGAGATCCCGTTCCCATCAAGTGGTAATCAGAACTTCAGGTGTTCCTTCAGGTTCGAGTTTACCCTACCTTTGTTGTTTTCGGTTTCATCCTAGAGTCCAAGAAAAAGCCCTATAAATATTGTAGTCATAGGTTGTTCCTTGTCCCATATCTCATTTAGCCTTTTGCACAATTTGATTTCAGAGTCCATAGTGTTGAGTTTGTGTCCTTAGTCGAGTTGTGTTGCTGGTTTAGATCGTGTTTTGTTTCGGGTTGTCTTGCTTCCGCTACCTCTCATACAAACCTTAGCCGTCAACTTTTGTTTTTCCCACCCATATCCCACCCTCTGTTTTCAGTCATCCATCGCATCTCATGATCACCCAGCACCATCCCCCACCTTTTACAAAGTTTCCGCCCCCAATTTCCACCAATTTCCTCCACTCGATTTCGTTTCGGCCTCCATAGCAACCATAACTCGAAGACCCTTCTTCAAACGGCCGTAACTTTCTCATATGGACTCGAAATTAGGCGATTTATTTTTCAAATTGGGTAAAATTAAATTTTGCATCCAAAGCTCCCCAACTTTGTTAGGTTCGGTGAATTTATTTTGCCCAAATTTGGCTTGGAAAGTGCAGTACTCGAGCTCCGAAATTTCATCACCGAATTTACAACACATTCATCATTTTTTGTAGGCCACACCTTACATCAGATTGAGGTGAAACTTTGTGTGGTTCCTATTTCTGTGCTCTGCTTTGTGAAAAAAATAAACAAAAAAAATAAAAAAAATAAAAAAAATTTGGCACCTGGGCTTATAGTGCTGAGAGTGCTACCCGCGCAAAAAAAAGAGAGCACAGTTTTAGGTGACAGAGCTTCATTTGTTTTGTGCTGTCTTTTCCTGGCCATCTTGTTGCTGTCTTTGCTTTACTATTCTGGTCTTGACTCCTTGTTCATCATATCATAACTGATATAGGACACATTTAGACCAGCAACTAGGACCAGTGCTTTGGACATTTATTCAGCATTACTATCAGTTATTGATTTGTATTCCACTAACATATTTTGCCTTCCAAGCTCCGTATATATACTTCCGAACAGCACAGGTTTTGACCCTTGCAATCGCCGGGTCACACTCTCCAGGTATCACAAACCAGCCACCGGTTGTACCACCTACTGTTTGCGATGGTAAGAACACTTGTAAGAGTGTGGTAAGATGCTTGAGAGTGTGTGATTCCACCTTCCATCACCAAGTAGTTGATAGGGTTAATTCCTTTGTGTTGTCTTCTGTTTTCTACTAACCATGGTAGGTGAGTCGTCTGACGCGCAAGAGTGTGTTGCAAAGGGAGAGCTCATGACGCTCTTGGGTGAACAACGTACTACCATTAATGAGGACATCGATAGGAAGCTTCAAGCTACGACGGATATATTACAGCGATCCATCAATGAGAGTATTGCAGCACTTACCACACGCCTTGAAAGAATGGTGAATCGGCCACCAAACAACGGATGCGAGAATGAACATGAAGCACCCCAAGACCTTGAGGAGGGAGATAATAATGAGAGGCAAAATCGTGATGCTCAAAATGTATGTTTACGACACCGCCTACAACGCAACCGTCATGGTTTGGGAGGTAATGACTTTCAGCACCACAATGCTCATGCTAATGATGACCCATTTGCTAAAGTTAAATTTACCATACCATCTTTTGCGGGTGTTTATGATGCTAAAGTTTATCTAGATTGGGCGATGACAGTTGAATAAAAATTTAATTCCTATCTAGTTCCTGAAGTGCATAGAGTCAGACAAGCTACTAGTGAATTTAAAGATTTTGCTATCCTTTGGTGGAGTCAAGTAGTTAATTCTGGTTTAGCACCTGATACATGGGATAGATTGAAGGTAACTATGCGTGCTAGATTTATTCCTCCTGCTTTTAAACGTGATATGCGTAAGAAATTA
Source organism: Melocanna baccifera (assembly GCA_036346265.1). NCBI lineage: Eukaryota > Viridiplantae > Streptophyta > Magnoliopsida > Poales > Poaceae > Melocanna > Melocanna baccifera. Next base: position 9,260,863 of record CM070707.1, on the reverse strand, counting down.
TAGCGCTTAGATCAAGGTAATAAATCTGTTGAGGAGTATTACCAAGAACTACAAATAGGCATGCTGCGTTGTAATGTTGTAGAGGATGAGGAGGATAAGATGGCTCATTTTTATGCGGGCTTAAGACATGAAATTCAGGACATAATTGATTACAAGGAGTATAATGATATCAATAGATTGTTCCAGCTTGCTATGCTTGCAGAAAAAGAATTGCAGGGACGCAAGGAATCAGCGAAGGCAAGCACCGGACGACCCTTCCACACGCCGTGAACGACTACATCGCCAAGACTGCCCAAGTCTTCTTCGAGTTTTCGTTCTCCTCCACCACCTGTGAACAAGTTTGCAGCAGCGCCACCGAAGCCACCTTCCACGACACACCTTGCAGATTCTACAAAAAAATTCTTTACAGGGTCCAGCCAAGAGTTCTTCTTCCGTGGCTTCAACGGGCCGCTCCTCCGACATTCAGTGCCATCGCTGCCATGGGCTTGGTCATGTGCAAAAGAATTGCCCTAGCCAACGGGCATACATCGCCACAGAAGATGGAGGCTACATCAGCAGTTCAGATGTCGAGGAGGATGATGATGTTGCTGCTGCCTCGGACGACAATGGCGGTGGTGATGACGACCTGGCCTTTGGTGGGGCGTCCACAACGATGCTACGAAACATCATTGTGCAGCGAATCCTCAGCACACAGGTACAACAACCCGATAAGCTTTAACGCCATAATTTGTTTCATACTTTCTTCGCAATCAAGAACCGGCGCACACGTGTCATCATTGATGGAGAATGCTGCAACAACTTGGTGAGTTCTGATTTGGTCAAGAAGCTTAGCTTGACCACGCGACCGCATCCACATCCTTACCATATTCAGTGGTTAAATGACTCTGGAAAAGCTAAGGTAACACAAACATGCCGAGTCCATTTTTCCATTGGTGGTTATGCTGATCATGTTGATTGTGATGTGGTTCCCATGCAAGCATGCTCTCTTTTATTGGGTCGACCTTGGGAATTTGATAATGATGCTTTACACCATGGTAGTAGTAACAAATACACTTTTATGCATGAGGGAAAGAAAGTTACTTTACTGCATTTGACCCCAGCTGAGATTATAAAGGCCGATAGGGAGAGAGCTGCTGCTGCTAATGATCCAAAGGAACATGATAAATCTGAAAAATAGCAAGTAATCCATTTGAAAAATTCTGTTATGCTTGCCACAAATCAGACCTTGCTGAAATTGATGATGTTAATGATACATGCTATGCTTTTATGTGCAAAGATGCTTTATTTTCTCTTGATAATATGCCTTGCACTTTGCCTGCTCCTGTCACTAACCTTTTGCAGGAGTTTAGAGATGTTTTCCCTGATGAGATACCTCCAGGACTTCCACCCATTCGAGGGATTGAGCACCAGATTGACTTGATCCCTAGAGCGAGTTTGCCAAACCGTGCGGCGTACAGGACCAATCTCGAAGAGAATAAGGAGATTCAGCGACAAGTCTAAGACCTTTTGGACCGTGGGTATGTACGTGAGAGCATTAGTCCTTGTACTGTTCCTGTTCTTTTGGTTCCCAAAAAAGATGGTTCTTGGCGTATGTGTGTAGATTGTAGAGCCATTAACAACATTACTATAAGGTATCGTCATCCTATTCCCAGGCTAGACGACATGCTTGATGAGTTGTGTGGTGTTATAATTTTCACAAAGATTGACTTGCGTAGTGGATATCACTAAATAATAATGAAACTTGGTGATGAATGGAAAACTGCTTGTAAAACTAAGTTCGGCTTGTATGAGTGGTTAGTCATGCCTTTTGGTTTAACTAATGCACCTAGCACTTTCATGAGATTAATGAACGAGGTTTTACGTCCTTTCATTGACAAATTTATGGTCGTTTACTTTGATGATATCTTGATTTATAGCAAGTCCATGGATGAACATTTGAATTACTTACGTGTTGTTTTTAATGCTTTGAAAGATGCACGTTTGTTTGGTAACCTTGAGAAGTGCACCTTTTGCACGGATCGAGTCTCTTTTCTTGGCTATATTGTGACTCCGCAGGGAATTGAGGTTGATAGAGCCAAGGTGGAGGCGATATGGAGTTGGCCCACGCCCACGACGATCTCCCAAGTGCGGAGTTTCTTGGCCTTACAGGGTTTTATCGCCGCTTTGTCAAGGAATTCAGCACCATTGCGACACCGTTGATTGAGTTGACAAAGAAGGGAGTCATGTTTCATTGGGGGCCATCACAAAAGGAGTCCTTTAATCTTTTGAAGGACAAGCTTACACACACACCATTGCTCCAACTTTCGGATTTTGGTAAGACTTTTGAGCTGGAATGTGATGCTAGCAGAATTGGAATTGGTGGTGTTTTGATGCAAGAAGGCAAACCTGTTGCCTACTTTAGTGAAAAATTGAATAGTCCTGTTCTTAATTATTCCACGTATGATAAAGAATTGTATGCTCTTGTTCGTTCTTTAGAGACGTGGCAACACTATTTATGGGCTAAAGAATTTGTCATTCATTCCGATCATGAATCACTTAAGCATATTCGTAGTCAAACCAATTTGAATCGTAGACACGCTAAGTGGGTTGAATTTATTGATTCTTTCCCTTATGTCATTAAACACAAGAAAGGGAAGGATAATGTAATTGCTGATGCTTTGTCTCGACGCTATACTATGTTGTCTCAACTTGATTGTCGCATTTTTGGTCTTGAAACCATTAAAGGAAAATATGATTTTGATGCTGATTTTAAGGATGTGTTGTTGCATTGTAAAGAGGGACAAGCATGGAATAAATTCGTGATCAATGATGGGTTCTTGTTTAGAGCTAACCGCCTATGCATTCCAGTTCGATCCGTTCGTCTTTTGTTGTTGCAGGAAGCGCATGGAGGCGGTTTGATGGGACATTTTGGTGCTAAGAAAACGGAGGATGTTCTGGCCACACACTTCTTTTGGCCAAAGATGAGGCGAGATGTTAAGCGGTTTGTGGCTCGCTGCACTACATATCAAAAAGCTAAGTCTCGCTTGAATCCACATGGTTTATATATGTCTCTTCCTATTCCTTCTATTCTGTGGGCAGATATTTCTATGGACTTTATTTTAGGATTGCCTAGGACTAAGAGGGGGAGGGATAGCATTTTTGTTGTTGTGGATCGTTTTTTTAAGATGGCTCACTTTATACCATGTCATAAAATCGATGATGCCGTTCATATTGCTGACCTCTTTTTCAAAAAGATAGTTCGTTTGTATGGTATGCCTTCCACTATTGTTTCAGATCGTGATGCCAAGTTCTTGAGTCACTTTTGGCGTACTCTATGGAACAAGTTGGGTACAAAGTTGTTATTCTCTATAATATGTCACCCACAAACTGATGGCCAAACCGAGGTGGTGAACCGCACATTGTCTACCATGTTGAGAGCTGTTTTGATGAATAATTTGAAGCTGTGGGAAGAGTGTTTGCCGCATGTTGAGTTCGCATATAATCGAGCGGAACACTCCACCACCAAGGTAAGTCCTTTTCAGGTATTGTACGGATTCAATCCCTGTGCCTTTATTGATATTTTACCTTTACCTACTAGTGAGAGAGTTCATAATGATGCTCAGGAGCGTGCTGATTTTATTATCAAAATACATGAGACTACTAAGGCAAACATTGAAAAGATGAATGAAAAATATAGGATTACTGGTCGTAAAGGTAGAAAGGAAGTTAAACTTGAACCGGGTGATTTGTTTGGTTGCACTTGAGAAAGGATAGATTTCCTGAGTTAAGAAAGTCAAAATTGATGCCTAGAGCTGCTGGTCCTTTTAAGATAGTTGAGAAGATAAATGATAATGCATATAAACTTGAGTTGCCTTCCGAGTTTAGGGTTAATCCCACCTTTAACATTTTAGATTTGAAGCCATACTTGGGGGAAGAAGATGAGGCTGAGTTGAGGATAACTCCGCTTCAGGAGGGGGAGGATGATGAGGACATCACTTCTTCGGATACACACAACACTCCTCCACTTGACATTCAAGGACCAATCACTAGAGCTCGTGCCCGACAATTAAATTTACAGGTGAGCTCGTTCCTAAGTACTTCTTTTTGTTCATTTGAGAATCGATTGCTACCTAATGATTTAATTATGATTAGGAACCATGGAGAGGACTTAGAAGTACTTGGAGTAGGGCTGCGAGGTGCACAAGTCCAGCAAGGGCGGTCAAATCATGTTGGAGGCCCAACTCAAGCCGACTTCGAATCCAATTCGGAGTCCAGGACCAGGCCGCACTAAAACGGATGCCCAGATCGCATCCGGGCTCCGTTTTGGATGTTCTACATACGTATGAAAAGCTGAGAAGGCGACCTTTCCAATGGCTCTGGTCCCATGTCAAAATTCCTTCTGAGTCAACAGGAATCATCGAAACAAGTAGGTATTCAGAATCTGTCAGGGTGCTGCGCCACCGTCTTTTGGGCCGTTCGGCTTTGTATCGTGTTGGAGCCCATTAGGGCGCGTCCAGGGGTTTTGCACGCCCCCCACTCCTCTATATCCAGCCACCACCCCCACCATTAGGGTTTTGGTTTTGCTTAGATTATTCTGTCTTTGAACAGTTTCGCCGTTCATCGGTTTGTGAGACCCCAACTTTCGAGTGCTAAATCAATACATCTGCAATTTCGTTGTGTTCTTCGATTCGCAGGTGAGGATTAGCCTTTTTGGCGAGGTCAACCGGACACCGCACGGTTGATAATCTGAGGAGACGTGGTGCTGCGATTGCGGGGTTTGGAACGTGTTGTTCGGAAGCCGAATCAATTTGTGTCGCGCTTCCACCAAATCGAACATATCCAGAACCTGTTGGAAGTTCGGGACCCCGTTCCCATCACAACAGGAACAAGAGTGCAAACAATGATCATATGGGTAAATAGGGCAAAAGTATCATCATAGTCATGACCGTACTCCTACTAAAAGTTGTGAGACACATGACGAGCTTGTAGCGCTTGATAGTACTATCAGACTAGGTTTTAATCTTATACACCCACTTGTATATGATATGATGAGCACGCACACATGTCAGTTCAACATCCCAAGTCTTCGTACGCTAAGGGCATCAAGCTCCTCTACCATAGCAAGCTGCCAAACAGAATGAGGAGTAAACTCACGATAATAACTAGGCTCAATACAGTGAAAGCATGAGGTGTTGAAGCGAAACCAAGATGATTAGGAAGCTGAAGGGATGTCCGGTCATGAAGGGTGTAACGAGGAGCATCATCAGGAGTATCAAACGTAGGTGTTAGTAAGATACTAGGAGAGGAGGCTGGTGAAGGACGAGAATTGTCGGACCGTAGAGCAATGACTCTGAATCCTCTATGTGAATCACACTAGTCCAGGATAGCTAGTGCACACAATGGTAATAGGGATACTATTGAGACCCGAATTTGCCAATCCGAACTCTTTGTGTATATTACACTAGTTCGAGATCACACTAGTGCACACAGTATAAACATAGATGAAATAACCATATACATGATTAATAAAGGAAATAACTTAAATATTAATAATTATTAGAGTATGATCTTATGGCCAAACTTACAATTATTAGCCTAAAGGGCTTAAGAAACTAGTAGTGAAAAACAGAAGTAAGCATGGTAGCCATCCAACAGGCCTATAGGCAATCGATTGGGAAGCGAAGTCCTACTCCACGAAGTCATCAAAGAATTCTCTTTCAAGTACCTCTTACTGATATGGTTCCTTTTCTTCAACTGAGTAATAGTAGGCATAAAGCCGTGAGTACATTGGTGCTTAAAAAATTGTTTGTAACAAAGATGCAATATAATATGTAAGGCTTACCAATAGATCGCTGATAGGTTATTTTGCAAAAAGCAATAATTTAAAGTAAATATGGTAAATAGATTGAAAGCAAACTTTAAGAAAAATATTAATAAATAACCGAGGGAATTGAATAGACCATTAGTGAACTACACATTCACTTAATTAACTATCAGTGAAATAATCATTCACTTTCCACAGCTCTCCTGGCCATGTTTATATGAAATATCTACCTCTTGTGTGAAATCAACAGTCATTGTCCATAACCAGGGATACAACTATTCGAATAATTTTACACTCTGCAGAGATTGCACAACTGTACCCACATGATATGATCATCCTCGCGCTAAAGGAAATCACAACAAGGCCTTTACAATACTCAATTACAACTCAATTTCGCCTGATAAAGTTTCGCCGTTGAGTAGGTTAACCACCTAGTCGATAATTACCCCCTCTTACACCTCATGGAAATCAACAACCATGTTTATCTTAATAGCAAAATTAAAATTAAAATATCACAAATTAATCAGCTAGATCTATTTCACACTAGATATGTGATTTACATAATAAGGCTCAGATCAATAGTGCACAAAGTTAAGATCTTAAACATACCCAGGTGAGACTTCCACATCCCTTAAAGTGAATCTACACTCCCCTCTTTACTACACGATACTAGCCCAAATGAAAACCAATTTTGTATAAACAATAACAATGACACACTAATATCATGGCACATAAATTTTATAATTGGCCACTAACCATGATTCAATATCTCATTAAGTCAAATTAATTAATTAATTACATGTGATGATGAACTCATCGTAACTGTAAGTATGGCTAAGCAGATTGATCGTACAACCCATGTGATAACTAGTATGATATCACTAAATAATTTTTCATAATATGGTGATAAGGGTAACATGGTATTCAAAATTATCAAGTGAGGGATTTAAACAATTAGGACAACAACTACCAGGTAAAAGGATTTATAATAAAATAGCAGTACATAACAATTTGAAATAAATAAATAAATAATAGGTAGAAAACTAGGCTCAATATGATCAAGAGACACAACTTGTCTTGGCCTTGCTCGGTTATGAATTATTGATCTTCTGATTGTGTTTCCGCTCCTTCGAAGATGCGATCTAACGAAATAGAAAATAAACAGGGCACAAAATAAAATAAAGATCAAATGAACTCCAAAAACTTTAAAACAAGAACCAAAAGATAGAGCTTGATTTTCGATAAATTTGAAAAAAGGGATCAATTGGAGCTAGAATGAATTAGCACGAGTTCTTGAAAAATTTAATCTAAAGGTAATTACTGAAAAATAAAAAATTCTACTGTGTTGTAGACTCGATATGTGGGATAGCTGGTCTACGGTGAACTCAGCTCATGAAATAGTTCTCGGACGGCTGGCTTGCTGACGTGGCGGCTAGGGCTAACGTGGCCGTGACGTGGCCTGACACGTGGCTGATAGCCAGCTAATAGGGCTGACGTGGCCTGACACATGGCGCTAACATGTCATGTTGACGTGGCACTAGATGACTCAGTTTTGCTAATGTGGTGCTGACGTGGCACTGACACGTGGCAACACATCGGATCTAGGGCTAAGGTGATGACTTGCGTGGCTACTAACTTGGCTAGTTCGGCTGATGGGGTCTATAGAATAGTAGATCTGATGTGCGGGTCCTAGCTTTCAGAGACTCTGCTCATGTGGACTTAGTTCACAGAGAAGCCAAATTGACATGGGGGAGTGGTACGGAGTGACATTGTGACGATGCAACGGCAGTAGTCATGCCATGTGGCCAAATCTAGTCCGTTAGATCCATCGGTCGGCACAGATTAGGATGAACGGTTGCGGTTGTGGATCGGGTGGTCGAGATGTGGACATGTGGCGTGGTGCGAGAGTCGAGGTGTCCCTTTGGTGCATGAAGTGTTGTGGGTGATGGCGAGGCGATGCGACGATGGGGTACGGGAACCAGGGGCAGCGACTGATGTTTGGCGATGAGACAGGCGATGCAAAGTAGTGGAGGTGCTCACCAGCAAAGGATAATGGCAGTCGGAGGCAGACGGTTATGGTGGAGTGGCGATAGAGCATGATTGGAGAAGGAGATGGCGGTGCGAAGTGGTGGAGGTTGATGATGATGGAAAATGGACCAAAGGACGAAGATAGCAGCGATGCAATGAAGGACAATAGTAGTGCTGCGAGGTGCAAAGAACGAGGGAGGTGGTAGGTGTCCTGGACAGAGACAGCGGTGGAGTCCAGCTCAAGCACGAATGCCGAGACAACAACGAATTCGAGTTGAACACGACAGTGAATCCTATGAGGACGATGAACAGTAGTTGGACCATTGGATCATCGACACGTGGTGCTTAGAAGATTGGACGACAATGGCATATTGCACCAATGAATAGTGTTGTGTTTCGATGGTCGCCACATGACCATTGGGCGGCGGCTGAGGTAGGCGATTTGGTTGGCTAGCGGATGAATGACACATGGCCATGTTAGGATCTAACGGCTGAACTTCTATGGGCTGGATGAACAATATTGGGCTCGGCCCAATACTATTTAAGAATTTTTGGGGACTTTCTATTTTCAAAAATTCAATTAAAATAAAATAAGCTCTAGAAAATAGCAAATAAATCCAAAAAATTTACAGAAAATTCCTTGAAACACAAGGAACTGAAATAAAATATTTTGAGCACATGTTACTATTTATTTTATTCATATTAAATTCTTTTAATTAATAAAAATTCATTTTAAGCTTGTATTAAATATAGAAAAAAATTCAAATGCTTTATATTGTTTTAAAAGCTTCAAATAAACTCTGAAAAGTTAGGATGTTATACACCTATCCCCCTTAAATGAGGTCTCAACCTCGAGATCCTGGCTCCCTAAGATAATAGGTTTGGGAACTCTACTCTAAGATCCTCTTCGCGCTCCTAGGTGACTTTCTTCTCGGAATGGTTGCTCCACTGAACTTTGCAAAAATAGATAACTTTACTCCTAGTCACATGCTCTGACACTTCCAAGATCTTGACCGAGTGCTCCTTGCAAGATAGATCCTACTGAAGATCAACGGCTTCAAGTGGCACTGCTTCCTTTAGCACACGCACACACTTCTTCAACTGAGATATATAGAAGGCATCATGTATCCCATTGAAGGACGCAGGTAGCTCCAACTGATAAGCAACCTCTCCCTTGCATTTTAATATCTTAAAATGTTCCACATACCTTGGTGCAACCTTTTCTTTTATTTGGAATCTCTTCATTCCTTTGAATGGCGTGATCTTGAGTTACACATAATCATCTGGTTCGAAGCTCAATTCTCGATGACTAGTATCCACATAGCTTTTTTTGTCTAGTTTGAGAAGTCTTTAATCTCTCCTGGATTAATCGAACCTTTTTCTCAGCCTCTTTGAGATAATCTAGTCCAAAGACCTGACCTTTCCCTGTCTCTTTCTAGTTTAGCGGGGTTCTATATTTTCTGCCATATAAAGTTTAAAATGGTGACATTTGCAAACTAGCCTAGTAACTATTGTTGTACGAGAACTCTGCAAAAGGTAAACATTTGTCCCACTTGGCATTGTGATCTAGCACACAAGCTCTTAACATATCCTTAAGAATCTGATTCACTTGCTCAATCTTACCATTAGTATGGGGTTGATACGCTGTACTGAAATTCAAATGAGTACCTATAGCTTTTTGGAAACTCTCCCAAAATCATGAAGTGAACTGCAATCCACAATCCAACACTATTTTCTTGGTCACTCCATGCAGACTCACAATTCTCTACATGTATAGCTCTGCTAACTTGTCATCTGCATAAGTTGTCTTAACCGGAATGAAATAAGCAACTTTTGTCAAATGATCCACAATTACCCAAATTGAATCGAAATTATCCTTGGTCTTAGGCAATCCTATAATAAAGTACATGCAAACTTCTTTCCTCTTCCACTAGGGAATCCTCAGCGGTTGTAGCAAAACTGCCGGTCTTTGATACTTAGCATTTACTCTTTGACACACATAATAAAGTGCAACATACTCTACTATCTCACGCTTCATACTTGGCCACCAATATTTGTGTTTGATATCCTGGTACATCTTGGTGCTACCTGGGTGAATTGAGTATAATGACTCGTGAGCTTCCTTAAACAATAACTCTTTTAACTATTTTTTATTTGGTACACACAAACACTCCTTAAACTACAAGGTTCCTTTGTCATCCTCTTCGAAACCTGATGCCTTACCCTTACTCATGTTAGTGATGATCCACTAGATATTTTCATCCTTTGTTTGAGGTTGACAAATGTGTCCATCCAAAGTCGGCTGCAATTCCATCATGGCTAGGAATCCTTCCTCCACCAAATACAATCTAAGCTTATGAAATTCCTCATGTAAAGCGGGCTGGCCTTGATTGATCATTACCATATTGCAATAAACCTTTCTTCTCAAAGCATCTGCTACCACATTAGTCTTTCCTAGATAGTAATGTATTCCAACATTGTAGTCCTTTATCAATTCCAACCACCTTCTTTGCCTGAGATTAAGATCGGCCTAGGTGAAAATATACTTCAAACTCTTGTGATTCATATAGATCTCACAATGGTTACCCATGAGATAATGACACCAATTTTTTAAAGCATGCACTACAACTACTAGCTCCAAATCGTGAGTGGGGTAATTCTCTTCATGTGGCCTCAACTGACGTGAATCATAAGCTGCCACTCTTTTGTCTTGTATTCTTTAATTCCACTAACTCATTGGCAGGCATCTGATACGGTCTCTTGGATATCGGTGAAGTACCGGTACTAGCTCAATCGAAAACTCAACTTCTCGGTTAGGTGGCATTCCAGGAAGGTCATCTAGAAACACATCAGGATACTCTCTGATAACTGGCATAACCTCTAACATGATCCCTTTGCTTTGGTAAACCATAACCTTAGCTAATTCATACCGACTGCAAATCTCACTTTTTTCTCTCTGGACTAATCAAGGTAACGACTCTGCTTCCACAATCCAACACTGCTTGTTGCTTCTACAATCACGCTAGTGTACACGGTGTAAACATAGATGAAATATCGACCATGTGCACGATTAATAAAAGAAATGACTCAAAAATTAATAATTATCAAAGTATGACCTTATGGCTAAACTTACAATTATTAGACTGAAGGGTTTAAAAAACTAGCAGCGAAAAATAGAAATAAGCATGGTAGTCCTTCGACATGCCCACAAGCAATCGACTAGGAAGCGAAGTCCTAATCCATCAATTCATCGAAGAATCCTCCTTTAGGTACCACTTACTGATATGGTTCCTCTTCTTCAGCTGAGCAACAGTAGGCATAAAGTCGTGAGTACATTGATATTCAGCAAGTTGTTTGTAACAAAGATACAATACAATATGCTAGAAATACTAATAGATGGTTGAAAGATTATTTTACAGAAATCAGTAATTTAAAGTAAATATAGTAAATAGATTGAAAGCAAACTTTAAGGAAAATATTAATAAATAACCAAAGGAATTGAATTGCCCATAAGTGAACTACCCATTCACTTAATAAATTACCAATGAACTAACCATTACTTTCCACAGCTCTCTCAGCCAAGTTTGTAAGAAATATCTACCTCTTGTATGAAATCACCGAGCAGTGTCCATAACTAGGGACACGACTATTCAAATAGTTTTACACTCTACAGAGATTACACAACTGTACCCACATGATGTAATCATCCCTATGCTAAACAAAATCACAACAAGGTCTTTACAATGCTCAATCACAACTCAATTTCGCACACTAAGATTTCGCTGTCGAGTAGGTTAACCACCTAGTCTATAATTGTCCCCTCTTGTGCATTGTAAAAATTAGCAACCATGTTTAACTCAATAGCGATATCAAAATTGATATATCACAAATTAATCAGGTAGGTCTATCCCACACTAAATATGTAATTTGTACATAAAGGCTCAAATCAGTGGCGTATAAAGTTAAATCCTTAACATACCCAGGTGTGACTTTCACATCTCTTGAAGTGAATCCACACATCCTTCTTTACTGCACGATCACTCACCCATGTGAAAGCCAATTTTGTATAACCAACACCAATGACACACCAATGTTATGGAACACAAATTTTATAATTGCAGCACCAACCATGATTCAATATCTCATTAAGTCAAATTAATTAACTAATTATATGTGATGATGAAGCTATCGTAACCATAAGCATGGCTAAGCAAATTGATTGTATAACCCATTTGACAACTAGTATAGTATCACAAAATAATTTTCCATCTTATGGTGACAAGGGTAACATGGTATTCAAAATTATCAAGTGAGATATTTAAACAATTAGGATAATAACTACCAAGTACATGAGTTTGTAATAAAATAGCAATACATAATAATTTAAAATAAAATAAATAAAAAATAGATGGTAAACTACTTGCCTTGGCCTTGTTTAGTTACGAATTCTTGATTTTCTAGTTGTGCTTTCACTCCTTTGAAAATACAATCTAATGATAGAGAAAACGAATGAGGCACGAAACAAAATAAAAAAATTCAAATGAACTCTAACAACATCAAAACTAGAACTAAAAGATAGAGCTCAATTTTAGATAAATTTACAAAAAAACGAATGGGATCAATCGGAGCTAGGATGAAAGAGAATGGGCTCTTGAAAATTTTAATATAAAGGAAATTACTAGAAAATAAAAAATTCTACTGTGTTATGAACTCAGTGCATGGGATAGCTAGTCTATAGTGAACTCAACTTACGGAACAGTGCTCAGATGGTTGGTTTGCTGACGTGGACATGATGTGGCCTAACACGTGGTTGACAGCTGGTAAATAGGGCTGACGTGGTCGGGTGACATGGCCTGACACATGGCGTTGATGTGTCATGCTGATGTGGCACTAGATGGCTCAGTTTTGCTGACATGGCGCTGACATGGCGCTGACATGTGGCGACACATCGGATCTAGGACTAAGGTGGCGGCTGGCACGGCTGCTAACTCAACTGCTTTGGCTCACAGGGTCTATAGAACAATAGATCTAATGTACGGGTCCCAGCTGTCGGAGACTCGGCTCATGTGGACTTAGTTCACGAAGAAACCAAACCGACACGGGGGCATTGTGTGAGGTGACGTCGTGACGATCCAAAGTCAACAGCTGTGCCACGCGGATGAATCTAGTCCATTAGATCCATCAGTCAGCGTATATTAGGACGGACGGCAGTGATGGTGGATCAGATGATTAGGATGCTGACGTGTGGCATGATGCGAGACCCGAGGTATCCCTTTGGTGCATGAAGTGTCGCAGACGATAGCGAGGCGATGCGGTGGTGGTGTGCGGGAACCGAGGGGTAGTGACTGAGGTTTGGCTAGCGAGACGGGTGGCATGAAGCGGTGGAGGTGCTCACTCGAGGAGGATGGTGGCAGTTAAAGGTAGACAGTTATGGTGAAGCGGCGATGGAGCACGGCCGGAGAAGGAGATGGTGGTGCGAAGTGGCGGAGGTTGACGACGACGGCAGACTGACCAGAGGACAAAGATAGCGGTGATGCAATAGAGGATGACGGTGGCGCTGCGAGGTGCTAAGAATGAGGGAGGTGTCTCAGATGGAGATGGCGGCAGAGTCCAGCTCGGGCATGAACAACGACGAATCCTGTGATGAACAGTAGTTGGATCGCTGGATCATCGACACATGGTCGCTTGGAAGATTAGACAGCAATAGCATATCGCACCGATGAACAGTGCTGTGGTGTTTTGATGGCCACCTCGTGACCATCAGACGGCGACTAAGGTGGGCGATGTGGTCGGCCAATGGATGATCGATACGTGGCCAGGTTAGGATTTGACAGCTGAGCTTCTATGGGTTGGATGAACAGTATTGGGCTCGGCTCAATACTATTTAGGAATTTTGGGGACTTTCTATTTTTAGAAATTCAAATAAAATAAGATAAGATCTAGAAAATAGCAAATAAATCTAAAAAATTCACAAAAGATTCCTTGAGACACAAGGAATCCAAATAAAATATTTTTAGCATATGTTAATATTTATTTTATTCACATTAAATCCTTTTAATTAATAAAAATTCATGTTAAGCTTGAATTAAATTCAAAAAAATTCAAATGGTGTATTTTCTTTTAAATGCTTCAAATAAATTCCTAACCTGGCCACGTATCCATGACGGCTAGGTGCGGCGACATATCCATGACGCAAATGACATGCTATGACATGCATGATATGACCACAATGATTCATTAAGAACATAACCACATAGACAGTGATGTGTATCTTAAAGCATATAACATAGCAAGGCATCTCAACTTTAAAGTGAATTAATAACCCAACATTCAGCACATTTTATGGAGGTAGTAAAATTAACATACTAAACTGTAGCAACAACCGCTACGTTCATTTGCCTCTACCGAAGGGACGAAGGGTTCAAGCACAGTCAAGAGCGAAGCCACCTATTCATAGATCACCACTCAGTGTAAAACTACAACATATCATTCACAACTGAAAAGTAAAGCACCACTATGCCCAAAACCCGACAACTCCCTCTCAAACCGCCGTTCCCACGTTCAGTCTACTGCAGCAACGCTGCTTGTCTTTTTCATATATTTTTATCCACTGATCAAACCATAGGACTTAATAGCATTTTTAAATTCTACAAAACGAGAGTACAACTTTCGCGTAGACACCACAATTTTATTCTATTATTTTAAGGGTGTAATTCACAATGGAAAATAGAGGACAACATCTATAGTAGAGTTCTGACCAGTGAACTTCTACAGACCACCACCAATAGTACACTGCTCAAATAATTATGAAATTCTACCAGCCGATGTATTACCATATTATCTACAACTTTCATTATTATGAGCAAATTTATAAAAATCATTAGGACCTCTAAAAACTGCCCACGAACAGAGACTGCACTCTGAATCCCACTCTGCTACACAATCAACTTCCAACCTCTATTGTGCCCAAACCACTCATCCAAAACTTCTAAAAAAAATACAAGGTCTAGATCTGTGCATCCTATACAACTTTTGTGCTCATGGGTTGCTCAACAAAATTCATCTTGACCGCCTAAACTACTCGAATAGACATTCTACCCAATCTGACCTCATGCAGAACAACGATTAAGCGCTAATCGTTGGATTCCTCTAGATGCGCACCCTCTAACAATGAACCAAAACCCTAAGAACACTCTAAAATAGAGAGGAACAGAGGGGAAATCCTTACCTAGGTTACCCACGTGACACTCCTTTTTCCTTCTTCCTCTTTCATTCCCTCCTTCTTCCTCTCCCTCCTCTTCCTCCCTTTCTTCCCTTCTGTTCTCTGATCTCTTTTTCATCAGGGCAGCAGGGAGATGAAGCAAATGGGCGAGGAGGCATGGGGGAGGGGCGGCTACTGGCTAGGGGTGTGGCGGCCAGCATGGGGGTAGTTTTAGGAGGGCGGCTAGGGTTTGGGGGGAGGGGGCGTCTAGGCCACTTTGGGCTAGCTGGCCAAAAGTGGTTTGGCCCCCTTCTAGGCAGCCTATATCTTTTTTATTTCATTAAATTATTTTTCTTCCTTTTAGACAGATCCCACAGCTCTCTCCCGCCTCCCGTGATTCACCAAAAAAGAATAATTTCGTGAATCCGCTAAATATTTCTAGGAACGCCGAAATGACATTTAGGGTATTACAACTAGTTGGTGAGATTGCGCACCTGGGCTCTGTGTTGCCTCCTAAGTTTGTGGCTATAGGTATTGTTGCTAAACTCATTGTTCCATTAGCCTGAAACGCAATAGGGAAGAGATTTCTATTAAAGATCTCATTGCTGCCTTCGATGTGGAAGAAAAAGCAAGAGTAAAGAATGCACCAAGCACCTCTGATGAAAACAATGCAAATTTCATAGAGAAAAAAACAACGGCAAAGAAGTATAAATCCAACAAACCGAATAAGACAACTAGCTTTAAAAAGAAGAAAACTAAGAAAAAGAATTTGAGAGACATCACCTACTTTGTGTGTGAAAAAAATGATCATATGGTGAAGGATTGTCACTTCGCCAAAATCAGAGATGGTGAACAGCCAAAGAAGAAAGTTGTCAATGTGATCATAGGCGTGGCCTCGACTTCAGGAGGGTATATTAATTCACCTGTTGTCTTTTCAGCATATCAATCCACTGATTGGTGGGTTGATACTGGTGCTAATGTTCACGTATATTCTGATATTTCCTTCTTACAAGGTAGTAGGGGTTTCCCACTAAAAATGGCTCACATGTTTCTGTTCTTGGTGTTAGCATAGCGGATCTGAAGCTTACATCAGAGAACATTGTCCACTTGAAGAATGTGGAGCATACTCCTACAATAAATAGGAATCTTATTAATAGTTCTCTCCTATATAGGGATGGTTATAAACTAGTTTTTGAGTCAAATAAAATTATAGTGTCTAAGTTCGGAAACTTTGTTGGTAAAGGCTATAAGAGTGGAGGTTTGTTTCGCCTAAATACTTTAGAGTCTTGTTATAATCTGAATGTTGCAACAGGTTTAAATAAATGTGAGGCAAATATTTGACACTCCCATTTCTGTCATATTAGTTTTGATAGTATTGCTAGAATGTCTACATTAGATTTAATTCCAAAATGTGAAATTATCAAAGGATCAAAGTGTCAGTCATGTGTGCAAGCAAAGTAGCCTCAAAAACTATGTGTGAAATGAATGGGTTATTGATAAAAGTAGGCAAAAGATATTTCTAACTTTTATTGATGGTGCAACATGCTACTGCTATGTATGTTTGTTAAAAACTAAGGATGAAGTTTTGAACTTCTTTAAGACTTATAAGGCCGAGATTGAGAACCAACTAGAAAAGAAAATAAAAAGATTGAGATCTGATCATGGAGGAGAGTACGTCCCTCATGAATTTTCTCAATTCTGTTATGAGTATGAAATAATCCATGAATTAACACCATGACATTCACCCCAATCAGATGGAGTAGCTGAGAGGAAAAACCAGATAATAACAGACTTGGTTAATGCCATGTTATATAGTTCTGGTATGCCTAAGGTCTCGTATTGACAGCAATTTTCATCCCAAACAGAGTATTCACTAAAAAGAGTGAGATTACTCCATATGGGGGGTAGAAGGGGAGAAAACCTAATGTTAATTTTCTACAAACTTGATGGTGTTGGCAAAAGTCAATGTACTATTGTAGAAAAAGAGAAAATTTAAATCAAAAGTAGTCGATTGTATTTTCTAGGATATGCTCAAAATAGCACAGTCTATAGATATTTAGTAGTTAAATCAGAAACTTCTGAGATTATTGTTAACACAATAATGGAGTTTAGAGATGCTTCATTTTTTGAGAATATCTTCCCTATGAAAACAGCAGGCAGTACTTCACAAACTGAGAACATTCAAACTTCTGAACTTTTCACCATTTCTGAACTAATTTGTAATATCCCTGAGGAGGATAATAATCTAGTCGCGAAAGCTCCTCGCAAGAGCAAGAGACAAAAGGTTGAGAAAACCTTTGGTAACGACTTTATTGTATACCTCATAAATGATTCGCCAAAGTCTCTTTTAGAGGCTTATGCATTTTCTGATTCTAAGATTGGAAAGAGGTAGTCCGTAGCGAGATGGACTCTATCATGGCTAATATGACTTAGGAGATCACTGATCATCCTATCGGGTGCAAACTTGTAGGATGTAAGTAGGTCTTTAAAAAGAAACTAAGACCTGATGGTACTATTAAGAAGTACAAGGTAAGACTTGTGACCAAGTGATACACCTAGAAAGAGGAAGAAGATTTCTTTGATACCATTCTCCTGTCACCAGATTAACCACCATCAGAGTGCTCCTTGTGTTAGCATGTTCTTATGATCTACATATCCATCAAATGGACGTCAAAATAACTTTCCTTAATAAAGAGTTCGAGGAAGAAATCTATATAGATCAACTATATGGTTTTGTAATTTTAGGATAGGAAAATAAAGTATGCAGATTATTGAAATCCTTATATAGCCTAAAATAAGTACCTAAACAATGGCACGAAAAGTTTGATAAAACTTTGCCATCCGCTGGTTTCATTGTGAATGTAGTTGATAAATCTATATATTACCGTTATGGTGGGAGTCAAGGAGTAATTTTGTATTTATACTATGATAATCAAACTGTGTTGGCTAAAGTCACAAGTACAAAGGATAACATGAAGTCCTCTAGATATGTGAAGTGTAGGCTTAAATCTATCAAAAAAACTGAGAAACTCTACAGTGATAATTGTGAACTATATTATGTAACATCCTGTTTTTCTGATATTTTTAAAGCCAGGATTTTAAAAATGAATTTTCTGGAATTTTCTGAAATTAATTGAAGCTTCAAATGAATTTTTAGAATTTTCAAAGATTTAATATGAATAAAATAAACATTAACATAAGCTGGGAATATTTTATTTGGATTCCTCAGGTCTCAAGGAATTTTTTGGTATTTTTAGTGAATTTTTGGGATTTATTTGCTATTTTCTAGAGCCTATGGAAGTTTATTTGAATTTTTGGAAAAAGAAAAGAAAAAGAAATTCCTCCCCGCCGCCCGATCCTCCTCCCCGCCACGCGTCGCCCATCCCCGCGCTCGCGCCACCACGCGTCGCCCATCCCCGCTGCCGCGCCCGCTCTCCGCGCCGCCCGATTCTGCTGACCGCCACGCGTGCGCATCCGCGCCGATACGCGGCGGCACCAGCCGTGTCCCCGCGCCGCGCCCCGCCTCCTCCCTCGGCCGCCCGATCGCGCGCCCACACTCGATCTCCGCCGTCCGCCCCGCGCCCGCGCCGCGAACCCTAACCCTAAACCCGCGCCGCGCCTCACCCATCCGATCCTCCCTCCGTTCGATCCCGACCGTCCAAGCCCGTCCGCGTTGCGACCGTCGCCGTATCCGGATTGGACTCCCTCGGTTTGCGTGATAAAATCCGCCACCCTGTCTCGGTTCGCGTGCCCGCTCATCGCCGCCGCCGAACACTAGCCCCGCTCTCCCGCACCGTCGCCGCCGTTCCCGTGCGCGCGCTGCCGCCGTGCCTCCCCGCCGCCATCGCCGCCGGGCGTCGCTGCCGCCGGACTCCCGCCGGTGAGCCCCTCCGCCGGTTCTCTTCTCCGCGTCGCTGTCGCCTCCCCCGTCGCCGCTCGTCCGCACCGCGCTCGCCCTCGGTCGCCGCGCCGGACACCGCGCCGCTGCATCCCCACCATCGCCCCAGATCTGGATCAAGGATCCCCGCCGCCGCCGCCCGCGCCGCACCCGCGCCGCGTGTCGAGACCCGAATATACAAATTCGGTCTCTCTGTGTAAACTGCACTAGTCCAGGATCACGCTAGTGCACACAGTCAAACATAGATGTCATCACAGTCATACACACGACAATAATAAAGGAAAACTCGACTATTGGTAAAATATCAAAGGTACGACCTTATGGCCAAGCTTACAATATCTCTAGCCGGAAGGGCTTAACAAAATAGCAGCGGAAATCCAAAATAAAGCGTAGCGACCAATCGACAAGCCACAGGCTATCGAGTGGAGAACGAAGCCTAATCCGTGAAGTCGTCGTAGTACTCTCCTTCTGGCACCTCCTGCTGGTAGTACTCCTCTCCCTCAACTCAGCAACATAGGCGTAAAGCCATGAGTACATTGGTACTCAGCAAGTCGTTTGTAACAATAAATGCAATATAGTATGCAAGGCTTACCAAAGGAGGGCTGAAAGGTTAATTTGCATAAAGGCATTTATCGATGAAATATATTAAATAACTTGAAAGCGAAAGTTAACTGAAAACAGTAACAATAGATAATCAAAGGAATAAACATGAACCACTTGTGACCACCAATTCACAAGTTAAACCAACAGTGAACTACCTGTCCACTCCCAATCATAAACCACCAAGTTATAAACGAAACACTAACCCTCGTGTGAAATCCCCGAGCACTGTCCATGACCGAGGACGCGGCTATTCGAATAGTTTTACACTCTGCAGAGGTTGCACAACTGTACCCACACGATGTGATTAGCTTAGGCCTAAGAAAATCACAACAAGGCCTTTACAATGCTCTATCTCAATACAATCCTACCCGCTAGGGTTTCGCATCACACCCCCCTTGCGCCACATGGAAATCAGCAGCCATGTCCATCACGATGGCAGGATTGAATTGAAATATTACAAATTAATCAGCCAGGTCCATCCCATAATAGACATGTGGTTTGCACGATTAAGCTCAGATCAATGGCGCACAAAGTTAAGTCCTTAACATTACCCGGGCGAGACTACCACATCCCCCAAAGTACAACTGTACTTCCCCCTTTACTGCACGATCACTCGCCCGAGTGCAAAACCAATTTGTATAACCAAGCCAACGTCACACCAATGACGTGGCACAAATTTTAATACACGTGGCACCAACCACAGTTCCATATGTCATTAATTCAAATTAATAATTTAACATGTGCGATGAGATCAATCGTAAATATAAACCGGCTAAGCAATGTAATCGTACCAACCAATGTGATAAATAAACTAGCATCACTAATAAATTTCCCAACCTATGGTGACAATGGCATCATGGTATTCCAAAGTATCAAGGAGGTATAAATTCAATTGGGATGATAACTACCTGTGCAAAGGTTTGAATAAAAATAGCAATGCAATGTAATTTAAAACCAAATAATTAAATAATAGCTTGCCAAATTGGGTTCAACATGATGAAGGGACACGACTTGCCTTCGTTATGCTCAGCGGGGTACTCCTGGTCTTCTGGCGCGAAACCTGCTCCTCCGGAATCCGAATCTAACGAGAGAGAAAACGACCGAAAACAAAGAAACACATAAAATGATAAGCAAATGAACTCCAAAATTCACAAAACTAGAACCAACAGCTAGAGCTCGATTTTAGATGAATTTAGAAAAAAGAACGAAGGTCAATCGGAGCTAGGACGGAGGAGAACGGGCTCCCGGAAAATTAATTCTAAAATTAATTCGGAAAAATCGGAAAAGTTATCTTGTCTTGTGAACCCGGTACACGAAATTCGAGTCTCACCGTGGACTCGGTCCACGTAATAATGCACGGGGCGGCGGGTCGACGCGACGGGGCACGCCGACGTGGCGGCGAAATATATGTCGCCACGTGTCACCGGCCGTGGCGGTGGACGCGGCCGCCACGTGGCTCGGGGGACGGCTCGGGGCTGATGTGGCGCTGACGTGGCATGCCACGTGTCGTGCCACGTGGACTAGGGCTGACGTGGCACGCGCCGGTGCTGCCACGCGGCTAGGCTGAGCCGGCGGCTCGGCGCGGCGGCGACGGCGTGATCCGACGGCGGGACGCGCCGATCCGAAGCGGCGGCGAGATCGCGCGGCGGAAGGCGGCGACGGACGGATCGGCGACGCGTGGCGCGCGGCGCGCGAGGTATCGCGGACGCACGCGCGCGCGGCGGAGCGCGAGGCGATGACGACGCGTGGCCGGGCGCGAGGGCGGATCGGCGACGCGTGGCAGCGCGGCGCGCGAGCGTCGCGGCGCGCGACGCTGCGGCGGCGCGCGCGCCGAGGTGAGGTAGCGGCGCTGGCTCGCGACGCGGCGACGCGGGCGGAGCGGCGATCGGGCTCACCCGCGGCGAACGGCGACGAGGAGGGAGCTCCGACGGCGAGGTGGTTCCGGCGACGACGCGGACGGCGGAGATCGTGCGGGCAACGGCGGCGAGGCCTGGGAACGGCGGCGGCGACGCGGAAGCGGAGGCGAGAGCGGCGGCGGTGCGTGCACGCGAACCGAGGAACGAACGCGATAAATACACGCGAACCAAGGCGAGTTGATCCGGAGACGGTCGCGGGTTCGGGACGGACTGGTTTGGACGGCTTGGATGCGGCCACGGGCGTGATCCGACGGCATCGAGCGGGCGGGGACGCTGCTGGTCTTTGCCGCGTGGCGCATCCGACGCGCGGCGACGCGCGGGTTAGGGTTAGGTTTGCGCGCGCGCGAGGACGACGGCGGAGATCGCGCGGGCGCGCGATCGGGCGGCGAGGGCGCGGCGGGCGCGGCGGTGCGGGCGGGCGCGCCAGCGCCGCCGCTGCGTCAGCGCTGATCTTGCGCGACAGCGTGGCGCGGGCGGATCGGGCGGCGGGCGAGCGGTGTGCGGGAAAGGGTACGCGGCGGCGGGGCGCGGATGGGCGACGCAGGCGGAGAGAGGAGATCGGGCGGTGAGGTTTAATTCTTTTCTTTTCTTTTCCAGAAATTCAAATAAACTTCTAAAAGCTCTAGAAAATAGCAAATAAATCCCAAAAATTCTCCAAAAATACCAGAAAATTCCTTGAGACCTGAGGAACACAAATAAAATATTTCCCACTTATGTTAATGTTTATTTTAATCATATTAAATCATTTAAAACTTTAAAAATTCATTTGAAGCTTCAATTAAATTCAGAAAATTCTAGAAAATTCATTTTTAAAATCCAGGCTTTAAAAATCTCAGAAAAACAAGATGTTACACCGCGTCAGCCCTACCACGTGGCAGCCACGTCAGCCCTAGGGCCACGTGGCATCCCACGTGGCATGCCACGTCAGCCGAGAACCGCCCCCAGGTGCCACGTGGCAGCCACGTCGCCAGACCACGTCACGTGCCGCGTGGCGGCATATCTATGCCGCCGCCACGCCGACCTAGCGCCGCGTCAGCCCGCCGCCCCCGTGCGCACTGTTTCGTGGACCGAGTCCACGGTGGACTCGGTATTTCGTGGACCGGGTTCACAGCACAGTAACATTTCCGATTTTTTCGATTTAATTTTAGGATTAATTTTCCGAGAGCCCGTTCTCCTCCGTCCTAGCTCCGATTGACCCCGTTCTTTTTTCTAAATTCATCTAAAATCGAGCTCTAGCTGTTGGTTCTTGTTTTATGAATTTTGGAGTTCATTTGCTTATCATGTTATGTGTTTCTTTGTTTTCGGTCGTTTTCTCTCTCGTTAGATTCGGATTCCGGAGGAGCAGGTTTTACGCCCGAAGACCCGGAGTACCCTGCTGAGCATAACGAAGGCAAGTCGTGTCCTTTGATCATGTTGAACCCAGTTTTGCAATCTATTATTTAATTATTTTGTTTTAAATTACATCGTATTGCTATTTTTATTCAAACCTTTGCACTGGTAGTTATCATCCCAATTGAGATTATACCTCCTTGATACTTTGGAATACCATGACGCCATTGTCACCATAGGTTGGGTAATTTACTAGTGATGCTAGATTATTTGTCACATGGGTTGGTACGATTAGACTGCTTAGCTGGCTTATATTTACGATTGATCTCATCATCACCTGTTAATTATTAATTTTGACTTAATGACATATGGAACTGTGGTTGGTGCCACGTGTATTAAAAGTTATGCCACGTCATTGGTGTGACATTGGTTTGGTTATACAAATTGGTTTTGCACTCGGGCGAGTGATCGTGCAGTAAAGGGGGAAGTACAGATGTACTTTGGGGGATGTGGTAGTCTCGCCCGGGTAATGTTAAGGACTTAACTTTGTGCGCCATTGATCTGAGCTTAATCGTGCAAACCACATGTCTATTATGGGATGGACCTGGTTGATTAATTTGTAATACCTCAATTTCAATTCTGCCATCGTGATGAACATGGTTGCTGATTTCCATGTGGCGCGAGGGGGGGTGTGATGCGAAACCCTAGCGGGCAGGGTTGAGTTGAGGTAGAGCATTGTAAAGACCTTGTTGTGATTACCCTAGGCCTAGGCTAATCACATCGTGTGGGTACAGTTGTGCAACCTCTGCAGAGTGTAAAACTATTCGAATAGCCGCGTCCTCGGTCATGGACATTGCTCGAGGATTTCACACGAGGGTTAGTGTTTTCAGTTATAACTTGGTGATTTATGTTGGGGGTGGACAGGTAGTTCACCGTTGGTTTAGCTTGTGAATTGGTGTTCACGAGTGGTTCATGCTTATTCCTTTGATTATTTATTATTATTGTTTTCAGTTAACTTTCGCTTTCAAGTTATTTATTATATTTCATTGTGAAATGCCTTTATGCAAATTAACCTTTCAGCCTTCCTTTGGTAAGCCTTGCATATTATATTGCATTCATTGTTACAAATGACTTGCTGAGTACCAATGTACTCACGGCTTTACGCCTATGTTGCTCAGTTGAGGGAGAGGAGTACTATCAGCAGGAGGTTCCAGAAGGAGAGTACTACGACGACTTCACGGATTAGGCTTCGTTCTCCACTCGATAGCCTGTGGGTTTGTCGATTGGCCGCTACGCTTTATTTTGGATTTTCGCTGCTATTTTGTTAAGCCCTTCCGGCTAGAGATATTGTAAGCTTGGCCATAAGATCGTACCTTTGATATTTTATCGATATTCGAGTTTTCCTTTAGTATCATCGTGTGTATGACTGTGATGACATCTATGTTTGACTGTGTGCACTAGCGTGATCCTGGACTAGTGCAGTTTACACAGAGAGACCGGATTTGCATATTCGGGTCTCGACATATTAACACTGAGAAAAATCTGGCAGACCCTTGGAAAACGATTTCTGTTGCTTATATGGACATGGGAATAAGGCCCATTAGAGTTACATCACAATGGTAACCCATACCTTC
Organism: Melocanna baccifera; assembly: GCA_036346265.1. NCBI lineage: Eukaryota > Viridiplantae > Streptophyta > Magnoliopsida > Poales > Poaceae > Melocanna > Melocanna baccifera. The sequence continues at coordinate 9,236,451 of CM070707.1, read as the reverse complement.
TTAATCGGAGATCCTGTGACTTAGGCAATGGAAGGTTGTAACAAGAGAGTACATATTCATTGTACTCATATCTAAATAAATAAAATATTTTCAACTATATAGAAGGTTGGTATAAAGTCTTAATGTATTCTGCTGTCTAAATAAAAAAAAGGTATTAACCTGTTGGATATCTAGAAAGAATACATCTACTTGAGCTTAATTGTGTAGTCGCAGTATATGAGAACGGGGCATTCTCTAGGAAACTTATGAACAAAATAAGAGAGCATGACCATATAACGCTCCGTTTAGGTATGTTTTATTGGCAACCTAGTACTAGTTGAGATTTCAAATGAAATGTGATCACGAAAAGCTGTGAATTCAAGGCATAGTCTATTCATCAGCTGTGAGGAGATGAATCTTATCATTCTAGGTGCAAGTTCAACCTGTACATGACAAACACAAAAAACTGGTATATTAACAAAACTTCAGCATAATATTTTTTATATCTTTTTGCTCCTGCTTTGGAATTGGTAGAGGATTGTTAGAAATAGGCCCATAGAGTGAGGCCTATTTTCTAAATTCCAAAGCATACAAGATTTAGTACCATATTGCTAAGACAGAGTGAGAGAGACCAATTTATAAGGTGGTGTCCATGCCACTTCTTGAATTATTAATGGGTATGGTATGAGGAAGTCTTTTGCTAATTACACACACGTGTTTTCACGTATTTTTGAATTAAAATCGCGTGACTCATGACTTACGACGCGCGACCATGCCGTGACGAGGCATGCCACTTGGTAGACCAAGTCCACCTTTATTTTTGCTGAACTGTGCATCACTCTCTCTGTGTGTTTGAATGAGATTCAAACATTTGAATTTAGAGCTTTATTGGGTTTGATGACAGGCTGTTGCTAGTGGGTAAATATATAAGTTACTAGTGGGTAAATGATTGTTTTAATCATATCAGTTATCAGTCTATCTATGTATATGCTTGTAGACATTCAGAGTATAGAGCTGAGAATCTCACTGCCTCCATTCTCTTCCTCTGGTGAACTTGTGCTGTTGTATTGCGCCATTTGATTCTTGTCGACTTTTCTTCCTGGTGTGTACTGTGAAGAACGGGAGCGGTATCTCTGAACCATTACTACTGTGAAGACCTGCATAGGGGTGACAATAAGGTTTCTGAGCAACGCATATCTGCACAACCGCTCACTGCACTGCGTCATCTACGTTCTGCGCTGTATCAAGATTACGCTACTTCCTATTCTTCATCAAGCCAAACAGTAAGTAGTTTGCTCATCCAATCGACTTGTTTAAATTTTGTTTCTATATATTTTTGAAGCACAATAATTTGCCTGTTGTTAGCACTACTTTATGCATCATTAGTTATTTTTGATATTTGCCTCTTAGTAAAACTTGAAATCAAAATATTGCCTACATTTACAGAAGTATCAACCTTTAGGCATTCAACATGGATGCAATGTTATACTCCCTTGGTTTCGCTATATTTGCCATGGCCTGGAGAGTATCCGTTTCCAAATATTTATCTATTGAGAAAATTAAGAGTGTAGTTATTGTCATCTTTTTATTATCTATCCCTACTTAAATACTTTGAAGAGGCTAAATGGTTGTGATATGTCATTTAATAGATGGTATGAATGGTTATTTCTTATTAATTTTTTTAAATTTAGAGTTTTCTTGATTTATGCGTACGGTTATGAACAAATACAGTAAAATGGAGAGAGTAGCTGATTAGAGGTAGAAAATTTGTTATCAATGAATGCTTCGTTGACAGGAAGATCAGCAAATCTACTCAAATTTCTGCCCTGCCCAGAAGTAAGGTACGACACCACTAGTTGGAACAAAAAGTCGAACTAGAAGATTCATATAGATTTATTTCATCTCACGAATTTCAATAACTACATACGCTTGGGACGACTCGGTGTGTGGAAGTGGAAAAAAAGTTGGACTTGAAGTTTACTAGTCCGCATCTTCTTAATTGGGATGAAAGTGATAGTGCCCTTCTCTTGTCCTTGTTAGTCCTGGTGGACACTGCAAGGCAAAGAAGGATTACCCATCCTTCACAATTTGCTCCCACGGTCGCATCAAGCCGCAGATATTTCCATGGCTGTCACTAAGGGGGTGATCGTTTCGGCTTCTAAAAGCTTCAGCTTTTAGCTTCAGCTTTTTTTTCACTATTCACTACACTATCCACTAACTCAGCTACAGTGTTTTTTCAGCCAGTTACAGTGTTTTTTCAGCCAAAAGCCAAAAGCCATCGCTATTCCGATCACCCCCTAACTTGTTGAACCTTACAATGCAATAATTGTGCGTGTTCAGAGGGGAATAATTCAAAAACAACCCAGAAGTTAAGAGGAATTATCAATCCCCGTATACGCAACTCCCGTCATCACTCATGAGCACCTTCCGAATCACGAGTCTGTTACGTATTAAAAAGCATGTACTGTTGTTTCCCATCAAACATAAAAGAAACATATTGACATCATGTTCCACTCATACATGTTGCCTTTTCTATTTGAAAATCATGCAAAATTTACGCTTTACACGAATCCATCGGTTATATCTTCTTTAATTTTACATTAATCAAAGAAAAACTTTAAAGTTGAGTAAAGTCACGAAATTCACAAAAGCCAATTTTCACACTACACTATTTTCGTTCGTCAAAATGACAATGATATGGGCTGAGATTTTTTTGCTCAAAAGTTATTTTCAAACATTGCCATTGATAGCCACCTGCCCACATGCAACTCGTACGTCACAGTACTTAATTGTCATCTTCACGACGGCCAGTGGCCTGGTGGTGGTAGTAAGGGTATTTGCTCCTAGCCATCCATGTACTGTGTTAAAAATTCAGAGGTATTTTCGTTATTTTATGTTGGACCCGGATTTTACTAATCCGAACTCCTGTGATTTATCTGCATTATTCTCTGGATCAGTAGATAGTACTCACAAATACATAACTAGATCATTTCATACATGATACATTCTTATTACAATAATAGAGGTTTAAGTAGTTCCATACATTAAGCCGTCAGGCCAAATAGTTCAGTATAACAAAAGGTAGCGGAAAACATAGGAAGATAGGAAGGCGCATCTCCCTACAGGCAGCGACAGGGGATAGCCCAAGTGAGTTCAATGTTTTGTCGACATGACTAAAGCGGAATTCACTTGCTATAGAGAATGGTCGATTGAACTGCGAAGGAAGGAAAACACTAATAGCTAATAAGCCTAGTTATCGTCGTTGCCTCCTTCGTGTCCTTGGTCCTACTCTTCGTAGTAGTCGTAATGACCTTATTGTTCCATTTCTGGAAGGGTGTTGAGAGCGAGTGTGAGCACTTTACAACTGTGCTCTACAAGCCAACACATAAAATGCAGTAGTATAGAATACATGGCTTTCCAATAGATGGCTTGGGGTTTTTTTAGTTGCATAAAGCGACATTTGACAATTACATAGTTAAAATCCTATGACTTAGCAGATATTTGATAACATGAGTAACATTTAAATGTGCAATAAATATATTGTAGATGGTTCCATCCATCGATTACATGGTTCCATCCACCAATGCTAGTTTTTTGATTACTAGGCTACATCCACCCTAATTAGCCTGCACTGGAGTACGTCCCTCTAGGAAAAATCAAAGTGAAGTACTTCCCTTCACCCATTTTTTTTTGTTCCCACCCTGAAAGTTTCTGTAAATAGAATTAACTTGACGAAGTTCCCATGTTTACCCTTGACGGTGGGCACGACTATTCGAATAGTTTAGACTATGCAGAGTTGTACATCTTTACCCACAAGAGATAACTAAATTGTTATATTCCACATGTTTCCTTAGACATGCAGATCAACCGGATTATCACATGACCTTTACAATGAATCTAGGAAAGGATTGTACTCGCTAAGGTTTCATCTACAAGTAAGCCCATTTTGGGCCCCTACTAGACCCCCCTTGCGCCCGCCTCTATCCAGCGACACGACCACATCCAAGACGGTTTACGTCCAGCGATGAAAATCGTGAGTTCCTCCGAAATGTTTTCCTTTACTGGCGAGTGCAAATTAGTTAGTCATGCCTACACTTTGCCAACTTGTGGTTTGTATTGTTGTACATAGAGAGGTCAACACATGATTCAGTCCTTAATTTGCCTAGGTGGTGCTTACCGCAACCACAAATAGTGCTATATCCGCACCAACCACTCTTACCATCCGCCCAAACAAGTAAGCAAGTTTTAGGGTTTTGAGAAGCATAAGATAAACTTTTACTAAACTATCAATCATGTACTTCCCATGATTGCCCAAAATGAATCTTGTGTTTTGAGAAGAGATGATCAGGGTATGCTAGTGTCCTTAGATTTTCTTAGACTTGCTTGGCAGTTAAGTTTAGCTTAGCTTGGAAATCCTTTTAATAATAGTACCTAGGGCGACAATGGTAAGGACTATCAAATAGTCAAGGAGAGTATAGCTAAATACTACTTTAGTAGCAATGGAGATAATTATCTAATAAAAGAAAGGTAAACTAGTGTACATAAAATAACGCATGCATTGTTGGATAATTTTAAACAACACAAGTGATTTAAAACTTAGATATTCAATATGTCAAAGTGTTGACTCACCTGGATCTGATGCTGGTATGTCTTGTGGATCAGGTGAAGCATGGAAGGGCTACTCAGGGTTATCCTTGTACTCTATTTGCGCAAAAATACCGGAAAGAACAATAGGTGAGAAGGCAATAAATACTTAAATAAAATTCAAATGAACTCCAAATCAAGCAAAACTTGAACCAACAGAAAGAGCATGAATTTAGAAAATTTTAAAAACAAATTTCACTTAAATCAAAGTTACGGTGAGGAAGAACGAGCACTCCAAAGTTTATTTTCAGGAAAAATCCTAAAAATAAAAAGAGGAGAGAGGGTTCTCTCTCTGACATGTGGGTCCCACAGTTTTATTAAATTTATTAAAATCTCATATATTTAAATGGTTGAGAGTATGACATGTGGGGCCCACGGATTGGTTAAATTTCAAAAAAATCAATTTAATGGCAGAGACTAACATGTGGGTCCCAGATGCATTAACCGTATGGTGGGGTCCACCTGTCAGCGAGATAAAACTTTAAACTCGGTTTTAATGCTTTAATTAATGGGGTGGGGCCTAGGTGTCAGCGGGTAATTTAACATTTAATTAAAAATGATCATTAGCATTAATTGAAGGTTTTGTCCCTTAATTCTGTTAGAACAGGGGAGGGTGCAGAGGACACGGTGGCGCGGCTTGCCGGCGGCGAGGGAGGGCCGGTCGCACGGGAGCAGTCCCGAAACAGACTAACGAGGCTCGGGTGCATCTCCGGCCGAAGCGATGCAGCTCCAAGAGGCTCGGGCATCTGCCGATGGTGACTCCAGCGGCGACGGAAATAGGGGAAAGAACGCAACGGCGAGGACAGTAGTAAAAGCGCAATTAATGGGGTAGAGGAGCATCCTGGGGTTGGTAGCAGCTCACCGAGAGGAAAAGTCGAGCGCGATGAGGCTTGGATGGCGCGGGCGGCGGTGGAGGTTATCGGCGAAAAGAGGCGTTCGGTGTCGGAGAAGAGGGGTGGAGGAACCTCCAAATCGATAACAAAATCAAGTTCGCCTCGGTCCAGAGAAGGTTCCTGCGAGAAGATGCCAAAATCGAGGCGGTCGGAATCGATTCTAAGGTACAATATGAAGTTGATTCTAAGGCACAAGCTCGAAGCATATCTTCGAGGACTTGATTAATCCTTTCAGTCTGCCCATCTGTCTGAGGGTGGTAAGCAGTGCTGAAGCTTAAGTGGGTTCCAAGGGCATTATGCAAGCTATTCAAAAAATGTGAGGTGAATTAGGAACCTCGATCTGAGACTATCCTCTTGGGTACCCCATGTGAACATACGATACGGGCCATATATGATTCTGCTAACTTATCTCCCTTATAGGTAGTTTTTACCGGAATGAAATGAGCCACCTTTGTTAATCTGTCCACGATAACCCATACAGAATCATACCCTGTCTTAGTACGGGGAAGGCCGGTTATGAAATCCATTTCTACTTCCTCCCATTTCCATTGAGGAATCTGCAAGGGTTGAAGTAATCCGGCTGGCTTATGATGTTTGGCCTTAACACACTGACATGTATCACAACATGCTACATGTTCTGCAATGTCTCGCTTCATACGAGACCACCAATACAAGGTTTTCAAATCTTGGTACATTTTTTGTGCTACCCGGATGCAACGCATATAGGCTGAGCTCTGTGCTTCCTTAAGTAACAACTTCTTAAGTTCTTTCTGGTGACGAACAAACAGTCGTTTTTCAAACCATAAAATTCCTTGCAAATCTTTTATCATTTTTGGGGCCTTTCCTTTATTCATCAGGTGCTCAAACTTTTGAGTTTCAGGGTGTCCTTTTTGAGCTGTCTTAATCTGCTCTTCTAGGGTGGGGTGTACCTCTAATGTAGCTAGGGTACCTTGTTCCACAATTCCCAAGTTGAGGGAGGCAATCTCTTTACAAAGTTCAAACGAAACTTCTTGAGCTAGGAGATGATTACAGTTAGGTCTCCGACTTAAGGCATCAGCCACTACATTGGTCTTGCCAGGGTGGTAGTGGACTTCCAGGTCATAATCTTTAATTAGTTCCAACCATCTTCTTTGCCTGAGGTTTAGATCAGTTTGGGTAAATATATACTTGAGACTTTTATTATCCGTGTATATATTACAATGATTTCCAATCAGGTAGTGCCGCCAGATTTTTAATGCGTGCACTACAGCTGCTAGTTCCAAGTCATGGGTGGGGTAGTTGTCCTCATGAGGCTGAAGCTATCTGGAGGCATAGGCCACAACTTTTCCACCTTGCATAAGTACACATCCCAGACCTTGTCGGGAGGCATCACAGTACAGTTCAAAGTCTTTGTGAGTATCTGGTAGAACTAAAACTGGAGTTGAGGTAAGCTTCATTTTCAATTCTTGGAAACTTTTCTCACAGTCATCCGTCCATCAACGCTACGTGCTCGTGGTTGGGGTCCACCCAAAGGGAAGATGACCAATATATCAAGACCAAGTCAATGCCTTCATCAACTCTTGCTCAAGATCACCACGTCACTTTTAGATCAATTCAAGCAAGAATTCAAGTGAGACACATTTTGAAATTCAATTTGGCCTCCGGATCAATTTAGAGTCATCCTGACAGGTCTAACTTCAAATGTGCATAACTTTTACATACAAACTCCGTTTGAGGTGTGCGAGTACAGTATAGAAATAAGAATTCGTCCACTTTCCAATGGATCTAGTCCCTCCTCCAAATTCCTTCCGTGTGCACCACAATCGTCAAAACAAGCCGACACTGACTCAGCCTGACAGGACCAACTTTAAATGCTCATAGCTTTCGCAACAAGAGACCATTTGGAAAGCGTGAGTACAACATGGAAAGCTTATCTCATTCTCTTTCCAATAGATCTAGCCTCATCCCAAAAATCCTTTTGTGCACGATGGAATCATCAAAATAATCTTTAGGCTTTAGAAACAAAGATAAAATCAGCTATGATTTGATTACTTTTCATATGTTAAAAACTTTCCATAAGCAAGGGTTTATGTACCTCTATAAATAGAGGCTTAATTGGCCATGCAATTCACGCTTGTGTAGATTAGTTTCTCCCCATGAAACTTCATCGTGTGTTCTTGTGTTGACTAAACTAACAACTGCGATTGCAGGCCTCAACCCTTTCTGCTCCTCATTAATATTTGCAATATTCAGATTGTTATTTATCTTGTTCTTGCTTATTCTTCGATTGCTCATAGGAATTGAACCTCGTGTTTAGGTCAACCGCATTCTTGGCACGGTTGATATCGATTAGGGTGTGGTGTAGCGATTGCAAAACGGACTTGGTCGTCTCAGTCAAGTAGCCTCTTTATCAATGTCATATCAACAATCGAAGTTATCCTTCTCATCGGAAGATCGGGCCACCCTCAGCACTTAGTCTCTAGTCCTATCCTATGCACGTGCGCGTGGTGCCTCTTGGGCTCACCTGACTCTTGCGCTGGTGTGACTAGAGACAACAGGGGCAGCACTAGAGGTACCAACGGCTTAGTGCGCCTCGGCGCCGGTCGTTGGCTGCAGTCCGCTGTTTGCCCTAGTGCTCATCCCTATATAACCGACATCCCATCTCTGTTAGAACGCACGACAAAATTAGTGAGTCCTTGAATCCCTAATTGCTTCCTCTTCCTTGGTTCGTCTTCAATTTAATCGGTGGGATAGCCGCTCCGCCATGTTCTTGTTGGCTCTGACGGTAGGGAAGTCTGGATTTTCCTTCCCTTGGGCTTTACTCAACTGGTCCTTTGTGCTATTTCTTCTTTAAAGCAGTTGTGAGGATCTTTGGGGTTTTTGTTCTTGATGATTAAAATCTGACCGTTGTTCGGGGAAGATGAACGTTGTGCTTGTTGCTTGGCATTCTTTGGTTCTCTTGGACGGAGCATTGGAGTGGCTCTTGTGTGGCATACTCCTATACCTCGGCTTCATTCTTCGGTGTGTCCTGATTTGCGAAGATTAGGCATTATATCTCTGTCAACCTTGCATAGTATTTGCGGCACAATAAGGTAATTGTTTTTCTGGGACAACATGATTCACATGTCTTGCCCGGTTCTTCTTGGTGGTTTTGATTGCCATCGGCTCTATGAGTATCTTTGTTTCCTACTTCCTCATTACATGCTTTGTGAGCTGTACTAATTGTTACTTTCTGTTTATTAGATTAGTACTGGGAGACATTGATAGCAATGCTTGTGGGCTCAGTTTGATTGCTCAGTGATGATATTTGTCAAATTATGAAACTAAGAGTAATAATCTAATCAGACTTGAGCTCATTTAATTGCTTTCTTTATCAGTTTGCTTCAAGGTGTTACCTCTGGTACTTCCTGTTGTCCAGTTGATTATTAAATAGAATTGGTGCTCTACATTTCTTTTAGCACTGCTAGTTGTGTGGCATTTTTTGCCGGTTGGTACTGATACATTTTCATACTCTCAGTCTGCTAGAAGGCTAATTTTTTTGTTTTGATTCCTTTGCATGATTAATTTATTAATCCTCTTTGACTGAAAGTATAACCTTGTTGTAAGTGAATTATTTCTTGGCTTTTAAAGAAAAGCATTGGTTAGAGCTCAAAAGTGTGAATCCGTGATTATCACAGTTAATTAGTGCAACATATTGACAAGTATTGAGAAAGCCAAGATCTTGTCTTGAGCAACTCTACATCTTGAGCAACATGAACTATTTTGCTGGTTTTAATTATTTACTTGCTCTATGCCTTGAGTATATTGTCCTATTTAAATGTCTTGGAGGATTTACATGATATCATGTTAATTTTGATATTTATATGTTCAGAAATATACTTTGATTATCTTTTACTATGCTATAATTAAGCCTAAAATTTTGCTAAAACCGCATGTTTTACAACACTAAGTTCCCATTCCACACAACCATGCATGAAGTTCGAAGCATAGAGAGGTTGTAGTCGAACAATCGCTACTGCAATTTCATAAGGAAATTACAAGAGCAAAGGGGTAGTGATTTATCTCCAATTTGCGGATAGCAACTTGGCTAAACTTGAATTAAAATGGTTCATATTTTGTTTTTGGAAAAGAGTTTTGAAGAGGATAAGCAATGGGTACTTGTACTAGGAACCCTCCTAGTTGGTAGAGACTATTGCAAATGTAGGCAGTATTTAAATTCCAAATTTTACTAGGAGACAAATATAATAAACTAGTGATGCAAAACACATAACTAATAGCAAGCTACTCATTGTACTTTAGAAAAGAAAACAAAAAGATATTATAGTACCAAAGTCTATCAAACACACGAACGACTTACTGTTAGGCTTGATGAAGAACAGGAAGCTGCATAGGCTCGATGTGCACTGCCTAAAAATCTTATTGCTGCCCCCATGCAAGTCTTCACGATAGCAACGGCTCAAAGATACCGCTCCCCTTCTTCACGGTGCACACCGGGAAGAACAGTCGACGAGGTTCAGACGGCACAGCACAACAGCATAAGGAGAAGGAGAATGGATATAGAGAGATTCCTTGTTGTATGCTCTGGATGTCTCTAGGCATGTATATATATATATATATATATATATATATATATATATATATATATATATATATATATATATATATATATATATATATATATATGGAGCATATCTAGTGCAAAGGGTATTTCAGTGCGTAGTGCAAAAACCTCTCTCACCATCGGATCTACATTGTGCGGATCGGATTAAAGAGGGTGGAACCCCACCTCATTTAATTCATTTAATCAATCTTTCACAAAACCCCTGCAAAGATTAAGTTTTATGGGGTAGGGTTCCACCTTCTTTGATCCGAGCCGTAAAGGCGGATCGGATGGCTCTTAGAAGTTTTTGCACTTTTGCACTAGATACCCTTTTGCACTAGATATGCTCCCATATATATATATATATATATATATATATATATATATATATATATATATATATATATAGACTGATAACTAAAATGATTAAAACAATCATTTACCCACTACTAACTGATATATTTAACCAGCCATTTACCCACAGGTAACTGTCTGTCATCAAACCCAATAAAGCCCCAATTCAAACATTTGAATCTCATTCAAACAGAGAGAGAGAGAGAGAGATGCACGGTTTAGCAAAAATAAAGGTATACTTAGTCTACCAAGTGGCACGCCACATTGGTTGTGGAAGGGCAAGGGATCTAGTTTGAAAGTGGGGGAGTTCCTAATCTCTTTGGCTAGCTTTTGGGGTGAGAAGGCCTTTACGATACAACAAGTGGTATCAGAGCCCGATTCTAACATCTCTGGCCCAATGGACACTAGGGTGTGAACGCCTGATGGACTGTGAACCTGAGGGACCGTTGGTGTACGGTGAATGGACAGTAAACGGCTAAGGGACATTAATGTGTGAAGGGGGAGATTGTTGGAATAGTCCCACATTGGTTGTGGAAGGGTAAAGGACCTAGTTTAAAAGTGGGGGAGTCCCTCATCTCATTGGCTAGCTTTTGGGGTGAGAAGACCCTTACGATCCAATACTCATCAAGAAGGTATGTGTTACCATTGTGATGTAACTCAGATGGGCCTCATTTCCATGTCCATAGAAGCAACAGAAATCACTTTTTGTGTTAATCCCATTGTAAAAAGGTCTGCTGGATTTTTCTCAGTGTTAATATAATTCATAGCTATCACTCCAGAGTTTCTCAATTTTCTGACAGATTTAAGCCTACGTTTCACATGTCTAGAGGACTTCATATTATCCTTCGTACTTATGACTTTAGCCAACACAGTTTGATTGTCACAGCACATCAGAATTGCCGGTATTAATTTCTTAACCAACGACAAGTCTATCAAACGCGCTCTTAGCCATTTAGCCTCAATAGTGGCTTTGTCAAGTGCTACAAGTTCTGTTTCCATAGTTAACCTCGTCAATATAGTTTGTTTACAAGACCTCCATGAAACTGCAGCACCAGCTAAAGTAAACACATAACCACTTGTAGTTTTGATCTCATCAGCATCAGTGATCCCATTGGAATCACTATAACATTCTAATACAGAAGGGTATCCAGTATAATAAATTCTAAAAGATGTTGTGTCTCTCAAGTAGCGCAACACTATTTCAAGTGCCTCCTAGTGATTAACTCCAAGGTTAGAAGTAAACTGACTTAATTTTTTCACAGCAAATGAAATATCAAGTCTTGTGGCACCAGCTAAATACATGAGTGACTCAATAATTTGTAAATATCTCAATTGATCTTTTTCTAACCCCTGGTTCTTTCGAAGGTTAATCCTCGCATCATAGGGCGTTGGAAAAACTTTACAATTTTTAAAACCGAAGCGGCTCAATATTTTCTCATCATAATGAGATTGGCTCAAAGTGATCTCATCCTCATTCTTAATCAATTTAATATTCAAAATGACATCTGCCTCTTCTAAGTCTTTTATATCAAAGCATCGAGATAAGAAAGATTTGATCTCGTTAATTCTGATAGTGTTTGCTCTAAATATAAGTATATTATCCACATACAAACATAACATAACTCCTTGACCCCTACCATAATGGTAATATACATATTTATTTGCTTCATTCATAATAAACCCAGCGGTTGTCAAAGTCTTATCAAACTTCTCGTGCCATTATTTAGGTGCTTGTTTTAAGCCATATAGGGATTTTATTAATCTGCATACCTTATTTGCCTATCCAGAAATCACAAAACTATCTGGTTGATCCATATAGATTTCCTCCTCCAACTCTCCATTAAGGAAAGCTGTCTTCACGTCTAATTGATAAACATGTAGACCATAGGAAGATGCCAACGCAAGGAGCACTCTGATGGTAGTTACTCTGGCAAGAGGAGAATAGGTATCAAAGAAATCCTCTCTCTTAATAAGTATAACCCTTGGCCACAAGTTTTACCTTATACTTCTCAATAGTACTGTTAGGCCTTAGTTTATTTTTAAAGATCCAGTTACATCCTACAAGTTTGCACCCAATAGGATGATCAGTGATCTCCCAAGTCCCATTAGCTAGGATAAAGTCCCATAAGATGCATAAGCATCTGAAAGAGCATTTGGCACATCATCCATAGAGGTATACAATAAAGTCATCACCAAAGGCTTTTTTGGTAAATCGCGAGAAAGGAGAATAAAACTGTGGAATAGTCAAATATAAGAATAAATAAAATAAAAAATAAAAAACTTCGTAGTGGGCTACCTGGAGGGTGGGCCTGCCACCTTAGGCCAATGGGTCCAATGGGTGGCCGCACCCCCACTCCCAAATCCTAAGCCACCCACCCCCCTATACAAGTCCTTGGGGCGCCTCTCCCACCCCTTCCCCCCCAGCCACCACCCCTTTCTTCCCCATTGCGCCTCCATCTACCCCCATTTGCTGCTGTCCCTAGGCGCGAGAAAGAAGGGAGAAGAAGAGAGGGAAGAGAAGAAAGGGAGGAAGAAGAAGAAGAAGAGAGAAGAAGAGGGGTCATCCCAAGGGATCCCCTAGGTAACTTTCTCTCATCCCAAACCCTTTTGGTTTTGCTGTAATTAGGGTTCTTAGCATAAGAATTGATGGGGATTAGCAAATTGATTCTCTGATTAGGGAATTCCTGCTGTCTGTGTGAAGTTTCATTTGTGCAGTGTGGCTGTTTACGCAGATTAGACCTGCGAAACGATTTTTCCTACAGGTCTAGCCAAAAGGAAAATTGTAGAGAACGATGGGATCTATTTTTTTTTATTTTTTTCAGAATTTTAGACCATGGGATGTAGGCGCAGCAGGGTCGAAAACCTTACTGTCTGTCAGGGGTGCAGACTAGGACAGATTGCTGTTCGGGTGTGGTTTAGGAGTAGTAGATGATTTTTATATTTTTGGTCATAATTTTAAAAAATGTAGAGAATTTAGTAATCTAACTACTGTATAAAAATCATAATTTTTAGAGTTTTGTACTGTGGTACGGATGCGTTAGAAGCTGGCTACCCAGATTGCCAGAACAGAGAACGTCCTCTGTTTCGCGCATTAAGTTACACCTTGATACTAACAAAATAAAAATAAGTAATCTACTTGAAAGGTGAAGGTATTTAAGTGTAGATTTCAGAAATATATCCTTTTCTATAAGTGGTTTAGTAGTTTTAAAGATACAAAAAAATTAAGCAGCGCTGCTACAGCGGGCAGAGTGTAGTACCGTTAAGCGGAGAGGGGTGTTGTGGAGTTTTGGAGTTTAGCGACATTTTTACTTCTTATGATGCGTTTTTATTGCTGTTGTATTGTGCTGAGAGGTAATTTTGGACAGGTAGCATCGCTCCTGATCGTGCATGATCTCTTCACTTCAACGGTATTGGCAAGTAAATGTAGCGGTTGTGCTACTGTTTAATTCGTTAATCATTCTACATTCACATTAATTAATTCTTTAATTTGAGGTGCTATGTCATTGTTACATGCTACCTTAATGTGGTCCAAGTGGTAGTATTTTAAGAATTCAACTGTTTATGGTCTCGATGGTTTAATTGTAGTTATGCGGAATTGTTCTTGATGAAACAAATACAGTTGTGGTATAGAATTCTTTATGAACAAATGGTGGCATAGGTGGTAGTATTCTCGAAAGTGCGAATGCAATATCAATAGTAGCACAGGTTACATCTACCTTTTAGAGTGCATGGTTACCTCCGCCAATGCTAGTTTTGTTTACTGGGTTACATCCACTCTAATTAGCCATTGCTGGAGTACATCCCTCTAGGAAAAATCCAACAAAGTGAGGTACTTCCCTTAACTTAGTTTTTGTTCCCCACTTGAAAAGGTTTTTGAAATAGAACTAACTCAAGAAAGTTTCCATGTCCGCCCTTGACCGTGGACATGGCTATTCGAATAGTTTAGACTCTGCAGAGTTTGTACATCCTTACTCATAAGAGATAACCCAATTGTTATATTCCACATATTTCCTTAGACATGCAAATCAACCGGATTATCACATGATCTTTACAATGCATCTAGTAAAGAATAGCACTTGCTAAGGTTTTGTCTACAGAAAAGCCCATTGGGCCCCAGCTAGACCCCCTCTTACGCCCGCCTCTATCCAGCGACACGACCACATCCAAGACGGGTTACGTCTAGCAATGAAAATCATGAGTTCCTCTGAAGTGCTTTCCTTTACTAGCGAGTGCAAATTATTTAGTCATGCCTACACTTTGCCAGCTTGTGGTCTGTACTGTTATACATGGAGAGATCAACACAGGATTCAGTCCTTAATTCGTCCAGACGGTGCTTACCACAGCCACAAATTCTTGTACTACATCCACACCAACTACTCTTACCATCTGCCCAGACAGGTAAGCAAGTTTTTAGGGTTTTGAGAAGCATAAGATAAACTGTACCAAATTATCAGTCATCTACGTCCAATGACTGCCCAAAATCAATTTGATTGTTTAAAGAGTAATGAGCCAGACAATTGAATGCCCTGGCTTTAGACTCGCTTAGCATTAAGTATGACTTAGCTAATGACAATATCATTAATATCTAGGGTGACAAAGGATTAGTTAAATCAAGCGGTAAAGAGTGTCATAATGATACTGGTATCATAAAAGGGGCAATATCTACCTTACATTTGACATAAATTTGCATAACAAGATTAAGCATGCACTTTGATAATTTAAAAGAACATAACTTTTGTAAAATATAGGATCAATATGATCAAAGTAATGACTTGCTTTGCTTATTTACCGCGACCTTGGTTTTAGCTCCAAGTCAAATTAATCGGTCAATAATATTGGATCCTCGAGCTTTTCTACATTCGCACTTTGATCCTGCTTGAGCTCATCGCCTTTCGATATTACAGCTCTATTGCACGGCAATCGAACAAAAAAGTCCAATAAATCTAAATAGCGGCAAAGGTGCAATTCAACTTAATTGAGTTTATTAACGTTGCTTAAGAATTGAGAGTAGAGAGGGAGTGGAAGGAATGGATTTGAGTGGAGGAATGAGCTAACTGGACAGCTTTACCGTGAGAGAAAATTTTAAGATCAGGAAGAATCTGAAGTAAAGGATTACCCGTAGGATCCTTTTGGTGTGATAAGGAAAGGAAGTCAGATTTGGATAATCGGGAAGGTTATGGCTTGATCCTATAATTTTATAACTTTATTTTCATTGATTGATATTTATCAAGAGTTAAAATAGGATTTAAGGGTAGCTTAAAGAGTGTACATGAGAACTGTAATTGCCAGGTACTTGAACTCATGTATTTTATAATTTAGTTATAACATGGAGTTGGGTTATTTATTCCATCATGATTTAATTATTTTTTATGATTTGACGGTATTGATACGAATGACCGATGGTTGTGATTTAGTGGAAATGTGAGTTGTGATTTAGTAAGAGTTGTGTTGATAAGATTGCACATATTTAATTATCCTTAATTACTGCAGGATGATTAAGTTATTTTGGATGCAAAGTTGTATTTTAGCATGTTTTTAATCATGGGTGCTAATTACTCAAAGATTGTTACTTTAGGCTAAGGTCTTGCAAGATTGGGACTTAGAAAGAATATTAAAGATTTGAAATCACCCTAAGGCCAAGGGTAATAACTTCTATATTTGGGTTTTAAGAGTTTCTTATTTTAGAAAGAAGTTCGACTCTTGGCATTTTATAAATGATGTTGAAGGTCTTATGTATGATTATTAATAAAAATGGGGTGTCTTATCAAGTGAGTGATATTGGTATCTTATGCATCAGAATGTAAGTTAATGAGCTTTATGCCCACTAGTAGATTTAAATTCAAGGGGGAAGACATAATGGATATCAGGCGATTGCTTGAGTTTGAGGTAAGTGCGATATTGAATTCTTTGGACTAGTACTTGAGGATATTGAAGTATCGGCGAGAAGCGGTAAGCCTTGACGTTGGATGACAAGCGATTTCATTTTTCTTTTAAACCCTCAGGTGAGTTCTTATCTAACAATATATTTTTAGGATTATTTTCTAAACATGCTTAGTTTACAATATCCATTGTTATCATTGCACAATTGAGCTTTTAACATTCAAATAGTCAGAATATGCTGTCAATCGGAAAATTGGCCATGTTGTAACACCCCAGGACCCACATTACCCTGGGATGTCACTAAACCACTCTACAGCTAGCCAAGTTTACAAGATAATTTAAACCAGCAACAAATTACAAACATGGCGAACTAAGCAGAAGCATAATCAACTAGGGAAAACAAAGATATTCATAACAAGATCAATAATTAAAACAAGCTCTAGCAGTTTAACCAAAAGAATAGTACACAAATTCAACATTATTATTTTAAAGCAAACATCGATGAATAGCGAGGCAAATGGCTATGGTCCCTTTGACTTTATTACAGCATGAGTTAACGTATCAAGTGCATTATTGTGGTGCCACTCTACCCTTCCCATGCATGCTCAAGGATCACCTGTAGGGGGGAAAAACAACAAGGGTGAGATAAAAATCTCAGTAAGTAATTTGTTTAACAGGTTATTCAAACAACAAGCAAAGCTACAATATCATTTATATTATTACATGACCACAACTACATTCCACATCCTCATTCATTAAACCACAAGGACTATCATGAGTCCTGCCTCATAAGGTTTAAAACCATTGGCATATGAATGCAATTCCTCCATCCACAATTAAATGCGTATGCATGCTATGCTTCACTGCACCCTTACCCAACAAGGTAGGAGTGTGCATCGTACAATGGCAATTTACGATGCTGTACCGGTACGGTCGCGGCTATAAGCGGCGACATCCACAATTCATATGTCATGACATGATATGAATGTTATGATAATCATAAACCACAAGAACTCCAACCTCAAAGGCATCAACATGATTAACAAGAATTTAACCTCAAGGTATCATCAACATATCCACCATGAATTTATATTCATGTTTCACATTTGGCACATAAAGCATCTATCTCAAGGCTACAAGCAAGTCATCTAAATCATAACATTCAGTTATTATTTGCTACTTAATCCTCATTTTGTAAATCAAGTAACCATGGCATATTACTTCAAAATACGAGAGTCATGTTGATTGCAAGTAGTAAGAATAACGAATTAAACGGTAGCACAACTGCTACGATTACTTGCCTCTACCGGCGAATCGACGAAATCATGCGTGTTCAAAAGCAAAACCGCCTGTCCAAGAAAGGTACCTCTCAGCATACAATTCAACAATGAAAGCGCGACTATCGAAGAAAAGATATCGCAAAACCCCACAACATCCTTCCCCGCTCAATGGTCCAACAATCTTCCCATTGCAGCGGCGCTACTTTATTTTTTTGTATCTTTAATATTACTAAGCCTGTTACAGAGGGGAATATATTTCTCGATTCCTCACTTAAATACCTACACTTTTCATGTAGATCACATATTTTTATTTTGTTCTTAGCAAGGTGTAACAAAATGCACAAAATAGAGGACGTTCTCTGTTCTGGCAATCTGGGTAGCCAGATTCTAACGCGTCCCAACCAAAGTGTATGACTCTAAAAGTTCTGATTTATGTACAGAAGCTAGATTACTGAATTTTTCACATTTTTCTCAATGGTGACCAAAAATATAAAAATAATTTACTACCCCAAATTCACACCTGAACAACTGTCTGCCCCCAATCTACACCCCTGACGGACAGCAAAGTTCCCGACCTTACTGCACCTAGATCTCATGACCAAAAAATCTGAAAAATATACAAGAGATGAGTATCGTCGTTCTATACATTTTTCCTTTTGGGCCAATCCACAAGAAAAATCTTTTTGGGGTCTAAACTGCGCGAACAGTAACGCTGCGTGGATTAATCTACAGGCAGACAGCAGGGAATCACTACTTGGGGTATTTAATTGCTATTGCCTACCAAATCTTAGGCTAAGAACTCTAAATATAGCAGAAAATAGAGGGATTTGGGAAGAGGAACAATTACCTAGCCTTGGGATCACACCCTTTTTCCCTTCTCCTCTTCCTTTTCCTCTCTTCCTTCCCTTCCTTCTCTTCTCCTTCTTCTCCTTGTTCCTCCTTGATCCTCCTTTGCACCAGGGCAGCACCAGGGGAGGGAGAGATGATGGCGCAAGGGGGAGGGGGAGGTGGCGGCTGGGAAAGACAAGGGGAAGGGAGGGGCTGCGCAAGGGGGGAAGCGGAGAAGGGTGGGGGCGGCTAGGGTTGGAGGGGGGTTGGTTCGGCCACCCCTTGGGCCCTCTAGCCCAAGGTGGTAGGCCCACCCTCCTGCCAGCTCGCTGGAGTTTTTTTAATTCTATTTCATACAATTTCACTTTACGCTTTTATTAATTATTTCTTCCCTTCCCGCGGTATCTTGGGCGACAAAGGATCAGTTAAATCAAGTGGTAAAGAGTGTCATAATGATACTGGTATATGAACGGGGGTTTATCTACCTTACATTTGACATAAATTTGCATAACAATATCATGGGTGCTAATTACTCAAAGATTGTTACTTTAGGCTAAGGTCTTGCGAGATTGGGACTTAGAAAGAATATTAAAGATTTGAAATCACCCTAAGGCCAAGGGTAATAACTTCTATATCTAGGTTTTAAGAGTTTCTTATTTTAGAAAGAAGTTCGACTCTTGGCATTTTATAAATGATGTTGAAGGTCTCATGTATGATTATTAATAAAAAGAGGGTGTCTTATCAAGTGAGTGATATTGGTATTTTATGCATCAGAATGTAAGTTAATGAGCTTTATGCCCACTAGTCGATTTAAATTCAAGGGGATAGACATAATGGATATTAGGCGGATTGCTTGAGTTTGAGGTAAGTGCGGTATTGAATTCTTTGGACTAGTACTTGAGGATATTGAAGTATCGGTGAGAAGCAGTAAGCCTTGATTTTGGATGACAAGCGATTTCATTTTCTTTTTAAACCCTCAGGTGAGTTCTTATCTAACAATATTTTTTTAGGATTATTTTCTGAACATGCTTAGTTTGCAATATCCATTGTTATCATTGCACAATTGAGCTTTTAACATTCAAATAGTTGGAATATGCTGTCAATCAAAAAATTGGCCATGTGGTCTCTGCCTTATTAAATCTTTATGTAAGAGTAAATTTGTATTTGGTTGGCATAAGCATATTTACTTGATTTCATAATCACATTTTTATTCCCAAAATCATTTACCAAACATACTTCACTTATTTGCTCCATAAAACATCCTGCAGATTCAATCTACCAATGTACAGCATGCTGCTAGTGTTAAATACCAGTAAGATGCTAATCCTAGTGGGGCCTACCTGTCGTAGACAGAGAGGGGAAAAGAGCAGAGAAAAGGAGCATTAGTGAAGATCGGGGCCGAAGCATGGGGAAAGATTTCGGCACCTGGCCTATGGCGATGTTGCTGGCGTGAGGCCATCGGGAAGCATCAGTGGCGATTAGAACGAAGTCCCAAAAGGCCCAGGGGGTCAAGAGTTGGCGGCAGCATGGCTTTTGGCAGAGCAGGGATGGGGCGGAGGAGACTCACAGCGACCGAGGAGAGGAGGCTCAGGGGCAACGACGGTCGAAGGGGAGGGGGAATGAAATAAGGCGGGCATGGCATGAACGAAGCAAGAGGAACACGCCTAAGGTGGCGGCTTGACCAGGAAGGCATTGAGGCGGGCTGGCGGCTGGGGCTATGAGCAACACGGGGAAGGTTCATGTGGAGAGGCCGCTCTGGTGGGGGAGAGCAGTGGCCGGCGGTCGAGGAAGCTTTAGAGTGCCGAGGAGATACTCTAGCCACGAGGAATCGGTGGGCGAGGCACCGAGAAGGGCTCGACCAAGAGGATGGCAGCGTGCAGTCGGTGCTTGGGAAAGATGGCGACTGCCACTAATCCTGACGATAGAACTTCAATTCACCTAGGAGAGGGGTAGAGAGCTACTGGGGATGCAACAGGATGCGGATGGCTCGCCGTGAGGTTTGGTGAGCTCAGAGTGGTTTGGAGGTGCTTTGCTTACAAGGAAGAGGGGAGGAGAAGCTTGGGGAAGTACCGGGAAGCTTGACCTTCTTATACTCAACGGAGGGGGTGGTTGGCCGTTGAAGCTCATGAATTGCTTTATCAATGCCGGCACTGTGGGATGGCGGGCCGCTCGAGTGCGCAGGCGGCAGGAGGTGACGATGGATCGATGCTGCTTTGAAGTCGGAGGGGGAGGCCAGTACTGAGCTAGTGCCGAGGGGCAGAATCAAGGCGCAGATGTAGGCCGGTGGAGAAGTGACGTTGGGAAGCAAGAGCAAAGGGAGGTCGGCGAAGGTTAGTACCGAGGGCAATGCGGCGTGCCAAAGTAATGCTGAGTGACGGCATGGGTACGTCGGGGTGGCTTGGGCGGCTGCTGAAGGCATTGAAGGCGCCGAGGTGGTGGAGTAAAGCCAGGCGTAGGGCTAGCGGGGAGGGGTGCTAGGTGACAGGGAGAACCCAGAGGTGATGCGCGGTGCATAAATCCGACCGAAAGGAGGGGCGCAAGCAAGGTAAAACCGGGGTAGGCTGGTGAGGGTATTGAAGATGCTGCGGCTAGACACTAGACCAGCTAGAGAGAGTAGTTCGGCGACGTGACATGCATTCTTGAATGCAGAATAGGCCGGTGGAGGCGGAGCTAGGCCAGCGTGGCATTGAAGTGACCGAGGGTGAGGCTAGGAGCGAGCGCCGGGTAGGGGGAACAGGGAGAGAGGGCCAGAGCAGGGCACCGGGGTGGGCCGGGGAAGCGGTCGTGTGGGCGCCTGGAGCCGGGCCGGGAGAGGAAGAAGAAAGCACAGGGCGGAGAAAAGGGAAGGGGAGGGAGGAGAGGCCGGGCAGCGGCGCTGAAGAAGGTGGCCGGGTAGAGAATAAAAGGGGAAAAGAAGAGGCCGACGGTGGAGTTACAACAGAGGGGAGGGGAAAAGGAGGGGGTGCCTGGGTGGGCTGAGCGAGCCGAAGGGGAGAAAATGAATTGGCCCAAAGAAGCCTTTTTGGGATTTTTAATAATTTTGCTACTTGGTTTCCTTTGCCAATTAAATCAATTAGATGAGAAGATCTCTTGTATAATGGATTGAATTTAAATTGGACCTTGGCGACTAAATTTTAATTTTCAAGAATGCAGATTTAAGATTTATTCGAAAAATAAGTTGAGAGTTTCCAGATTTCAAATTTTGAAACCTTAGCTCTTGATTTCACTCACTTGTTTTGATTTAATTGAACTTTTGCCGAAAGAAACTTTACATCAAGATCTCAAATAGATGCAAACTTTTGAAATACACAAATAATAAAGAAAATATTTTATTATTTTCGCAAATGCAATAATCTCACAAATTTGGGATGTTACATGGGGCCATGTCCTCATCATAAATCACAGCAACAAATAGCATTTTTGAAATCTACAGAACAAAAGCTACAAATTTCACGAAGACACCATAATTTTATTCGATCATTAAAATGGCATAATTTTCAGTGAAAAATAGAGGACAGAACTGGAATAGAGTTCTGACCAACGAACTTCCGCAGACCACCACCGACAGTACATTGCTCCAACAATTATAAAATTTTACCAAAAACTATATTACAATATTATCTACCCAAACCACTCGTCCAAAAATTCAAAAAAAAATACAGAAGCTAGATCTCTGCATCTTCTATAACTTTCATGTTCATGGGTTCTACGGGAAAAATCATCTTGGTCACCTGAACTACCCGAACAGATGTGCTTCCCAAACTGACCATGCGTAGAACAATGATTAAGCACTAATCGTCGGATTCCCCTAGATGAGCACCCTATAACGATAAACCAAAAGCCCAAGAATACTCTAAAACAGAGAGGAACAAAGGGGAAATCCTTACCTAGGTTGCCCACACGAGAATCCCTTTCCTCCTTCCTCCTCTTCCCTTCTTCCTCTCCTTCTTTCCCTTCTTCTTCCTCTCCTTCCTTCCCTTCTCCTCTTTTTTTAGCAGAGCAACAAGGGAGATGAGAGGAGCAAAGTGCGGGGAAAGGCGCATGGGGGGGAGAAAAAGGGGGGTGGCTAGGCTTTAAACGGGGAGGGGTAGGGGGCGGCTAGGCCTTAATGGGCCGGCCTAGGGCCAAGGTGGCTGGCCTCCCTCCCCAGACCGCCCACAAACAAAATTCCCTTCATTGTTATTTTAAACAATTCCGCAGCCCCACACTAGCCTTCCGCGAATCTGCCAAGCAAATTCAGGGACACCTAATAACCACAAATCAAGAGAATGACAGAGGAGAGAGCAACCAAAGTAAACAGCAACTACGAGTACTCACCGGCCTTGAAGAGCTTAGGGTACTTCTTCCCCATCTGATCCTCAAGCTCTCACGTTGCCTCTTTGTTGAACTGATTTGTCTAGAGGACCTTCACATACCTGATGGTCCTTCTTCTCATGATCCGCTTTGACGAGTCCAAGATACGCATTGGTCGACTCTCCACAGTGAGATCCTGCTCCACCATGATCTGCTCAAAGTCGATCTTGTGCTCAGGGTCCCGCAGATACTTCCTCAGCATAGACACATGAAAGACATTGTGCACTCCACTCATTGAGCCAGGCAATTCCAAATGGTAGGCTAGATTGCCCACATGTGCAACCACTAGAAACAGGTCGATGTATCGCGGGCTAAGCTTCCCTGTACTACCGAACCGAATAATGCCCTTGGTCGGTGACACCCTGAGGAGCACAAAGTCACCAACAGCAAACTCTAGCTTGCGATGACGACTGTCCGCATAGCTCTTTTTGTCAGCTCTGAGTGGGCAACAAGTTCTATCGAATCACCTGCACCTTCTCTATGGTTTGTTGGACAAATCTGGGCCAAGCAAAGACCTCTCGCCCACAACGTCCCAACAAAGAAGAGAAACACACCTCCGACCATGCAAAGCCTCAAAAGGAGCCATCTTGATATTCACCTAATAACTATTGTTATAAGCAAGCTCTGCTAATGCCGAATAGTCTTCCCAACTACCCTTCCAGGACAGAACATAAGCACAAAGCATATCCTCTAAGGTCTTAATAGTCAGCTCTGACTAACCATCTGTCTGATGGTGAAAAGCCGTGCTAAGAGAAACCATCGTGCCCAATGCAGCCTAAAGACTTTGCCAAAACTTGGAGATGAACTTGGTGTCCTGGTTAGAACAATTGACTTGGGCACACCATGCAATCTCACCACCTCTCTAATATACAATGGGGCCAAATCCTAAGTTGTGTTGGTCGTCTTCATCAGAACAAAATGTGCGGACTTGGTGAGCCTATCCACAACAACCCAAACAGCATCCCGACCATGAGATGAGCGCGGCAAACCAACCACGAAGTCCATAGTGATGTACTCCCACTTCCACTCAGGAATCTCCAAAGACTGCAACAAACCAACAGGCCGCTTATGCTCAGCCTTCACCTGCTAACATACGCCACAAGACACGACATATTTAGCGATGTCCACCTTCATCCATTTCCACCAAAAAATCTACTTCAGGTCATGATACATCTTGGTCTCACCTAGATGTACAGAATATGGAGTCTGGTGAGCCTCATGAAGGATATCGTTCTTCACCTCTGATTTCTGCGATACACAAAGTCGGCCTCTGAAACGAACCGCACCACACTCGTACTACTGAGTCTCACGTACCCGCTCAGGTATGGCAAATTGGATGATCATCTACGTCTCTACCTAAGCAACTCCAGTGAAATAGAAGGATATACTCATCTGCTCAAACTCTGAGATGAATGGCATCACCGCCTGAGGAACTACTGTCCTGCTCAAAGCATCTGCCACCACATTAGCCTTGCTAGGATGATACTAAATCGTCATATCGTAATCTTTGATCATCTCCAACCACCTTCGTTGCCTCAAATTTAGCTCCCAAATCATAAATCCCAAACTACTCTTTGGATTGACATGAAGAAGTACTCTATAAAAAACTATTGAGATCCTTTGATGAAATTCCTAAATTTCACACCTAAAGGACCTGAAATTATAGTACAAGATAGACTGCACAAACCAATCTATTAATCGAAATCTCTCCCAAACAGAAAATTGCTAAGAATAAACAAAGGAGAAATTAATCGTCACCCTTAGAGACCATGACGAAGACCTCCTGAATTCTTGCGATACTCCCTTTCCTTCTTCCTCCTTCCTCTTTCCCTTCTCCTTTCCCTTCTCATTCTCCCTCTCAGTTGATTGGGGGAAGATGGCGCAAGGGGAGGCAAGGTGCTAGTGCAGGGAGGGGAAGCGAGGGGGCTACTGTGGGGAGGGGGAGGCGCATGGGGTGGGGTGGTGGCTGTGGGGAGAAACAGGGGAAAGGGGGCAGCTAGGGTTAAGGGGAAGGGAGGAGGGTAGCCGGCCAACCCTAAATGGGCCAGGTTGGCCTATGGTCTAAAACTCCTCCAAAATTCTTATTTTTTGATTTACTTCTTGATTTCTATTGATTTTATATTTTTTTTAATTCACTAAAACCTCTAAACACCATTCGGGATATTACACCTTGACTTTGTATTGTGTGTAGCTAACACCTCTCCATTCATCTATCAACATAGAGAAAATGTTGTCAACATGGTTATCTACATAGATGGCATAATAGTTACAAGTTCCTCTACTCGAGTCACTAACTAGCTATTGTTACAGTTCCAAACAGACTTTGCTATCAAAAACCACGGAGAATTGCACTATTTTCTGGGAATAGAAGTGACAACATCACAAGATGGCATGGTATTGAATTAGCACAACTATACTACAGATATACTGAGAAGAGCAAACATGGATAATTGTAAATGATGCGGGGAGGGGTGGCCCGATCTTCACGACGTAAGATTATGGATAACTAGCCCGTGCAACCTAGCAATTGATGCGGCCAACCACTGTCTCTATACGGCAACCTGCAGCACTCAAATTACTCAACCATATGCTACGGCCTTCATCTACTCGCTAACGTGGAGCAAACACGTTCAAGCAATCACCAAGGATTCACAAGAACAACGGAGTAGCAACTCAGAAATAACACACAATCCCAATTAGTAGTGGAAATGGCTCACACACAAAAGGAACAAGTGTTCTACTCAACCATGAACTTCTCCATACATGGGGGGTGCCCCTCTATTTATAGTGTGAAGTGACTTGAGAGCTAAGAAACGTATGAGGTAAGCACTGACATCATGTTCTCCGATTTTCTGTGGCTAAGGTTACTTGGGGGCGAAGAAAGCAATGAGGTAAGCGCTCACATCATGTTCCCCGATCTGCTGTGGCTAAGGTTACTTGGGGGTGAAGAAAACAATGAGGTAAGCGCTGACATCATGTTTATACGATCTTCTGTAGCTATGGTGCCCATGTTATTAAAGCTTCTTTTCTTTCTGTTATCTTTTCATTGAATCTGAGAACACATAAAATAGGAGAATTAGGTAGCAACAAATTCTCATGAGTACAAGAATAGTCACGAAAGAAAAGATTCACCTCTTGTCGCATTTGTTTTGCTTTAGCTCTTGTGATTGGTCCATTAGTTTCAACACTTGTAGTGTGTTTACTATTGTGTTTGCTAATGATGTCCTCATCATCCTCCACTTCTTGAGAAGGAGTCGTCCTCGACTCTGATTCTTCCGGTCCAAAGAACGGTGACAAATCAACAACATTGAATGTAGAACTCACAGCATAATCATCACCCGGAAGCTCAATTTTGTATGCATTGTCATTTATCTTCTCAATTACTTTGAATGGACCATCTCCTCGCGGCATTAACTTGGACTTACGCTTGTCTAGGAAGCGTTCTTTGCGTAGATACACCCAAACCAAATCACCTAGTTCAAATAGCAATTTCTTTCTAGACTTATTAGCTTTAGAAGCATAAGCATGTCTAGTCTTTTCATGGAGCTTTTTCACAAAATCAGCGCGCTTAGAAGCCTCCATATTTGTACGTTCTTGTAATGGAAGTGGTATCAAATCAAGTGGTGTGATTGGTTTGAAACCATACACCACCTCAAATGGATACAATTGAGTTGTAGAATGTACCACCCTATTATATGCAAATTCCACATGTGATAGACAATCTTCCCACTCTTTTAAATTATTTTTAATCATTGTCCGTAGCAGCATTGAGAGTGTACGATTCACCACCTCTGTTTGCCCATCAGTTTGTGGGTGACAAGTTGTCGAAAAGAGCAACTTTGTCCCAAGCTTAGCCTACAAAGTCTTCCAAAAGTAGCTCATAAATTTGACGTCTCGATCGGATACAATGGTTCTTGGCATGCCATGCAATCTCACAATGTCCCTAAAAAACAAGTCAGCTACATGCGACGTAGCGTCGCTTTTGTGACAAGGAATAAAATGTGCCATTTTAGAGTATCTATCCACAACAACAAAAACTGAATCCCTCCCCCTCTTAGTCCTAGGCAATCCTAAAACAAAGTCCATACTAATATCCTCCCAAAGTGCACTACGAACAGGAAGTGGAGTATATAAACCATGTGGATTAAGTTTAGATTTCACCTTGTGGCATGTCACACATCGCTGTACAAACCTTTCGACATCACGCCTCATCTTAGGCCAATAAAAGTGATCACTCAACATCATGAAGGTTTTTTCTCTACCAAAATGTCCCATCAATCCACCTGCATGAGATTCCTGCAATAAAAATAAACGCACGGACGAATCTGGAACACACAATTTGTTAGTACGAAATAAGAACCCATCATGAACATGAAATTTGTCCCATCCTTTCTCATCTTTGCATTCAGAATATGGTCCTGAAAATTCATGGTCGGAAGCATATAAATCTTTCAAGCTCTCTAATCTAGATACCTTTACTTCCAATTGATTTAAGAGCACATTCTTTCTAGATAAAATATCAGCTACCACATTCTCTTTCCCCTTCTTGTACTTAACAACATATGGAAAAGTTCCAATGAATTCTACTCACTTAGCATGTCTGCGATTCAGCTTAGCTTGGCTTTTCAAATATTTCAAAGCTTCATGATCAGAGTGAATAACAAATTCTTTAGGCCAGAGATAATATTACCAAGTTTCAAGCATACGCACCAAAGCATACAATTCTTTATCATACACAGGATAGTTCAATTGAGCATTTCCTAGTTTCTCACTATAGTATGCTACCGGTTTTCCTTCTTACATTAAAACACCACCAATACCTATTCCACTAGCATCACATTCAATTTCAAAAGTCTTAGTGAAATCAGGCAAAGCGAGCAATGGTGCTTCAATTAATCGTTTCTTTAGTTCCTGAAAAGCATTTTCTTGTGATGCACCCCATTCAAACACAACACCTTTTTTAGTTAATTCATTTAATGGGGCAGCAATGGTGCTAAAATCTTTAACAAAACGATGATAAAAGCTAGCAAGACCATGAAAGCTTCTGATTTGGCTAACATTCACAGGTATAGGCCAATTCTTAATTGCTTCAATTTTAGATTTATCTACCTCAATGCCTTGTCCAGAAACAACATAACCTAATAACACAATTTTATTGGTACAAAAAGTGCATTTGTCCAAATTAGCATATAATTTCTCACTTCTAAGTACTTGTCTAATATGATCAATGTGTTCATCCATCGTTTTGCTATAGATTAATATATCATCAAAGTATAGCACAACAAAATTCCCAATGAATGCTCTTAAAACACGATTCATCAATTGCATGAATGTACTAGGTGCATTAGTTAAACCAAAAGGCATTACTAACCACTCATATAATCCAAATTTTGTTTTAAAAGCAGTCTTCCATTCATCACCAAGTTTCATCCTAATTTGATGGTACCCACTTCTCAAATCAATTTTAGTGAATATAACAGCACCACTGAGTTTATCTAGCATATCATCTAGCCTAGGAATAGGATGACGATATCTAACAGTGATGTTGTTAATGGCATGACAATCGACACATATTCTCCATGTACTATCTTTCTTAGGAACAAGAATTACAGGGACAGCGCAAGGACTAAAGCTTTCACGTACATACCCTTTCTCAAGTAGCTCTTGCACTTGGCGCTGAATTTCTTTGGTTTCCTCCGGGTTGGTGTGGTATGGTGGATGGTTTGGAAGTGACGCGCCGGAAACTAGATCAATTTGATGCTCTATTCCGCGCAATGGTGGAATTCCCCCTGGTATTTCCTCCAGAAACACATCCTCAAATGCCTGCAAAAGAGAGGAAACACCACTAGGAAGAGAGGTTAAGTCATTAATTGAAAGCAAAACAGCTGCATCTTTGTACACAAGCACAAAGTGCACTTTTGATGGGTCATTGCTTACATCTCTCAAATCTGATTTTGTGGCTAATATAACCATCCCTCCCTCACTCTTACTTTTTCCTCTCATATTTGGCTTGTGTTTCTCACTCACCGATGTGTGGAATTCTCTCTTTTCTTTCTTTTTATCCTTATTTTCAGCAAGCTTCTTTTGCTGAAATTCAGCTTGTATTTGACTAGGAGTCATTGGATGAAGCTCATTTGTCTTTCCCTTCCACTTAAATGCATATTTATTGGAACGGCCATCATGTTGCATACTTCTATCAAATTACCATGGCCTTCCCAATAGCAAATGGCATACTGTCATGGGAACCACATCACACTCAATAGTGTCCTCATAATCTCCAATCTTAAAAGTAATATGCACCACAAATTGAACCTTCACATCCCCACATTCGCTAAACCACTGCACAGGATATGGACGTGGATGTTTCAGCATCTTTAAACCAAGCTTTTGACATAATTCAACACTAGGCAAGTTATGACAACTTTCACCATCAATGATAAGCTTAATTACCTTGTTGTTTACCTTGGCTTGTGTTTGAAACAAGTTGAATCGCTGCGGATGTGCATCTCCTTCTTGTGCAAGCATGCTCAAATTTTGGGTGACAACTAATGCCTCTCCCGTTTCATAATTCAACACGTCAACCTCTTCATTGTCATCCGATGCATCCTCACATTTCTCCTTTTCATGACTAAGCTCAACCTCGTCTTCACTTGCGGATTCATACTCTCCATCTTTCGTCACAAGCATGACTCGGTTGTTGGGACACTCTCTAGAAATATGTCTACGCCCCAAACACTTGAAGCATTGAATTTCTCTACTCTTTGGTATAGCTCCAATTGAGGATGGAGGGGATGGAGTGGCCCTTTTCTCACTTGAAGTAGATACTATTTTTGCCATTGAGGAAGAATGAGCATTAGTGTTTACAGTAGTACTAGCTGAAATTGTACCTTGTTCCAAATTGAAACGTGCTTTGGTGGCATTAGAGGATGATGATGATGGAGCTTTCAAGTTGAAAGATGCTGTCCTTGATGCTGGTTTTAAATCTTCTAATAACTGCTTTTCTGTCTTGGTCGCTTGATGCACCAAATCAACAACAGTATTGTAGGGCTGATGTTGCACAATGCGTTTAATGTTTTTGTTTAGACCAAACAGAAAATGTGCAAGTGTTTGCTCTTCATCTTCATGCACATGTGCCCTAATCATAGCTTGCTCTATATCCTTGTAGTATTCCTCCACCGAGCGACCTCTCTGTTTCAACTTCTGCAGTTTATCAAAAAGATCACGTTTATAAGTGTTAGGAACAAAATGTGCTCTCAACTCTTGCTTCATTTTAGCCTATGATGCAATTGGAGGTTCTCCATTCTCTTCTCTTTAGTTCACTACTTGCTTCCACCAAATCAATGCATACCCATCAAACTCAAGTGATGCCATGTGTAGCTTCTTCTCCTCCGAATAATTGTGCATCCGGAAGATTTTATCTACCTTGAGCTCCCATGTGAGGTAGGTATCTGGATCGGAAGCACCTTCAAATTTGGGAATAGTGAATTTGAGTTTCCCAAATTTTTCCTCCACGCACGGGTCATCATAGCGACGGCCATGGCGTTGGTAGTTGTCATTGCGGTGTAGCCAAATGTCGTCGTCGAAGTCTTCAACGTGGGCGGCACCGCCGCGCCTACGGCCACGGCCTCTCCCTTGGCCATGGTCAGCGCCGAAAATACCTCCCCCACGCCCAGGAAAAGGTAGTCGAACTGCATTGGCAGCGGCTCGATCTGCTTGATTTTCTGTAGCGAGCCGTGCAGCCCACTCCTCATCGGTCTCGTCAAGCTCAACACCTCTCTCATGGACGCCAATTGGACCCCGTTCTCTTCGAAGCTCCTCTAGTATCTCTCTCCTCAAGACGCTCATGTTATCATTCAACTGAGTATTGAAATCATTTGTGAGCTTCTCAAGTTCCGTCTTGGTGACATATGCTTGTTCTTCTTCTTTCCCTACCATGGTTCGTGCAAACAACAAGAAAGGCTATGTATGTGGAGCTTGGAGAGGAAGTTTTATCCTATCCAATCTGAAATTCTAAATTTTGTCAAGATAAGTAATAATCAAAACTAGAAATCCAATACCTAGTTGCTGATCTCAAGATATAAATGAAGATTATAGCAACTCACGCATAAGGATAATGGAACTTAATGCAACCAAGGAATAAGCTATAACGCTAAGAAAAAGTGAAGAACAAAATAGCTCGTATTGCACAAGTTATAGAAAGACGCTAGCTTGATTGCAGTTGATGTAAACAGACTTCAGATTTGCACACAAGAATAATAAAGTTTACTGAACTTTGGAATAAAATTTATGCTTGATACAATACCGACCACGACACTTTCTTCTTCTTTTTTCTTTTTTTGTACTTTTTCTGCTTTTCTTTTGCACCAAGGTCAGCAGATATATCAAGATCTTACAAGATATCCAATAATTCAGTTTCAAAATTCAAGAATGATATCAAGTGTGCAAAGCCCAAGCAATAATCAAAAGCTAGTCTTTAAATAGGATCAAAGTTTTCACAAAGGGTAGATTCAGTTCTCAAAAGGATATAAGTGAAGCTCAAATAATCAAGTTGTGCATATTCAGATTTGAGTGATATTCTATGCACAACACAACAATAACTTTTTGTTCGACTAACAACGATTTTGTTTTTTTTAAGAAAAAAATGAACAGATTGGCTCAAACAAAAGCAACGCAAATAAATATTTTGGATCAGCAAGTAAGCAAGGTTCTAATGGATCAAAACCTAGCAAAACTCACCAAAATTTTTAATTGAAACTACGGCAAAGAACAATATTTTTGTGTGGCTTTTTCTGGATAGGAAAGAAAATAATAAATATAGAGGGTAAAATCCTACCGTGTAAATCTGGTGCTCTGATACCAAGATGATGCGGGGAGGGATGGCCCGATCTTCACGACGTAAGATTATTGATAACTAGCCCATGCAACCTAGCAATTGATGCGGCCAACCACCGTCTCTATACGGCAACCTGTAGCACTCAAATTACTCAACCACACGCTACGGCCTTCGTCTACTCGTTAACGTGGAGCAGACATATTCAAGTAATCACCAAGGATTCGCAAGAACAACGGAGTAGCAACTCAGAAATAACACACAATCCCAATTAGTGGTGAAAATGGCTCACACACAAAAGGAACAAGTGTTCTACTCAACCATGAACTTCTCCATACATGGGGGGTGCCCCTCTATTTATAGTGTGAAGTGACTTGAGAGTTAAGAAACGTATGAGGTAAGCGCTGACATCATGTTCTCCGATCTTCTGTGGCTAAGGTTACTTGGGGGCAAAGAAAGCAATGAGGTAAGCGCTGACATCATGTTCTCCGATCTGCTGTGGGTAAGGTTACTTGGGGGCGAAGAAAACAATGAGGTAAGTGCTGACATCATGTTTATGCGATCTTCTGTGGCTATGCTGCCCATGTTATTAAAGTTTCTTTTCCTTCTGTTATCTTTTCATTGAATCTGAGAACACATAAAATAGGAGAATTAGGTAGCAACAAATTCTCATGAGTACAAGAATAGTCACGAAGGAAAAGATTCACCTCTTGTCGCATTTGTTTTGCTTTAGCTCTTGTGATTAGTCCATTAGTTTCAACACTTGTAGTGTGTTTACTATTGTGTTTGCTAATGATGTCCTCATCAGTAAACCTACAGTCACACCGATGGTGACAACAGAGAAGTTGTCCAAGAAGGTTGGTGAACCTCTCTCTACTGCTGAGGTGACTAGATATAGAAGTATCATTCGAGCTCTTCAATACTTAACATTTATGTGACCAAACATTGCGTTGTCAGTAAATAAGGTGTGTCACTTTCCACACTCACCTACCACAGGCCATATGACAGTAGTGAAAAGGATCTTACGATATCTCAAGCACACATCGCTTGGAGATTTGAAAGTCCAAGTCGTTGTTGGTCAATGTCTTTGCAGATGCTGATTGGACGGGAGATGTCGATGATAGAAAATCAATAGGAGGTTTTGTAGAAATAATATGGATATAATCCCTCCTATTGGCCGCTTTTTGTGTAGCCAATAGGAGGGATTGGTTGAGAAATATGTTGCACTCATATTGTCACACTAAGCCATCGATTGGTCACACAAAAGGCATTGGAAGTCAGATTTATATCATCACAGGATCAGACTGCAGATATCTTGACAAAAACCTTGTCGATTTCTTCTTTCTCTACATTGTGTCGCAATCTCAACATGACATTATCTGGTTGAGCTTGAGAGAGGGTGTTAAGATATTTGTAGATATCCTCTGTTGATTTGATGTGTGGGATATGGTAGGATTGGTTGCATAGATAGAATCAGACCCCAATCAAATATGTGTTGTAATCACATCCTGTATATCATGCCAATGCTCTCGAGCCAGGTGTGCTGGAGCAATCCATCTCTGTTGTTTCTTCTTATTTTCACGTGTACCGGTTCTTTTAAGATATACTTCATTCAGTCACAAAAGAATATTGTTCTAGACATCTCTATGATTATCAAAATACAACTTTATTCACTAATTTCTATTCTAATGTATTTATAAAACCTAAAAAATTATAATATTATGAAAAAATCTGAGACAAATCTACACATACCATTTTCATATGTTCGATCGAAATGTTAAAAGGGTTATCGATAGCTAAAGTTTAGAAAATTTGATCACACATATATCCAAAATGATATTTTTTTTTTGTGAAAAGAGGGAGTAATCGTTTTAAATATGTAGCCCGTGGGACGGGTCGATGACTAGTAGTGCTAATTAGCATTAATAGGATTTAAAAAATAATTAGCATTCATGGCAATTACAATCGAGCTAAACCTTCAGCCCGAAAGGACCAACTGTATAAGTCGTCCATGACGGCAGATTCTATCTCACACGTGGTGCAGCTTTGGCCACTAGTCCAGATTTTTATGTTTTATATCACGAACTCGATGTATTCTCGAAAAAAAAAAGTATATAACGACTTGCACACCAAGTGTAGATCACCACTGAGACAACCTCCACTTCCTACTTACCTCCACCTCCTTGCTCAACTATGAAGATCAAGAGGACATGGCACCTGTCGATGCTCCCTCTTCTCACCCATGCACTCCTCTTTCTCACGTCCAGTTCCCAATCTACCAACAATGAATCTGCCAACGGCGGCGACCTCTTGGCGCTTCTGTCGTTCAAATCCCTCATAACCAATGACCCGACAAGGGCACTGTCCTCATGGGTTGCTGTCAGCAACGGCACCGGCACGCCGGCGCCTGATTTCTGCCGATGGCCTGGTGTGGCCTGCAGCGATCGCCACCACCCAGTCCGTGTCACTGCCATACGCCTGGGGGGCTTCGGCATGGTCGGCACCATCTCCCCGCAGCTCGGAAACCTCACCCGCCTCCGCGTCCTTGATCTCTCAGCCAACCTTCTGGAAGGTGAGATCCCGTTCAGCCTAGGCGATTGTGCAGCACTTCATGATATGAACTTGAGCGTGAACCACCTGTCCGGTTCCATCCCTGCTCCTCTTGGTCGCCTATCGAAGCTCACATTTTTCAACGTCAGCCACAACAATTTGACTGGTGATATTCCCATGTCACTCTCCAACCTCACAGTCCTCAGGAACCTTAGCATCGAGAGCAACAACTTCCATGGCCAAATCCCGAGCTGGCTGGGCAACCTGACATCATTGATACACTTAAATCTTAGGGGGAACGGCTTCAGTGGCAATATTCCAGCAACTCTAGGTAAGATCACTAACCTTTCTCACTTTGATGTCCTAGATAACAAACTGGAAGGTCTTTTTCCTCCATCGATCTTCAATATTTCCTCCATGAGAATCTTGAGCTTTGGCATGAACCAGCTATCAGGCTCCCTGCCGCTCGATATTGGCTTTAAGCTTCCCAAGCTAAAACTTTTAGGCACATTTTTGAATAATCAATTTGGAGGCCCATTGCCATCCTCCTTAGCAAATGCATCTAAACTTGAATATTTGCTTCTCCGTCGAAATCGACATCATGGTCTGATTCCACGTGATATTTGCATCCATGGTCGGTTAAGGCAATTATCATTAGGGTACAATGATGAATGATCTGCATGCCACAGAGCCTAGCGATTGGGATTTCCTCACATCCTTGACCAATTGTAGCAACTTGTTTTTTCTAGACCTTGAACGAAACAATCTTGTAGGTGCTATGCCAGTTTCAATTGCCAACCTATCTAAAGAGATCACCTTTATTGAACTTAGAAAAACCAAATATCTGGGACCCTACCTGCAGATATTGGGATATTTCATAAACTTGTATGGCTCAAGCTGGCGGATAACCTCTTCAAAGGCATCTTACCTCGCGAGATAGGCCGGCTTTCTAACCTCAATGGTTTTGATATATCCCATAATAGATTTGATGGGCAGATTCCAGCAAGCCTGGGTAATCTAACAAATCTCGCCTCCATGGATCTTTCCTATAACTCCTTTAGGGGCCAAATCCCATAAGAAATACTTAGCATTTCCTCCCTAACCATTCTTCTCAACCTCTCTAATAATGCTATAAGTGGCTCCATTTCAACACAGATTCGGCACTTGAAGAACCTTGGTATAATTGACCTCTCAATGAATAAGCTATCTGGTGAAATCCCAGAAGCTCTCGGTGGTTGCGTTTTACTAAGTTTCCTGTATCTTCAAGGAAATTATCTGCAAGGACAAATCCCAAAAAGCCTATTAAATTTGAGAGCCCTTGAAAGCTTGGATCTCTCATACAACAACTTAACAGGCTCAATACCTGAATTCCTAGAGAGCTTCAAAATTCTGAAGTATCTAAATCTGTCCTTCAACCACCTATCTGGTCCAGTACCAAATACAGGGATCTTTTGTAATTCCACTATATTATCACTCACAGGTAACAGCATGCGATGCGGTGGTCCTCCATTCTTGCAACTCCCTTCATGCCCATCTGTAGGTTCTCACCAAGCGCCACAGCATCGACTGCATGTCTTAATCTTTTGCATTATTGGAACTTTGATCTTCTTCATGTGCTCTATAACTTCATACTTCTTCATTAAGAAAAAAAACAAACAGAATTCTGTTGATCAAGAGAGCCTATTTCTCAATGAGAAGCGTGACAGGATATCATATGCCGAGTTACAAGAAGCAACAGAGTCATTCTCACCAGCAAATTTGATTGGGTCTGGAAGCTTTGACAATGTATACAAGGGAACTTTAATTATTGACGAGAATATAGTTCCTATAGCAATCAAGGTTCTCAATCTTAGTCAACGAGGAGCTGGTAGAAGCTTCTTGACCGAGTGTGATGCCTTAAGGAGGATTCGACACCGGAAGCTTGTCAAGGTGATCACCGTGTGCAGTGGCGCGGACCATAATGGTAACGAATTCAAGGCACATGTCTTCGAATTTATTTGCAATGGAAGTTTACATGAGTGGCTGCATCCAAACACGACGACAAATAACGAGATAATTGGAAATTTGCCATCGCTAACAGCGGGTTTCGCAAATTTGCCATGTTTATCATAGACTTCGCAAAATTGCCACTCAGTACATATGTTTCTTGTATTCCCTGCCATTCTATCATTTTTTATCTTTTTCTTTATTCTCTCTCCCAATTAACCATCTGAAATACCATTTTTGCCCCTAGCTACCTATTTTTGAATGACTCACGTCCAGGAGCCTCAATTGCATCAAGATTTTCAATGATAGAATTAGTTACTTTTTGGTTCGGGATTTGCCGTGCACTGTCTGCTCCCGTTTCTTTCTGGAGAAAGAATTGTCTACATATTTCATTTTCTCGAGTTCCTAATGTTATTTTGTTTCTAAGACATGGATGAAGATAAACAGTAAAGATGCATGAAGAGAAACAGTAAAGATGCATGTTCTGCTCTACTCAGTACTTAATAGCATACTCCAGTGTGTTTTGCAGTATGCTTTGACCTTTATGTTTGCTAGGGGCAAAAATGGTATTTCAGGTGGTTAATTGGGAGAAAGAATAAAGAAAAAGATAAAAAATGATAGAATGGCAGGGAATACAAGAAACATATGTACTGAGTGGCAATTTTGCGAAATCTATGATAAACATGGCAAATTTGCGAAATCCGCTGTTAGCGATGGCAAATTTCCAATTATCTCACAAATAACATGACCTTTAGAAGGCTAAGTCTGGTGGGTTAAGGCTCTCAGAGTAGAGTTGCTGAGAAGGGAGACTGAAGAGGGATCTGCTGCTGTAAAACCTACACATGCAAGCTGCAAGAAAGAGACCTGTTCAGAAGCCAACGTGGTCGACACCGTTGGCGGACACCTAAACCGACTTTTCCCTCTCGTCCCCGGACCACCACTCCTCCGGCCGCCGGGGACGCACTCGATCTCCTCCCCAAGCCACCGGAGGTGGTAGAGGGGGCGGGGGACGAGCTCCTGCGACAACGCCTGGCCGCCTCGGGCAGTTGGTGAACCCACGCTGGAGCAGGCGGCGTCGCCCTAGGATCGCTCGATCCTGCTCCACCGACTCCACGTCGCCGGCTCCTCTTCCCCCCCATCCGACTCCACGTCGCCGGCTCCTCTTCCCCCCATACCACCGCTCCCCTGAGGCGAGTGGTGGACGCTGGTGGCGCCGCCTCTGGCCGCGACCGGGCTCGTGCGCGGCGTGCACTGACGGTGTTCGACAGAATGCCTCGCTGACCGAGAATACAGAGATGGAGCCCTCAGGTGGGAGGTTGGCGGAGGAACCCCCGGGTGGGCGTCGTGGTGATCGACGGCGTCTCACCCTTGCTCCCAGACCTTCCTCCCTCGTGGATGTTTCTTCGCGCGAGTGTGCGGTCGTGGAGTCCACTGCTTCGGATCTGATTGAAGGCGATGGACATCACATTGAGGTTAGTGCTTTGTCTCCCCCTAACGTTGTTCTATTGCCGGATGAACTACAGGTGGGTGATCAGACTCCGGCGAGCAGATGTCAGCGACAACATCGATCGGCACAGGAATTGTCAGAGCAATTTTGGACATCAATAGGATTTCCCGCAGGGACCCGTTGGTGGGAACAATTTGGTTCGGCGGAGACTTCAACTCATCACACCTTGGCTGACGAGCAGCATTCGGGAAGCCGGGTAGTCCATCCGGAACTTGCTGAACCGCCTCGATCAAAAGGGATAGGAAGGGCTGCTCCACGACGTGGCTGCGGCATTCGTCCTTGGAAGGGCCCTCTCCCTCGACATCAACCGATGATCAGGAACTTGGAGGCATTCATGCCACCGGAACGATTTCCCTTGCTTCACTCCGTCCGTGATCACCGGGTAGTTCAAAATTTGAACTCCGTCGCTGACACGGATCGGCCTGCTTTGATTGCGCCGGATCGGCCTGCTTTGATTGCGCAAGCTCGGAATCACGGTCGATCACGATTGGATCTGGCATGTAGATTACCTGGCCCCACCTTGCAAACAAACTGGTTCACAGGGGTTTCTAATACCCTAACTCAAGGGGCGAGCCCTGTTTTGTTAGACTGTGCATCCGCCCGACCCTCTTATGCGGAGATGGCCGCCCGGCAGCCGCCACCATCGAATCGCCGCCCGTCGCCACCAATGCAGCGCCGATTGCCGTCATCCCCACACCGCCACTCGTCCAGACAAGATCAAAGGCAAACTCGTCCACCTGCTGGCCGTGGGCATGGGCCAGGTTGGGGAGGGCAGGGGAACGCCGGCGATGGACCTGGTGTCGGGCGAGGTCCTGCTGGTGGCCGAGGAGGGTATGGAGTCCGTGGTCGTGGATGGCAGCAGCAGCGATATCAACCCCGTGAGTCCCAGCAGGGTAGGGAACCTGTTTCGGCTGAGGTAGCAACTCCTCACCCGGAAACGCCGTCTGGATCAGTGCAATCTCAGCATTCTCCAGGTGACCAGGGAGGGGTAAAGGCCAAGAAACCAAGGCCCCCCTTCTGCTGGAGGTGCAAGACCGCAGGACATGCTGTCGACTGCTGCACGGCAGATTTGGATTGCTACGTATGCAATAAAAAGAATGCTCATCTAGCAAGTAAATGCCCTATTCTCAAGATGCCGAAGCCACATGCAAGCCTTCTTGGATATGGCACAAATGACATGTGTTTCTTGAGAATGCCTGACTTTGATTTCAAGTCGGAGATCCCAAACCCAGCGCCTACAGCTTTGGTTATGGTGACGGGAGGCGTCCTTACAGCCGAGGCAGTGCAAACAGAGTTAGCAAAGCTAACCAGGGTGGATTGGAATTGGGAGGCCTTATCTCATGGGAAGGATTCTTTTCTGGTCGCCTTCCCTTCGGTGGAGGAACTCCAGCGGATGGTAGATATTGAATTTCGACTAAAGAACCATGGTGTCACATTAACAATTTCAGAATGGCAAACTACAGCAGACATCCAACCGGCTTATCAGTTAGAGGAGGTGTGGGTGCATATCACCGGGGTACCGCATGCTTGGAGACATTTCCTTGCATTCTGGGCTTTGGGATCTGTAGTCGGGGCTACTTCCGCGGTGGACATGTTGACATATAGGCAAAAAGGCATCATTAGAGTTTTGGTTGGCATGTTAAATAAAGATCTCCTGCCGTATACCACACACCTGGTGTTTAGTTTGGAGGGATACAATATTACCTTCAGTATGGAGAGCAGTGACTTTACTCCGGCGATGCCACCATCTCCGGATACCGACCGCATGGATTATGATGGTGAGGGGGCCGGCCAGGAAGACCCAATGGGCTCTACTGACCTTGGAAATGCGGCAAAGAAGTCCAAAGGTGATGGTTCGTCCAGCAGTACAGTACATACTCCAACTGTTTTGGGGCCAAATCATATGCAGGCGACGGTATGTGTTACCCCGCTCGGAAAGAACAGGACAGCTCCTCCACCACGGCCACTTGTTTCTACTGGATCTCGGGATCAAGCGCTCATTGCTGTTACCCCCCCAAAACCATCATCATACAGTCCAATTACCGATCCCGCTGGCTCTGGGAAGCATCTAGCATCATTGGAGGTATCACAGCATGCTGCGCAAAAGAGTGGTGTACCTGATGCTTGTGACACGCGGCATAGTATAGAAGGCGGACATGGGTTGGCCGGTATGGAGTCGATGGCGGTGTCTAAAGTGCATAGGCGCCGTCAAGTCGCTACTCCAAGCTGTGGCGCATTGACGGAAGAGCAGCAGCCTGAAGCAAACCTTGCGCCGCAGTCTGCGCACAATCTACCCGACTGGAAAAATGATATGCTGCAACCGGATGCAGGAGGTCCCAGCCTGGTGCTCGCTTCCTCTCCAGGTATTGATACCAGTGAGACTGTGGGTGGGTCTTTTTATCTTGAGGGTAAGAGACGAAGCTTACGAGCTAACTCTTCTCTTTCTGGCAAAGAAATTGTGCCTGCAGATGAGGATACTTTAAAGAGAGCAATGACTCGTACGGCATCCCGTAACTTAGATGGGCCAGGGGAGCACAAGACGGTCGTAGACCATAGATCGTCACCATTTTCGCCTTTTACTCCACAAAACATGATGCCTGGTACGTCCCATATTTGCTCAGACTTTTCAATTTCTACTATACCTAGTGATAAATGTGCCTCCAATTTAACTAATTTGGGGTTCGTACTGGGCAGTTGTAGTAAAATGGTTCATCTTTCTATTAATGCGCTCAAAAAGGTTGAAATGGATCGTAGATCTGTGGCACCTAGGTCGAAAGGTAAATGTACCACTCATAACATTAGCTCCTGTGATCCTATTGAGGATAGTGATATGGAGGATAATGCAACAGATAGTACCCTTCTCAGTCATATATTAAAGGATATCTCGGATATTGGATACGACGATGCGGACCTAGCAACACGAATTTGTGACTTGACGGTTATCGATCGCAAATCCAAATCTAGCATTAAAAAGAATAAATTGCGCAAGAAAGGGGTTACACTTAAAAACAGAGTTACTCATGAAAGGATTCTTTTGGAATAGCAGAGGTCTTTCAGACTTGGCTAAATATAGATATATATCGGAAGCAATCAAATCTTACACTTTAGACTTTGTTGCTATCATGGAGACGGGGAAACATCAAATGTCAAAGTCAAATTTGGCTCGACTCTCTGGCGGGTTAGATTTCACTTGGCACTGTCTTCCCCCGCGGGGAAGATCAGGTGGTGTTCTATTAGGCATAAATGCATCCGTGTTTGACTTATCGCTGATTGTAGAAGGGGAATTCTATATTAAATTCCATCTATGCAATAAATCGGATAATTTCAAATGGATACTAATGACAGTCTTCGGTCCAGCTCAAGATGAATTCAAATCAAGTTTTTTAGCTGAGCTGGTTCGGGCATGTCAGCATAATCCTTTACCCACTCTCATTGGTGGTGATTTTAATATCATGAGACATAGTTCAGAAAAGAACAAGAATAATTTTAATATCCGCTGGCCATTTCTGTTCAATGCTGTCATTGATAGCTTTGATCTTAGGGAAATCGACTTAGTGGGTAGACAATTTACCTGGGCGAATTCACGCGTTGACCCTACCTACGAGAAACTTGATCGAGTTTTAATGTCGACGGAATGGGAGTTCAAATATCCTCTGGTAACTGTCCAAGCTCTGGATAGAGGTCTATCGGATCATACCCCATTAGTTTTGGATACAGGATTACCGGCTTACACGGGTATAACTCGACAATTCAAATTCGAACATAGATGGTTCTCCCGAGACGATTTTTATGACAGGGTCGTAGATGTCTGGAACAAGCCAGTGCATGGGAGAAATCCGGTCCAGCGATGGAATCACAAGTTGAGTGCTTTACGTAAGCATCTCCGAGGCTGGGCGTCAAATACCAACGAGGATTATAAACAACAGAAAGATAACCTACAGTCCACCATTCATGATATTGATGTTGCCACCGAAACTAGAGAACTAACGGAAGTTGAGCGAGATCAACTTGCTCAGGCAAGGGATCATTTGACTAAGCTCCTTAGGGAGGAGGAAATCAAGTACTACCAGCGTGCAAAAGCTACCGACCTTTTACTAGGGGATAATAACACTCGTTATTTCCAATTGATTGCCAATGGCAAACACAGAAAAAAAGAATATTTTCCTTGGAGCATGAAAATGGAAAGATCGAAGGACAGGCTAATCTCAAAACTTACATTACTAGATTTTACAAAGATCTGTTTGGGGAAACTGAGGAAAATTTCTTTACACTGGACGAGTCTAGAAAAGGTGATATTCCCTAGGTCACACAGGCCGAAAATGACTTCCTAACGGCTCCCTTTAGTGAAAAGGAGATTCGGGACGCAATATTCGATATGGAACATAACAAAGCACCTGGTCCAGATGGGATTCCTGCAGAGTTCTACCAAAAATTCTGGGATGTCATTAAAGATGATTTGTTGCAAATGTTCTATGTTCTCTATGCTGGTCACTTACCTTTGTTTAGCCTGAACTTTGGAGTCATTACCTTAATCCCGATGGTCCAAGATGCCAATCAAATCCAACAATACAGACCTATTTGTCTTTTAAATGTCAGCTTCAAAATTTTCACCAAAGTAGCTACCATCAGATTAAATTCAGTAGCAGATCACATTGTTAGCCCAACTCAAACTGCTTTTATGCGAGGACGTAACATCCTAGAGGGTGTCGTCATCTTGCATGAGACTATCCATGAGTTGCATCGGAAAAAACAAAGTGGAGTCATTTTTAAGATCGACTTTGAAAAGGCGTATGATAAAGTACGCTGGACCTTTTTAATGCAGACTTTGCGGATGAAGGGGTTCTCGCCAAAATGGATATCTTGGGTACAGTCATTCATCTCGGGTGGTTCTGTTGCGGTTAACGTAAATAATGAAGTAGGACCTTACTTCCAAACAAAAAAAGGTCTTTGTCAGGGGGACCCGCTATCTCCATTACTTTTCAATATTGTGGCGGATATGCTTTCAATTTTGATCAAAAGAGCCAAAATAGATGGTCAGGTCAGTGGAGTGGTGCCTCATCTGGTAGAGGACGGCTTATCCATTCTACAATATGCTGATGATACAATCCTCTTTATGAAACATGACTTGGAGAAGGCTCGTAACATGAAGCTATTGCTTTGTGCTTTCGAACAACTATCGGGTCTAAAAATCAATTTCCATAAGAGTGAATTATTCTGCTTCGGTGAGGCACAGGAAGCGATCGATCAATATACAAATTTGTTTGGTTGCAATCAAGGAGTTTTTCCTTTAAAGTATTTAGGGATTCCTATACATTATAGGAAACTATCGAATGCTGATTGGAAACGAGTTAAGGAATGGTTCGAGAAAAGACTCAGTAGTTGGAAGGGCAAACATCTTTCGACGGGTGGGAGATTAACGCTGATTAACTCAGTATTGAGCAGTTTACCCATGTACATGATGTCTTTCTTCGCGATTCCAAAAGGGGTACTCCATAAACTGGATTATTTCCGTTCTAGGTTTTTTTGGCAGAGTGATGATCAGAAACGAAAGTATCGCCTTGCTAAATGGAGTATACTCTGTCAACCTAAGGACCAAGGGGGTTTAGGAATTCATGATTTGGATATTAAGAACAAGGCCCTTCTCAGTAAATGGCTCTTTAAACTGTTGACAACTGATGGTACTTGGCAACAAATTCTACGGAATAAATATCTTCATTCCAAACCGCTTTCCCAAGCACAGTGGAGATTTGGAGACTCACATTTTTGGGCAAGCCTTATGAAGGTGAAGGGAGAGTTTCTCCGCTTTGGCTCCTTTATAGTTAATGATGGTTCACAAGTTCGGTTCTGGGAGGACAGGTGGCTAGGTCAGACAACCCTGCGAGAACAGTACCCTATACTATATCATATAGCCCGACACAAACAGGTTACTGTAGCAGAGGCCCTCAGTACCTCACCTCCCACTCTCTCTTGGAGAAGAGATCTCATTGGTCATAAGTTAGTAGCATGGAACGATTTACTTTCTCGCATTGCTAACATTGTTTTGAGCCAGGAA
The DNA here is from genome assembly GCA_036346265.1 of Melocanna baccifera. Taxonomy (NCBI): domain Eukaryota; kingdom Viridiplantae; phylum Streptophyta; class Magnoliopsida; order Poales; family Poaceae; genus Melocanna; species Melocanna baccifera. The sequence continues at coordinate 9,192,736 of CM070707.1, read as the reverse complement.
CCTGATGCATTTCGCTGGAACCTACACCAAAATGGACAGTTCTCGGTGAAATCACATTACTTGGCCATGATTCATACCGATGTCCCTAACTTGAATAAGAGGATTTGGAAGTTAAAAGTGCCTTTAAAAATCAAAATCTTTCTTTGGTTCTTACGGAGAGGGGTCGTGCTGACAAAAGATAACCTAGCCAAACGCAATTGGCAAGGTAATCAGACGTGTTGCTTTTGTCATTCGGACGAAACAATTAAACATTTGTTTTTTGAGTGTCGCTTTGCTCATGCTGTGTGGTCTATATTACGAGCAGCTTCAGGACTTTCTCAGCCTCGTAGTGTGTCTCACTTGTTTGGTTCTTGGTTAGGGAGTGTTAGCACAGATTTGAAGCCTCTGTTTCTGATAGGGGCGGCTGCTACTTGTTGGTCACTATGGTTATGCAGGAATGATCTGATATTTGGAAAAAAAACATCATGTTTCCCCTTTTCAGGTTATTTACTCAGTCATTCATTGGCTTCATTCCTGGGCTATTCTGCAACCGCCATCTTCGCAGGATTTGGTTGCAACGGCATCTCAACACTTGGCGCGAGTGGCCAAGGAGTTTTTTACCCAGGCTCATGGGTGGCGGTCTAGTCTGCGGATTGATTGTCATTAGAAGTGCTTGTACTTTTTTGTCTTTTGGGTTGTGTGCATCCTGGTTATGCAGAGGCCGGGAATTGTTTTTCAGGGTCTTGTATCTTCTCGATGTTTAAACCTTGAAAATCAATAAAGTTTCCTTTATCGAAAAAAGAAGGCTAAGTCTGGTGAAAGGGCTGTACATTGCTCTTGATGTTGCAGATGATGAAGATATGCTCTAGAGATAATCATAGAGATGATTCTGTTTATTATGTTCATGAATTATTGGATAATTTATCTTGTTCCTTGAATAACATCGTCAATATTTATTATCAAGTGTGTGACTTGATTGTGAAACTCTATATTGCTGCGATGATTATTCTTAGATGATCCCTAGTCAAACATATGAGGACACATATTAATAGACTAGCATATGTATTGGTTGATGACCATGTTTCACGGGTCATAGATATAAAGATATTAAACCAATAATATGGACACATGTTAGCAAACATGGGGTTGGATCGACCCACCATGAAACACTGCGAGAATGTTGCATTCTTACCGTCATCAGTTGGTTTCATTCACAAAGCGTATGCTATGTCCTTAAGACTTGAGATCGTCGCATGTACTCAAGATGCATAATGACTGACTTAGGGGTTGCCAAACACTACTCCGTAACTGGGTAGTCATAAAGGTAGCTTTCGGGTTTTGTTATGATGCATGCATTGAGGCATGGTCGATCAAGATAGGATTTGCCCCTCCAAGCAACAGGAGAGATATCTCTAGGCCTCTCGAGTGATTGGATTCCAGAAATGCATGGCCATGCTATTCACGGTTAAAGAGTTAACCGTAGTCGGGAATTCAAGTCACATAATCGAGAAAGAGTGGTTGAGCTAACCAAACAAGAATGACACGTACTCGCCTTGAGTTTAACCGATATCGTGAGGCAAAGGGAAATGCATAAGTTTTGTTGAGGTTCGTCCGATATGATCTTTGCATATACTTAGGAGTCGGTATGTCTTGCTAAGGGGCCGCTGCCGATTAATGGACGAGTAGGAGTACTCGGGCTATGTCTAAGTGTATGTGAACCTATAGGGTCGCACACTTAAAGGGCTGGGACTTAATTCGGATAGTGATCCGAATTCTTATGGGCCATGAGTTCCTAATGGGCCTCGGTTGAGACCCATTATGATGGATGCCTATAAATAGAGGGGAGGTGGCATAGGGTTTGCCAAGAGAATTTCGGAATTCCCGAAACCCTAGTTGCCACACCATCTCCATCTAATACCGCGCCACCGACGCTAGCACTCCGGCGCGTGGTGTTCCTGCCCCGTACGTGTGGATACCTTGGAGGTGTTGATGCGAAGCTTCAACACTAGGACGATCCGTAACTTGTGACGAACGCAAGGACTTAAAAGAGGAGACGTTCTGCAAGAACGACTACAACTGCATCAACGCGCTACATCGACTCTACTTCCGCTACGAGTCTGCGCGTCTAGAGGTAATCCCGTGATCTATTACTAGAGGAGGTCCCTTTTACGCGGTAGAATTTTTGAAATTATGCTTGCATAGCCTACCCGTAGATCTTCAGCAGAGGCATTGGAATATCTTCACAATCATATTGAGCCACCCATAGTTCACTGTGATATTAAACCAAGCAACATCCTTCTAGATGATGACATGGTTGCACATGTTACAGACTTTGGTCTAGCAAAGATAGTGAATACTGAAGCAAGTAAGCAAAACCGTGGGGGAACTGAAAGCAGCTCACTTGTAGTTAAAGGCACAATTGGATATGTCGCGCCAGGTCAGCAAATATTATTTACTTAGAACTATTACTGATGCTTTACAATAATTTTGTGTCCTCTATAGATTATTCTTTTCATAACACAATACGGTATTTTAATGTGACCTAAAGAAGCAAAAAAACAAGTAATATGAATCTTTTGTTTAACCAAGTCGAATTGTGTGGTGCAATCAACTTAATATTTGTCAAGTCCTTACGTAGGGAATTAAACCATTGTTTATATGTGTTGTCAGAGTACGGTTCAGGATCTAAAGTCTCCACCGATGGTGACATATATAGCTACGGGGCGTTGCTATTGGAAATGTTTACCGGAAGAAGGCCAACTGACAGTTTCATCGATGGCGTGACAAGTCTTGTCAACTACGTCAAGATGGCCTATCCTAACAATTTACTGGAAATATTGGATGTTAGTGCAACCTACAGCGGAAACACCCAAGATATCATAGATATATTCATATATCCTATATTTAAGCTTGGTCTAGCATGCTGCGAGAATTCCCCAAGGCAAAGAATGAAGATACACGATGTAGTCAAGGACTTGAGTGTCATAAAGAAGGCATGCATAGCTCATATGCCCGTTCATCAATTTTGAGCAACCACCTAACCTAGGCAAGAAATGAATTGTTATGATAATATCTAGCTTTGCTAATGTTCGTTTTGTGGCTGTGTGGTTACAAAAGCTTGTTTTTGGTGATTCTGAAGTCAATTATATTGTCACCATTTTTTCTTTCGGTTTCATCTAGTTTATTTCATTCCTTTTCCTATCTGTAACATAAAGGATGTATCCTTGGTTTAAATACATATGCGACATATTAGTTCATTGATGCAGCAGAATCCCCTGTTTAGCTGAGTGGTTACTTCTACCTAATCAATAATTAACTAGAGCAACAAAATCAAAATTGTTGGCCAATATACTTCCCTAATCAAAACAACAGGCACTACTACAAAGAAGACCATACTGAACACCTTATCACATACGGTTCCCCGAATTCATAAGTGTTGCAATTATCACAATTGGTTTTATATGTGTGACCGTCTATGCTAGCAGCGATGGATAGAAACGTCTACAAAGTATCTTATTATCACAGACAGTTCTTATTAAGAACTGTCTGTGATAAATAATAATCATAGATGGTTCGTGGTTGGTAGTGTTTGTGATATGTCGCGTTTAGATCCAGCTTGATACACTGCTACAGACAGGTCTATCACAGACGGTTCAGAACCATCATCATAGACGGTTTTCAAACCGTCTGTTTTTATGTGTCAATGATAATAGGTGGTTATCACAGACGGCTCCCGAGCCGTCTGTGATAACTTACATTACAGACGGTTTTTGCAAACAACCATCTGTGATAGTCGACTTTTACAGACGGTTAAAAACAACAACCGTCTGTGATAGACACAATATCCCGAGCGGTTCCTATTCGAATCGCTCAGATACACGCAATATCACAGATGGTTTGTGTCAAACCATCTGTGATATTGCGTGTATCCGCGACGGTTGAAACGTAAAACCGCTCGGATATTGTGTCTATCACAGACGGTTGTTGTTTTTAACCGTCTGTGAAAGTTGACTATCACAGACGGTTTTCAACAACGAACCGTCTGTGATAGCAATTACAACAGCAGTTTAATTTGCCGTTTTTTGGCCATGCTATTCACGGTTAAAGAGTTAACCGTAGTCGGGAATTCAAGTCACATAATCGAGAAAGAGTGGTTGAGCTAACCAAACAAGGATGACACGTACTCGCCTTGAGTTTAACCGATATCGTGAGGCAAAGGGAAATGCATAAGTTTTGTTGAGGTTCGACCGATATGATCTTTGCATATACTTAGGAGTCGGTATGTCTTGCTAAGGGGCTGTTGCCGATTAATGGACGAGTAGCAGTACTCGGGCTATGTCTAAGTGTATGTGAACCTATAGGGTCGCACACTTAAAGGGCTGGGACTTAATTCGAATAGTGATCCGAATTCTTATGGGCCATGAGTTCCTAATGGGCCTCCAGTTCGAGACCCATTATGATGGATGCCTATAAATAGAGGGGAGGTGGCATAGGGTTTGCCAAGAGAATTTCGGAATTCCCGAAACCCTAGTTGCCACACCATCCCCATCTAATACCGCGCCGCCGGCGCTAGCACTCCGGCGCGTGGTGTTCCTGCCCCGTACGTGTGGATACCTTGGAGGTGTTGATGCGAAGCTTCAACACTAGGACGATCCGTAACTTATGACGAACGCAAGGACTTAAAGGATGAGACGTTCTGCAAGAACGACTACAACTGCATCAACGCGCTACATCGACTCTACTTCCGCTACGAGTCTGCGCGTCTAGAGGTAATCCCGTGATCTATTACTAGAGGAGGTCCTTTTTACGCGGTAGAATTTTTGAAATTATGCTTGCATAGCCTACCCGTAGATCTTTGTGACTAGAATAATAACCTAGCATATTAGATAGAATACGATTCTATGCATATTTGCTTTGCAGGGATTGTTGTGAAATAGTATGGCACATTATGCATATGAATGATGTATGAGATGCATATATGTATGTAATGTTCATGGCTTGCGAGTCATCATTATTGTAGCCCAAGGCTGTTTATATTTGTATAACGACCTGCGTGTCGACTTGTGTTGCTTCTTCACTCCTTGTAGACTTCACTAGTATGCCATATGGTAATAGCTTAGTGGGAGTGTTTGGAGGTTTTGGCCACTTGGAGATATGGTGAACAGGAAAGCACGGCGATAGAGATCACCATGTGAAAAGGCCATACTATATCACGACGCAATGTGATTGTTTTGTGAATGGTTTTATCTTTCTATTCATTTATTTCTATGCATGTTATTACATTGCTCTAAATGCTTTTAACATAGTAGAAATAAAATTCTCTCACATAATATTAAGTTAAATTGATGCCCTCCCAATTAGCTGCACCATCTAAAGCTATGTATTTTAATGGTAGGTCTTGCTAAAGCAGAGTGCCATTAATTCTCCTTGACTAGATGGGTTTGTGTTAGACACTCACACGCAAAGCATTGGTTTAACTTGACAAGATCATCATAACGGTTATGGACCTTGGGGCATAAGGTTGGGTGCCGGAACATAGAGATGTTGCCCAACAACAAGAGTTATATAGAGATATAATTAGTAAAGGGTTGCTTACCAAATTCACCTATCCTCTAGCAGTGATGCCAAAGCTCACTAGTAGATAAGTTGATTATGGATCTTGAATCACTAAATGTCATCAGAGAGATATGGTATTTAGTGGGAGTATCTTTATTAAATTGTTTAATAGAAGTTACTTTTCTTGAACATATATCTTAGTTTTGCGTATTTTGTGTTGTAGATCATGGCACCAAATGTTACACCTACTTCCAGTTTTGCTTTACGTTCGATACTTGAAAAGGAAAAACTGAATGGAACAAACTTTGCGGATTGGTCCCGCAACCTAAGAATCGTTCTTAGGCAAGACAAAAAGGAACATGTTCTAGAGCAACCAATTCCAGAAGAGCCTGATGAAAATGCTACTGCTGCTCTTAAAAATGCCTACAGAAAGGCATGTGATGAGTCCCTTGATGTTAGCTGTCTCATGCTTGCTGCCATGAACTCAGACCTTCAGAAGCAGTTTGAGAATATAGAGGCTTACGATATGATCGTAGCACTCAAAGGCATGTTTGAGACACAAGCAAGAACTGAGAGATATGAGATCTCAAAGAAATTGTTTGGAAGTAAGCTAGCTGAGGGTAGTCCGGTGAGCCCTCATGTGATCAAGATGGTTGGTTACACGCAGAGCTTAGAAAAACTTGGTTTTCCCCTTAGCCAAGAGTTGGCTACTGATTTGATTCTTGCATCGCTTCCTGCAAGCTTTGGGCAGGTCATTCTGAATTTTCATATGAATGGCTTAGACAAGAATCTCACCGAGTTGCATATGATGCTCAAGACCGCAGAAGATAGCATTAAGAAAAGCAACAGTCATGTGATGATGGTGCAAAAGACTACGAACTTCAAAAAGAAGAAATCTAAGGCTTTTGGCAAAAGAAAGGGTATGGGCAAAACTCAAGATGAGATCTCGAGTGTCAAATCTAAGCTTCAGAAGCTTAAAATTGGCGCTGCACCTGATACTATTTGCTACCATTGCCAAGGCACTGGACATTGGAAGAGGAACTGTAAGAAGTACTTGGCAGAACTAGAAAAGAAGAAGGGAAGTAAGACTTCAACTTCAGGTATAAATGTTATAGAAATCAATCTTGCTACTTCTCATGTTGGTTCTTGGGTATTTGATACCGGATCGGTTGCTCATATTTGCAATTTGATGCAGGGGCTGATAAGGAGTAGAAGCTTAGCAAAAGGTGAAGTTGATATTCGCGTCGGCAATGGAGCAAGAGTTGCTGCGTTGGCTGTTGGCACTTTACCATTATGTTTACCTTCAGGATTAGTTTTGGAATTAAATAATTATTATTGTGTTCCTGCCTTAAGCAAAAACATTATTTCTGCTTCATATTTGGGAGCAGAAGGTTATGAGTTCAGAATAAAGAACAATTGTTGTTCAATTTATTTGAATGATATGCTTTATGGTAATGCTCCATTGTTGAATGGATTGTATGTTTTAAATCTTGAGGATGTGCCTGTCTATAACATTAATACTAAGAGGCTTCGACCAAATGATTTGAATCTCACTTATATCTGGCATTGTCGTTTGGGTCACATAAACGAGAAGCGCATGGTGAGACTCCATAAAGATGGTCTACTCAACTCATTTGATTTTGAATCATTTGAAACATGTGAGTCTTGTTTACTTGGCAAAATGACTAAGACGCCTTTCACTGGTATAGGTGAGAGGGCAAGTGATTCATTGGCCTTAATACATTCAGATGTATGTGGACCAATGAGCTCAACGACCAGAGGTGGTTTTCGTGACTTCATAACTTTTACCGATGATTTTAGTAGATATGGTTATATCTATCTAATGAGGCATAAGTCTGAATCCTTTGAAAAGTTCAAAGAATTTCAGAACGAAGTACAAAATCAACTTGGCAAGACAATTAAAGCCCTACGATCAGATCGTGGAGGTGAATATTTGAGCCATGAGTTTAGTGATCATCTAAAACAATGTGGAATTGTTCCACAGCTAACTCCGCCGGGAGCACCTCAATGGAATGGGGTGTCTGAACGACGGAATCGGACCTTGTTAGACATGGTTCGGTCTATGATGAGCCAATCTGATCTGCCATTGTCCTTTTGGGGTTACGCTCTAGAAACTGCCGCTTTCACTTTAAATAGAGTACCATCTAAATCTGTGGATAAGACACCATATGAGATGTGGACTGGGAAGAGTCCTAGTTTATCTTTTCTCAAAATATGGGGATGTGAAGTATATGTAAAACGTTTGACGTCTGATAAGCTCACACCTAAATCAGATAAATGCTTCTTCGTGGGGTATCCTAAGGAAACAAAAGGATATTACTTTTATAAAAGGGATGAGAACAAAGTGTTTGTTGCTCGAAATGGTGTCTTTTTGGAGAAAGAGTTTCTCTCAAAAGGAGTTAGTGGGAGCACGGCTAGACTCGAAGAAATTCAAGAGCCATCAGAAAATGTTTCAACTCCTACTGAACCTCCACAGAGTGTACAAGAAGTTATACAACCTGTGGAAGAGGCACCAGCCCCACGTAGGTCTGAAAGGCCACGTCAATTGCCGATAAGGTATCGACATGACATTTTATTGTTAGACAATGATGAGCCTAAAACTTATGAGGAAGCAATGATGGACTCAGACTCTGAGAAATGGCTTGTAGCCATGAGATCTGAAATTCAATCCATGCATGATAATCAAGTTTGGAACTTGGTTGATCTACCTGATGGCGTAAAAACCATTGAGTGCAAGTGGATTTTTAAGAAAAAGATAGACATGGATGGAAATGTTCATATCCATAAGGCACGATTGGTGGCGAAGGGTTTCAAACAAATTCAAGGTATTGATTATGATGAAACCTTCTCGCCGTCGCTATGCTTAAGTCTGTCCGGATCATTCTAGCTATTGCTGCATATTTTGATTATGAGATATGGCAGATGGATGTCAAAACGGCTTTCCTAAATGGAAACCTAAGTGAGGATGTGTACATGACACAACCTGAGGGTTTTGTTGATCCCCAAAATGCTAGAAAAGTATGCAAACTTCAGAGATCCATCTATGGATTGAAGCAAGCATCTCGGAGTTGGAATAAACGTTTTGATGAAGAGGTCAAAAGGTTTGGTTTCATCAAAAACAAAGAAGAACCTTGTGTTTACATGAAGGTTAGTGGGAGCGCACTCGTAATCCTAATCTTATATGTAGATGACATATTATTGATTGGGAATGACATTCCTATGCTGGAATCTGTAAAGGTCTCATTGAAAAATAGTTCTATGAAGGACCTAGGAGAGGCAACATACATCTTAGGGATAAAGATCTATAGAGATAGATCGAGAAGGCTGATTGGATTAAGCCAAAGTACTTATATTGATAAGGTGTTGAAACGGTTCAACATGCAGGATGCCAAGAAAGGGTTCTTGCCTATGTCACATGGCATAAGTCTCAACAAGAATCAGTGTCCTTCGACAACTGAAAAGCGAGACCGTATGAATGGTATCCCATATGCTTCAGCTATTAGATCTATTATGTACGCCTTGATATGTACTCGACCCGATGTATCGTATACTCTAAGTGTTACAAGCAGATACCAAGCTGATCCCGGTGAAGGTCACTGGACAGCTGTGAAAAACATTCTTAAGTACTTAAGAAGAACTAAGGATGTGTTCCTAGTTTATGGCGGTGATGAAGAGCTCGTTGTAAATGGTTACACCGATGCAAGCTTCCAAACCGACAAAGATGATTATCGTTCGCAATCTGGTTTTGTCTTCATTTTAAATGGAGGAGCGGTGAGCTGGAAAAGTTCCAAGCAAGAGACGGTTGCTGATTCTACAACGGAGGCCGAGTACATTGCGGCTTCTGAAGCTGCGAAGGAAGGTGTTTGGATAAGGAATTTTATTTCTGAGTTGGGTATAGTCTCAAGTGCCCTGAGCCCAATGAATCTCTATTGTGATAATAATGGAGCCATTGCGCAGGCTAAGGAGCCTAGATCCCATCAAAAGTCCAAGCATATACTCAGGCGCTATCACCTTATTCACGATATTGTGGATAGAGGAGATGTAAAGATATGCAAGATACACACGGATTTAAATGTTGCTGATCCATTGACGAAACCTCTCACACAGCAAAAGCACGAGAAGCACACAAGAGCTATTGGTATTAGATACCTAAATGATTAACTCTAGTGCAAGTGGGAGACTGATGGAGATATGCTCTAGAGATAATCATAGAGATGATTCTGTTTATTATGTTCATGAATTATTGGATAATTTATCTTGTTCCTTGAATAACATCGTCAATATTTATTATCAAGTGTGTGACTTGATTGTGAAACTCTATATTGCTGCGATGATTATTCTTAGATGATCCCTAGTCAAACATATGAGGATACATATTAATAGACTAGCATATGTATTGGTTGATGACCATGTTTCACGGGTCATAGATATAAAGATATTAAACCAATAATATGGACACATGTTAGCAAACATGGGGTTGGATCGACCCACCATGAAACAACTGCGAGAATGTTGCATTCTTACCGTCATCGCTTGGTTTCATTCACAAAGCGTATGCTATGTCCTTAAGACTTGAGATCGCCGCATGTACTCAAGATGCATAATGACCGACTTAGGGTTGCCAAACACTACTCCGTAATCGGGTAGTCATAAAGGTAGCTTCGGGTTTTGTTATGATGCATGCATTGAGGCATGGTCGATCAAGATAGGATTTGCCCTCCAAGCAACAGAGAGATATCTCTAGGCCTCTCGAGTGATTGGATTCCAGAAATGCATGGCCATGCTATTCACGGTTAAAGAGTTAACCGTAGTCGGGAATTCAAGTCACATAATCGAGAAAGAGTGGTTGAGCTAACCAAACAAGGATGACACGTACTCGCCTTGAGTTTAACCGATATCGTGAGGCAAAGGGAAATGCATAAGTTTTGTTGAGGTTCGTCCGATATGATCTTTGCATATACTTAGGAGTCGGTATGTCTTGCTAAGGGTCCGCTGCCGATTAATGGACGAGTAGGAGTACTCGGGCTATGTCTAAGTGTATGTGAACCTATAGGGTCGCACACTTAAAGGGCTGGGACTTAATTCGGATAGTGATCCGAATTCTTATGGGCCATGAGTTCCTAATGGGCCTCGATTCGAGACCCATTATGATGGATGCCTATAAATAGAGGAGGTGGCATAGGGTTTGCCAAGAGAATTTGAATTCCCAAACCCTAGTTGCCACACCATCTCCATCTAATACCGCGCGCCGACGCTAGCACTCCGGCGTGGTGTTCTGCCCGTACGTGTGGATACCTTGGAGGTGTTGATGCGAAGCTTCAACACTAGGACGATCCGTAACTTGTGACGAACGCAAGGACTTAAAGGAGGAGACGTTCTGCAAGAACGACTACAACTGCATCAACGCGCTACATCGACTCTACTTCCGCTACGAGTCTGCGCGTCTAGAGGTAATCCCGTGATCTATTACTAGAGGAGGTCCCTTTTACGCGGTAGAATTTTTGAAATTATGCTTGCATAGCCTACCCGTAGATCTTCAGCAGAGGCATTGGAATATCTTCACAATCATATTGAGCCACCCATAGTTCACTGTGATATTAAACCAAGCAACATCCTTCTAGATGATGACATGGTTGCACATGTTACAGACTTTGGTCTAGCAAAGATAGTGAATACTGAAGCAAGTAAGCAAAACCGTGGGGGAACTGAAAGCAGCTCACTTGTAGTTAAAGGCACAATTGGATATGTCGCGCCAGGTCAGCAAATATTATTTACTTAGAACTATTACTGATGCTTTACAATAATTTTGTGTCCTCTATAGATTATTCTTTTCATAACACAATACGGTATTTTAATGTGACCTAAAGAAGCAAAAAAAAAACAAGTAATATGAATCTTTTGTTTAACCAAGTCGAATTGTGTGGTGCAATCAACTTAATATTTGTCAAGTCCTTACGTAGGGAATTAAACCATTGTTTATATGTGTTGTCAGAGTACGGTTCAGGATCTAAAGTCTCCACCGATGGTGACATATATAGCTACGGGGCGTTGCTATTGGAAATGTTTACCGGAAGAAGGCCAACTGACAGTTTCATCGATGGCGTGACAAGTCTTGTCAACTACGTCAAGATGGCCTATCCTAACAATTTACTGGAAATATTGGATGTTAGTGCAACCTACAGCGGAAACACCCAAGATATCATAGATATATTCATATATCCTATATTTAAGCTTGGTCTAGCATGCTGCGAGAATTCCCCAAGGCAAAGAATGAAGATACACGATGTAGTCAAGGACTTGAGTGTCATAAAGAAGGCATGCATAGCTCATATGCCCGTTCATCAATTTTGAGCAACCACCTAACCTAGGCAAGAAATGAATTGTTATGATAATATCTAGCTTTGCTAATGTTCGTTTTGTGGCTGTGTGGTTACAAAAGCTTGTTTTTGGTGATTCTGAAGTCAATTATATTGTCACCATTTTTTCTTTCGGTTTCATCTAGTTTATTTCATTCCTTTTCCTATCTGTAACATAAAGGATGTATCCTTGGTTTAAATACATATGCGACATATTAGTTCATTGATGCAGCAGAATCCCCTGTTTAGCTGAGTGGTTACTTCTACCTAATCAATAATTAACTAGAGCAACAAAATCAAAATTGTTGGCCAATATACTTCCCTAATCAAAACAACAGGCACTACTACAAAGAAGACCATACTGAACACCTTATCACATACGGTTCCCCGAATTCATAAGTGTTGCAATTATCACAATTGGTTTTATATGTGTGACCGTCTATGCTAGCAGCGATGGATAGAAACGTCTACAAAGTATCTTATTATCACAGACAGTTCTTATTAAGAACTGTCTGTGATAAATAATAATCATAGATGGTTCGTGGTTGGTAGTGTTTGTGATATGTCGCGTTTAGATCCAGCTTGATACATCGCTACTGATGTGTCTATCACGCATTTTCGAACCATCATCACGCACGGTTTTCAAACCGCCTCTGCTTTTATGTGTCGATGATAATAGGTGGTTATCGCAGCACGGCTCCCAGCCGTCTGTGATAACTTACATTACGAGCGGTTTTGCAAACAACCATCGTGATAGTCGACTTTCACGACGGTTAAAAACAACAACCGTCAGGATAGACACAATATCCCGACGGTTCTGTTCAACCGTCAGGATACACGCAATATCACGCATGGTTTGACACAAACCATCTGTGATATTGCGTGTATCACGCATTTGATTGAATAGGAACCGTCTGGGATATTGTGTCTATCACAGACGGTTGTTGTTTTTAACCGTCTGTGAAAGTCGACTATTACAGACGGTTTTCAACAACGAACCGTCTGTGATAGCAATTACAACAGCAGTTTAATTTGCCGTTTTTTGGCTAGCCTCAGGATATGCTAGCCATGCCCTCCGAAAGCAAGCAACAAGATTACAACATATATAAGAATCACATACATTGCAGATTACACAGATCTGACAAATGAATCACATACAATATTGCAACTCAAAGTTACACAGATAAGTTAATTGCAACTCGGTGAATTACTAATGTAACAAACGGCCAACAGATCACATACAAATATAGAATGAAAATCATCATACTGTTCTGACAAATGAGTTGTTTGATTAAGCACACAACTGAATAATTTGTACAATTGCATCTAATGTTTCAACATCTAATTATCACCATTGCCGGGGTAGAACTCTCCAGCCTTGTTTATACACTGTCCTAGTAAGAACCTGGAGAGTGTTGCACGAATTCCGACGAGTTGGTCAAGATCATATGTACTTACGTCGAAGTCCACCCGCTGTCGCTAGGAGCAATAAGTCATTAATTAGCATGTGTGTGTATATATATATAATAAAAAAATAATAATTATTGCAAGGACATGACAAACCTCTGGATCATTGATCTTACTATCCAAGATTTCCTTCATATGGCGGCAAACGTAGAATCCACATACGTTGCCCTGTAGTTGCTGGTGGCACTGCAAAAATTACATTACGTACATAGGTATTGTCAATTCTAGAGGCATTATAACAAAGTGTGATATAGGATTGTTGTGTTGTAGCGGGTACCGGAAATCGCGTGTTGTGTCGCAGCGTGTCACTAGATTTGTCGTGTCTTCCTCTCTGAGCAACATAAGCGGCAAATGACCTACGTGATTCAAAAAAGTTAGCCTCAGCCGTTGCAAACGAAGGAAATATTACAATAGAGTTATGTATAGAGGAAATAAGTTTACTTGTTAAGTACTTCTTGCACACAACTGAAGTCGTGGTTGCTCCTAAGTAGGGAATCAAGGTATATTACCTTGCTCCACTTTGGTATAATCACAATCAAAATCCAGTGTTGCCTAGTCATGTACATACCATAGTGATTAATTCTAAGTTCATGCTACATGTAAAGTACAAATAAAACATATGTGGCAACTAGTGAAGCACTTACTCTTGGTTGAAAGGAAACATGACGTACTTCTTGTCGATGTGAGCACGCAATCCCCTCGATATGTAATCTTGCACGAAGGATTCATTACCTTTGATAACTTGCTCGGAGACCAAGTGAGGGTCGAGGAAACCCACCGGTTGTCGCGATCGCCGGACTTGTTGGATCATGCATCTATACATAAGGAAAGAGTAATGACATTTATCGGTATAACATGAATGTAGAACTTCATTGTACAAAGACACTTACAAAGGTCCAGCAAACGAGAAGCGAGCGCCGAGTTCGTCGAGATTGAATAGTAAAAATAAGTCTTCGAATGTCACGACGATGTAGCCTGTGTCGTGGAGGAAATGATGCTCCGTATATTTCATAGTGAATGCACTCTGCCGGATTGGCTTCATGTTGGACTTCTCCATGTACCAGACATGCAATGTATTGCAAATCATGCCAAGCCTAGGTAATTGTGACTCAGGGACCAACGACACTCCTAGACTGAACTTCCATGGCACGGGAGCCTTATTTTTCTTCCCTTGAGTCTTATAGCCTCGCTTACGATACGTTCTCGGTGGCGTCTCGGCGGGAGCCGATGCAACAAGCTTCCGAACCGGAGCTGGAGTGGAGCCACCGGAGCCGATGTGATAGGTCCAGGGCGATGTCCCTCTTGGGACACTGGATGTGGAGATCGTGGCACAGACAAGTCGAGGGCAATGTCCTCTTCGGCCACTGAATGAATGTGTGGACAGCATCCCCTAATGTCTTAATCTCTTCGTTTGGGGGCTTCTCAAGAGGGACGATCTTAAAAATATCATTAATCATGTCCACCTGAACCTTTATGAAACCGGTCTCTACTTGTACACCGTGCACCAGCGTACTTGACAGCAATGGATACACCATCCCCCGCCCAGCGTCAACGGGAATAGAGCCAATAAGCCTGACTCTGAGGATACAAGGTATGGGCCCCTACATAATGACACAAGATGAGTTAAGGCGTCGACCAGAGAGATCTATGCAGCATTCTAAAGAGGTGCATTACCTGAATGTCATCGATAGGTAAGTGGGCATCGCTATGTTCAGAAATTGGTGTGGACGCGCAGCTACTGCGACGTTGAGGGGGACTGGGTACCGTAGTAGTAGGGGTGGGTTGCGATTGGTTGCGGACTTGTCTCAGTTCTTTCCTCAATGAATCTATCTCTCCTCGAAGTGAGGCAGTCTGCTCTTGAAGTGAGGCAGATAGTTGTTCCTGAAGTTGAGCACGAAGCTCCTGTTTCATTTGGTCGTTGCGGTACGCCTTGGATATCTTCCTACTTCTATATGTCTCGGAGTAATCTGGAAATCCGTGCTTCTAAGATACGTAAACCCCCAAGCCTCGTGTGCGACCTGGGTGCTCCTTGTTTCCCAAGGCCTGTGATAGTAAATCTCTCTCCCTGTATTCTTGAAAGGATCCACGAGAAAATTCGGTAGTCAATGATTGCTGCAAGAGGTAATTAATCATGTTATTTTTGAACCCATGAAGTTCAAGAGGTGTTAACAACTATATAGTTTAAACTTATCTTACCAGGCGTTGGGACACTTCCTCATCTGCGAGGTTTTTGAAAGAGACACCCGAAGATGTGGTTGATGACCTCGCTCTTAACCAGTTTCGAGCGCGCTCGTTTGCGATCCCGACAAATGGCGGGGAGGCCTCCGATCGGAGTGCGACCTCATCCTGCATCCTCCACTACGGGATTTTACCCGCGTACTCAGTGGTGCCGAGTCTGTGAGGGTGAGTGTTTTGTGATTGGATAGCCTTGTGCGCCGCACTTTGTTGTTCAAATTTAGTCGTTGTTTTCATCTGCACAAAGGCCTCCCATGCTTCCGGTGACACGAAAGGATACTTTGTGAAGGGCGTAAGATCCTTAGCCACGTACCGCGTCACAAGAGTGCTCTTAAAATTCTTCCATGCTTTTCCCATTGCGAGGAGCGCGTGCCATCGCACGAGTGCTTGTACTTCTGCTGGGATCTCGAACGATTGTGTAACTTCCTCCCATAGCTGATTTTTGTGATCGTTTGACAACTCTCTCCAGCTTGCTATGGTGATGGGGACCCGTTCCCTTTCAATTATCCCGCAGGTACTCCGAAATGATGCCACTGCTTTCTTCGGTTGCAGAGGGACCCCATCCGGAGAGACCACCGTAATGGTCATTCAGCCATCTGGCCTTTTCGATACTCCTCGACCACGCTTAGTTTTCCCAATCTTGGGAGCGTGAGACCTAGATGACGACGACGAAGCCTATGAGGACGCCATCTCTCTTCTAAGAAAAAAATAACTGAAGTGTGTCACTAGCCTGTGAGGTGTGGGCCTAAACAAAGTTCTATGAAGCAAATGACACAAACTAGTGTATCAAGTTCGTTGAACCCGATACACTAGAGTGTGTCACTAGCTTCATGCCCTTTGAAGGTCTATGTGGCATATATTTTTGGATGACTATGTGGACGCAGTGAGGTGTGGTATATCTCTAGCTATAACTAGCTGCTAATAATTCATATATAGCAATATAATTCTAGTATGATTATGTGAGCACAAAGATGACATCAATCGAAATACAAATGTCATAACATGTATGTAATATATGAATTGAACATACCATTTGAAATATAACACATCCAAATACAAATGACAAATGAATTTAACATATCCATCAATCCAGCATGTGTAAATTCGGCCAGTATATATATCAATATGACAATCCAACATGTGTAAATTCGGCCAGCATATATATCAATATGACAATCCAGCATGTGTAAATTCGGCCAGCATATATATCAATATGACAATCCAGCATATATATCAATATGACAATGTAGCATATATATCAATATATGAAACATGAAACAACTAGCTACATGAAACAAATCTAAAACCTAGCTAGAGTCGGGGGAGGAGGGCGCCGGGCTCGCGGGGGAGGAGGGAGCTAGAGTCGGGGGTGGGAGCTGGGCTTGGGGGAGGGAGCGGCGTCAGGAGGGAGCGTCGGCGGGAGGGCGCGGTGTCGGGAGGGAGCGTCGGCGGCAGGGCGCGGCGTCGGGAGTGACCGGCGGCGGTGGCGACATCGGGAGGGAAGGGCAGCGCGAGAGATACCAGGGGCGCTGGAGATCTAGAGTGCGAGAGTGCGGAATCTGTGCCCTAACTGGGGGTATTTATAAGGAGAACTATCATAGACGGTTCTATAACTAAACCATCTGTGATATATATTATCATAGACGGTTATACGTTACAAACAGTCTGTGATAGTATGCCTATCACAGACGGTTCGTTACTTAGAACCGTCTGTGATAGTATTACTATCACAGACGGTTCTTACTATATAACCGTCTGTGATAATATAATATCATAGACGGTTATAAGTGGAGAACCGTCTGTGATAACTATCACAGACGGTTCTAAGTGTATAACCGTCTGTAATAAGCCTTTACCCACTGCTTGTCGATCTGTAATAAACCTTTGCCGGCTGGCTGTTCTAACTACACTACCAACATTCAATAAGACCTCTCACAGAGTGTAATGAATATAACTACACCTACCAGCATGCAAATTCACAAATACATCATGTACAGTTCCTGAGTCATTTTACAATTACAATAAAACATATATAGTTATATTTATTACACATAGCTATTTAATTTTAAATAAAGCTTCACGATGATCGACACGCATATAGCTTGTTTCATCGCCTTGTTCTTCCTCGAGCCTGATGCCATCTCCGAATGGAGGCAAATCATCAAATTGATTGTACTCTTCCTCATCCACAACATTCTCAACTCCGACAATCATTCTTTTTCCCTGAAGAACTACATGACGCTTCTTATTTGCCGGGTCGGTTACATAAAATACTTGAACAACTTGCCTCGCAAGTACGAATGGTTCGTCTTTGTATCCTACACATTCGATGTCCACGGTAGTGACACCGTACTTGTCGACCTTTACACCCCGTGGGAGATGGACCCAACGGCACCGAAATAGAGGAATCTTGAAAATTACGTAGTCAAGCTCCCAAATCTCCTCTATAAGCCCGTAGTACGAGCTTGGGCCAGCGGTACTGACGTGCGCATCATAGGCATCTATGCGGACACCTGAGTTCTGCACAGTGCTCTTTTTATCCTGATCTGTTGTATAAAATGTGTAGCCATTAATGTCGTATCCTTGCCATGTCACAATTGTAAATTTTGGCCCTTTTGCCAACCATTGTAGTGTTTCACTTGACGACCTCCTAGTCAATTGCGCCTTCAACCATTCGTTGAACTGACGATTGTGCTGTCTCGTGATCCAAACTTTTGACTAGCCTGCATTCTCTTGACGTAGCATGTCCTTGTGCTCTTCAATATATGGGATTACTTCAGTCATGTGTTGTAAAACTGTGAAATGGGCTTGAGCATACGTCTTTTGATCTAGAGTTATTGCTTTCCTTCCGATAGTCCCGATACCCTCTAACCTCCCCTCGTGACGAAATACAGGTACACCTATCGGATCGACCTGAGCCATGTAGCCGATGCAGAATTCAATGACCTCTTCTGTTGTATAACCTTCGATGATGCTACCCTCCGGTCGAGATTGATTGCGTACATAGGACTTGAGAATTCCCATGTACCTCTCGAAAGGGTACATATGACGTAGAAATACGGGGTCGCATATTTTTATCTCTTTCACAAGGTGGACAATGAGATGGACCATGATATCAAAAAATGATGGAGGGAAATACATCTCTAGATGACATAGAGTTGTCACCACCTCGGTTTGCAGAGCATCTAGTCCATCAGGATCAATAACCTTCTGAGCAATTGCGTTAAAGAAATAACACAGCCTTATGATTGTCACTCGAACCTTGTTCGGCAAAATACTTCTAATTGCAACATGTAGCATTTGTGTCATTAGCACATGGCAGTCGTGGGACTTCATGCCAATTAATTTCAAATGTTCCATAGAAACAATTTTCTTCGTGCTGGTGGAGTGACCGGGTGGAACTTTCACACCATGTAAGGACTGGCACAGTTCAGTTTTCTCGGACTTAGACAGAGTGTAGCAAGCTGGGGGAAGGTATGTCCAGTTTTTATTGGTCTCTATCGGTGCTAACTCGGTCCTGATGTTCATAGCGACCAAGTCACACCTTGCGTTAACACCATCCTTAGTTTTATCAGGAATGTTCAATAAGAGACCAATCAAACTGTCACAAACATTCTTCTCTACGTGCATGACATCGATGCAATTGCGAACTTTTAAGTGCTCCCAATAAGGGAAGTCCCAAAATATTGACCTTTTTTCACTTGTTCTTCCTCAATTTACGCCCCTTTCCAAGCACAGCGTTTATATCCTTGACCATATCATACACATCTTTTCCGCTAAAAGGTCTTGGTACTGAGTCATCTTCTTTTTTTCCATCAAATTATTTTTTTATCTTGCGGTACGGGTGATACTTTGGAAGGAACCTACGGTGACGCATGTACACAGTTTTACGCGAGTTGTTCAACCACACACTCTCGGTATTATCTAAGCAGTGCGGACACGCTTTGGCTCCTTTTGTACTCAACCCTGACAGGTTACCAAGGGCAGAAAAATCATTAATGGTGCAGAACAACATAGCACGTAGAGTAAAGTTCTCTCGTTTGTCCGCATCCCATACATATACCCCTTCGTTCCACAGTATTGCAAGATCTTCTACCAATGGTGCTAGGAACACATCAATATTGTTGCCAGGTTGCTTCGGCCCTTGGATAAGTAGTGACATCAAAATATACTTCCGCTTCATACACAGCCAAGGAGGAAGGTTGTACATGCATGGAGTCACGGGCCAGATGCTATGTCGGCTGCTTATGTTACCAAAAGGATTCATTCCATCTGTACTCAACCCAAACCTTATATTTCTCGGTTCCACACCGAAATCTACAAACATCCTATCGATGTTCCTCTACTGGGCAGAATCAGTAACATGTCTTATCATTCCGTCTTTCTTACGCTGCTCCAAGTGCCAACGCATCAATCTTGCATCCTTGCGGTTTGCAAATAAACGCTTCAAACGGGGGATTACAGGAAGATACCACAACACCTTAGCAGGAGTTCCTTACTTCACCTCGATGCCCTTTCAATCATCAGAGTCATTTTTATGCTTGTATCGGGATGCTTTGCACACCAGACAAACATTTAAGCTAGCATACTCTTTACGGTACAGGATACAATCATTCGGACATCCATGTATTTTTTCTACTTCCATTCCTAATGGACAAAGAATCTTCTTGGCTTGGTAGGTGGTTCTTGGCAACACATTTCCCTTTGCAAGCATGTCCGCTAGGAGACCTAACAATGCCGTGAAACTCTTGTCGGACCAACCATTGCTTGTCTTCAATTTCAGTAGTTCTAGAACTGATGACAACCTCGTGTATTGCGGCTTGCATCCCGAGAACAAAGGTTTCTCCGAGTCCTCCATCAAGCCCTCGAATTTACCAAACTCTCTCACTCAGTAGTTCCTTCGCATCACGTAACATCTGATCCAGATTGTCATCCTGCGATCCATCCGCGGCCTCATGATCAAAAGTACAGTCCACAACTGGCATATCGTTGTCCCCATCGACTATGTCATAACTACCAGCTTCTTGTGTACACTTCTCTTTACCGTGACTAGTCCAACATTTGTACCTTTTTTTTGAAACCCCTTCGAATCAAGTGAGCTTCGATCTGCGCTGAGTTGCTAAACATCTTGAGATTATCACAATCAATACATGGATAGTACATATATTTTATCCCCTTCTTTAACATATCTAGCTCGGCCGCTCTTCTAAAAACAGACATGCCAATAATGTACTCTTCACTCACACGGTTCTCAATATACATCCAGCTTCGATCCATTTCCGCTAGCTACACAAGTAACAAATGGTTGCTAAAAATGATTATTACCGCAACTACATAGCATATAAATTATCATCTCTAAGCCTTCCATTACAAAAACATGTATATAAGCATAATTAAAAGTAATTGAGTACTAACCTCTGATCAGATCACTAAGAAGACGGCGATATATTTTCACCCCCGAACTCCCAAAAGCCGGCCGCCTTGCTCCACCGATGCAGCGCAATAAAAAAACAGATCTGTGTCGACATCGTCCAAGTATTAATAGTGGAATTTATCATAGACGGTTATTAACACGAATCGTCTATGACAATTCATATCAAAGACAGTTTGTTATACGACACGTCTGTGATAATAGATACATCACAGACGGTTAGTGTTAATAACAATCTGTGACACTTCACAGATAGTTATTAACACTAACCGTCTGTGATGTCTCTATTATCACAGACGGTTCGTATAACAAACCATCTGTGAACTATCACAGACGGTTATTAACACGAACCGCCTTTGATGTCTCTATTATCACAGACGGGTCGTGTTAATAACCGTCTGTGATAGTATCACAGCCGGGTGGCAGTATGAACCGTCTGTGATAGTTAAGCACAGACGGTTCCGTATGAACCGTCTGTGATTTACCCGTCCAGTATAGCCTGTTTTGTAGTAGTGATAGTTTGCTCCAATTTAAGAATAGGTTACTACTCCTACTTTACTTCAATATATTCTTTCTTAGGTGTCTAGGCACCCAAACCAATACTCATTGATGTACTTTGAGATTCGCGACGTTTAACATAGATATCTTCATATGCCCATTAAAAAGTATATTTGAGATATCAAATTTCGAACAAAAATTAAATTCAACTTGAGCTACTTTAATGGTATATACTCACTATAGTCACATAAAACTCAAAAGTAGTTCAAACTAGTTTGAACAGAGTTCAAAACTCTTACCATAAATATATCAAAGATATAAAATATTTTCTTGCCCAAACTCCAAAAAAATAATCAATCATACACGTGTATCAGATGGTTTTTGATGTGGATGCCTAGGCACCCAGGTGCCTTAAGTAATTTTCATATATATATACATATACATATATATATTACTTCATGAATAGTGTGTAGCTAGCTACTTTAGATAGATAATTTAAGGTGAATGACAATTATGTGTAAGTATTAGGCTAGCTAGTTATAGGAATATTAATCTAATTTGACACTAATTTGTTACATATGTAGCGCAGATGGACTGAACGTGGATATACGTTGAGAACTGTGTGAATGAAGAGTACATTATTGGTGTGTATGCTTTTAAAAGAGCAGTCAAGCAGGATATATTGAAGAAGGGTATGGAATATATGTACTATTCATGCATTAATTGCGATAATCTTAAAATGTCTACCAACTCAGCACATATCGAAACTCACTTGATTCAAAGGGATTTCAAAAAGGGGTATACATGTTAGACCAGTCACAGTGAAGAGAAGATTATATAGGAAGTTAGTTATAACATCGTCGAGAGAGACAATGATATGCTGGATGTAGAGAACTATAGTGAAAAAGAGTTTGGTAAATTCGAGGGCTTAATGAAGGATTTGGGGAAACCTTTGTTTCTGGGCTGCAAACCGCAATACATAATGTTGTCATCTATTCTTGAACTACTAAAATTGAAGATAAGCAATGGTTTGTCCAACAAGAGTTTCACTGCATTGTTAAGTCTCCTAGTGAACATCTTTCTAGAGAAAAATATGTTGCCAAGAACTATCTACAAGTCAAGAAGATTCTTTGTCTATTGGGAATGTAAGTAAAAGAATACATGCATGTCCGAACGATTATATCCTCTATTGTAAGAGGATGCAAACTTACATATTTGTTCGTTGTGCAAACCATTCTGATACAAGCGTAAGAATGACTCTGATAACTGCGAGGGCATCAAGGTGAAGTAAGGATCTTCTACTAAGATGTTGTGATATATACCTATAATTTTCCATTTGAAGTGTTTATTTGCAAACTGAAAGGATGCAAGATTGTTGTGTTAGCAGTCAAAGGAGCGTAAGCAACATAGAAAGATAAGACACCCTACTGGTTCTGCCCAATAGAGGAACATTGATAGAATGTTTATAGAATTCAGTGCAGAACCATGGAATATAAGGTTTGGGTTGAGTACAGATGAAATAAATCCTTTCAGTAACATAAGCAGCCGACAGAGCATCTGGCCTATGAATGTATGTATGTACAACTTTTCTCCTTGGCTATGTATAAAGCAGAAGTATATTTTGATGTCACTACTTATCCAAGGGTTGAAGTAACCTGGGAATAATATTGATGTGTACCTAGCACTATTGCTGAATGATCTTGTGACACTATGGAACGAAAGGGTATAGGTTTGGGATGCGGATAAATGAGAGAACTTTACTCTTCACGCTATGTTGTTCTACATCATCAAAGATTATTCTGCCCTTGGTAACCTGTCAGGGTTGAGTATGAAAGGAGGCAAAACCTATCCACACTGCTTAGATTATACTGAGAGTGTGTGGTTGAACAACTCACCGTAGGTCCATTTCAAGGTATCACCTATACTGCAAGTTAAAGAGGTCTATGATATGGTTAAGAATATCGATGTTGTGCTTGGAAAGAGACGTAAATTGAGGACCTATCAAAAGAACATGTGCAAGAAGAGATCAATATTTTAGGACTTGCCTTATTCGGAGCACATAGAAGTTCATAATTACATCGATGTCATGCACGTAGAAAAGAATATATGTGATAGCTTGATTGATCTATTATTGAATATTCATAATAAAACAAAGAATGGTACCAACACACAATGTGGCTTGGTCGTTATGAATATTATGACCGAGTTAGCACCGACGAAGATGGTAAAAGCTAGACATACCTTTCCCCAGCTTGCTACATCTGTCTAAGGCCGAGAGAACTGAACTATGCCAGTACTTATATGGTGTGGAAGTTGCATTTGGTTACTCCTCCAGCATAAAAAACTTCTTTATATGAAAATTTGAAATTAATTGACATGAAGTCTCATGACTGTTATATGCTAATGACAAAATTGCTTCCTCTTGTAATTAAAAATATTTTGTCGAACAATATTCAAGTGACAATCATAGAGCTATGTTATTTCTTTAACGTAATTGCCTAGAAAGTCATCGATCGATCGACTAGAGGCTCTGTAGGCCGAGGTGGTGATGACTCTATGTCATCTTAAGATGTATTTTCCTTTATCATTTTTCAATATCATGGTACATTTTGTTGTCCACCTTGTGAATGAGATAAAGATATATGGCCCCGTATTTCTACATCATATGTACCCATTCGAGAGGTACATAGGAATTCTTAAATCCTATGTACGGAATCGATCTTGACCGGAGAGCAGCATAATTGAAGATTATACAACCGAAGAGCTCATTAAGTTCTGTGTAAATTACATGGCTCATGTCAAATCGATAGGTATGCCTCTATCTCATCATGAGGGGAGGCAAGAGGGTATCGGGACTATCGAAAGAAAAGTAATAACTCTCGATCTAGATATGTATGCTGAAGCCCATTTCATAGTCTTACAAAACATGACTGAAGTACCCCCCATATATTGATGAGTACAAGGACATGCTGTGCAAAGAGAATCTAGGATGGTCGGATGTTTAGATCACGAGACAACACAACCGTCAGTTCAACAAATGGTTGAAGGTGCAATTCAATAAGAGATCATCAAGTGATATGGTAAAATGGTTGGAAAAAAAGCCAAAATTTATAATTGTGACATGGCAAAGATATGATATAAATAAGTACATATTTTATAAAAGTAGATCAAGATAGAAAAAGTAAAGTCTAGAACTCAAATGTTCACATAGATGCAATTCATGAGCAGTTCCTACTAGCCCAAGCTCATACTACAGACTTGTAGAGGAGATTTGGCAGCTTGAGTACATACTTTTCTAGATCTCTCTATTTTGGTACTATTGAATCCAACTCATACATGTAACATCCCAAAAATTTTATTCCTTTATTAAAAATGTTTATTGGATTTTTCTGGATTTTATTCCAAGCCCTGATTTGAGAAAAACAAAAGTATTTTATTTTATAAAGGCCAAAAGGAATTTATTGCACTCATGAAAGTCAAAATAAATGTAATTCTTTTCCTAAAGTCAAATCTGTAATTACTTAATTTTCAGGAAATTATAAAGATTTAAAACCCTCCCTTTAAAGTCAAATTGTGTTTGTGTAAAAATAAATTATCAAAATTGGTTGAAAATATTTTTGTTAAGTCTAAAATAGTCCCAGAAGGTTCTCTGAATTTTTCTGGATTTTTTAAAATTTATTTGGTATTTTTCTGAGTTTTCTAAAGCTTAATATCATTTCTGGAAATCAAAAAGGAAATTAAAAATCCTAAACCCCTCCTAGGGCGACAAGTGTCACCCATCGGGCCGATCCGCGCCACCGGATCTAACCTCAGCCGTCCGACCTCATTAAAACCCTCTCCCCCGCCTTCCCCTCCGCTCCATCCGACACGTGGTGTGATCGGGGCAGTTCGCTGTTGTCGGATTTCATCCCGCCCGTCCGCAGCCACTTACCCCTTCGTCGAAACCCTAACGGCTTGCATTCAATCTCCATTGTCGGATGGAATCGGGACCGTTCTCCTTCACTTACTGGTTCGCCCTTGATCCAACGACCCTGCCTTCACCCCCGCCACCTGTTAAAGATCCGACCGCCTACCCTCTCTCTTTCCCTTCTCCCTCTCTCGCTGACCGGTGGGCCCCTCGTGTCAGTCCCGTCTTCCCCGCAGCTTGCCTTTCTTCCTTGCTCGATCGCTGCCGCTACCGCCGCCATTAAAATAGAAAACCGAAGCTTTAAAATCTTCGATTTCTTACGAATTACTCTCCCACACTGCTGCAAATTCGAATTGACACCTCCCCGCACCCGTTTGAGGCATAATTAGCCCTAATTGCACCCGTTTCCATCGTCGCATTGAACTTCCACACCGTTGCTCTCCGGCGAGTTTATGCGCGGCCGTTACCCCCCTCCTCGGCCTATAAAAGGACCTCCCCGAGCACCCTCTACCCACACCGCCTGTCCCTCACCTCTCAATCGAAGCATCCGAGCGCCGAAGCCTCCTCGAGCCCGATTTTCCTCTCCGTGGCTCCGACAACTCTAGCGAGAAATCATCGTCGCCTCACGCCTCCCCGAGCTTCACCGACGCCTCCCCGACGTTGCTGGTGCCCAGGCGATCCTCGACGACCTCTGCCCCGACCATTTGCACCACCGGAGCCACTCCGCCGCCGTGAAGCCCTCTTCGACCGCCGCCCCTCTCCGCCGATCTTCCTCTCCGGCCACCCTTGGACTTCGTGTGAGGTACCAGGACACTCCCCTCACCCTCCCCGTCAATTCCTGTGCATCGACTGGCGCTGCCGCCCGCCGGAGCTCCGGCAACCAACGGGCCCCGATGTGAGACCCAGAAGTAGAAACTCCCAGACCCCCCTGTGTATTGCAGTACTAGTCCCAGATCAACGCTAGTACACACAGATAAACAGACAAAGTGATACATTGCCAACAACGCTTATTACAATAATAACTAAAATAAAGTCCTGGCCCAAGGCCTTACAATTTCGGTTCACCGAACCTCATACACAAAATAAAACAGCGGAAGCAAAATGTTCAGATAAACGGCCCATCAATCTGCCACAGGCAATTGACTTGAGCAACGAGTCCTAGTCCTCCGGAAAGAATCCATCACAGCTGCAAGCGGAACAGTAGTCGTAGTCTCCTTCCTGAGCTTCAACCTCCTCTGAGAATTATTTGAAGTGTAGTATGTGAGTACATAAAGTACTCCACAAGTCTTGGGAAAGATGCATTAGATGCAAGGTTGAACAAAGGAAGACTATATGGCTCTTTTGCACAAATCAGCATTTTATTTCAAATTTATCTAACCTTTCTAAAAGCATTTTATTAAACATTAAATTTTCATAATCTGAAGTTTATCAAATACTTTAGTGAAGGTTACATCCACCATCACTGATCCATCGGCTATTTCCGCCAATATTCAAATTAAAGATTAAACCACAATCGTTACAACCACTGGACCAAAAATTACGAGAGTTCCATCCACTCTCTAATTTTCCAAAAACCTTTTCTTTTTAAATTCAAAGTCAAATCTCTACTATGTGAATGCATTCCTTGTCCGCCCTTGACCGTGGGCACGGCTATTCGAATAGTTTTATTATTCTGCAGAGTGTGTACAACTTTACCCACAAGAGATATATTATCCTAACAGTCAACATGCTTCCTTTGGCATAAGACCCAGATAAAATATCACAAGGCTTTTCACCTACTCTAGTATAGTTTTATATCACCCACTGAGGTTTCACCGCTGAAGGGTTAAATCCACCACATTCAGAAGCCCCCTCTTGCGCCATGTGAGTGTAGTAAATCCCTGCCCCTCACTTTGAGTAATCAGTAAATCCCTGATACCCATTTTCCAATAGTGACACAAAAACTAAACTATTATAGGTTAATTAGCTAGGTTGTACCCATTTTAACTTGTGGTTGTACTGTTTTACTCAGATTGGACAAACACAAGGATCGGTCCTTAGACGACTAGGGTGGATCATTCACAAACCCATTATCCGTGCTAACCCGCACCAGCCAAACGTTCCATCCACCCTCGTCAAACTTTACTTTGAACTTCATTTTTATTTTAAAACTTACAGTGGTAACATCTATTACCACTTTTCAAACAAAACATTGAACCCCAAATCATTCCTTAACCATTTTTCTCATATGAGCATTTTTACATTTAACAGCTAAACTAAGCATTTGCTAATGCTCTAAATTCTACAATAAATAATACTAACTCATTTATGAGTCCAAGAATATCCTATGTTGACAAGGGCACATGGTAAACAATTTCCAAAGGAGGGTATAACAAATTGGGTGTTTATCTAAATTCTAGGATTAAAATTATCAATTTATTAAACATAGCCATGGAAATAATTTAAAATAATTGCAAAAACTATTTATAAAACATAGGAGCAAAATGGTCAAGGAGACTTGCCTTCTGGAATTATGTTGTAATCTTCCGGTTGCTCTTGAAAATCGTCGGACGGATCGGATTCTACACGAGAAACGAGAAGAATCAAATAAATAAAATAAAATAAAAACTCAAAAATTAAAAATAAATATACCAAATGAAAGTTTGGAATTTTAGATGAATTTAGAAATTTGAATGGGTCAATTTGGAGTTAAAATGCAAAAGTTATAGCCTTCCAAAGTTTAAATACAAAATAAAAGAAAAAGGTTATTTTCTGGATTAAAATTTAAACCGAAAATCATTTATGACGTCAGCAAGAATTATTTTTCTAAAGGAAAATCAGAATAATGACGTCAGCACGAGATTTAAATAAAGCCGCAGAGGCTGACAGGTGGGGCCGGTCCACGGTGGACCGAGTCCACGGAACAGTACACGCGCGGCGGCGATCGCGGCGTGGCGAGCTAGAAGTGGCGTGGCGTCTTGCGGTGCCGCCACGTGTCAATCTGGCGATGTGGCTGGCGGCGTGGCTGCCACGTGGCACCGGGACGGATTTTGGTGGCGTGGCGGTGGCGTGGCATGCCACGTGGCTGCTGACGTGTACTAGGGCTGACGTGGCACGCGCTGGTGCTGCCACGTGGCTAGGGCTGACGTGGATGGCTCGGGCGCGGCGGTAGCGGCGAGATCGGACGGCTCGCGGTCGTCCACGCAGCAAGATCTGAGCCTTCGGCTCAGATCCGGATGAACGGCGAAGATGCGACGGCGCGGAGTGTCGATGGATCCAACGGCGGAGAGGGAGACGCGTGGCGAGCGCTGATGCCTCGCGGTTCCGATCTCGGACGGACGGTTGGGATGCGATGGTGCGGAGGCGGGGAACCGCTGGATCGCCGACGCGTGCCTGGCACGTCGTGCGAGGCACCGCGCGGACGCGAGCGCGCGCGCGTGGGCGCGGACGCGGGCCCAACCGAGGGAGCGGGCGCGGACGCGCGGCTGTTGGCGCGGGAACCGAGGGGCGGAGCGAGCGACGGGGACGGCGGAGGAGCTCACCGACGGCGACGAAAACGTGCTCCGACAACTTGAAAACACGGCGGTGACGCACGCGAAGAGGAACTGGAGAGGAGAGGAGTGCGCGAAGGGGGTAGAAGGGCTCCCCGGCGACGTCTTTATACCCCGCGGAGAAGAAACGGACGCACGAACTCGCCGGAGAAAACGCGACGGTTTCCGACGCTCCAACGGCGGAAATGGGCGACGCCTCGAGGGGAAACGACGGCTTATTAACGCGCACAACGAGCGGATGCTCCGGGACCATTCATGGCGAGGAGTAACGGCCGGAAGGCAAAGAACGCGGAGCTCGGCGGTGGCAGTAATGGCGACGGCGCGCGCGGAGGCGAAACCGGTGGGGCAGCGGGCACGGCGACAGCGGGACTCTGTCGCGAGAGAGCGAGAAACGGAGATATGGCTCGGATGCACGACGCGTGGCGGAGGGAAATGAACCAGGCCGTCGGATGAGAGGCGAAGGGGTAAGTGAAGGCGGACGGCGCGGATCAGATCCGGCGGCGGGGACGGACGGCCGAGATCAGAGCGGGGCGCGCGCGGGCGAGGCGAGCGCTGGTGCCGCCGCGTGTCAGCGCGGATGCGCGACAGCGTGGCGGCGGATCGATCGGCGCGAGGCGCGCGCGTGGCGCGCGGGAAAGGTGTCTGTGCGCGCGGCGTGGGGATGAGCGACGCGTGTAGGAGAGAGAAAGATCGGGCGGCGGGGATATTTTCCAAGAATTCCTTTTTCCAGAAATTCAAATAAACTTCTATGGGCTCTAGAAAATAGCAAATAAATCCAGAAAATTCACCAAAAATACCAAAAAATTCCTTGAGAGACAGGGAACCCAAATAAAATATTTTCAGTAAATTTTGATGTTGAATTTAATCATATTAAATTTTTTTAAATTCTAAAAATTCATTTAAGCTTGTTTTAAATTCAAGAAAATTCCAGAAATTTATTTTTAAATGCAAGGTTTTAAAAATCTCTGAAAATCAGGATGTTACAAACCTACCCCCTTAGAAAGAATCTCGACCCCGAGATTCGGAAGGAATGGGAAAAAGATTAGGGAACTCCGCTCTGAGATCCTCCTCACGCTCCCAAGTTGCTTCCGACTCTAGACAATTGCTCCACTGTACTTTGCAAAACTTGATAGTCTTGTTTCAGGTACGACATTCGGCTTCTTCCAAAATCTTGACTGGAAACTCTGGATATGAGAGATCTTCTTTTAGATTCACTTCTTCTAAAGGCATCAGCTTTTCTGGCACTCTTAAGCACTTTTTCAATTGCGACACATGAAACACATCATGCACATCTGACAGTTGTGATGGAAGTCTTAACTGATAAGCCACTTCACCTCTTCTGGCTATAATTGGAAATGGTCCAATATATCTTGGAGCAAGCTTACCACTAACTCTAAATCGACGCATTCCTTTTAGAGGCGATACTTTCAGATACACATGATCTCCTGGTGCAAACTCTAACATTCTGCGGCGATTATCTGCATAGCTCTTCTGCCTAGTCTGTGCCGTTTTCAACCTATCTCGAATTAAACGAACTTGCTCTTCTGCTTGTTTCAAAATATCAGGTCCAAAAACTTGACTTTCTCCTGTCTCTGACCAATACAAAGGTGTGCTACACTTTCTACCATATAAAGCTTCAAATGGAGACATCTGCAAACTTGATTGGTAACTATTATTGTAAGAGAATTCTGCGTAAGGCAAACTTTGGTCCCAACTGGCTTTATTGGCTAATGCACACGCTCTCAACATATCTTCCAAAATTTGATTTACCCTTTCTGTCTGACCATCAGTTTGAGGATGATAGGCAGTACTGAAATTTAAATTGGTTCCCAAAACTTCATGGAGCTTCCGCCAAAATCTTGAGGAAATTGAGATCCTCTATATGACACAATCTTCTTTGGGATCCCATGCAAACACACAATCCTTGACATATAAAGCTCTGCCAATCTATATCCCGAATAAGTGGTCTTAACTGGTATGAAATGGGCAACTTTTGTTAAGCGATCCACTATAACCCAAATTGAATCATATCCTGACCTAGTCTTTGGTAGTCCAGTTATAAAGTCCATTCCGATTTCCTCCCATTTCCATTCAGGTATCTGCAAGGGTTGCAAAAGACCAGCGGGTCTTTGATGCTCTGCTTTAACTCGCTGACATATATCACATAAGGCTACATATTCTGCAATTTCTCTTTTCATACTGGTCCACTAGTAACTTTCCTTTAGATCCTGATACATTTTTGTACTTCCGGGGTGAATTGAATATCCTGCTTCATGAGCTTCTTTTAAGATTAAATCTTTTATTTCCCTTTTCTCGGGTACTAGGATTCTCTTTCCAAACCAAAGAGTCCCCTCTTCATCTTCTGAAAATCCAGGCGCCTTACCTTTCTTCATATTCTCTTTAATTTCTTTAACATATTCATCCTCTCATTGAGCTGCCTTGATCTGATCTTCCAGAGTAGGGTGAACCTTCAATGTAGACAGAATACCTTCGTTAACTATTTCCAAATTCAACCGCTGAAATTCTTCATGGAGGGTTAGCTGCTTATCTGGAATTGACAGATTGTTAATATGATTCTTCCGACTCAAAGCATCAGCTACTACATTCGCTTTTCCTGGATGATAGTGTATTCCCACATCATAATCCTTTATCAATTCAAGCCACCTTCTTTGTCTCAGATTAAGGTCAGGCTGGGTGAATATATACTTTAAACTTTTATGATCTGTATATATTTCACACCGATTACTGATTAAGTAATGCCTCCATAACTTTAGAGCATGCACAACAGCAGCTAACTCTAAATCATGAGTAGGATAATTTTCTTCATGCGGTCTTAACTGCCTTGATGCATAAGCTACCACCCTTCCTTCTTGCATTAGTACACAACCCAGACCTTGTCTCGACGCATCACAATAAACTTCAAAGTCTTTCCTGATATCGGGTAACATAAAATCAGTGCAAGTTAATCTCTTCTTTAATTCCTGAAAACTGTCCTCACAATATTTACTCCATTCAAATTTCTTTTCCTTCTTTAATAACTACGTGAGAGGTCTAGCAATCTTGGAAAAACCTTCAATGAAATGACGGTAGTAACCTGCTAAACCCGGGAAACTCTGGATTTCTGTTACGGTCTTGGGTTGTATCCAATTTAACACATCCTTAATCTTTCCTGGATCCACAGATACTCCTTCTGCAGAAATTACATGTCCTAAGAACTCAACTTTCTTCAACCAAAATGCACATTTGCTGAATTTGGCATACAATTGATGTTCTCTTAATCTTTGTAAAACTATCCTCAGATGTCCTTCGTGTTCTTTTTCAGTTTTAGAATAGATAAGAATGTCATCTATAAAGACAACGACAAACTTATCTAAATATTCCATGAATACTTTATTCATCAAATTCATAAAGTATCTTTGGTGCATTTGTCAAACCGAAAGACATCACCAAATACTCATATAATCCATATCGAGTAGAGAAGGCTGTTTTGGTATATCTTGAGTCTAATCTTTAATTGGTGGTATCCTGATCGGAGATCAATTTTTGAAAAACACTCGATCCTTTCACCGATCAAGCAGATCATCGATCCGAGGCAAGGGATATTTATTCTTGATTGTTACTTCATTCGTGGCTCTGTAATCCACACACATCGCCGGCTACCATCCTTCTTGTTTACTAGAACACTTTGGCGCTCCCAGGTGAAGAACTCGGTCTAATGAAACCTTTCTCCTGCAATTCTTGAATCGCCTCTTGACTTACGCTAAATCATGGTGACATCCGATAGGGTCTCTTTGCTATTGGTGCTTTGTATCAGAACCGGATTTATAACAAATTCAATCTCTCGATGCAGTGGCATTCTGGTAAATCCTCGGGAATACATCGGGTATTCACTTACTACAGACACATCCTCCAAACTTCTCCCTTTTAAGCTGGTCAATAAACTTCCCTTGTTTGAGGGTGTATTGGATTCATATCTAATCTGAATTCCATCAGAGTTTGTGAGAGTAATGGCACGATTGGCACAATCTATCTGTCCTTTATACTTGGTCAACCAATCCATCCCAAGTATTATATCTATACCTTCGGAGTCTATTATAATAAGGTTCGCTAGGAACTTTACTCCGTTTATATCTATAGTTGCTCTAGGGCAAATCAAATTAGTCCTCAATTCTTTTCCAGGTGATTGGACTAACATGAGATTCTTTAGCAAACAAACATTCCAATTATTTCTTTCAGCAAAAACTTTTGTCTGGTGTGAATGTGAAGCCCTAGAATCAAATATTGTAATTGCAGGAACCGAATTAACAAGAAACTTACCCAGAACTACGTCTGGTGTATCATGTGCTGCCTCTGCGGTGACATGGTTGATGCGCCCTTTGTTAAATGTCTGTGGAGTCTTGAGAGTCTGAGGGCTTCCACGTCCCTGGCCAGCGGTTGGAGCTCTTGCCGGTGTAGGATCAAGGTTGAAGCGAACCGGGGTTACCGCTTGACGTTTCTGGGGACAATTATTGGCATAGTGCCCCATGTTCTTGCAATTGAAACATTGCACTCCTGCAGCTGCAGTCCTATTGTGTTGAGGTTGAGCCGTATTTCTAGATCGAGGAGCTTGAGGTAAAGGACGGGGTGCAGAAATCGGTGTCATTGATTGGTTGGGCAAAGGAGGCCGACTAAACTGCTGTGAGTTGGAACGTTGACGAGCTGCTCATGATCGTTGAGCTTGAAACTTCCTCTTCCGGGACTCGAAGAGCTGACGTTGGTCATCTTCTTGCACAAGAGCTTTGTTTACCAAATGCTGAAAAGTGGGATAGTCATTGGATACTAACTGCACCTTGAGATTAGGATCCAATCCTCCCATAAACCTCCAAATCTTTGCTTCATCAGTTGCCACATCTTCTGATGCATATCTTGATAGTTGAATGAACTTACTCAAGTATGCGGAAACGCTAAGGTTTCCCTGTTGCAGTTGGTGAAATTCCTTCCTTTTCATTTCCATGATGCTCGTAGGTATGTGAGTGGATCGAAAGGCTTGTACAAATTCTGCCCAAACAATATTATGAGCATTTTGATGTGCTGCGCAAAAGTTTTCCCACCAGTTGGCAGCAACTCCTTTGAGTTGATGGGCAGCATACAAGACTTTATCAGTCTCATTGCATTGAGTCAGATTCAATTTCCTTTCGACTTCCTTTATCCGGTCATCCGCTTCCAACGGATCGACGAGATCTGCAAAGATTGGGGGTCGAGTCCTCATAAATTCCCCTAGTTTGGATTGGGGTGGCTGAGCTGGTGCTTGATGACCCTGTTGAACTTGGTTCTGAGCTAATGCTTGAAGAAGCTGCAGTTGCATGGCCATCATCTGCTCCAAGTTCGGGGCCTGAGCTGGCGGAGGTGGAATTGGAGCATTGTTGTCATTAGGCCCTTGATTATTGTTGACGTTGCTCCTTGTATTCACCATCTGAAGTTCCACCAAGAAAACGCCAGGTAAGAGGGAAAAGCATAGATAAGGAGTAGGGGTGATTAATAACATCCCAAACCAACACACAAGAACAAAGCAACAGCTGAGAAAATGTAACTTTTGAAATTCAAATTAGTTTTAAGAATGGCTGTACCACAAGTGCACAAGGCTCGGTACAGTCCATTTATTACATCACAATATTAGAAGCGTTCTAGTATCGAAAAGCAATCTAAGAAGGGATACTGCTGGCTAGCATCTACTCATCCTCCACGATGATGCGCTCCTCTGGATCCTCCTCTGGGTCCTCCTCTGAATCTGCCGAGTGACTCTGTCCACAAATAGGGTAGTTGATTGAAGAACGGGACCGTGACCAGCTCTGGCTGAAGACAGGCGATCTAGAGCGAGAATGCTGACGGCCTCGGCTAGATCCTCCGATGTCGAGGTCGGGTAGCGGACTGGGACGTCGCACACTCTTCCTCGCGATAAGCTCCGTGCGAGGTCTGAAGGTCCGACCGTGCGTGCGAGGCGGTGGCGGTCGGTGTAGTGGTAGCAGCACGGAGACGCTCCACCTCTGCCTCGGCAGCAATCCTTGCCTGAACTGCGTCAGCGTGAGCGGACTCACTCTGAAACAGCTGGGCTCGGAGAGTGTCAGAGTGGTCGTAACTCGAAGTAAGCAGCATCCAGAGAAGTCCTATCTCCCGTAGTGCTCTGGCGTAGGTCGATGAAGTCGCCTGAGTAAGCTGCACCTGGTGAGACAGACGAGGGTCATCCACCACAATCTGGAAAGGCTCCGGGTGAGTCTGTCCTGCTCTCGTAGTCGGGAAGAAGCTAAAGGGTGACTGTCGTAGTTCTTCCTTATGCCTCTTGCACAACTCTGCAATCGCCATCTGAGCCGCATCCTGAATAGCATCCGAGCAGTGGGTTCGAGGATGCTCAATATGACGCTCCACCGAGTCAATCTTCCCGTCTTGGGCGTAAATAAACACCTCCATGGACCATGAATCCATAGTCATAATCCTGGTCTTCCGCCCTCTGAAAATGGGCTGCTGAGTGTACTTCAGATGTTGCATCAACTACCGTAGAAGACTCACGAATGCCCCCTCGCTCTCACCGTGAGAAAGGTGATCCTATGGAGCTGACGACGACGAACCTGCCATCTACAATTTTTGAAAATAGGAGAGATCAGTAAATCTTTTATAGAGTGACAAGGAAGAAAAAAAACAAGATACTAAGTAAGAGAAGGATAGAAGCAAAGAAACTTAAGTTTTTGTATATAAATTTTTATTAGACATAACTCCTTAAGGCTTACCAAAACCTAGGGCTCGTCCTACAGTCAAGTTGGCTTTGATACCACTTCTGTGAGACCCGGAAGTAGAAACTCCCAGACCCCCCTGTATATTGCAGTACTAGTCCCAGATCAACGCTAGTACACACAGATAAACAGACAAAGTGATACATTGCCAACAACGCTTATTACAATAATAACTAAAATAAAGTCCTGGCCCAAGGCCTTACAATTTCGGTTCACCAAACCTCATACACAAAATAAAACAGCGGAAGCAAAATGTTCAGATAAACGGCCCATCAATCTGCCACAGGCAATTGACTTGAGCAACGAGTCCTAGTCCTCCAGAAAGAATCCATCACAGCTGCAAGCGGAACAGTAGTCGTAGTCTCCTTCCTGAGCTTCAACCTCCTCTGAGAATTATTTGAAGTGTAGTATGTGAGTACATAAAGTACTCCGCAAGTCTTGGGAAAGATGCATTAGATGCAAGGTTGAACAAAGGAAGACTATATGGCTCTTTTGCACAAATCAGCATTTTATTTCAAATTTATCTAACCTTTCTAAAAGCATTTTATTAAACATTAAATTTTCATAATCTGAAGTTTATCAAATACTTTAGTGAAGGTTACATCCACCATCACTGATCCATCGGCTATTTCCGCCAATATTCAAATTAAAGATTAAACCACCTGAACTGGTTACAACCACCAGACCAAAAATTACGAGAGTTCCATCCACTCTCTAATTTTCCAAAAACCTTTTCTTTTTAAATTCAAAGTCAAATCTCTACTATGTGAATGCATTCCTTGTCCGCCCTTGACCGTGGGCACGGCTATTCGAATAGTTTTATTACTCTGCAGAGTGTGTACAACTTTACCCACAAGAGATATATTATCCTAACAGTCAACATGCTTCCTTTGGCATAAGACCCAGATAAAATATCACAAGGCTTTTCACCTACTCTAGTATAGTTTTATATCACCCGCTGAGGTTTCACCGCTGAAGGGTTAAATCCACCACATTTTGAAGCCCCCTCTTGCGCCATGTGAGTGCAGTAAATCCCTGCCCCTCACTTTGAGTAATCAGTAAATCCCTGATACCCATTTTCCAATAGTGACACAAAAACTAAACTATTATAGGTTAATTAGCTAGGTTGTACCCATTTTAACTTGTGGTTGTACTGTTTTACTCAGATTGGACAAACACAAGGATCGGTCCTTAGACGACTTGGGTGGATCATTCACAAACTCATTATCCGTGCTAACCCGCACCAGCCAAACGTTCCATCCACCCTCGTCAAACTTTACTTTGAACTTCATTTTTATTTTAAAACTTACAGTGGTAACATCTATTACCACTTTTCAAACAAAACATTGAACCCCAAATCATTCCTTAACCATTTTTCTCATATGAGCATTTTTACATTTAACAGCTAAACTAAGCATTTGCTAATGCTCTAAATTCTACAATAAATAATACTAACTCATTTATGAGTCCAAGAATATCCTATGTTGACAAGGGCACATGGTAAACAATTTCCAAAGGAGGGTATAACAAATTTGGTGTTTATCTAAATTCTAGGATTAAAATTATCAATTTATTAAACATAGCCATGGAAATAATTTAAAATAATTGCAAAAACTATTTATAAAACATAGGAGCAAAATGGTCAAGGAGACTTGCCTTCTGGAATTATGTTGTAATCTTCCCGAAGTTGCTCTTGAAAATCGTCGGACGGATCGGATTCTACACGAGAAACGAGAAGAATTAAATAAATAAAATAAAATAAAAACTCAAAAATTAAAAATAAATATACCAAATGAAAGTTTGGAATTTTAGATGAATTTAGAAATTTGAATGGGTCAATTTGGAGTTAAAATGCAAAAGTTATAGCCTTCCAAAGTTTAAATACAAAATAAAAGAAAAAGGTTATTTTCTGGATTAAAATTTAAACCGAAAATCATTTATGACGTCAGCAAGAATTATTTTTCTAAAGGAAAATCAGAATAATGACGTCAGCACGAGATTTAAATAAAGCCGCAGAGGCTGACAGGTGGGGCCGGTCCACGGTGGACCGAGTCCACGGAACGATACACGCGCGCAGCGTACGACGCGGCAGCTAGGGTCGGCGTGGCGTGCGCCGTGCCGCCACGTGTCAGCTGGCGATGTGGCTGGCGACGTGGCGCCACGTGGCACCGGGGCGGATTTTGGCGATGTGGCGGTGGCGTGGCATGCCACGTGGCTGCTGACGTGGACTAGGGCTGACGTGGCACGCGCTGGTGCTGCCACGTGGCTAGGGCTGACGTGGATGACTCGGGCGCGGCGGCAGCGGCGAGATCGGACGGCTCGCGGTCGTCCATGCGGCAAGATCTGAGCCTTCGGCTCAGATCCGGATGAACGGCGAAGATGCGACGGCGCGGAGGCGGGAAGGCGAGGATTACCGACGCGTGGCGCGGCGCGTCGCGGGTGCGGAGTTTCGGTGGATCCAACGGCGGAGAGGGAGACGCGTGGCGAGCGCTGATGCCTCGCGGTTCCGATCTCGGACGGACGGTTGGGATGCGATGGTGCGGAGGCGGGGAACCGCTGGATCGCCGACGCGTGCACGCCACGTCGTCAGGCGTCGCGCGAAGCGGCGCGCGCGGAGGAGCGGCGCGGATGCGCGGTGCTTGGCGCGGAACCGAGGCGGGAGCGAGCGACGGGGCGGCGGAGGAGCTCACCGGCGGCGACGAAAACGTGCTCCGATGACTTGAAAACACGGCGGTGACGCACGCGAAGAGGAACTGGAGAGGAGAGGAGTGCGCGAAGGGGGTAGAAGGGCTCCCCGGCGACGTCTTTATACCCCGCGGAGAAGAAACGGACGCACGAACTCACCGGAGAAAACGCGATCGCTTTTCGGCGCTCCAACGGCGAAAACGGCGACGCCGAGGGAAACGGCGGCTTATTAACGCGCACGACGAGCGGATGCTCCGGGACCATTCATGGCGAGGAGTAACGGCCGGGAGGCGAAGAACGCGGAGCTCGGCGGCGACAGTAATGGCGACGGCGCGCGCGAGGCGGCCGCCGGGGGCAGCGGGCCCGACAGCGGGACCCGCTGTCGAGAGAGCGAAACGGAGATATGGCTCGGATACGACGCGCGTGGCGGAGGGAAAAGAACCGGCCGTCGGATGAGAGGCGAAGGGTAAGTGAAGGCGGGCGGCGCGGATCGATCCGGCGGCGGGACGGACGGCCGAGATCGGGCGGAGCGCGCGGCGAGGCGAAGGCCGTGCCGCCGCGTGTCAGCGCGGATGCGCGACGCGTGGCGGGCGGCGGGATCGGGCGGGCGAGGGCGCGGTGGCGTGCGCGCGGGGGAAAGGTGTATGGCGGCGGCGTGGCGCGGGGATGAGCGACGCGTGGAGGAGAGAGAAAGATCGGGCGGCGGGGATATTCTCCAAGAATTCCTTTTTTCAGAAATTCAAATAAACTTCTAGGGGCTCTAGAAAATAGCAAATAAATCCAGAAAATTCACCTAAAATACCAGAAAATTCCTTGAGAGACAGGGAACCCAAATAAAATATTTCCAACAAATTTTGATGTTGAATTTAATCATATTAAATTCTTTTAAATTCTAAAAATTCATTTAAGCTTGTTTTAAATTCAAGAAAATTCCAGAAATTTATTTTTAAATGCAAGGTTTTAAAAATCTCTGAAAATCAGGATGTTACACCCTAGCTTCACTACCGGCCGCCCTACCCCGTCAGCCGTCGGGCTGAGGTGGCTGCAGACGTGGCCGCTAGTTGGACGCCATGCTAGTGCCACCCGGGCGCCTCCCCTTCACCCCGCGTGTGCGCAGCCACGTCGGCATATTGCCGTGACGTGGTTGCCCCGTGGCGGCCACGTGGTGCCAAGTGGCAACCACGTGGTGGCCACGTCAGCACCCCTGCCATGTCAGCCCTACCGATTTTATTTTAAATCCGAAATTTCCTGCAGACGTCATGCTGATGCAATAAAACTGATTTTACAATATAAAAATAATTCGGCAAAAAACCTATTTATCTTGCTGACGTCATATTTTAGATTTTCTTGTAGGAAAATAATTCTTGCTGACGTCATAAATGCTTTTCGGTTTAAAAATAATTCCAGAAATTGAGTATTTTCTTTTTAATTATATTAAAACTTTGGAAGGCTATAACTTCTTCATTTTAACTCCAAATTGATCCATTCAAATTTCTAAATTTTTCTAAAATCATGATCTATCCATTTCTGGCATCTTTTTGAAATTTTGAATTTATTTGAATTTTTGTTTTTGAATTGACTCTTCACGTTAGATTTTGACGATTCCGAAGAATTCTAGTTCGACGATTCTCAGCAGGACTTCGATCAAGACAAGTTATACCTTTGACCATATTGAACCTAATACTTCAAATTTATTTATGTTGTTTTACTGTATATGCATGCGTACTTCTATTCAAATTTAATTTAAATTCAGTTTAAATGTTAGATATGCCCATAATCCTTTGAATATGGCCAATTTTGAATCTCGAACTCATATACTTTGTCACCCTAGTTGAAAACTAGTTAGTACCATAGTATTGACTAGAAATTTTATCGAAATGCTTAGCCTGGCTTAGTATAATTTTAGGTGGGATAAATTCTTTCACATGAAATGATAGTCCTTTTGAATTCTTGACTTCGGTGAGTCAAGGGTAGTTTATAAAATGGTTTAAAAATGAAAATAGAAACTTATGATTTGGACTTAGGCTAATGGTTAGGTGGTGGGTGCCGGCATGCCTAGTGTTTGGTGACACCTGGTTGATTGTCGTGCATGTGGGTATCTGGTTGAGCCTAAATCAACTTAAGGATCGTTTCTGTGAATTATTTTTACGAAGTCACTTTGTACTACCAGAAGTCCGGTATGGGACGGACCTGGCTAAGTAATTTGTGAAGTTCCAAATATAGTTTCGCTATAGGCTGATTGTGAGCGTGGCGTAGGCCGCGAGAAGTCTCACATGGCACCAAAGGGGGCCCCAACTTGTGGATTCGAGTTGTGGTGAAACCTTAGTGGCGGCGTGATATAAATTCAGCTTCTGCACTTATGCTATTGTATTAAAATTCAGTATTGCTTTTCGCACAAATAAACTTAATAAGCCTCCCTTTGGTATTCCTATGCATGCATGAACCCTGTTATATTCCCGGTGTAACTTGCGTAAGCACTTAGTGTGCTTACCTTGGGAGTACTTTTTGTGCTCACCTTGCTAAATCTGTTGCCAGACTTTGACGGCGACTACGACGGTGATGACTACTTCAGCGAATAGGACGCGTCTTACAGTCATTCGCCTGTGGGAGGCTGGATGGGCTGTTCTGCTACCTTTTACCGTTTTTCCGCTGCTTTAATTTCTTTTGTTGGCCTTGCTCCCCTATACTGTAAGACTTGGCCATAAGGCCGTATTTTTGTTTAATAATATTCTGTGGTGATTTTTGCATCATATACATTACTGTTGACCCTGTGTGCACTAGCTTTTCCTGGGATAGTGCGATTTACACAGAGGGACTTGGAGTCGTTGTTCCGGGTCCCGACAATACAGGGTGTAAAGGTCAACAATACGGCATCACTACTGTGGACCTCGAACATGTAGGATACAAAGATGAACCATTCATACTCGTGAGGCAAGTTGTTCAAGTTTTTTTTATGTAATCGACCTAACAAATAAGAAGTGCCACATAGTTCTTCATGAAAAAGAAGGATTGTCAGAGTTAAGAATATCGTGGATGAGAAAGAGTATAATTAATTTGATGAGTTACCTCCTTTCGGAGATGCCATCAGGCTTGAGAAAGAACCAGGCAATGATCCCACACGGCAAACACCTATTTGAAAATTATTCCAATATAATTAAGAAATTCAGCATGTAATTAAGAAATTATTCCATTGTAATTGATTCAATAATTAAGAAATAACTCCATCTATGATCGTATCTGCTTGCTTTTTTTTAGAGGGCATGGCTAGTATTTTCGAAGGCTAGCCAAAAAAAGGATTTGTAGTAGCTATAAAAGGAACAATCACAGATAGTTTATATGTATCACAGGCAGTTCTATTATGGAACCGTCTATGATATTAATATCAAAAATGGTGCTTTAATAGAACCATTTGTGATAGTTCCTTCTATAAGTATGGCCCCACTAGAGTTTGTGCCCTTACTCCTCACTCACATGCCCCTATCACCCATTCGCCGCCTCCTCAAGTGCCACCTCCTCCCCATTTGGCGGCCTCCTCGCCGCCTCCTCAAGTGCCTCATCTAGTGCCACCTCCTCTCGTATAGATCCAACACTACCTCCCTATCTGGTCACCTCCTCCTCATCTGGCTGCCTCCTCCTGCGTAGATCCGGCACCACCTCCCTGTCCTGTTGCCTCAAGTGTCAGCTCCTCCCCGTCCGGCCACTTCCTCAAGTGTCACCTCCTCTCGGTCTGGCCACCTCCTCAACTGCCTCCTCAAGTGCTGCCTCTGCCTTGTCTAGTTGCCTCTTCCCGCATAGATCTAGCACTACCTCCCCGTCTAGTCGCCTCCTCGCATAAAACCACCACAACCATGTCTCCCCATGTCTCCGTATATCTGGTATGTTATACTTCAACAATATTAAAATAGTTACCCAGATAGCTGAACATAATCGTTCAACAATTCATTGGTGTGTTGAGATGCTTGCACATTTGGTTATGTAGCAAGTAATGGAGTTCATGACCCACAACGAGAGCATGTTAGGTTTTAATTGTTCATATTATTAGGGTCTGATTCCATAAGGACACATCCTCTAGTGTATATCTGTTAGCCCCTACTTTTCTTAGCTTGTGAAGGACCATGTGAGAAGGTCCTGTTTAATGTTGTGATGAACTATGTAATGTTTGTGGAGTGGTTACTTGATTTTACAAACATCACTCTTTGGAAGGATTGTTTTTGGCAAAATTGATGATTTTGTGTTTTGAGTCATGGGTTGAGTTAGGAGGAACTGGGTCTTTGCATTAATGTTGCAAGAAGTATGTTTTGACTAACGTGGGTTAAGTTGTGAAGAACTTGTGCCCAAAAATGATTTCTTTGTCTTTGGATGTGTAGGGATGCTTGGAGTCACCATGGTTGACGCGAGGATCGAGGCTACACTCAGGGAGAAGCCGAGGGCCAGAACGGTCAAGGATGCCGGGAGAGATGGTGAGCTCAAGCATGGCACAAGAAAGATAGAAAATATTGAAGGTGAGTTCGAATGATGGGTTTGCACCATATGGCTTGGTTGGTCCAAGTAAGGCGTGGTCCAGTGGAACCAGAGCAGGAGAGACTTGCCGGCACATGGCAAGCCAATGGTGAACCTACACGTAGCAAGCATGACAATTGCTTTTAATGAAAGATGAAGACCCGGTAAAGAAAGGGCATTTTGGTAAGATTGGCCAAAATACCGGAATCCACCTTGGATCAAAACAGCGGCACATGCATGGTGTTTGGAGAGTGGTTTAGGTCAAGGGGATGCTAGTTTGATCAACTTGGATCAAGCGAAAAAGGCTTAACGGATTCAGGCTTATGCGCTTTGAAAAGCATACATAAGTAACTTGTGTGAGTTAAAACTCGTATGGTTGGGGTTAACGGGTTCCCCAATTATGCTAAGTGGATTATATCTATTAGGGTTTGGAATGGCTGGTTGGGTCTCATATATAAAGGATTGGGATGGAGACTTGTGTTGATCATTCAATCCATCTCTCATGTGCTCTCAAGTCTAGGGTTAGAGAGTGGAGTGCATTCTGTGCTCTTTGTCCTCCAAGGTGGAGTGGCTGTAAAAAACTTGTGTGAGTTAAAACTCGTGTGGTTGGGGTTAACGGGTTCCCCAATTGTGCTAAGTGGATTATATCCATTAGGGTTTGGAATGGCTGGTTGGGCCTCATATATAAAGGATTGGGATGAAGACTTGTCTTGATCATTCAATCCATCTCTCATGTGCTCACAAGTCTAGGGTTAGGGTTAGAGAGTGGAGTGCATTGTGTGCTCTTTGTCCTCCAAGGTGGAGTGACTGTAAAACCCAACACAAGTAAGTAATACATCAATCTTGATCATCTCGATGAATCTTCTCTATGCGGATTGATTTGCTTTCATCATGGTTGGGTTGATCTCCTTGTTTTTCTTCTTGATCTTGCTATGCATAGGATGTAAAATATACGGAGATTACTTGTGGAAATCTATCTCATATCATCTAGGTACTTCTATAGCAAGTTTATCAAGAAACTCGATTTTGCATGTTTTTGGCCTCCTTTTGTGATTTCTTGTTTTGAGGGTTTTGATAGTTGTTTGTCCTTGGTCTAGCTTGCTGTGACGTGTGAGAACACATCTAGAGTTATCTTACC
Organism: Melocanna baccifera; assembly: GCA_036346265.1. Taxonomy (NCBI): domain Eukaryota; kingdom Viridiplantae; phylum Streptophyta; class Magnoliopsida; order Poales; family Poaceae; genus Melocanna; species Melocanna baccifera. Next base: position 9,148,669 of record CM070707.1, on the reverse strand, counting down.
CATCATATACTCACGAGCAAGTTGGATTCTCAAATTAGGGTTTTGGCTCGGTTTTAGTGTAACCTTTCAACAAACTGAAAAAGGTCCTATATTTGGCCATGTTTTTTCATAATTGTTTATTGTAATAGGTTCATAATAACCTAGAGAACATTCATACAAAATTTCATATCATTTGGATCTACGGATCAAAAGTTCTCTTGGTTTTTGGATTTGAAATTGGACTGAAAATACTATTCATCGCCTAGAAGGGTTTGGTTCCAAGTTTTATTGATTTAGGCCAATTGGATTAATTTTTAGCTGGAGATTCTATGTTGTACACCTCTGTAGGTGTTTGGGTATAGAATCTTGAATACAAGAGGGAAAATCAGAGTTGGCACCTTTCACCCCCCTCTGTTGCCATATTCGGTCCTACAGCTTGTGTGGGCTTGGACTTCACTTGCCTACGTTCTTGTGATTTAGCAGTTGTCTATGTGCTTGTGAGTTAGCCGTGAGTAGTTTGTCTATGTCCTAGGATTTGGATCTAGGGTTTAGATCAATGGAAGGAACCCTAGAAATTATCTCGTTATTCAACTAAAAAAAGGGTTTGCACTATTAAATTTGTGGAGCTTGATTTTAATTGTGCAAATTGATGCAAAGATGAAAGCTTTAAGGGAAGATTAGCTCAGCATATATCCTACCAAAGAGTGATGTTTAACAAAATACCAGCCCAATCATTGTCGACTCTCTAGTACCATCGCAAAGGGTGAAGGTATGGAAATACTAATGCCAGCAGTGAGTAGTTCACAAGGGGTGCAAAATAAACTTCCCTTAAAGCATTGTGAGTCGATGTAGTAGTTATACAAGGGGAACATTAAAGCGTTATACACTTGGGCTTCAAAAGGCATAAAGCAAATCACACACTCTAGTGTGTGATTTGCTTTATAACCTTTGAAGCCCAAGTGCATAGTGTTTTAAAGTTCATCTTATAGTTGTTGCGAAATACCAACATAAGCAACCTGACTACTTTCTAGAAGAATTTGTGGACAATTAGTTATCTTTATGATGTCTTGGCATATATTATTACTACAAGATCTATTTGGAATGACATGTTAGTGTTGCAAAGAAATCTTGTAGCAATAATATACACCAAGATGAGAAAAAGAGAACCAATTATCCATAAATTCTTCTGAAAATTACTTAGGCTGCTCAAGTTCTTATTTCTTAATAACTATATTAAGAACATTAATGTTCATAAAAATAACCATGTGTCAATGTCATGCTCACAACTCACTATAATTAGTTTTTTTGTAAGAGAGATGAGGTCCTCATAGTCATCGCCACTGTCATCAACGTCGCTAAATTTGTCTGATGCTTCAAAGACTGTAGTAACTAAGTGTAGCGGAAGAATATCGAAAAGGACTAAGGACTGAATGACCATCATAGAGGTGTCTCTAGGTGGGGTCCCTCTGCATATGAAGAAAGCAACGGCAGCATTTCAGACTATTGTGGGATAATTAGAAGGGAACGAGTCCCCATCGCCATAGCAAGCTGGAAATCTTTGACATAAGTACAGCAAGAGCAGCTGTGGATAGAAATTTGAAGTCGTTTGAGATTCCATTAGAAATCTAAGGGCTTGTGCGACGGCAAGAATTTCTTATGATGGGAAAAGCGTGGAAGACCTTTAAGAGCATGCTTGTTACACAGTACGTGAACAAGGATCAGACGCCCTACACAAAGTATCCTTTTGCATCGTCAGATACATGGGAGGCCTTTAGGCGAATGAAGACGATGACTGAATTTCAACACAAAGTGTGGTGCACAAGGCTCTCCAGGCATAAAACACTCACTTCCACAGACTCGGCATCGCTAGATACGTGGGTAAAATCCTGCAATAGAGTAGAAAGGACAAGGTCGCAATCCGATTGGAGGTCTTCCCACCATTTGCTGGGATCACAAATGAGCATGCCCAAAATTGATTAAGAGCAAGGTCATCAACCACGTCTTCGGGAGTCACCTCTTTGAAAAACCCTACAAAATAAGGAAGTATCCTAATACCTAGTAAGATATGTTAAACTACTAGTTAATAATAAGTCCATAACTTTATAGGTCTAAAATAACATGATTGCCTCTTGCAGCTGAGAGACCATGTTGAGGTATCGCCATATTTGTGATGAGTAATTGATGGTTATGTTAGAGAGTTTGAGTTTGTGTTGGGTATTTTAGGGTTGAGTACTTTTCATTAATGCTATTGATGATTATGTTGTTTCGTGCTGTGTTATGTGATGTGTTTTGTGTCTGAGATGGCTGCAGGACTTCGAGACGGAGTCGTGGTGAGGCACGGGATGACCAGACTAAGCATAGGCGGTACCGAGGTCGGAGCGGTCGGGATGTGCCGAAGACGGCGATGACTCGAGGTGGTTGCGAGGTTTGGACGGTAAGAAATGAAGAGGCTTCCAGGAAGCTGCAGGAGTAGCATTTCGGTGAAATATGCAAGGTTGCAAATTGGAAGCGGTGTTTCCTGTGGAGTTAAGTGAGAGGACAGCGATCTTTACTTCCTTCCCGATGTCAAATTGGTTGGGCAGTGCAGCAGCTGGTGTGACAGCCAGTTTTCCCCTTTTGGGACAAGTCCACAAGCTTGGAGAGAGGGGAGAAGAGCAAGTCCCTTTGAGTTTTGCTCTGCACTGCGTTGGTGTCAAAAGGTGAAGTAGTGGTTAGGCTGTCTCTTTGTCTGTGCATATGACCTTGAGCAGCAACAGCAATTAAACTTGCCTTGGTCTGGGAGAGAAAAAGGGGGTCGTGTAATCTGTATGGCAGCAGGAAATCTAGGATTTTCTTGGTCTCCTAGAGGGCAGCTGAGGAGATAGAGTGGCGCAGGAGAGAAGGAGCTCTCTGAGGGGGCTGCGCATGCTTCCTGATGGAGGTGCTCAGTTAGAGGAAGGGTAGAGGGCAGCAGCTGGTTTCTTATATAGGGGAGAAAAGCCTGGTGTGTAGGGTAGCTGGTGTGTGTTCGCGTGTATGCTTGGGAGCAGCAGAAAAACGGGGGTGCTGGTTGCTCCTCCAGCGTGTTGATGGGGGTGTGAGCTTTTCTAGCAAGCAAGTGGGAGTTGTGCTCTTATGTAGTGAGCTGAGAGAAGTTGAGTGTAGGTTTGTGAGTTCTTTTGCCCTCTTCTTGTGTGATCTCTCAGGATGTAATAGATAGCAGAGATGGGTGTAAACAATTTACTTATGAATCATTCATATCTCTGTTCATCTTGAGATGTCTTGTGGTTTGGATTGATCAGGCTTCTTGTTTTCCTTTTTGCCCTATGTCTGTGTGAATGGTGCTCCTACTTGAGGAGCTGCAAAATTAGTCTTATCTTAAAGCTCTTTGGGTAGCTCTTTCACAAAAGCAAAGTTTCAAATAGCAGTATTTCTCTCCAAGAGATCCTTCACTGCACTTCCTCTGATTTCAGCTGTTCTAAGGCTTCTGTTATTAAAATCAGAGGACTCTAGTATTTTCTAGTCAAAATCAAAAGACTCTTGCTCAAAGAGGTTGAGGATTACTAGCATTTCTAAATCTTTCAGGATGTCCTATTTTTTTCTCAAATTTTCAGTTCATGTGGTTGAATGTATTATCCTCTCTGTCTGAATCTTCTTCAGAGAAGTTATTTCAGTCTGAACTGTAATTTCATGAGACATAGCTGCTGTTTAGGTTAAACTTTTGTTCTTTTGGCTTGTGAAAAACAGCAGTGTTTCGGCAATTTCTTTGTTGTTTGGTTGTCTGAAGTAGTCACTGTTTGTGTTCACTTTTTGTCCCTACTGGTTGCTGTGCTACCTGTCTTCGTTCTGTTTGAATGTGCACTATTGGCAGCCAACTTACAATTAGTCCAGTGCGGCTACTGGAATCAAACCAACGTTCTGCAGTCTGTTTTCAGTCAGCAAATTTCAGCTCTGCATTTCAGCCTACAGCTGCACTCGGCAAGCTCATTTCAGTCAAGTTTTTGGTTGCTTCCTTGGTCCCCTGCTGTCTGCAACGGCTGCAGATTTCACAGCAGTTTATTTCAGTTTTCAGATTTAAGAATCTGCCGAGCTGACTGATGTGTGTGATCTGTTTTCAGCAGCAATATGAGCTCAGTTTTTCAGTCTGCAGTCCATTTGGCTGTCGAACAGCAAACTAACCGACTGGTTAACAGCAGGCCGACTGGTCTTAGCACTACTTCCTGATCCTTCAGTTGAACTGTTTTTGCAGTGAAGCCTCGGTTACATTTTAGGAACTTCAGTGAGCTTTCTTGTATAGTCTAGTACTCATAGTCTCTCGGCAAAATTGATTTGGGGTGTCAAGTTTTCTTAGTTCGTGGCGAAGCTTCTCTTGATTTCTTTTTAGTTTCCAGTAGGAATCTGCTCTCTTACTTCATAGCTATTATAACTATCGGAGAAGAAGATGGTGTGAATGTTTACAGGCGAATTTTTTAAAAAGGCACCATTCACTTTCCCTCTGTTGCCATTTCTGATCCTACAGTAGCAAACATTAACTATTGAATCTTGCCAAGGCTCCTTAAAAGTAGTCAAGAAAAGGGATATACTATCCATGACCATGGAAATAAGTAGCATCCGGGTCGCACGTGAGGCCTTGGGGTTTACGTACCTGGGAGGTAGGGATTCCCGGACGATTCCGAGGCATATAGAAGTAGGAAGATATCCAAGGCCGAGCATGAGGAACAGTTGAAATAGGGCATTCATGCAGAACTTCAAGGAGAGATATCTGTAGAACTTTGAGGAGAGATAGCATCATTGAGGGAAAAACTGAATCAAGTCCTCAACTAGTCGAAAGACATCCCTGTTTTTGTGGGAGTTAGTCCCACTCAACGTTGGAGTAGCTGCATGCCACGCCACTTTCTAAACACAGTGACATCCAATTACATTGACGATATCCAGGTAATGTACATTTCTAGAATGCTACATAGATAGACTTATTGGACACCTTAACTAATCATGTATCGTTATATAGGAGCCCACACCATGTAAACTCAGAATCAAGCTTGGTTCCATTCTCATTGAGGCTGGGCAGGGATGGTGTATCCATGCCTGCCAGGGACACTGGTGCATGGTGCCTAGCTAGGGACCGATTTCATGAAGATCCAGATAGACATGGTACATGACATTCTCAAGGTCGTCTTACTGGACAATCCCCAAATGATAAGATCATGACACTAGGGGATGCCATCCACATATTCGTCTAGTGGCCCAAGAGGGATATTGCCCTAGACTCTACAGTGTCGTGATCTCCACACGACCATACCTATCCAATACAACCCTCTATGGCTCCACCTCAACCTCCACTTCAAAAGACTGTATCGGCTCTCGTGGAGACGATGCCGAAGAAACAAGAAAAGCATGCCGAGTCATCTCCTAGGAAGATGTATCGCAAGCGAGGTGCTATGGCCAAATCAAAAAATATTAGGATGCCTCTCAAACCCTGGATGTACTCCCTCAGAATGTTGTTGGTTCCCGAGACACAATTACCTGGCCTTGGACTGGGTTGCGTGAGTGTACATGCCTAGCATATGCTAAAGTAAAATGAGTAAAGAAAAACTGGCATACTGGATTCATCGTCAGATACATGAAGATGCATTTCCTCCACTAGTCAGGCAACTTCATCATGGGCTTTGATAACTTATTCTAACTATTCAACCTCGACGCCTCATTTCTATGATACTAGACATTGTAAGTGTGTATAATCAAGTTTTACATTTATGTAATACCGATACATATCATTACTCATTATTTATGTATAGATATATGATTCAACAAGCCCGACGATGGTGAGAACCAGTGAGTTTCTTCAACCCACACTTGGTCTCTGAGCAATGCATCAACGAAAACACATCATACGTCAAAAATTATATTACGACAGGATTGCTTGCTCAGAGTAAGAAGGGCTACATTCTAGTACCCTACAACCAGAGGTAAGTGCTTCACTAGTTGCTATACAAGTTTCATTTATACTTTTATATACAATATGAACTTAGGTTTAATGACTATGGCAGCATACATGAGTATGTGGTACTAGATTTTCATTGTGATTGTACCAAAGTGAAGCAAGATAATATACCTTGATTCTCTATTCAAGAAAGACCATGACTTCACCCGTGTGCAACAAACAATTAACACGTAAACTCATTTCTTCTATACATAACTCTATTGTAGTCTTTCTTTCATTTACAATGGCCGAGACTAACTTTTTGGAATCACGTAGGTTGTTCATTGCTTACGTTGCCAAGGGAGGAAAGCACAAGGAATCCAGCACCACACTGTAACATAGGATGTGATTTTCGGTACCTGCTACAACACAATAATCTATATCACACTTCATAATTATGTTTCTAGAACTGACTATATCTATGTATGTAATTCTATTTTTGAAGTGTCACCAACAGCTACAGGGCAACGTATGTGCATTCTATGCTTGCCACTGTATGTAAGAAATCATGAGCACTAAGATGAAAGATCCAAAGGATTGTCATCAGTAATAATTATTTTATGATTATTAATATATATATATATATATATATATATATATATATATATATATATATATATATGCTTATGACTTCACTCCTCCTAGTAACAGGGCATGAGAATCGACTCAAGTATATTTAATTTTAATGAACTCTCTGAAGTTTAAGGACAACTCTCCACCTTCTCGATGACGAGGTCATTCACCAGAAGAGAGAGTTCAACCCCGACAACAACAATTAATATATATTGAAACATTTGATTCAATTATACTTCATTCAGTTGTAATTCATTTGTAAGATCTGTGTAATGATTATCATGTGCTATATGATCTGCAATTATCTGTGATCCGCTTGCTTATTTTCAAAGGGCTTGGCTAGTATTTTCTTAGGCTAGTCAAAAAATAGAAAATATTTTAGCTATTCAAAGAGCTATCACAGATGGTTTGTAACACAAAACCGTCTATGATATGTCAGATATCACAAACGGTTATTATAACTGTCTGTAATATCTGACATATTATAGATGATTTTTTTGTATTAGCCATCTGTGATATGTTACATATCATAGACAGTTGTGTTTAAAAACTGTCTGTGATATCCGATATATCACAGACGATTATTTTGAGTTGTGACTTATCATATATGGTTTGAGAGTCTTTTATGATAACCACCTATTATCACAGACATAATAAATTAGATGGTTCAGAAACCATCTGTGATAAGGTTTATAATCGTCTGTGATGACCCTTTGTATGATAGTGTGAAACAATGAAATCTAAATTTTAAGTCAAAATACAAATGAACAACACTAGAATTTTCGGTTGGATCTAGAACTTAGCCAAGATATTGAAAATCAGGTGGATTAGGTCCAAATATGTTAAAGTCACTTGGTTGGAGTAGGTGATGTTGTTGGCAGGAGTATTTCCCACAGCAACAACACTGCTTCCCTACTAGGGATGGGAAACGGTAAAGGATAATCCATTTTATCCGATATTCATATCCGAGAAAACACGAATGTGGTAAGCAAAATCCGTATTCAAGAATGTTTGTATTCGTATTTGAGAATGTTCATATCTATATCTGATAATGTTCGTATTCATATTCGAGAATGTTTGTATTCATATTCGAGACTATTCGATTTATATTCGAAGCAATTTTCTAATGAACCAAGATTCATAAGCAAGAAGTGAAAATTACTTTGCATAATTTTCAACTCTATGTGCTACACTAATAGCTCGTGTAGACATGTAGCATGATACAGAAATTTGTTCTACTGAAATTTGTTGCAAAAGTTTTAGGATATTCGCATTCAACCGAATTAAGTACATATTTGATTTGAATTCGTATTCGTTACGACATTCGATTTGTATTCAAGAATGTTCAAATTCGTATTCATTTTAAAAATGTGAATCTATATTCATTTTAAAAAATATGGATTCATATTTATATTTTAGGCTATTCAATTCATGTTCGATCTGTTTCCATCCCTATTCCCTATATAGCGTGCCCCTTGGTGACGTACACAACGTGCCATACAATTTTCAAGAAAATAAACAAAGAAGATGGAATGGGAAGATTAACTTAGGATTGAATTGACCAAAGATGAATTATAGATGGATAGTGCGGTTGAATATACTAGCTACAAACTACTTCTAGTTACAAACAAAAGTAGATTAAAAAAATAAGAGTATAGGATTGGCGTGTACATGTTTTTCCATCTACCTTCATATTATTTATATAGTCGACAACTTGAAAAACCCAAAAAATGGCCAACTCATCTTGGATCTATCTTCAACTAACCCCTTCGTATTGGCACAACTGCCTTCCTAGAATATCTCCTCACTCTTGTCCTTAGGGCTGTAAATGGTCTAAGGTTGAGCAAGCCCATCCTGCTAGGCTCGAGCTCGATACAAGCTTGAGTCGAAGTTGATTGAGCCTAGGTTGAGGTTCGATCCTGGAGCCATGGCTCAGCTTGTAAAAACTAAAAAACTACACTTTAACAGAATACACTGTACAAAAAGCTCGGCCAAAGCTCGAGCTCGGCTCAAAGAAGCTCAACAATTACACTTGAACATACTACCTTATACAAAAGCTATTCTAAAGCTCGAGCTCTGCTCAAAAAAGCTCAACATATAGACTTTATCATTGGAACATGGGAGGGAAACAAGCGAGCAAAAATTGGCAAGGGATAAGTTCAGCCTTAACCACACTATTCGAGCTCGAGCTCGTTAGGCTCACGAGCTTGGGTCCAGGTTCAAGATCAGCTCAAGTGTAACACCCTAGGATCCACATTACCCTGGGATGCCACTAAACCACTCCACAAGCTAGCCAATTTATAAGATAACATAAACTGACGATAATTCCTAAATCATGATAAGCTAAGCGGAAGCATATTAAAACAAAGGTAATGGAACACTATTAATTAAAGAACAACCGCTAATTATTTTAACCAATTAAAGCGAACCACAGCCTAACATTTATTAATTATAAATGATCAACAATGAAAGAAAAGATGAATAACTAGAGACTCCACTTAATTATTACAGTATGAAATATGATATGATGTGTGACAGTGATGTGCCGCTCTACTCTTCCCATGCATGCTCGAGAATCACCTGGAAGGGGGGAAAAGTAAGAGTGAGATAAAAAATCTCAGCAAGCAAACTATTTAACAAGCTAATTAAACTACAATGGTTTAAGCATCAACATTTATTTTCTACAATTTCCACTTTTATAACCTTAACTCAAATCACTACCAACAACGGTAAAACTTTAACAAATAAATCTCATTTGACTACTTCAAATCCTCAACCACTAATACTACCAATATCAGTTTAGCACTAACATAATTTTTCCCACTGACTTTATTAATTCCCACACCCGCAATTGCTAACAATAATTACCACAAGAGAACCCCTCATGCCACCACCACAACTCCTACCACAACACAAGGGGTGGGTGAACCCCATTCCACGACCACATCCACATTCTTCATACCACAAGTGACTCTCATGAGCTAATCTCACATGAAAAACTAAGTAGTTGCATTTGTTTGCAAATAATTCAACCACAATACGTGGCATAAGTATGCAAATGATCTATCCACAATGTAAATGCATATGTATGCATATGATCCACTACACCCTTACCCAACAGAATAAGAGTGTGCATCGTACTACGGTAATATACGATGTTGTACCGGTACGATCGCTGCTATGTGCGGCGACATCCAGGATGCAAATGACATGTCATGATATGAATAATTTGATAAACATGATTCATAAGAATTTAACTACAAAGAACAACAACATATTCATCATGAATATTTCCTCACAATCCACTTATGCTTCAAAAAAAACCTCACCACACAATCCACATTCAGTTTACCAAGATCAAAATCAACCTATTCAAAGGGAACACTACCACGTGGACCACAAAATATTCATTAAGAGTATCACTACTATAACCACAGTAGATTCACTAAGAGTACTACCACCTAGACCACAATATCCTCGTAAGGAATATTACTCCACAACCATATTTATCTCATTAAGAACTATACCACATCACCACAATTAATCCATCAAGGCATAACCATTTGATTGCTAAATTGCTACCACACAGACCACATTAAGGAAGCATATAACAATGGCATAACATCTCAAATTAAGAGAATTAACTAGCGTGAATGTAAAATGATTAATGAGTTAAACAGTAGCACATCCGCTACGATTACTTGCCTCTACCATTGAAGTGAAGCGATTACGCGCGGTCAAGAGCAAAACCACCTGTCCAAAAATTACTTCTCAGCACAAGTCTACAGCAAGGTAATCGGTTCTGCTAACATGATGTAATTTAACGTGCAATACAGAGGACATACTCGGTTTTGGTAATCTAGCCAGTCACCTTCTAACACACCACCTTCTGTACAATGCTCTAAAATTCATGATTTTTATACAGTAGTTAGATTACATAATTCCCTACAACTTTCATAATTGTGTCCAAAATCATAAAAATCATCTACTACTCTTAATCTACACCTGAACAACAATCTATCTCGGACTATACCTCTGCCAAACATCAATGTTTCTGACTCTTCTGCGCCCAAACCCCGCGGCCTAAACTACTGATCTCGTTATCCTCTACAACTTTCCTTTTGGCCAGACCCACAGGAAAAATCGTTTCGATGCCCTAATCTACACAAACAGCCGTGCTGCACAAATCTGACTACACGCAGACAACAGAAAATCACTAATCGGTTAATCAATTTGCTAATCCCCTTCTAATCTCATGTCAAGAACCCTAATTACTCTAAAAATAGAAGGTTTTTATATAATGAAAATTACCTAGGTGATCCCTCGAGATCACCCCTCCTCTCTTCTCCTCTTCTCCCTCTCTCCTCCTTCCTCTTCCTTGCTTTCTCCTTTGCAACAATGGACAGGGTAGCACCTTGGGGGAGAGGTGGAGGCGTAGGGAGGGGATGGGGGTGGCTGCCAGGGGGAAAAGTGGCAAGCCCATCCCTCCAGGTCGCCCAAAAAATGGATTTTTTTATTTTTGTAATTTATTTTTTTTCCATTTTAGACTATTCCACAATTTTATTTTCCTTTACCGAAAAACCGGGGGACTCCGCGATTACGCTAAAACCTTACCAGGGACGCCGTAACGACGTTCAGGGTATTACATCAAGGCTTGAGCCGATCCTAAATCGAGCCTTTTTACAGCCCTACCAGTCCTTATCCATTCTTCCGTATCATCTTAGTAAAATCCTGAAAATGGCCCAACTCTCTAACACTAGTATCAATAAGCAATTAAAGATGTATTTTTGGGGGAAAGTGTAGCCTAGAAAATAGACAACCATCACCCTAATTTAGAAGGGGCGCGGAGGGTTGAAGAAACATATAGTTAAGTTGCATAGCACTTCCAACGTAGCTCTCTTTTTCTTCCATGATATTAAGAACTTTGAACACAACAGGAAGATCATTCTTTATATCTCATGTTCTCAGCATTCATAGCTTAGTTTCACCAACAATCATGTTTTTCCTGGAAACTTATGTTGAGACCCGAATATGCAAAATTTGACTTTGTGTAAACTGCATTAGTCCAGGATCACGCTAGTGCTCATAGTAAAACATAGATATCATCACAACCATACACACACTAAAATAAAGGGAAAACTCAAATATCGATAAATCTCAAAGGTACGACCTTATGGTCAAGCTTACAATATCATTAGCCCGAAGGGCTTAAAGTCTAGCAGCGAAAAGAACAAAATAAGCATAGTAGTCATTCGACATACCCACAAGCAATTGACTAGGGAGCAAAGTCCTAATCCATGAAGTCATTGAAGTAATCTTCTTCGGGTGCCTCCTGCTGGTAATACTCCTCCTCCTCAACTGAGCAACATAGGCGTAAAGCCGTGAGTACATTGGTACTCAGCAAGTCGTTTGTAACAAAGGAATGCAATATAATATGTAAGGCTTACTAATGGATGGCTGAAAGGTTAATTTGCATAAAATGACATTTTAAGGTTAATACAATAAATAGATTGAAAGCAGACTTTAACGAAAATCAATAATAAACAATCAATGTAATTGAAATAAACCACTTGTGAACCTCCCATCCTCAAGCTAAACCAATAGTGAACTACTTGTTCACTTTCCAGCCATAAACCACAAGTTTAATAAAATCATTATCCCTAGTGTGAAATCACCGAGCGTTGTCCATGACCGAGGACGCGGCTATTCGAATAGTTTTACACTCTGCAGAGGTTGCACAACTGTACCCACATGATGTGATTAACCTCGTACTAAGGAAATCACAATAAGGTCTTTACAATGCTCTACCTCAACTCAATCATGTCCGCTAGGGTTTCGCATCACACCCCCCTTGCATCATATGGAAATCAGCAACCATATTCATCACAATGGTAGAATCAAAATTAAAATATTACAAATTAATCAGCCAGGTCTATCCCGTACTAGACATGTGGTTTGCACGATAGAGCTCAGATTAATGGTGCACATAGTTAAGTCCTTAACATTACCCGGACGAGACTACCACATCCCACGAAGTGAACCTACACTTCTCTCTTTACTGTACGATCACTCGTCCGAGTGAAAAACCAAGTTTGTATAACCACTTCAATGACACACCAATGTCATGGCCCAAATTTTATTAATTGTGGCACCAACCACGGTTCCATAATTCATTAAGTCAAGTTAAATATTTACATGTGATGATAAACTCTTTCGTAAAATAAGCAAGTCTAAGCATTCTAATCGTACAACCCAAGTAACATCTATCTTAGCATCACTGGTAAATTTTCTCAACTTATGGTGACAATGGCATCATGGCATTCAAATTACCAAGGTGGGGTAATTCAATATGGGACAGTAACTACCAAATACAAAGTTTGTAATTAAATAGAGATGCAATGTAATTTAAAATAAAATAATTAAATAATAGATTATAAACTAGGTTCAATATGATCAAAGGTTACGACTTACCTTGGTTATGCTCAGCGAGGTACTTAGGGTCTTCTAGCATCACTCCTGCTCCTCCGGAATCGGAATCTAACGAAAGAGAAAACGACTGAAACAACAAAATCACATAAAATGATGAGGAAATGAACTCTAAAAACTTTGAAACCAGAACCAAAAGCTAGATCTCGATTTTAGATGAATTTAGAAAAAAGAATGCGGTCAATCGGAGCTAGGACGGAGGAGAATGGGCTCTCGAAAAATAAGTTCTAAAGAAAATCCTAAAATTTAAAAATTGGACTGTGCTGTGAACCCTGCGCACGAAAAAGCAAGCCCACGGTGGACCCGGTCCACAAAATAGTGTGCGCGGAGGGATGATGCTGACGCGGTGGACTAGGGCTGACATGGCAGCATGCGATGTTGACACGTGGCACCTGGGGGCGGGTTTCGGCTGATGTGGCGCTGACGTGGCATGTCACATGGTGCTAACGTGGCGCTTACGTGGCGGTAGGGCTGACATGGCACGGCTCGGGTGCGGCGACAGCGACTGGATTGGATGGCGGGCGTGCTGACACATGGCAAGATCCGGGACACATGGCAAGATCCGATGGCGACGCGTGGCCGGTGCATCACATGAAGCGTCACGGTGCGCGGCGCGGATGCGAGTGCGCAGCACGGCGTGGGCGCATCCGGTGCGGGTGCCGCACAGCGACCGAGGGGCGGAGCGGGGTGCGGGGCCGACGACCGTGCGACGACGCGGCGGTGGTGGTCTCGGCGACGGTGACGACACGGGAGGAGCTTGGGTCGGTAGGGATCCGGCGGTGGCTTAACCACGGTGAGGACGGCGACTCTGAGGGCGGCAGGGAATGGGGAGGGCCCGGCGAGACAAGACACGGCGGCGCGGGGTGCTCCAGCGGCGGTGACGCATGGTGGGTCAGAGGCAGCTCGGGACAAGAGGCGTCGGCGACGCGAGGTGAGGGAAGGCGAGGAAGACGGCGGCGGTTTTATGCCACGCGAACCGAGGATGAACTCAAAACGAACCTGGCGCAAAATCCGCATCGGAGACTAACACGAGGAGGCGACGCGTGGTGCATCAGACGGCGGAGATGGGGTCCGGGCGAGGCGCGACGCAGTGTGGGACGCGGGCATGGGATGGCGCCACGTGGCGCGCGGGGTTGATTGGACGGGCGAAGGCAGCGACGCAGAAAGTGGGTTGGGCTGAGGCCAGCGCGGGCGGGCGGCACGGCGGGAGCCGACGTGTGGCAAGGGTTTGGGGGGAATTTTAGGATTTTCCTTTTTACAAAAATTCAAATAAGCTACAGAAAATAGCAGAAAAATTGTAAAAATTCATCAAAAATACCAGAAAATCCTTGAGATATAAGGAACTCAAATAAAATATGTTCAGCTTATGTTAATGTTTATTTTAATCATATTAAATCCTTTTTAATTTATAAAAATTCAAATTAAGCCTTATTAGTTCCAGAAAAATTCCAAAAATTCATTTTTAAAAACAGGGCTTTAAATTCTTCAGAAAAAAATAGGATGTTACAATTTAATAGTTCTTTTAGTGGGATTGTTTTGGTGGCGCATTGATTTGTGGCAAAAAAATGTCACCAGTTTTGCTCTGGTATAATGCCATGTGTAGAAAACTAAAGATCATGTGATCTCGATCATTAAGGAACAATCTACATTTTGGCATGACATGTTCAATTTGAGCTTAACTAATAGGAGACCTAGAGCAAGCATTTGGTTCAAGTTGGATGTCCATTTTGTTAGGATATGGGTAGGCTAGGCTAGTACAAATTAAAATTTTCTACCGTATAAATTAGGAAGTCATGCGAGTAAGAGATCATAGATCGTTACCACTAGACGCGTAGTGTAGCGAAAGTAGAGTTAAAGAAGACGATTCAATGAAGAGTGCGTCAACGTAGTGGAAATAGTCAATCGTCCTCCAGCCAACCGTCTCTTCGCGATCGTCCCGATTTGCGTCGCAGAAAAATTCAAAAATTCACCAAAAATACCAGAAAAATCCTTGAGATCTAAGGAACTCAAATAAAATATGTTCAGCTCATGTTAATGTTTATTTTAATCATATTAAATACTTTTTAATTTATAAAAATTTAAATTAAGCTTTATTAGTTCTAGAAAAATTCCAAAAATTCATTTTTAAAAATATGGCTTTGAATTCTTCAGAAAAATAGGATGTTACAGTTTAATAGTTCTTTTAGTGGGATTTTTTTTGGTGGCACATTGATTTGTGGCAAAAAATGTCACCAGTTTTGCTCTGGTATAATGCCATGTGCAGAAAACTAAAGATCATGTGATCTCGATCATTAAGGAACAATCTACATTTTGGCATGACATGTTCAATTTGAGCTTAACTAATAGGAGACCTAGAGCAAGCATTTGGTTCAGGTTGGATGTCCATTTTGTTGGGATATGGGTAGGCTAGGCTAGTACAAATTAAAATTTTCTACCGTATAAATTAGGAAGCCATGTGAGTAAGAGATCATAGATCGTTACCACTAGACGTGTAGTGATGCGAAAGTAGAGTTGAAGAAGACGATTCAATGAAGAGTGCGTCAACGTAGTGGAAATAGTCAATCGTCCTCCAGCCAACCGTCTCCTCGCGATCGTCCCGATTTGCATCGCAGTCATAGCAGCGTCTCTACTAAGGTCCACACATCCAAGGATGAAACACCGCACAACGGTGTG
This sequence comes from Melocanna baccifera, assembly GCA_036346265.1. Taxonomy (NCBI): domain Eukaryota; kingdom Viridiplantae; phylum Streptophyta; class Magnoliopsida; order Poales; family Poaceae; genus Melocanna; species Melocanna baccifera. The sequence goes on along the minus strand of CM070707.1, from coordinate 9,132,999 downwards.
ATAGCACCAGTGCACACGGAAAGGATTGAGAGGTGGAGGCTAGGGTTTCGATGGTTGTGTTTTGGGGATCCCTCCCTTAGCCCCCACACCTCTCCTTATATAGGCTCCAATCAGATTCTTATCCGATACGAGTAGAGATCGTATCCCACTCGGAGACTATCAATCGAGCCCTTATCGTTCCAGCTCATTAAGTGTGTATTCATGTATATTTTGCCATGGGCCGAAAACTCCTTTCCAGTCTATAAGTCGGTAGCGGTTCCAAGAAGGACATAATGACTCCTAAACATACATAAAGATAATAAAATGAACCTATATAGTACTTTTATACTAATCCCTTTGCCTCATCATACCAAACTGAACTCAAGGCGAAAAGCGTGCTATCCTACGATAGCTCGATCCTTCACTCGAACCTGTAGTGGATTACTCATCTATGATTGACTTCTCAACCACATTCGGTATGGCCATGCACTTTCTTAATCCAACCACATCGAGAGGCCCAGAGATATATCTTCTGTTATATAGGAGGGGTAAATTCTATCTTGATCACTCATATTCCTCTGCATGTTTCATAGTAAAATCCAAATGCTACCTTGATGACCACCTAATCACAGAGTATTATCTGGTAACCCTTAGGTAAACTATTATACATGTTGGATACAATGACGATCTCAGGTCTAAGTATCCTACATGCACTATGTATGAGACTAACTAATGACACTTAAGAATATAACAATTCTCATGATGTCTTATGGTGGGTCAATCCAATATCATGTTCTCTAACATATGTCCACATTATTGATTTGATATCCTATATCCATGATTTGTGAAACATGATCATCAATCAATACATGTGCTGATCTGTAAATTATAATTATCCCACATAATGATATAAGATCAGGGATAATTTAAAATAACATCAAAATATAAATAAAGAGTTCTACGAATAAGTCACATACTTGTTAATAAATATGAAAGACATTTATTCAAGGGATAAAATAACATATTATTCAAAAGATCATAAATATAGAAGTAATATAATTATCTCTATGATTGCCTCTAAGGCATATCACTAACAATCTTTCACTTGCACTATCTAATATCCATAGCTTTTGTGTGCACCTCATGCTTTGGATGTGGAATAGGCTTTATTAATAGATCAACAATATTTAAATCTATGTGCACTTTGCATATCTTAACATCACCTCTATCTATAATCTCACAAATAAGGTGAAAACGCCAAAGTATGTGCTTGAAATTTTGATATGATGTAGGCTCCTTGGCTTGCACAAAGGTTCTACTATTTTCATAATAGAGATTCATTGGACTCGAAGCACTAGAGACCACCCAGCTCCGAGATGAATTTCTTTATCCAAACAGCCTCCTTTGCAGCTTTGAAAGCCGCAATATACTCAGCCTAAGTTGTAGAATCTACAACCATATCTTACTTGGCACTTTTCCAGCTCACTCTTCCTCCATTTAGACAAAACACAAACTCAAACTACGATCGAAAATCATCTTTACTATTTTGAAAACTAACATCAGTGTAACCATTTACAACTATCTCTTCCTCACCTCCATAAACAAGAAACACAACCCTAGTCCTTCTCAAGTATTTCAGGATGTTCTTTACAGTTATCCAGTGACCTGCACCTGGATCTGACTGATATCTGCTCATAACACTTAGAGCATATGACACATCTGGCATATATAAAGTATAGTATACATGTAGACCCAATGGCGGAAGGATATAGAATCTTACTCATCCAATATCGCTCATCTGGTGTCAAAGAACACCAAGTCTTACTAAGACTAATACCATGTGACATAGGAAAGAAACCTTTCTTGAAATCTTGCATGTTGAACCACTTTAACACTTTGTCAATGTACATATCATGGCTTAATCCAATTAACCTTTTAGTTCTATCTTTATAGATCTTTATACCCAAAATATATGCTACCTCTCCTAAGTCTTTCATAGATAAACTATTTCTTAATGAAGACTTGATAGATTCAAGCATAGGAATATCATTTCCGATCAATAATATGTCATCGACATATAGCACCAGAAATACAAGTGTGCTCCAACTAGACTTTTTGTAAACACAAGGCTTTTCTTTGTTCTTGATGAAGCCAAACCCTTTAACTACTTCATCAAAATGAATATTTCAACTCTGAGAAGTTTGCTTCAGTCCACAGATAGATCTATGAAGCTTGCATATCATTCTAGCATTTTGAGAATCGACAAAACCCTCAGGTTGTGTCATATACATAACCTCACTTAGGTTCCCAATTAGGAAAGCCGTTTTGACATCAATCTGCTACATCTCATAATCAAAATATACAGTAATAGCTAGACTGATCCGAACAGACTTAAGCATAGTGATGGGCTAGAAGGTTTCATCATAGTCAACACCTTGAATTTGTTTGAAACCCTTTGCCACCAATCGTGCCTTATGGATGTGAACATTTTCATCTATATCTATCGTTTTCTTAAAAACCCACTTACACTCAATGATTTTTACACCATCGGGTGGATCAACCAAGTTCCAAACTTGATTATCATATATGGATTTAATTTCGAATCTCATGGCTCCAAGCCATTTCTCAGAGTCTGAGCCCATCATCGCTTCCTCATAAGTCTTAGGATCATCATTGTCTAACAATAAAATGTCATATCGATACCTTATCAACAATTGATGTGGCTTTCAGACCTACGTGGGGCTGGTGCCTCTTCCACAGTTTCTACAATATCTTGTAACTTTGTACAAGTTAAGTAGGAGTTGAAATATTTTCTGATGTCTCTTGAATTTCTTCGAGTCTCACTATGCTCCCACTAACTCTTCTTGAGAGAAACTCTTTCTCTAAAAAGACACTATTTCGGGTAATAAACACTTTGTTCTCATCCCTTTTATAAAAGTAATATCGTTTAGTTTCCTTAGGATACCCCACAAATAAGCATTTATATATTTAGGTGTGAGTTTATTAGACATCAAACGTTTTTGCATATACTTTACATTCCCATATTTTAAGAAAAGACAATCTGGGACACTTCCCAGTCCATATCTCAGATGGTGTCTTCTCTACGGCTTTTAATGGAATACCCAACAGTGGAAGCGAGGCATGCGCGACAGCACGTAGACTTGAATGCCCAACAGTGGTGGGGTGGCGTTGAGGCAATGGGCACTGGTATGGCCGGGCAGCAACGTTGCCATGACGTGAAGCTACGAGCAGGGATAAATGATGCCGGTGCAGGAGCTTCAATTGCGGGAAAGAGTTCAAGGCGTCGCAATGGGGTGGCAGCTTGGATGCGACGGCTAGCTTTGTAGAAGCTGAGTGACGATGATGACGGGGGAGTACGGTGGAGCGTCCGGGCAGCGAGGCTAGGAACGGGGAGGAGGCATCTAGCTCAGTGAACTGGTACGGGATGGCTACGGCAGCGCCACAGGGAAGTCTCGGTCAGAGTAGGGAGGAGAAGGGTGGCTGGGGGGAAAGTGATGGGCGTGATGTCAGCGGTGTGCGCGTGTGAAAAGAGGGGTGCGGGTGGCTCGCGCCGACAGAGAGGAGGAAGGGGAGGGGGAGAAGAGAGAGGGGAGGTGGGCAGGCCAGCTAGGCCATTGGGCCTGGCGGGGCTGCTCGAGGTTTTTTTTTTGAAAGATAAGAGGAAGAAAATTTTAGCAAAAACAAAATCCATTAACTCCCATATGAAACTTTGAAAATATCAATACTTTTAGATTGGGCACAAACAAGAAAATAATTTAAAGCCAAAATTGGGATGTTGCACATACATCTAATTGTACTAAGGCCAACAAATCATTTGCCCTCTCACTTGGGTTAGTGAAAGGTGTCTTAGTTATTTTGCCAAGTAAACAAGTCTCGCATGTTTCAAATAATTCAAAATCAAATGAGTTGAGAAGACCATCTTTATAGAGCTTCATGTGCTTCTCATTTATGTGACCAAAATGACAATGCCAAATATAAGTGGGATTAAAATCATTAAGCTGAAGCCTATTAGCATTAATGTTATAGAGAGGCACATCCTCATGATTTAAAATAATCTATTTATCAATGGAGCATGACCATAAAGCATATCATTCAAATAAATTGAATAGCAATTGTTCTTTATTCTAAACTCATAACCTTCTGCTCCCAAACATGAAGTAAAAATAATATTTTGCTTACGGCAGGAACATAATAACAATTATTTAATTTTAAAACTAATCCTGATGGTAAAGATAATGGTAAAATACCAACTGCCAATGCAGCAACTTTTACTTTATTGGCCACGCGAAGATCAACCTCGTCTCTTGTTGAACTCCTACTTCTTATCAGCTTCTGCATCGAATTACAAATATGAGCAACCGATCCGGTATCACATACCCAAGAACTAACATAAGAAGTAGCAAGATTTATTTCTATAACATTTATACCTGAAGTAGAAGTCTTACTTCCCTTCTTCTTTTCTAGTTCTACCAAGTACTTCTTACATTTCCTCTTGTAATGTCTAGTCCCTTGGTAATGGTAGCAAATGGTATCAGGTGTAGCACCAATCTTGGCTTTCTGAAGTTTAGATTTGATACTCGAGATCTTATCTTGATTTTTGCTCGTACCCTTTCTTTTGCTTAAAGCCTTATGATTTTTCTTTTTGAAGTTGGTAGTTTTCTTTACCATCATTACATGATTAGAGCTTTTCTTAATACTCTCATTGGTTGACATAAGCATCCCATGCAACTCGGTCATTAACTTCTCCATGCCATTCATATGAAAGTTAAAAATGACTAGTTCAAAGCTCAGAGAGAACGAATGGTGAATCGCATCAGTAGCCAATTCTTGGCTAAGGAGAAAACCAAGTTTTTCTAAACTCTCAATGTATCTAATCATCTTAATCACATAATCGACTTAGAGGTGTTGTATCTTTCAGCCCTTACCTTGTTCTCAAACACGCATTTAAGACCCATAATCATATTGTAGGCATCTGTATTCTCGTATTGCTTTTGAAGCTCAGAGTTTATGATGGCAAGCATGAGACAGCTAACATCAAATAAATCATTGCAATGTTTCTCATACTCATTCTTTTGAGAACGAGTAGCATCTTTAGCTGCTTCATCTGTATATGGAATTTCTAGAATATATTTCTTCTTTTCTTGCTTGAGAACAATTCTCAAGTTGTGATACCAGTTAATGAAATTTGTTCCATTTGGTTTTTCTTTCTTAAGAATAGATCGCAGGTTAAAACTAGATGTGGAGGAAGTAGATGGTGGCATTGTCTACAACATAAAAACTATATGCAAAAATTCAGCACTATGTTTATGTGAAATCTTCCATTAAATAATTTAACGAAAGATACTCATACTGTATGTATAAAATCATGTACCTTCTAAAACATATAGTGAATCAAGATCCATATTTCACTAAGTTCTAGTGAGCTTTGGCATTACTGCTAGAAACCTAGCAACGTATGTAAGTAACCCCTTGGTAATTACATCACATGCAATTATTGTTCATTGAGTGATATCGACATGTCCTGGCCTCAACATTATGCCTCTAGACCCAAAACTATTTTGATCATCTAGTCAAGTTAATCCAATATTATACATGAAGTGTCAAACACTTTACCCTATCTTATTGAGATAATTAATGGTACCATATTTTGGTAGACCTACCAGTTAGTGATCAAAATTTCAATGGGGGCAACTATTGGAAGGGCATCAAGTTTGACTTAATTTTTCTAGAAGGATACTATTCTATCATGTTAAAAACACCCAAGAAAGTAATAACATGAATAATAGTATAACAGGAACATACAAATATTCACAATTAAACCATATTAAATTGTGATATAGTACGGCCCTTAGCACGGTAATCTCCATCACCACACTTCCTGTCCACTCAGCCATCAATATTTAAGTTCACCACATTCATCTTCTTAGGTATTACTCCTAACGGCTAACAATGAATTACATATAAAAATATCAAGCATCACAAATTGACATGTAGCCCATTTATACAATAATATCTAGCATATAGCGTAAATTAGCATGACTCACAGGCCATGAAAAACTCATACATGCATCACATACACAATGAGCCATACTATTTATACAACACTGCAAAAGCAAGTTATGTGCAAAATCCAATTCCATCATACGATATGAACACATAACACCTATAATGCATAGTATGATTACTTAGCAGGCAGGGATCGAAGGGGCAGCGCCCTTGGATTTTTTTCGGGACATGAATCCTATTCATGAAATCGCCCTTCAAAATTTCATCAGATTAATCATATTAACTCAATTTCGAACCAATCTAATTGGCTCGATTTTTCATTGATCAATCAAATTGATCGGCACAGAAGATTTCCAAAAAGATAGCATCTTGGTGCTAACAATTTATACCTCTTCTGAACTCATCTACTTTCGCCAAAACTGATTGATCTTATCAACCAGTGCCTAAACCAATCCAATTACATGAACCAATCTAAGCTATCATATCAGATCAGTAATAGATCTAATCTACTACCATCACATATCAACCATATACGATTAGTCCAGATCAAATACTATACAGGATGGCTCTGATACCACTATTGGGATACGGTAGACTATGCTAGTGCAAATTAAAATTTTCTACCACGTAAACCAGGAAGTCATATGAATAAGAGATCATAGAACGTTATCACTAGACGCGTAGCACAGCTAAAGTATAGTTGAATGTAACATCCTGATTTTCAGTGAAATTTAAAGTCCTAAATTTAAAAATGAATTTTTGGAATTTTTTTGGAATTAATAAAGCTTAAAATAAAATTTTAGAAATTACAATTTTTTAATATGATTAAAATAAACATTAACATAAGCTAAAAACTATTTTATTTGGATTCCTGGTGTCTCAAGGATTTTTCTGGAATTGTTGGTGAATTTTTGAGATTTATTTACTATTTTCTAGAGCCCTTTTCTTTTTATTTCAATTTATGAAAAAAGAAAAATAGAGAAAATCCCTAAAAACCGTGGGCCGAATCCCCTCGGCCCGTTTCCCCACCACGCGTCAGCCCGACACGCCGCCCGCACCACCCTCGGCCACGTGCCGCGAATCCCCGCAGCGCGCACACGCGGCAGCATCCCGCAGTCACGCCGTGTTTGCCCTAGCGCCCTCGCCGACGCCACCCGCGCTCGCCCTCGCCCATCAGATACCGCTCTGCCCCGCATGTCGCCCATCCATGCCGCCACGTGTCACGTGCGAGGACTCCGTCTATGTGCGAACTCGGGCCGCGTCGTCTCCGCGTGCGCACTCGCCTCGGTTCGCGTGTTTTTAACCTGCCGCTGCCCCCTGTTCGCGTGCCTTTTTTAACCATGTCGCCCCGCCGCCTCATCTCACCCTCACCTAAGCTCGCACCACCGTCTCCTCTTCGCCGCACCCTCTCCTCTGCCATGCACCGTGCCTCCGCCACTGGAGCACCCCGCCGCCGTCGCCTCACCCGTCGTCGCCGGAGCCGGAGCCCGCCGTTCCTCGTCCTCGTCGGTGAGCGCCGCCACTCCAAACCCTCTCCGCCAACACCGAACCTCGCCGTCGGACCCCCACGCCGCCCCGCATCAGCATCGCCCGCCTTGGTCCCCGCTCCGCACCACGCACGCACCCACGCCCGCCTCAGTCAGTCTGGCCGCACGATTAGCACTGTCGATCCAGATCTGGATCGACGGCCCAGATGCTGTCATGCATCACCGTGTCAACCGTCCGATCCCACCGCCGCCGTCGCTCCCTAGCCGAGCCACATCAGCCCTAGCACGCTACGTCAGCGCCACGCGTCATACCACGCCAGCGCCACGGTAGCCAAGACACGACCCCGGTGCCACGTCAGCATGCCACGTTAGCCCTGCCACACGTTAGCACCACCGCTTGCCACGTCAGCAATCCCGCGCACTGTTTCATGAACCCGGTCCACCGTGAACCCTTCCCTCCCGTACACCGTGTCCACAGCACAGTGCACTTTTCGATTTTTTCTGTATTTTCTTTAGGATTAATTTTTCAAAAGCCCGTTCTCCTCCGTCCTAACTCTGATTGACCCTGTTCTTTTTTCTAAATTCATCTAAAATTGAGCTCTGTCTATTGGTTCTAGTTTCAAGGTTTTTGGAGTTCATTTGAATTTTATTTGATGTATTTTTGTTGTTTTGGTTGCTTTATCTCTCATTAGATCCCGATTTCAGAAGAGCCGGAGTGCCGCCAGAAGATTCCGAGTACCTCGCTGAGCATAACCAAGCTAAGTCGTAACCTTTGATCATGTTGAACCTAGTTTTCAATCTATTATTTATTGACTTTGTTTTAAATTTTCCTACATCGCTATTTTAATACAATCTTTGTACTTGGTAGTTATTACCCCATTTGATTAAATTCCTCTTTGATAATTTTGTACACCATAATGCCATTGTCACCATAGATTGGGAAATTTAAATAGTGATGCTATGTTAGACGTCACATAGGTTGTAAAATTAGAATGCTTAGCCTGCTTAATTTACGAAAGGGCTTTATCATCGCATGTGAATAATTAATTTGACTTAATGAGATATAAAACCGTGGTTAGTGCCACAGTTATGAAATTTCTGCCATGACATTGGTGTGTCATTGGCGTGGTTATACAAACTTGGATTTCACTTGGGCGAGTGATCGTACAGTAAAGGGGAAGTGTGGATTCACTTCGTGGGATGTGGAAGTCTCGCCCGAGTAATATTAAAGACTTAACTTTGTGTGCCATTGATCTGAGCTTTACCGTGCAAACCACATGTCTAATATGGGATAGACCTAACTGATTAATTTGGGATATTACAATTTCAATCTTGCCATTGTGACGAACATGGTTGTTGATTTCCATGTGGTGCAAGAGAGGTGTGATGCGAAACCCTAGCGGGCGGGATAGGGTTGGAATTGAACTTTGTAAAGGCATTTTTGTGATTTTCTTAGTACGAGGTTAATCACATCGTGTGGGTACAGTTGTGCAACCTCTGTAGAGTGTAAAACTATTCGAATAGCCATGTCCTCGGTTATAGACAATGCTCAATGATTTCACATGAGGGGTAGAGATTTCATAAAAACTTGTGGTTATGATCGGAAGGTGAACAGGTAGTTCACTGTTGGTTTAGCTTGTGGATGGGAGGTTCACAAGTGGTTTATTTTACTTCCGTTGATTATTTATTTATTACTGTTTATTTTAAAGTTCACTTTTAATCTATTTATTGTATTCATTTTAAAATATCATTTTATGCAAATTAACCTTTCATCTCTCCATTGGTAAGCTTTGCGCCTATGTTGCTCAGTTGAGGAGGAATATTACCAGTAGGAGGTACCAGAGGGAGAATACTTCAGCGACTTCACGGATTAGGACTTCGCTCCCTAGTCGATTGCCTGTGGGCATGTCGAATGGCTACTATGCTTTATTTTGGATTTCCGCTGCTAGACTTTGAGCCCTCCGGGCTAGTGATGATGTAAGATTGGCCATAAGGTCGTACTTCGGATATTTATCCATATTTGAGTTTCCCTTTTATTTTAGCGTATGTATGGATGATATTGCATCTGTGTTTGACTGTGTGCACTAGCATGATCCTGAACTAGTGCTGTATACACAGAGAGTCCAAATTTGCATATTCGAGTCTCGACATTAAAGTAGTCGATTCAATGAAGAGCCCGTTGACATAGTGCATGTAGTCGATCGTGCTCCGGCCAACCGCCTCCTCCTCGCGATCGTTTCGATCAGCGCTGCAGTTGTAACAGCACCTCTACCGTGGTCCACACGTCCAGAGATGGAACACCGTATGTTGGTGTGCAAGCACCAGTACGCACGGCAGAGATTATGACAGGTGGTCGCTAGTGTTTCGATTGGTGTATTTTGGGCATCCCTCCCTCAACCCTCGCACCTCTTCTTATATAGCCTTCAATCAGATCCTTATTCGATATGAGTAGAGATCATATCTCACTTGGAGACTATCATCTGAACCCTTATCATTCCAGCCCATTAAGTGTGTAACTTTATAGATTCATGTATATTTGGCCATGGCCCAAAAACTCCTTTCTGATCAATAAGTCAGTAGCAATCCCTAGCAGGACATAACAACTCCCAAACATACATAAAGATCATAACGGATGAACCTATATAGCACTTTGTACCAATCCCTTTGCCTTATGATACCAGATCTAACTCAAGGTGAGAAGCGTGATATCCTATGATAGCTCGGCTTTGTACCGATCCTTTTGCCTCATGATACCAGATCTAACTCAAGGTGAGAAGCGTGATATCCTATGATAGCTCGGCTTTGTACCGATCCCTTTGCCTCATGATACCAGATCTAACTCAAGGTGATAAGCGTGATATCCTATGATAGCTCGATTCTTCACTCAAATCTATAGTGGATTACTCAACTATGATTGACTCCTCAATCACATTAGGTATGGACATGCACTTTCTTAATCCAACCATATCGAGGGACCTAGAGATATCTCTCCTGTTATATAGGAGGGGCAAATTCCATCTTGATAGCTCATATTTCTTCGTTTGTTTCATTGTAAATCCGAATACCACATTTATGACTACCCAGTTACATAGTAGTGTTTGGTAACCCCTAAGTAAACTATTATACATGTCGAAAACAATGACGATCTTAGGTCTAAGGATTCTACATACACTATGAAAGAGATCAACTGATGATACTTAAGAATATAACAATTCCTACAATGTCTCATGGTGGGTCAATCTAACATCATGTTCTCTCTCTCACACACACACACACACACACACACACATATATATATATATATATATATATATATATATATATATATATATATATTTCTTCACAGGAATCTCCATAATTACAAATGCTTGGGATGATTGGGTGTGTGGAAGGAAAAACAAGCTGGACTTGGATGTTTAGGCGTCCGCATCTTCTTAATTTGGATGAAAGTGTTGGCGGCCATCTCTTTCTTGACCCCTAGATGGAACAAAAAGTCATACTAAAACACTCACATATATATATATATATATATATATATATATATATATATCTCTTCATAGGAATCTCGGTAATTACAAATGCTGGGGACGACTAGGTGTGTGCAAGGAAAAACAAATTGGATAGTTCATCCATCCGAGAAGTCAAGTACTGTTCATCTTCGTCCCATTGGAGCTGGCGCCGTCTCTGGCACGTTCTTGGTGTCCATGTTCGCCACGTCTCCGCCGCCATCTCCATATGGAACTCCCTCAGCCTCCATGCTTAAAAACCGAGCCCACATCTCAAGTCCTTCGTCCCAAGCTGCTCGTCTTGCCTCACCATCGACCTCATGCCGTCCTCACTGTTAGTCACCGTCGTCGTCTGACCTGCTGCCGGTGAGTTAGCCGCTACCCCGACCTCGCCGTCAAGCCAAACCCCGTAGCACTGCCCACCTCCAGCCAATTCGCCGCTCACGCCACGCCTGCTCGCCGGTTGCTGCCCCTCGATTCACGCAATTTGGCCATAGGCCAAAAACTCCTTTCCGATCCATAAGTCGATAGCGGTCCATATTAGGACATAACAACTCCCAAACATACATAAGGATCATATCGGACGGACCTATATAGTGCTTTTACACAAATCCCTTTGCCTCATGATGTCAGATCGAATTTAAGGCGAGAAGCGTGCCATCCTATGATAGCTCGATCCTTCACTCGAACCTATAGTAGATTACTCAGCTGTGATTGACTCCTCAATAACATTCCGTATGGCCATGCACTTTGTTAATACAACCACATCGAGAGACCTAGAGATATCTCTCCTGTTATATAGAAGAGGCAAATTCCATCTTCATCGATCATATTCCTCTGCATATTTCATAGTAAAACCAAAAGCTACCTTTATGACTACTCAGTCACGGAGTGGTGTTTGGTAACCCCTAAGTAAACTATTACACATGTAGAAAATAATAACGATCTTAGATCTAAGGATCCTACATACACTATATATGAGACTAACTAATGGCACTTAAAAATATAACAATTCCCTCAGTGTCTCATGGTGGGTCAATCTAACATCATGTTCTCTAACATATGTCTATATTATTGATTTGATATCCTATATCTATGATCCGTGAGACATGATGATCAATCAATACATGTGCTCATATGCAAACCATAATTGTCCCATATAATGATATAAGATTAGGGATAATTTAAAATAACATCAAAACATAAACAAAGAGTTCCACAAACAAGTCACATACTTGTTGATCAATATGAAAGATATGTATTCAATAGATAAAATAACATATTATTTAAAAGATCATAAATATAGAAGTGATACAATCATCTTCATGATTGCTTCTAATGCATATCACTAACACGTTTGGTTCAGGTGTGTTCTAGTAGAAACTATCGGCACGGAAGTCATCCGGAATATTAGTGGTGCATTAGCGCCCATTCTTCCAAGGATCATCTGTGAGTGCTGCTATTTAGAAAGAAATAGGCCAATTCTCCTATTTCCAGAGACCAATTAAACATGTGGTCTCATTGTTGTTATTCCATGAAAAAAAACTATTTTTGTACATCCTTTGTTGGATTTCGAACCTAATATTGGGCCATTTCGTGTAGAAATTAATTATAAATGCAATCGATTGCTAGAAATTACTGTTGCCCTCTTGTTACCATGGCATGTGAAGAGACCGAAAGAATGATTAGTAATCCATGATATCACATCTTACAAGCATGTATCTACCTTGAAGAATTCAACATGGATGCAGTGTTGAAGCCCATTTGGTAGCAAATTTGTCGTCAAAAGATGGAATGTTAACAGAAAGATCAGGAAGTCTACCTAAATTTCTGCATTACCAAGAAGTGAAGGTAGCACAGCCCTAGATGGAACAAAAAGTCATACTAACACACACACACAGATATATACAAATATATATATATATATATATATATATATATATATATATATATATATATATATATATATATATATATATGAAAAATACTTTCTACACTCGGTGTATATATATATATATATATATGTTCACAGGAATCTCGATAATTACAAATGCTTGGGACGATTGGGTGTGGAAGGAAAAACAAGTTGGACTTGGATGTTTAGCGGACCGCATCTTCTAAATTTTGATGAAAGTGTTGGCAGCCATCTCTTTCTTGACCCCTAGAAGGAACAAAAAGTCATACTAAAAGACACACACACATATATATCATATATGTGTGTGTGTGTATTTCTTCACAGGAATCTCGATAATTACAAAAGCTTGGGACGATTGGGTGTGTGGAAGGAAAAACAAATTGGACTTGGATGTTTAGGGGTCTGCATCTTCTTAATTTGGGCGAAAGTGTTGCTGGCCTTCTCTTTCTTCACCCCACAATTTGTTCCGTTGGCCTGGCCGTGTCAAGCCGCAGATACTTCCATGGTTGTTACCAACTAGTTGGACCCAAATGCAATCTTGTGTTTTCGTAGGGTTATCCTTGAATTTCTGTGAATAATTCAAAAATGATCCACAAGTTGATTTTTTTAAAAAAACAGTAGCAGGAGATTCCTACAGGAATTGGAATTCGGGTTGTTACCAACTAGTTGGACCCAAATGCAATCTTGTGTTTTCGTAGGGTTAGCCTTGAATTTCTCTGAATAATTCAAAAAACGATCCACAAGTTGATTTTTTTTAAAAAAAAAGTAGCAGGAGATTCCTGCAGGAATTGGAATTCGGGAAATTTTCATGACTCTTGCGGAAATTGAACTATTTTCTATGAATTTTCTAGGAAATTTCTGCATTCCAAACAGACCCTAAATGGGTCACCGATGTTTTTCTAGATCAATAGGACATGGCACTCGATGCCGCAGTTCCTTTTGTTGAAACTGGAAAGAAACAGTTTTACAGCCCACGTTTTGTGGCTCATAGCTACATTTGCCGTTTGGTAACCAAGCAAAGTTATTACAGACCAGGCTCCCACAGACCTCACACTCTACCCCACAAACGGAATAGCAAAACGAACAGCAATCTCTTCTTCTGTCATGGCCTGTTTTTCCTCTTCATCTTCAGTTAGCATCTTCATCCTCACTGCCCCATTTTGGTACTACTTGAGATGTGTAACGCCCCCGTCTCCAGGGGTGCGTACGGACACGACCTTCCGTACGAACCAAGCATAGTCCAGTACGGAATGTCGCGCAAGAGTGAACCATCGCATGCTTACAACAAAAATTCAGTATTTATTACAAGATAGGGGTTGTCAACCCAGTTTTAGTGGCAGCGGGGCGTGCAAGCCCAAAATATAATACAGATCAAAAGACCAACTCCCAAGGAAGACTTGAGCGCGGCAAGGACCTAAAGCCAGGGGTCTTCGTCGAAGAAGGGCTCCTCCGGGGCTTCCTCCACGGGGGAACTCACATCTACGTCTTGATCTTCTGAATTTGTTCGGCAAGCCGTGAGCTAACCAGCTCAGCAAATCACAAGGATTATCTATCTTAACTACATGCACGAATTATCAACGGAAGGGAATATACGGGTTGTATTATCTTATGTGGATGCAGTTTTATTTCATAAACAGTTTTAAATCACATGAAATGACAATTACTTCTTAAGATTAGGGTTTTCACGAAGAGTTAATTAATCCACTAGTCCAGTTAAAAACGCTTGTAAACACTACTTAAGCTTAGCAACTGGAATCACCCAAGTGACATAGCTCCGTTAACCGGGAGCACGGTGTATTCGAATACCATTTAGTTGACTCTGCAGAGTTGCCCAACTTTACCCACACGCAACCTTAACCCTCATGACTGGGTTAAGGAACCGGGTACGTTCGCTGCTCAACCCTAGGCCAGGTCCGCAACCTGACTCTCTCGGAGCAGCACACTGCTTGAGTTGAGCAGGTACTAAACCAGGGTTGACACGTCAACACCTGTGGTCGAGCGGTTACTATGTCATTTGCTTGGCATAAGGGTCTAGTCCTTATATTTTCACGTGGTCCGCAACCACCAACTACTAGTAAAGCGGTGAGCGGGGACCGCCTCGCGGTGTCCCACCACAATTTTACCCTACACTGCACACTAGTTCGACCATTCTAGAGCACGGTGTCCCATACCACCCTACCCTAGCCTGGGTTTTATCAATCTACCGGCCCACGGCCATGTCCTTATTAGTGTAAATAAATTTGCATAAGATGATAATAAACTACATGTGATAATAACACACTTAAATTAATCCTAGGGCTAACAATGGTGGGGCTACAATTTAACATGGCATTTAGCGGTGGTAGGACGTATCTAGAATAGCATGTCATTCTAAACAATTTATTTTACGCAAACTAACATTTTAGAACTAACCATAATGAAAATATCATAAATACGTAATTTAATAACATGGGGTACAATATGTTCAAAGGGTGGCGACTTGCCGTGAATCTGGATGACCTCAGCTAGCTCGAACGAAGCAACTCCTGGGTCCTGAGCCTGCACCGTCACCTCCGGGACTTCCGACACTAGCGCAAAAACACAAGAAACAGAAATAAATCAAAAAGAAAATAAAAGAAAACATTTTATTTAAGAAAAAGAAAGCTTTAAAACTCATAAAGGAATTTTTATAATTTTTCTGGGAATAATCTGGAGGAATGGAGGCCAAAAATAGGTGGAGAATATTAAACTGAGCAAAATGGTATATTTTGGTGATTTTTGGGATTTTCTGGAATTTATTTGAGATTTTTCTGGTTTCTGGAAAATGATAAATGCCCGGGAAAAAAAAGAAATCAAATGAATAGGGTTGGGCCGGCCTTCGGCTACAGTGCGGCCCGGCCCAACCTTTGCGCGGGAACACGCGCGCGCGGGGCTTGCGGCCAAGCGGACCGGCCGGTGGGCCTCGGCCGCTCTGCAGCGTGTGGGTGGCGCGCCTTCGCGGGCTCGCCCGAGAGGAGACGGCCGGGGCCGTGGCCGTCTGATCGCGAGGGGGCGCAGGAGATGCGGCCACGTCGCCAGGCCCTCCCGCCCCCTCCTCCTTTGCTACCCCCCCCCCTTGGCCACTCCTGGCGGCGGCAAACGGGGCGCGCCCGCGCCCGGGCAGCGTCTGACCTAGGGAGGAGAGAGAGAGGGGAGGGCGGTCGCCACGGCCGCGCTAGCACCGACGAGCTCCGGGGAGGGGAAGGAACTCTACTACGGCCTCAGATGAACAAGGGAGGACCCCGGGAGGAGCGGCGGCGGCGGCGGCCAGGGAGAGATCTCGAGGAGCGGGGCCGACGGCAAGAGCTAAAGCTCAGGTGAGTTGAGGATTGGGAAGGGGGGGTCATGGGGGCTCGGGCTGCAATGGATTTGGTTTTTGTGGAGTGGAGGGGGAGATCGGGGAATGCTTACCGGCTCGGGAAGGGGCTCGGCGGCGGAGTTAGGAAGGGAGCGGGCTCAAGTGGCTTCGGGAGGAAGAAGATGGGGGGGGTGCGAAGCTGCCCGAGGAAGCAATCGGGCTTTATAGGGGTAAGGCGGTGGAGCTCGCGGCGGTTGAGGCGGGGAGGAGGGTTCCTTCCGAGGTGGAGGTGGCCGTGCAGGCCGTGCTACGGCACTGGCGGAGGCGGGTGACAGCTCGGGCGCGGGGTGACGTGAGCGCGGTCCGAAGGGAGGCGCTGCACGGCGGCGCCAGTGACCGTCGAGGCGGAGCGAGGCGAGGCGGTTGGGCGCGAAAAAGGAGGTGCAGCGGGATGACGCGGGAGTGCTTGACGAGGCGGCGACGGGCAGCGCAGGGGGCACGGAGCGGCGGCTCTCGGGGCGGCGACGCGAGGGACAGAGCGAGGAGGAGAAGGCGGGAGGAGGGGCGCCGGGCAGGAGAGGCGGGAGCCAACAGGGGGGGGGAATTAGAGAGAGATTAGGGGAAGGATTAGGAGCAAAACGAAGATCAAGCGTGAAACGAAAAAAAAAAAATTTTCTGGTTGTTTCAACCTACCCCCCTTAAAAGAATCTCGACCCCGAGATTAACTTGGTCCAGGGAGCAGGTTGGGGAAATCTCGCTGCAAGTCTGACTCTCTTTCCCAAGTGGACTCTTCTGCTGTGTGATTCTTCCACTGGACTCTGCAGAACCTGACATTTTTGTTCCTGAGCTGTCTTTCTGATGTCTCGAGTATCTGTAAGGGTTCTTCAGGATAGGTCCAATCGTCTTGCAGTTCAATATCTGACAATGGAACTTCATCTGTAGGTTGTCGTAGACATTTCCGAAGTTGCGATATGTGGAATACATTATGTATTCTAGATAAGTTGGGCGGGAGCTGCACTTGATAAGCTACCTCCCCAACTCTTCCGGTTATTTGGAATGGTCCCACATATCTCGGAGCTAACTTTCCTTTCACTTGAAACCTTTTGACTATCTTAAAGGGGGTGACCTTAATATACACAAAGTCTCCAACCTCAAAGCTCAGATCCTTTCTACGGTGGTCTGCATAGCTCTTCTGTCGGTCTTGGGCAATCTTGAGTCTATCTCGGATGATCTGGACATGTGCTTCAGCATCTTGAGCAATTTGAGGGCCAATAAGCTGTCGTTCCCCTGCCTCTGACCAATTTAAGGGTGTTCTGCATTTTACGCCATACATTATTTGAGCGGGCCATTTTAATACTGGCTTGATAGCTGTTGTTATATGAAAACTGAGCAAAAGGTAAACAAGTGTTCCATGCCGCTCCATATACAATAGCACAAGCTCTCAACATATCTTCTAAAATCTGATTAGTTCTTTACATGCGCCCATCGATCTGCGGATGGTATCTTTGAATCAAATTCAGATCGGTACCCATAGCCTCATGTAGTTTCTCCCAAAACTTAGATGTAAACTGTGCTCCTCCGTCTGATACAATCTTCTTAGGAATTCCATGAAGTGTCACGATCCTTGTCAAATATAATTCAGCAAGTTTGTCTTTCCCATAGGTTTGCTTAATCGGAAGAAAATGAGCTACCTTGGTTAACCTATCAACGATAACCCAGATAGCGTCATATCCTTCACGAGTCCTGGGTAGTCCAGTGATGAAGTCCATACCAATGCTATCCCATTTCCACTCGGGAATAGGCAAGGGTTGCAATAGTCCTGCGGGTTTCTGATGGTCTATCTTGATTTGCTGACAAACATCACACTTGGCTACATACTCTGCCACTTCTTTCTTCATTTGATTCCACCAATACTTCTTCTTCAAGTCCTGGTACATCTTGGTACCTCCTAGATGAATTGAGAATTGGGATGAATGAGCTTCTGATAATATCAAATCTCTTAATTCCTTCTTGTTGGGTATGCAATAGCGACCACGAAAAGTAACAATTCCATGTTCGTCTATTGCATAATCTGTTAAACTCTCTTCTTGTATTTTCTTTTTAAGCTTCTGGATTTCTTCATCTTCATCCTGTGCTGCTTTGATCTGATCCGTCAGTAGGGGTTGGATTTCTAGGGCTGCCATACTGCCTTGTTCTGTGATTACCAGATTTAATCGTAGTATGTCCCTCTGTAATTCTGGCGGATGTTCTGTCAAACTGGCTTTGCTGTGTCGGGCCTTCCGACTAAGGGCATCGGTAACCACATTTGCCTTGCCTGGATGGTACTGGAGTTCTATATCATAGTCTTTAATTAACTCCAGCCATCTTCGTTGCCTCATATTTAACTCCGGCTGGGTGAATAGATATTTCAAACTTTTGTGGTCAGAAAATATCTCACAATGGTTCCCTAGTAGGTAGTGTCTCCAAATTTTGAGTGCATGCACTACCGCTGCCAATTCCAAATCATGTGTTGGATAATTCTCCTCATGTGGTTTTAGCTGTCTTGAGGCATAGGCCACAACCTTACTGTCTTGCATAAGCACACATCCCAAACCCTGCTTAGAAGCATCACAATAAATTTGGAATTCCTTCTCTGGGTTGGGTAGGATCAAGACTGGTGTCGTTGTTAACTTGGTCTTCAATCGCTGAAAGCTTTCCTCACAAGCACCTGTCCATATGAAAGGCTTATCCTTCTTGATGGCTGAGTGAGTGGACGAGATATGCTTGAGAATCCTTCTATGAATCGGCGGTAATAACCCGCTAATCCAAGAAAACTTCTTATTTACGTCACTTGTCTTGGGCTGCTTCCATTCCATGATTGCGGTGATCTTTCTGGATCCACCTTAACTCCATCTGCTGATATAATATGACCCAAGAAAGCAACTTCTCTTAACCAGAAACTGCATTTATCAAACTTAGCATACAGCTGATGCTCTCTCAATCTTGTCAATACCCTGTGCAGGTGTTGCTTATGTTCTTCCTCATTTTTGGAATAAATTAAGATATCATCTATGAAGATTATCACAAATCGGTCCAAATGGTCCATAAGCACCAGATTCATAAGATTCATGAAATATCTTTGGCGCATTAGTTAGACCAAAGGGTGCATTGTAAACTCATACAATCCATATCCGTGATGAAGGTGTCTTCTCTCGATCTTGCTCACGGATCTTGGTGATGATATCTGGCCTTGGTCGATTTTGGAGAACACCTTGGCTCCTTTGAGTGATCAAACAAATCATCAATTCTCGGGAGTGGATATTTGTTCTTGATGGTGACAGCATTTAATCCTCTGTAATCCACACACATCCTCAGTTCTCCACTCTTCTTTTTCACAAACAGAGCTGGTGCCGACCAAGGTGAAACACTTGGTCGAATAAACTCTTTTTCTTGTAGTTCATCTAACTGCCTCTTAAGTTCCTTTAACTCACTGGCTGACATCCTATATTGGTGTTTAGCAATTGGCTTGGTGCCTGGAACTAATTCTATAGCAAGTTCTACTTGCCTGTCAGGGGGTCTTCCTGGCAGTTCTTCTGGGAACACATCCGGGTACTCTTGCACTCCTGGCACTTGGTGTGGTGTCACTCTGTTAGTGCGTTGAGTACAGCGTTTCTTTGTATTCTTTATTAGCTCTCGGTCCGTTTTTACCACCACTTCCTGACCTTCAGGGCTAATCAATGTGACTGTCTTAACTTCACAATCCACTTTTCCTTTATTCCTGGCTAGCCAGTTCATGCCCAGAATGGCATCTAGCCCTTTCATATCTAATTGCAGTAAATCTGCTTTAAACTCTACCCCTTGAATTTTGATACTAAGTCCACCACACCCACTGTGGGACTCCATCCTAACCCCAGGGGTTTCAATCACATAGGGTTTTGGCAAAGAAACAGAAGGTAACTTATTTCTTGAAGCAAAGCTCTTGGAAATAAATGAATGCGTTGCACCAGGGTCAAATAAAATTAGTGCGGGTATGGAATTGATTGGGAACATACCCGCTATGATGTCACTGGCTCCTGCTGCATCCTCTGCTGTCACATGGTTCACCCTGGCTAAGAAAGTAGTTTTTGTGCGGCCTCGACCTTTGCCTGTCGAGGTGTAATTTGCTGTGCCTGCTGGTGACTGAGGTCCCACTGGCTTTATTTGCAGAAAACCTCCCTTTGAAGAGCCAGAGCTGGTTTGTGATTTTGCTTCCTGCTGCTGACCTTGGACCTGTAGCTTTGCCGCATCAGATGGCAGATTCCTCCGGGGACATTGATCTCTGTAGTGACCAACTTCTCCACAATGAAAACAAGCATTTGTCTTTCGCGGACAGTTGCTGGCGAGGTGGTTGCCACCACAAGTGGGGCACTTTATGGCTAGGGTAAGGGTCTTTGCATAGTCTTTGCGGCCCGGTTGGGTGTGTTTTTGGTAGGATCACATCTTGGCGCCGAGTTTGGGGTCGGGATGAGGATGATCCTGAGGTGCGTCCTCGTTGAGCACCAGGTGAGGACGATTGTGATTTGCGCATTGCCTTGCGCTTCTTGTAGTCCTCCATCTCCCCTCGGCTTCTTCCGAGTTGATAAGACATCCACCATTTCGGGAGATCTTTGAACTTCAAAGCTGAAATGTGAAATTTCAATGATCGTTGTAATCTGCCGAAACTTTTCCATTTTCTTCTCTTCCTTGTTGGCGTCTTGGAGCAAATCTAGAAAGATGATTGAATTGGTGCAGTACTCCATGATCGTACTTCCACCTTGCTTAAGCGCCGAAATTCTCGGCGCTTGGCTTCCATGACTCCATTGGGTATGTGGGCCTTGCGGAAGGCCTTCGTGAATTCTTCCCAAGTAATTTCTGCATGCGGTTGTAGGCGTTGGAAGTTTATCCACCATGTTGCTTGCAGGACCACAATCGGTGGGATGCATACAAAACCTTCTCTTTATCTTCACATTGTATTTATCAAAGCTTGCGCTCTACATCTAGCACCAATCCTCTGCTGCTAGAGGGTCTGTGACGTAGAGTAGGTTGGAGGCGGGTTTTTGAAAGTCGTCCATCGGGTGGTAATTGGGGTACCATCCCGATTAGTGTTGCCTCCACGAGAAACACGGGATCTGGCCGCAATTTGCTCGGCAGCGTGTGTATGCCGATCCAACATCTGCGCCATATTCATTCAGCTTGGTATCTGTTGTGTTCCATCATGGCGAGTACACTGGCAAGTGTGGTCTGATCTGTGGCAGGTGCACCCTGCCCGCCGGTCTGTCCGCTCTGCTGGCCTGATTGCATCTTGGAAGTCTGCCAATTGGAAACTTGAAGTTAGCCTTGCAGCGGTTTGGGTGAACAAGAGTAGATAAGTAAGATCTGAATTTTTCAAGGCAAGTATAGGACGAAATAAGATAAGAGCAAGAGCGAAGGGACGGTAAAATTTGAAGGTAGAAGGAGTACTGATAATTAAGCAAACAACATAAAGGATAATTAACATATTTTTACAATAAACAAGTGGTACACAGACCACATAGGGTTTATGTTACAACTTGCATTACAATACCAAAAGTACTACTATTACACTTTAGTCGAGTCTAAGCTAGCGGTTCTGCGCCGACTACTACCTCCATGGCATCCGGGCGGCAAGGCAAGAGGAGCTGCAGGCGAAACAGGCGCGGTACTCTCCGCAGATCATCCTCGCCTCGGCCTGGACTGCCTGAGGCGCACGAGGAGGAGACGCGGGGACTCTCCACGATCGAAGCCGCCGCTTGCGCCTCGAAGCGAACCAGGGCGGTGCGAAGCTGCTGCACCACCTGCTGAACCTCCATCACCGCAATCGAAGGTCTGGACTCCTTCACGGCACGCTCATCCGATACTCTCTTGAGCCACAATGCCGCGATTCCTCGCAAGCGGGGTCGTCGACCTCTCGGAATCGAGGGCGGCGATGGATCGCGCCCCATGAAGCGATCTCGGGATCGGTCGAAGGTGACTCGGCCAGCTCCAGGTCGTAGTAGTCGCGAGGTAGATTCTGACCTTTTGGCTGCATCACGGATGCGTCATCTCGGTCGATCCTCACGGTGACGAACTTCCTTTCGACATCGGGGCGGATAGGCAGGGGTGTCAGGGTCACCCATGCCTTCCACTCGTATCGCTTCCCTTCGAAGAAGCAACCAACAGCGTGGAAGATCGGTCGGTGATATCCTTCTCCTCCGAGGTACTGCTGGATCTCCCAAAGCAGAGGCCACCCTCCAGCGCTCGTGAGCGAAAACACGGCGAACCATCTGCGAGAGACGAAAATTTTGAAGTTAGGCAAGTAAAGCAGTAAACATTTTGCATAACCAAAATTTAAGCAGAAGTAAAACTAAGATAGGTAAGGTAGCAATAAGAGAGGACAAGACAGCAATAATACTTATATTTTTCAAAACTCCTTTTTAAAGTTTAAATTAGGTTTTGCGATTAAATTGCTTCCTAGACTGCCTTAGGTCTTAACCTACGGTCATGGAGCCTGCTCTGATACCACTTCTTGTAACGCCCGTCTCGGTGGGCGTCAGGACACGACCTTCCGTACGGAACCAAGCATAGTCAATACGGAATGTCGCGCAAGAGTGAACCATCGCATGCTTACAACAAAAATTCAGCATTTATTACAAGATAGGGGTTGTCAACCCAGTTTTAGTGGCAGCGGGGCGTGCAAGCCCAAAATATATCTGAGATCAAAAGACCAACTCCCAAGGAAGACTTGGCGCGGCAAGGACCTAAAGCCGGGGTCTTCGTCGAAGAAGGGCTCCTCGGGGCTTCCTCCACGGGGAACTCACATCTACGTCTTGATCTTACGAATTTGTTCGGTAAGCCGTGAGCTAACCACTCGACAAATCACAAGGATTATCTATCTTAACTACATGCACGAATTATCAACGGAAGGAATATACGGGTTGTATTATCTTATGTGGATGCGTTTTATTTCATAAACAGTTTTAAATCACATGAAATGACAATTACTTCTTAAGATTAGGGTTTTCACGAAGAGTTAATTAATCCACTAGTCCAGTTAAAAACGCTTGTAAACACTACTTAAGCTTAGCAACTGGAATCACCCAAGTGACATAGCTCAGTTAGCAGGAGCACGGTGTATTCGAATACCATTTAGTTGACTCTGCGAGTTGCCCAACTTTACCCACACGCAACCTTAACCCTCATGGTGGGTTAAGGAACCGGATCGTTCATTGCTCAACCCTAGGCGGTCCGCAACTCGACTCTCTCGAGCGACACCGCTTGAGTTGGCGGTACTAAACCGGGTTGACACGTCAACACACGTGGTCGGCGGTTACTATGTCATTTGCTTGGCATAAGGGTCTAGTCCTTATATTTTCACGTGGTCCGCAACCACCAACTACTAGTAAAGCGGTGGCGGGGACGCCTCGCGGTGTCCCACCACAATTTTACCCTACACGCACACTAGTTCGACCATTCTAGAGCACGGTGTCCCATACCACCCTACCCTAGCACAGGTTTTATCAATCTACCGCCCACGGCCATGTCCTTATTAGTGTAAATAAATTTGCATAAGATGATAATAAACTACATGTGATAATAACACACTTAAATTAATCCTAGGGCTAACAATGGTGGGGCTACAATTTAACATGGCATTTAGCGGTGGTAGGGCGTATCTAGAATAGCATGTCATTCTAAACAATTTATTTTACGCAAACTAACATTTTAGAACTAACCATAATGAAAATATCATAAATACGTAATTTAATAACATGGGGTACAATATGTTCAAAGGGTGGCGACTTGCCGTGAATCTGGATGACCTCACTAGCTCGAGCGAAGCAACTCCAGGTCTGAGCCTGCACCGTCACCTCCGGGACTTCCGACACTAGCGCAAAAACACAAGAAACAGAAATAAATCAAAAAGAAAATAAAAGAAAACATTTTATTTAAGAAAAAGAAAGCTTTAAAACTCATAAAGGAATTTTTATAATTTTTCTGGGAATAATCTGGAGGAATGGAGGCCAAAAATAGGTGGAGAATATTAAACTGAGCAAAATGGTATATTTTGGTGATTTTTGGGATTTTCTGGAATTTATTTGAGATTTTTCTGGTTTCTGGAAAATGATAAATGCCCGGGAAAAAAAAGAAATCAAATGAATAGGGTTGGGCCGGCCTTCGGCTACAGTGCGGCCCGGCCCAACCTTTGCGCGGGAACACGCGCGCGCGGGGCTTGCGGCCAAGCGGACCGGCCGGTGGGCCTCGGCCCGGCTACGCGCGCGTGTGGGTGGGCGCACGCTCGCGCGGGCTCGCCCGAGAGAGACGGCCGGGCCGTGGCCGTCCCGATCGCGAGGGGGCGCAGGAGATGCGGCCACGTCGCGAGCCCTCCCGCCCCCTCCTCCTTTGCTACCCCCTTGGCCACTCCCGCGGCAAGCGGGCGCGCGCGCCGGGCAGCGTCGACCTAGGGAGGAGAGAGAGAGGAGGCGGTCGCCACGGCCGCGCTAGCACCGACGAGCCGGGAGGAAGGAACTCTACTACGGCCTCGGATGAACAAGGAGGACCCGGGAGGAGCGGCGCGGCCGGGAGAGATCTCGAGGAGCGGGGCCGGCGGCAGAGCTAAAGCTTCGAGTGAGTTGAGGATTGGGAAGGGGGGGTCATGGGGGCTCGGGCTGCAATGGATTTGGTTTTTGTGGAGTGGAGGGGGAGATCGGGGAATGCTTACCGGCTCGGGAAGGGGCTCGGCGGCGGAGCTAGGAAGGGAGCGGGCTCAAGTGGCTTCGGGAGGAAGAAGATGGGGGGGTGCGAAGCTGCCCGAGGAAGCAATCGGGCTTTTATAGGGGGAGGCGGTGGAGCTCGCGAGCGGTTGAGGCGGGGGGGGAGGGTTCCTTCCCGAGGTGGAGGTGGCCGTGCAGGCCATGCTACGGCACTGGCGGAGGCGGGTGACAGCTCGGGCGCGGGGTGACGTGAGCGCGGTCCGAAGGGAGGCGCTGCACGGCGGGCGCCGCTGTGACCGTCGGGCGGGAGCGGGGGCGAGGCGGTTGGGCGCGGAAAAAGGAGGTGCAGGCGGGATGACGCGGGTCTTGAGGAGGCGGGCGACGGGCAGCGCAGGGGGCACGAGCGGCGGCTCTCGGGCGGGCGGCGCGAGGGGACAGAGCGAGGAGGAGAAGGCGGGAGGAGGAGGGCGCCGGGCGGGAGGCGGGAGCCAACAGGGGGGGGAATTAGAGAGAGATTAGGGGAAGGATTAGGAGCAAAACGAAGATCAAGCTTGAAACGAAAAAAAAAAAAATTTCTGGTTGTTTCAAGATGCATACATTAACATTGCACTGGATCGATCCATCACCTGCAGCATGGGTTCTTTGTAAATGGGGTGCAAATCCCCTAATGTGTTTAACAGTCTTCTCTACACTGTTGAAAATCGTTTCAGCTCCAGCTTCAGCTTCTGGTTTCTAGCTTCTAGTTTACTTTTCCTAAATTTCATCTTTTTCTAGCTTTTTTTTTCTTCTTTTGAGTTTTTTTTGCCTTTCTTTTTTCCCCATATTCGTTTGCATTGTCCGTGATGGGCTAATCTGTTTTTTCTATTTTTATTTTTTTAATTTAATTATGGCCAAGTAAGTCATCATTAGCTACAGTAAAAAGTAAACCAGCTACAGAGCAAAATAAGTCATAAGCATATTTTAGCCGATCTGAACGCCTTCTATGAGTATGATGAGTCAGAGGGGGATGAATCACTCTTTCAAAATATTTCCATAAATATCAACAAACAACATGCAGCGGAAATATAAATTCATAGATTCATCAAAACCCAGAGCCACAGGAAGTAAAACTCCAAAAAAGCACCTCAAAACTGATAAGACCGCCAGCGATTTGTGGTCAGACAGGATGAACTGTAAAATCAGTCAATGCATAGTAAAATCAACAATATTTGAAATCCAAGAATTCATGTAACTTTTGATCCCATGATCCAATGACTTGAAACTTGACATGCTCTTGCTTGTAAGTCCTAAAGATGTGACATTTTTACATTTGAAGAAAGGTTGCACTAAAACCGAGCAAAAAAGGAAATCTCGATTTGCTCTTGCTTGTGAGTCCTAGATGTTATAGATGACTTAGATTAGCTCTTACATGTCATAGTGTCGGACCCTGAGTTGGCAAACCCAAATCCTCTGTGATTCCACCACACTATTCCTTGGATCTGTACATAGTGCTCATAGTTACATTACTGTATATCAAAAACATATTATGCGGAAGCTTAATTAATAATATAATAACTTACTCATGGGCCGACCGAGCCGAAATCAATAAAATATAGTAGTGAAAACTTCACACAGGTAGAACCCTCGGGACTTGCCCACAGGCAGCCAACTAGGGTTTGCGAAGTTGTCAAGGGAGGCTTGAGGTTCTTTAGTTGCTAAAAGTATAGTTTTGAAACTACCATAAGTAAGAAAACTCCTGAAACTTAGCAGTTTTAACTAAACTAGATTTTTCAAAGTTAATTGTAAGAGTGCAGAATAATAGTAGTGCAGATTACATCCACCTTTTACAGTGCATGGTTACATCCACCGCTGCTAATTTTTTATCACCATGTAACATCCCAAAAGTACGGGAATATCGTAAATTTCAAAAAAATAAAAAATAAAAACCTTTCCTCATTATGGTATATTTCAAAATTTCGCCCTTAGTCGAGTTCTTGATTTAAAATTTTGGCGGCAAAAAGTCCATTTGAAGAAAAACAAATCGTAAAATTTAAGAACCATGATTAGAATCCAATCTTCAATCAAAAGTCTGTATCCCTAATTTCCTTGGTAGATCCTAAATCCAAACTTAAACATCAAGATTTAAGTTAAAGTCAAATATTAAAGATACCTCATTAAACAAATTTGGCAAAGAAGTCAAAGTGCTGCAATGCTTAATAGATATAAAAAAATCCCTTGGCCCACTCCCTTCCGACCCATTCGGCTACTCGAACCCTTATTTTCTCTCCCTCCCCCTCCTCAGTTCAACGCCGCCACCCGACCCGTTGTTCCTTTTTCCCCATTTTCTCGTCCTCAGCCCGGCCGCCTTATTCCTCCTCCTCCCTGGCGACGTTCGCAGCCGGCCCAGCTTGCGCTCTCTTGCGCCATCCTGGCTCGCGTCGCATCGTACACCTAGCGTCACCCTCCCTCCACCAGCCTCACCCTCCCCCCTTTTCAATGCCGCGCCGCACCACAACGCTAGCGTGCGCTGGCCTGCCTCCACCCCTCCCCGCTAGCCCTGCAACGGCCTAGCTCGCCTCCCCTACCATCCCACAGCTAGCACCACCCTGGCCTGTCACCTCGCCGAGCTAGATGTCGGCCTCGCTTGCACCTTTCTCTCACCGCCCATGCGTACCCAATGCCCCACTATCCCGTGCGCACCCACGCCTCTCTTCAACGTTGCGTGTCACTTCGCCTCGCTGACAACTCCCCCTGTTGATGAACATCAGCTTGCTGGCTCTGCCATAAAGTGCGCTAACGACTAGCAATGTCTTGCGATTATAAGAACCTGACCCCGATTTCCTTGAGGCCTCACCTCACCCTGCCTTCTTGCTTGGACCCCTCCACACCCTTTTGAGTTCGGATGCTCTCTCCTCAAGCATCGATCTTCCTTCCAATTGCTCTGTCGCCGTCGGATTTTCTCTTCCGCCGTCGCACCTCCAGCCGATTGCTGGCGCATGGAGCTCCGCCCGAAAGCCCCGAGGGTACCCCAACCATTGGTTGGATTCCCCATGGGCCCTAGCTCGCCGCCCCACAAGACCTCTACCGTCACCCCTGTGCTTCCGTCGATAGACCACCACGGATCTCCTCCGGCTCCAACAATCACCCCAGTAAGCTCCTTGTGAATTCCTCGTACTCGTGCGTGTGCCAAATTGACATTCCCTCTCATCAATCGCCACTGCCCGAAGCCTCATGTTCCAGCCACTGAAGAACCGCCCCGAGCTGTCTTCGCTCGGGAAAGAACCATGCTAACACCACTCCTGGCTCCATGGGATTCGTCTTGGTTGCCACCGAGGCCTCTCCCCGCCGGCGAGCCCGGGCGCTGCTAGTCGCTTATTACTTCGATCCGTTCTCCTGACCGAGCGCCCTACTCCCCTGTCTTACTTCCTCTTCCATCCATTCCTCCCTCTCTCTTGGCGAAACCGATGACAAAGGGGGCCCACTAGAAAGGTCATCTAGACCGTAATATCCAAAGATACGACCTTATGGTTAAGCTTACAATAGACTAGCCCGAGGGGCTTCACAAAAACTAGCAGCGGAAATCCAAAATAAATTGTAGTGGCAAATCGACAAGCCCACAGGCTATCGAGTGGAGAACGAAGCCTAATCCGTGAAGTCGTCGAAGTACTCTCCTTCTGGAACCTCCTGCTGATGATACTCCTCTTCCTCAACTGAGCAACATGGGCATAAAAACTGTGAGTACATTGGTACTCAGCAAGCCGTTTGTAACAAATGAATGCAATATATTATGCAAGGCTTACCAATGGAAGGCTGAAAGGTTAATTTGCATAAAATGACATTTGAAGGTAAATATAGTAAATAGATTGAAAGCGAACTTTAAGTAAAACAATAATAAATAAATAATCAAAGGAATTGACATAACCACTTGCAGACCTCCTGTTCACAAGCTAAACCAACCGCTTATGGACCTCCCATCCATAAATTAGACCAACAGTGAACTACTTGTTCACTCCCAACATAAACCATCAAGTTTAAAAGAAATCACTACCCCTCGTGTGAAATCACCGAACATTGTCCATGACCGAGGACGCGGCTATTCGAATAGTTTAACACTCTGCAGAGGTTGCACAACTATACCCACTCATGTGATTAGCCTCGATCTCAAGAAATCACAACAAGGTCTTTACAAAATTCAACTCCAACTCAATCCCGCCCGTTAGGGTTTCGCATCACACCCCCCTTGCGCCACATGCAAATCAGCAACCATGTTCATCACAATAGCGAGATTGAAATTGTCATATCCCAAATTAATCAGCCAGGTCCATCCCATACTAGACATGTGGTTTGCACGATAAAGCTCAGATCAATGGCGCACAAAGTTTAGTCCTTAAGTTTACCCGGGCGAGGCTACCACATCCCACGAAGTGAACCTGCACTTTCCTCTTTACTGCACGATCACTCGCCCGAGTGAAAACGAAGTTTATATAACCACGCGAGTGACACACCAATATCATAGCCCAAATTTTAATAAATGTGGCACCAACCACGGTTCCATATCTCATTAATTCAAATTAATAATTCACATATGATGATGAACCCAATCGTAAATTAAGCAAGACTAAGCCTACTAATCGTACAACTCATGTGACAAATAACATAGCATCACCAGTAAATGTCCCAACCTATGGTGACAATGGCATACAGGTATTCAAAATTATCAAGGGGGATTAATCAATTGGGACGATAGTTACCATAATCAAAGGTTTATAATTAAATAGCGATGCAATGTAATTTAAAATAAAATAATTAAATAATAGATTGAAAACTGGGTTCAACATGATCAAAGGACACGACTTGCCTTGGTTATGCTCAGCGAGGTATTCTTGGTCCTCAGGTATAGCTCCTACTCCTCCGGTATCGGAATCTAATGAGAGAGAAAATGACTAAAATAAGAAAAACACATAACATGATAAGCAAATGAACTCCAAAAACCTTGTAACCAGAATCAAAATCTAGAGCTCGAATTTAGATGAATTTAGAAAGAAGAACGGGGTCAATCGGAGTTAGGACGGAGGAGAACAGGCTCTCGAAAAATCTAATCTAAAGAAATTACAGAAAATCAGAAAAGTTATTGTGCTGTGAACTCAGTCCACGGGAGAGCCAGTCCACGCTGAACCCGGTGCATGAAACAGTGCGCACGAGCGACGGCGCTGACGCGGCAGATTAGGGCTGGCGTGGCAAGCCGAGGGGGGTGACACGTGGCAAATGCTGACGTGTCATGCCACGTGGCTGAGGTCGGGCTGACGTGGCACGCGCGGTGAGGCGGCGACGGTGCGAGATCAGCACAGGAACCGACGGCCAAGATGGGGATGCGTGGGCGCACCCGGGCCGTTAGTTCGGATCTGAGCGCCGCCACTTGTCGGTGAGCGCCGCCACTTCAAACCCTCTCCGCCATCACCGAACCTCGCTGTCGGACCCCCACATCGCCCCGCATCAGCATCGCCCACCTTGGTCCCCACTCCGCACCACGCACGCACCCGCGCCAGCCTCAGTCAGTCCGGCCGCACGATTAGCACTGTCGATCCAGATCTGGATCGACGGCCCAGATGCTGCCACGCATCACCGTGTCAACCGTCCGATCGCACCGCCGCCGTCGCTCCCTAGCCAAGCCACCTCAGCCCTAGCATGCTACGTTAGCGCCACGCGTCATGCCACGTCAGCGCCACGGTAGATAAGACATGACGCCGGTGCCATGTCAGCATGCCACGTCAGCCCTGCCACGCGTTAGCACCACCGCTTGCCACGTCAGCAACACTGCGCACTGTTTCATGAACCCGGTCCACCGTGAACCCTTCCCTCCCGTACATCCACAGCACAGTGCAATTTTCGATTTTTTCAGTATTTTCTTTAGGATTAATTTTTCAAAAGCCCGTTCTCCTCTGTCCTAGCTCTGATTGACCCCGTTCGTTTTTGTAAATTCATATAAAATCGAGCTCTATCTATTGGGTCTAGTTTCAAGGTTTTTGGAGTTCATTTGAATTTTATTTGATGTATTTTTGTTTTTTTGGTTGCTTTATCTCTCGTTAGATCCCGATTTCAGAAGAGCCGAAGTGCCGCCAGAAGATTCCGAGTACCTCGCTGAGCATAACCAAGCTAAGTCGTAACCTTTGATCATGTTGAACCTAGTTTTCAATCTATTATTTATTTACTTTGTTTTAAATTTTCCGACATCGCTATTTTAATACAACCTTTGTACTTGGTAGTTATTACCCCATTTGATTAAATTCCTCCTTGATAATTTTGTACACCATAATGCCATTGTCACCATAGATTGGGAAATTTAAATAGTGATGCTATGTTAGACGTCACATAGGTTGTACAATTAGAATGGTTAGCCTGCTTAATTTACGAAAGGGCTTTATCATCGCATGTGAATAATTAATTTGACTTAATGAGATATAGAACCGTGGTTGGTACCACAGCTATGAAATTTGTGCCATGACATTGGTGTGTCATTGCCGTGGTTATACAAACTTGGTTTTCACTTGGGCGAGTGATTGTACAGTAAAGGGGGAAGTGTGGATTCTCTTCGTGGGATGTGGAAGTCTCGCCCGAGTAATATTAAGAACTTAACTTTGTGCGCCATTGATCTGAGCTTTACCGTGCAAACCACATGTCTAGTATAGGATAGACCTAGTTGATTAATTTGGGATATTACAATTTCAATCTTGCCATTGTGATGAACATGGTTGTTGATTTCCATGTGGTGTAAGGGGGGTGTGATGCGAAACCCTTGCGGGCGGGATAGGGTTGGAATTGAACTTTGTAAAGGCATTTTTGTGATTTTCTTAGTACGAGGTTAATCACATCGTGTGGATACAGTTGTGCAACCTCTGTAGAGTGTAAAACTATTCGAATAGCCATGTCCTCGGTTATAGACAATGCTAAGTGATTTCACATGAGGGGTAGAGATTTCATAAAAACTTGTGGTTATGATCGGAAGGTGAACAGGTAGTTCACTGTTGGTTTAGCTTGTGGATGGGAGATTCACAAGTGGTTTATTTCACTTCCGTTGATTATTTATTTATTATTGTTTCTCTTAAAGTTCGCTTTCAATCTATTTATTGTATTCATTTTAAAATGTCATTTTATGCAAATTAACCTTTCATCCCTCCATTGGTAAGCTTTGCATACTATATTTTATTCATTTGTTACAAACGACTTGCTGAGTACCAATGTAGTCACGGCTTTACGCCTATATTGCTTAGTTGAGGAGGAGTATTACCAGTAGGAGGTACCAGAGGGAGAATACTTCAGCGACTTCACGGATTAGGACTTCGCTCCCCAGTCGATTGCCTGTGGGCATGTCGAATGGCTACTACGCTTTATTTTGGATTTTCGCTGCTAGACTTTGAGCCCTTCGGGCTAGTGATGATGTAAGATTGGCCATAAGGTCGTACTTCGGATATTTATCGATATTTGAGTTTCCCTTTTATTTTAGCGTATGTATGGATGATATTGCATCTGTATTTGACTGTGTGCACTAGCATGATCCTGAACTAGTGCTGTATACATAGAGAGTCCAAATTTGCATATTCAGGTCTCGACATTAAAGCAGTCGATTCAATGAAGAGCACGTTGACATAGTGCATGTAGTCGATCGTGCTCCGGCCAACCGTCTCCTCCTCGCGATCGTTCCGATCAGCGCTGCAGTTGTAACAGCACCTCTACCGAGGTCCACACGTCCAGAGATGGAACACCGTGTGTTGGTGTGCAAGCACCAGTACGCACGGCAGAGATTATGACAGGTGGTCGCTAGTGTTTCGATCAGTGTATTTTGGGCATCCCTCCCTCAACCCTCGCACCTCTTCTTATATAGCCTTCAATCAGATCCTTATTTAATATGAGTAGAGATCATATCTCACTTGGAGACTATCATCTGAACCCTTATCATTCCAGCCCATTAAGTGTATAACTTTATAGCTTCATGTATATTTGGCCATGGCCCAAAAACTCCTTTCTGATGAATAAGTCAGTAGCAATCCCTAGCAGGACATAACAACTCCCAAACATACATAAAGATCATAACGGATGAACCTATATAGCGCTTTGTACCAATCCCTTTGCCTTATGATACCAGATCTAACTCAAGGTGAGAAGCGTGATATCCTATGATAGCTCGGCTTTGTACCGATCCCGTTGCCTCATGATACCAGATCTAACTCAAGGTGAGAAGCGTGATATCCTATGGTAGCTCGATTCTTCACTCAAATCTATAGTGGATTACTCAACTGTGATTGACTCCTCAATCACATTAGGTATGGACGTGCACTTTCTTAATCCAACCATATCGAGGGAACTAGAGATATCTCTCCTGTTATATAGGAGGGGTAAATTCCATCTTGATCGCTCATATTTCTTCGTTTGTTTCATTGTAAATCAGAATACCACATTTATGACTACCCAGTTACATAGTAGTGTTTGGTAACCCCTAAGTAAACTATTATACATGTAGAAAACAATGAAGATCTTAGGTCTAAGGATTCTACATATACTATGAAAGAGATCAACTGATGATACTTAAGAATATAACAATTCCTACAATGTCTCATGGTGGGTCAATCCAACATCATGTTCTCTAACATATATCCACATTATTGATTTGATATCCTACATCTATGAATCATGATCCTCAATCAATATATATGTTGATCTATAAATAACAATTGCCCCACATAATGATATAAGATCAAAGATAATTTAGAATAACATCAAAACATAAATAAAGAGTTCCACGAACAAGTTACATACTTGTTGACTAATATAAAAGATATATATTCAAGAGACATAATAACATATTATTCAAAAAATCATAAATATAGAAATGATGTAATCATCTCCATAATTGCGTGTAGGGCATATCACTAACACATTTGGTTCAGGTGTGTTCTAGTAGAAACCATCGACATGGATGTCATCCGGAATATTAGTGGTGCATTAGCACCCATTCTTCCGAGGATCAGCTGTGAGTGCTGCTATTTAGAAAGAATAGGCCAATTCTCCAATTTCTAGAGACCAATTAAACAAGTGGTCTCATTGTTGTTATTCCATGAAAAAACTACTTTTGTACATCCTTTGTTGGATTTCCAACTTAATATTGGACTATTTCGTGTAGAAATTAATTATAAATGCAATCGATTGCTAGAAATTATTGTTGCCCTCTTGTTACCTGTAATATCCTGATCGTCGTTTCGGCGTAGGTTTTTAAAAAAATGGGGAGTTTCCCGTTTTTTCGGTGAATCGCGGGAGGCGGAAATTAATTTGGGAAATTGTCTAAAATAAAAGAATGAATTTAATTCATTAAAAAATATAGAATTTGGGCTTCCTAGAGGAGGGCCTAGCCAATTTGGGCCAACCAGCCCAAAGGGGGCCCAAGCTACCCATTTTTCTTTCCCCAAACCCTACCCTAGCCAAGCCCCCTCCCACCCCCTTGGCCGCCCCCACCCCTTCTTGGATGTCCTCCCTGCCCTCTCTCTCTCCCCAAGGCTAACATGGCTGAAAAGAAAGGAAGAAAAGGAAGAAGGGAAGAAAGGGAGGAAGAGAAGGGAGAAGGAGTGAAGAAAAGAGGAGAAAAGAAGAAGAAGAAGAAGAGTGATTTTGAGGAATTCCCCTAGGTAACTCTCCCTCACCCCAATTCCTCTGTTTTCTACTGAATTTAGGGTTCTTGGTCAAAGTTTTGTGGGGATTAGCATTTTAGAAATTCCCGATTAGAGAATCCCGGTTGACTGTCTGTAGATCCAATCGCGCGGTGTTACTGTTCGTGCGGTTTAGACCCCTAAGACGATTTTTTCCGAGGGTCTCCCCAAAAGGAAACACGTAGAGGACGACGATACACATCTACTGTATTTTTTTCAGATTTGTTAGCTGCGTCATTTAGAAGTACTAGGGTCTGGAATCCCGCTATCTGTTAGGGGTGCAGACTGGGGCTGTTTGCTGTTCAGAGGGGAATTACGGGTAGAAGATGATTTTTAAATTTTTGGTCATAATTGAGAAAAAGATAGGGATTTAGTAATCTAGCTACTGTAAAAGAACCAGAATTTTTAGAGCTTTGATCTGTTCTGGGGACGCGGTACAAGTCGGCTATCCAGACTTTCAGAACAGAGGACGTCCTCTGTTTTATGTATTAGATATCACCTTGTTAATGACAAGATAAAAATATGTGATCTACATGAAATGTGTAGGTATTTAAGTGAGGAATCCAGATATATATCTTTTGCTGTGAATTTATATTTTTAAAGATAGGAAAATATTAAGCAGCGCCGCTGCGGTGGAAAGATTATAGAACCGTTACGCGGGGAAGAATGTTGTGGGGTTTTGGGGCTTAGCGATATCTTTTCTTCGAGAGTCGTGTTTTTATTGTTGTAATGTGTGCTGAGTGGTACCTTTTTGGAGAGTCGCGTGATTTCGTCGCTTCGCCGGTAGAGGAAAGTAAACATAGCGGATGTGCTACCGTTTAACCCGTTATTCTTACTACTTGCAATATGAATGATTTTTCGTAATGATAAATGATATGCCATGATTACATGTTTTCTGAGTAAAAATGTGGTAGCAAGATATTAATCAATTGCTATGTTTGGATGATTTTTGATAGTATTGTGGTAATTTGCGTAATGAGCTAATTGTGATATATGAAAGTAAATGCATGGTGGATATGAAGATATTTCCTCGTTGTTAAATTTATGAGTATCATATTGATGCCCTTGAAGTTAGTATTTTTTGTGATCTTGGTGGTAGTATTCTTAGTGAATACTTGTGGTTGTGGTGGTAGCAATCTTGATGAATATATTGTGGTCTATGTGGTAGGATTCACTATAGATCGATTGATTTTGATCTTGGTGAACCGAATATTGGTTATGTGGTTGACCTTCGTGGTTAAATTCTTGTGGTTTATTATTATCATATCATTCATAACATGTCATGACATTGCATTGTGGATGTCGTAAACATAGCCGCGATCAGCAGTCAAACATCGTGCATTGCCGTAGCACGATGCACACTTTTACCTTGTTGGGTAAAGGTGCAGTGGAGCATAGCATGCATACGCATTGCATTTGTGGAAAGATCATTTGCATACTTATGCAATATATTGCAGAGAAGTTATTTTACAAACAACTACAACTTCATAGTTGTATGGTGGAATTGGCTCATGAGGGCCACTTGTGGTATGAGGAATGTGGCTGTGGTCGTGGAAAGGGATTCATCCCTTGTGGTATGGTAGGGGTTATGTTTGTGGCATGAGATTCTTTTCTCTTGTGGTAATTGTTGATAGCAGTTGTGGATGTGTGAAATAATAAAGTTAGTGAGGTAAAACATGTTAATGCTTTATTATCATTGGTAGTGGTAGTGGTGGATGATATGAAGTAATTAATCAAGATTTATTTGCTAATGTTTTATCATTGTTGGTAGTAGATATGGTTGAGGCTATAATTGTGGTCATTATAGAAAATAGATATTGATGCTTAATATCATTGTAGTTTAATTAGCTTGATAATGAATGTGGATGCACATTGTGGATGTGGACATGTGGATACTTTAATGATGTTGTATATTTGTTTGTAGTCTGAATAGCCTGTTAAACAGTTTGCTTGCTGAGATTTTTATCTCACCCTTGTTTCCCCCCCTACAGGTGATTCTTGAGCATTCATGGGATGGATAGAGCGGCACCACAATAGTGCACTTGGTTCATCAATTCATGCTGTAATAAAGTCGATGGAATTCTAGCCAAATGCTTAGCAAATTCGTGGATGATTATTTTATTTAAGAATGATGAACTTGTGAACAATTCGTTGATTAATCTGCTAGATGTTGCTTCAATTATTGAACTTGATATCGATATCTTTGTTCTCTTAGTTGTTTATGCTTCCGCTTATTTCTTCATGTATAGAAATTATTGTCGGAATAAATTATCTTGAAATTTTGGCTAGCTGTAGAGTGGTTTAGTGGCATTCCAGGGTAATGTGGGTCCTGGGGTGTTACATTACCATGGCATGTGAAGTGACCGAAAGAATGACTAGTAATCCATGAGCTCACATATTACAAGCATGTATCTACCTTGAAGAATTCAACATGGATGCAGTGTTGTAGCCGATTAGGTAGCAAATTTGTTGTCAATGGATGAAACGTTTACAGAAAGATCAGCAAGTCTACTTAAAATTTTGCATTACCAAGAAGTGAAGGTAGCACAACCCTAGATGGAACAAAATGTCATACCAAAAGACTCACTCACTCACACATACACACACACACACACACACACACACACACATATATATATATATATATATATATATATATATATATATATATATATATATACATACATACATACATACATACATACATACATACATACATACATACATACATACATACATACATACATACATACATACATACATACATACATACATACATACATACATATATATATATATATATATATATATATATATATATATATATATATATATATCTCTTCACAGAATCTCCATAATTACAAATGCTTGGGATGATTGGGTGTGTGGAAGGAAAAACAAGCTGGACTTGGATGTTTAGGCGTCCGCATCTTCTTAATTTGGATGAAAGTGTTGGCGGCCATCTCTTTCTTGACCCCTAGATGGAACAAAAGTCATACTAAAAGACTCATATATATATATATATATATATATATATATATATATATATATATATATTTCTATATGTATGTATATATATTTCTTCATAGGAATCTCGGTAATTACAAATGCTGGGGACAACTAGGTGTGTGGAAGGAAAAACAAATTGGATAGTTCATCCATCCGAGAAGCCAAGTACTGTTCATCTTCGTCCCATTGGAGCTGCCGCCGTCTTTGGCACGTTCTCGGTGTCCGTGTTCGCCACGTCTCCGCCGCCATCTCCATATGGAACTCCCTCAGCCTCCATGCTTAAAAACCGAGCCCACATCTCAAGTCCACCGTCCCAAGCTGCTCATCTTGCCTCACCGTTGACCTCATGCCGTCGTCGTCGACTTCATCTTCCGTCAGCCGCCGCCTCATTGTCAGTCACCGTCGTCGTCTGACCTGCTGCCGGTGAGTTAGCCGCTACCCCGACCTCGCCGTCAAGCCAAACCCCGTAGCACTGCCCACCTCCAGCCAATTCGCCGCTCACGCCACGCCTGCTCGCCGGTTGCCGCCCCTCGATTCACGCAATTTGGCCATAGGCCAAAAACTCCTTTCCGATCCATAAGTCGATAGCGATCCATAGTAGGACATAACAACTCCCAAACATACATAAGGATCATATCGGACGGACCTATATAGTGCTTTTATACCAATCCCTTTGCCTCATGATGTCAGATCGAATTTAAGGCGAGAAGCGTGCCTTCCTATGATAGCTCGATCCTTCACTCGAACCTATAGTAGATTACTCAGCTGTGATTGACTCCTCAATAACATTCAGTATGGCCATGCACTTTGTTAATACAACCACATCGAGAGACCTAGAGATATCTCTCATGTTATATAGAAGAGGCAAATTCCATCTTCATCGATCATATTCCTCTGCATATTTCATAGTAAACCCAAAAGCTATCTTTATGACTACTCAGTCACGGAGTGGTGTTTGGTAACTCTTAAGTAAACTATTACGCATGTAGAAAATAATGACGATCTTAGATCTAAGGATTCTACATACACTATATATGAGACTAACTAATGGCACTTAAAAATATAACAATTCCCTCAGTGTCTCATGGTGGGTCAATCTAACATCATGTTCTCTGACATATGTCCATATTATTGATTTGATATCCTATATCCATGATCCGTGAGACATGATGATCAATCAATACATGTGCTGATATGCAAACCATAATTGTCCCACATAAAGATATAAGATTAGGGATAATTTAAAATAACATCAAAACATAAACAAAAAGTTCCACAAACAAGTCACATACTGGTTGATCAATATGAAAGATATGTATTCAATAGATAAAATAACATATTATTTAAAAGATCATAAATATAGAAGTGATACAATCATCTTCATGATTGCCTCTAACGCATATTACTAACACGTTTGGTTCAGGTGTGTTCTAGTAGAAACTATCAGCACGGAAGTCATCCGGAATATTAGTGGTGCATTAGCGCCCATTCTTCCAAGGATCATCTGTGAGTGCTGCTATTTACAAAGAAATAGGCCAATTCTCCTATTTCCAGAAACCAATTAAACAAGTGGTCTCGTTGTTGTTATTCCATGAAAAAAACAATTTTTGTACATCCATTGTTGGATTTCGAACCTAATATTGGGCCATTTCGTGTAGAAATTAATTATAAATGCAATCATTGCTAGAAATTACTGTTGCCCTCTTGTTACCATGGCATGTGAAGAGACCGAAAGAATGATTAGTAATCCATGATATCACATCTTACAAGCATGTATCTACCTTGAAGAATTCAACATGGATACAGTGTTGAAGCCGATTTGGTAGCAAATTTGTCGTCAATAGATGGAATGTTAACAGAAAGATCAGCAAGTCTACCTAAATTTCTGCATTACCAAGAAGTGAAGGTAGCACAGCCTAGATGGAACAAAAGTCATACACACACACACACACATATATGTGTGTGTGTGTGTGTGTGTGTGTATATATATATATATATATATATATATATATATATATATATATATATATATATATATATATATATATATATATATATATATATATGTTCACAGGAATCTCGATAATTACAAATGCTTGGGACGATTGGGTGTGTGGAAGGAAAAACAAGTTGGACTTGGATGTTTAGCGGTCCGCATCTTCTTAATTTTGATGAAAGTGTTGGCAGCCATCTCTTTCTTGACCCCTAGAAGGAACAAAAAGTCATACTAAAACACACACACACATGTATATCATATGTGTGTGTGTGTGTGTATTTCTTCACAGGAATCTCGATAATTACAAAAGCTTGGGACGATTGGGTGTGTGGAAGGAAAAACAAATTGGACTTGGATGTTTAGGGGTCTGCATCTTCTTAATTTGGCCTTCTCTTTCTTCACCCCACAATTTGTTCCGTTGGCCTGGCCGTGTCAAGCCGCAGATACTTCCATGGTTGTTACCAACTAGTTGGACCCAAATGCAATCTTGTCTTTTCGTAGGGTTATCCTTGAATTTCTGTGAATAATTCAAAAAAGATCCACAAGTTGATTTTTAAAAAAAAAAAGTAGCAGGAGCCAGGAGATTCCTACAGGAATTGGAATTCGGGTTGTTACCAACTAGTTGGACCCAAATGCAATCTTGTGTTTTCGTAGGGTTAGCCTTGAATTTCTGTGAATAATTCAAAAAACGATCCACAAGTTGATTTTTTTAAAAAAAAAAGTAGCAGGAGATTCCTGCAGGAATTGGAATTCGGGAAATTTTCATGACTCTTGCGGAAATTGAACTATTTTCTATGAATTTTCTAGGAAATTTCCGCATTCCAAACAGACCCTAAATGGGTCACCGATGTTTTTCTAGATCAAAAGGACAAGGCACTCGATGCCGCAGTTCCTTTTGTTGAAACTGGAAATGTAACATCCTAAATTTGCGTTTTACAAAATGGATAAAAATATTCTCTTATTGTGGTGAGTTTCAAATTTTCGTTTAAATTGAGCTCTTGATTTGAAATTCTTGGCGGCAAAAATTTGATTAAGAAAACAAAACTTCCAAAAAGTGAGAACCAAGATCTTAAAACATTTAAATCGGAATTCTCAAAACTCTTTTAAACCCTAAAGTTCAATTTTACCAGAGGTTAAATAATCATTGCAAACTAAAAGTCAATTAATTCTTTGCCACTTAATCTTTTCAGCAAGAAAATTAAATTGCTAAATCTTCAAAAATTGGAAAAGTCTTCCTTGGGTCCGGCCCTTCCTCGTTTTAGCCCGCTCGGCCCATCTGCCCAGGGCTTCCCCTTTTCTCTTGCCTCCCCACCCGGTTCCATTCCCCACTGCCGCCGCCAGGCCCTCCCTCTCCCTCTCGTCTTCTCCGCCTGCTCGCCCGGCCTGGCTCCTCCCTTCCCCTTTGCCTCCAGCCTGTCTCGGCGCTCCCGTGCTCTGATCCTCCCCCTCTTTGGCGTTGCTCCGGCCCAGCCCGCGAGCTGCCTCACCTCGCGTAGCGCCGCTCGGCGTCAAAGCAGCGCCAGACCCCGCGCGTCATCTCGTCGAGGTAGCCCCTCTGCTTGCCTTCAATGCCACGCCTTAACTCGCGCATCTTGTCGCCGAGCTAATCCCCTCTCTACCCGGCCTAGCTGCGCCTCGGCCTCGTCACTCCATGTCACGTCGCCGAACTAAGTCCTCCACCGGCCTCTGAGTTTACTCCTCACCCGTGCCTCGCCCTTGCATCTAGCTAGCTGCAGCTCGGAGTTACTCCTCTGCGGCCCTCCATCTCTGGCTTCGCCTGCCTACTGCGCTTGCTGCTAGTGTGCCCTCAATGCGCACCAACCCAAAGATTACTTCGCGCGCCACCTTCAATATGCGGCAGCAGCCACCTCCCTTCCGACGGCTGTAAAAGGGCATAAGCCATCAAAAGCTCTCCAGGTCCCTTCCACCTCTTCTCCGTAAAGGCACCACCGATCCGCCCTTGCTATTCCTCTTCTCCGGCAAGCTTCACGGCGACCCACCCGCGTCCCGTTGCGCCCCTAGCTTTTCTCTACCTCTCCCCAAGAGTGATTGAAGTCCGGTTGCCAAGACTCGCCGCAGCGGCCATCTTCCTCAAGTCCGGCCGACGCCATCTCCGCCGCCGCCACGGCCGTTTCCCTTCCGATTCCCTGCGATGGAAGCGACTCCTCAGCACCACGAAGCTCCTCCAACCGCCAGCAAGCGCTCTACCTGACCGAGATGACCCCTCCACGTGAGCCACCCGCCGTCGCCTCAATTCCCTGTCGCCGGCCCGCCTCAGCACCTCCTTGGCCAAGTCACCGCCACCGGTGAGTTCCCTGGGGTCTCCCCTCACTCACCCTCACCTCCATTTCATTTTCCCTCCTTCCCTCCGCTTACTGACGTTTCCTCTGGTTCGTCGCCGTCGACCGGAACCGCCACCGCTTGCTACCTCACCGCCGGTCTGAGACATCGCCTCAGTCTCCTCATCCCAGGGACGACTTGTGCCGGCCGTCGCCGTCGCCTCTCCTACCGTTCCCCGTCAGCTGCGCCGTCGCCCGAAGTGAGCTGCTACTCGGCCGAGCCCTCTCCTCCATCCCAGCCGAATGCACCTAAGTCCTCGGCCCTTTTGCTTCTGTGATAGGCGGGCCCAGCTGAGCAGAAAGGTATAACTGGCATTGCATGACTCTTGTATCCTCTCATGTTCAAGGATTGTGCAAGTGAGCTCAGTAATAATTAAGGCATGTTGTGTAAATATTGTCAGTTGAAGTAGCAGCTTAAGCAAAGGGTTGTGCAAAAGAAATTGAATTTCTAAACTTGATTAATCTCGCTCTGGTGAAGATTGATATATTAACCCTCTTGAAATAGCTGTACCATTAATTGTTAACTATTTGTAAGCATCATAAATTCCAATAAGATTCTTGCAACAACAAATCTAAATTCAAATTAAACCTTTCTCTGTTATCTGCTCGGTGGCTCATAAAATAACAACAATATTCATCAGCAAGATCTCTGAGATACCTTTTATCCCCATTAACAAGATAGTATCAGGATCTAAGAGTTTATAAATATTTCTTGTGTCTTGAGCTTATATCCAAAGCAAGCTTGGCCCTTCGTGTTAACTATTTTGTGCATGAATTGCTAAGTCACATTTTGCTCATTTGTTAAAACCAGTGAGACCTCTTTTTATCAGTAAAATGATTATAAATCCAACCTTCATTATCATCTATATGATACCGAGATCCAAAT
Source organism: Melocanna baccifera (assembly GCA_036346265.1). Taxonomy (NCBI): domain Eukaryota; kingdom Viridiplantae; phylum Streptophyta; class Magnoliopsida; order Poales; family Poaceae; genus Melocanna; species Melocanna baccifera. Next base: position 9,090,160 of record CM070707.1, on the reverse strand, counting down.
ATCTTTTGACTTAAGAAACTAGAAAACCTAGATAAAGGATCACTACTGTAACATCCCAATTTCATTATTCCAATTATCTAAGTGCTTTATCTTCATTTGGAATTTAGCCCCGAAAATTTTTGTACTCTCTCCTGGTTTTATTTAAAGATTTATGGTTTTGGAAGTTTTAAAAATTATTAATTTCCTTATCCTTATAAAAATCTCTAAAGGGATTTCCCAAATTAGAAAAGTTTAAAAATCAAAATCCTCTTCCGGGCAGGCCAGCTAGGCCCGTCGGCCCACCCGAGCGCCCCTCCCACCTCCTTCTTCCTCCCTTCTTTCTCTCTCTCTCTCTCTGTCGGCGGCGCCCGGAAAACCGCCCGGGGGGCCCCTGGTTTCCTCCATCCCACGCGCGCGTTGAGAGGCGCCGACGCCATCAACTCCTCTCCTCCCCTACCTCGGGCTCTAGTCTTCCTCCGTGGCGCCTCCTCCGCGGCTCCGTGCGCTCTGCGCTGAGCTACCCGCGCCTCCCCTGCCTAGCTTCGCCGGCCGGAGTGCTTCGCCATACCCCGGTCACTGTCGCCAGTCACTGCCCAGCACTCGAGCTCCTTCCGGCATTGAAGCGCTGCGCCGAGCTACCTCTTTCCCCTCCCACCGCAGCCTTCCTCCGTGGCAGCGCCCAGGCCCTTCCCGTACGTGCACTTGCGCGGACGTCGCCCATTATTCCTCACCAGGTCGCTCGCCGTGTAATGAAGGTCGAGGAGACGCGCTGCGTCACTTCTTCCGCCCCTCCTCGCCTACGCGCGGTAGTGCACTCGAGAGCCCGCACTCGCGCCTGACTTCAATTGGCAATTGAATGCTTCGCAGCGCTCCCCACTACCTTGCACGCCATAAATTGCCGCTCTCCCACCTCTGTGCAGTTCGCAACACACTCCTCCACCATTTTCCCATCGCTCGAGCCATTTCGCGTGGTGAACCGCCGCCGCCGAAGCTTTTCGGTCGCCGCCGTCGCCAGACCCCCTCGGACCTCCGCAAGCCCCCGCGACCATCTACCCTTGTTCCTTGACTCCGCCTGATGTTTCCCTAGTGGCTAATCGTTCTTTGATGCTTCGCAGCTCGCCGGCAGACCCGTCCCCTTCAACTCCGGCCGCACGTCGCCGTCGCCGCCTCCGACCACCCGGGCCCAATTCCACCTCACCCGAGCTTCGCCCGGACCTGCTGAGATTATCCCCGACGCCGATTCAAGGATTCCCCCGCTCCTCTTCCTCCGCGCCGACTACCTCTGTCCGCCGCCGCACGTCGCCGTCGCCAGGCCTCACCGCGCCATCTCGAGACCATCCGAGCGTCTCGGTGAGCTCCTGGAGGTCCCTAGATGCTCCCACCACGTCCAATTGCATTTTCATTGGCGTTGTGGCCGTCGCCCCATTTCCCCTGACCCGCCGCCGCCATGCTCGCCGCCGAGGCAACTCGACGCCACTCGAAGCCCTCGCCGCCCCGGCTAATGCCTTGCCGAGCCGCTGCGGACTCTTTGTGCTGTTGGCAGCCGCCGCTCCGGTCTCCCCTTGCCGACCGGCGAAATCGCCGCGCCGCTGCCCCTCGACCGGAGCCGCTGCTCTGTTCCGACAATTCAAATACTAACCCGGGTCATTAACCGATAATGATTTCCTTTAATGACGTTTTAAACTGGTTAAGCACTCACTGACCCGTGGGCCCCCCTCAACAGTTAATGAAAATGAGAGGATGACGGGTGGACCCCACCGGTTTTATTTAGCAGTTAACCGATTTTCAAAGCCTCCAGTCACTGACAAGCGGGCCCCACTGAATAGTACCCGAGCCGAGGGCCCGACTTGTCAGCCACTGTGGATTTTTTTGGATTTGTCGAAATTCATTAAACCGTGGGACCCACACGTCAGCGAGAGTAAATCTCTCTCTCTTTTTAATTTTTGGTTTTTCCCAAAATCTAACTTTGAAAGACTATAACTTTTTAACCGTAACTCTGATTCGGGTGAAACCAGTTTCTAAAATTTTCTAAATTCATGACCTTTTTGTCAATCTAAGTTGGTTCAAACTGAAGTTCATCTGATCTATGTTTCGCATTTACTATCTTTGCCTGTTTGTTTTTCCGGTTTTGTCCGCGAGTACATTTCGAGGAAAATCCCGATCAAGCCGTCGACGCCTCACAAGATCAACCCGATTTTCCCGCACAAAATCCAGGCGAGTCAACACTTTGACCATATTGAAATTCCCATGTTTGAATAAGTTATATTGTTTAAAATTATCTAAAGTGCATGCAATATTTTATGTACAGCAGTTTACCGTTTTTTATTAGCTATTTACCCCAACTTGTTATTGGCACTATATAGCTAAGACCCTTCCTTGAAATTTGTTATCCTTACCATTGTCGCACTAGTAAATAGTACAAAAAAACAGATTTCGAAGCTTAGCTATGATTAATAATTGCGTAGCTCGTCCGGTACAATCTCAGGACATTAGAATGTCCTGACATACATCCTCAAAACAACTAAGTCATTTGGGGCAATCACGGGAGGTACCTGATTGGTAGATTGATTAAAAGAATATTTTATGTTTCTCCAAAATCCCACAAAAACATAACTTCATTCCTGTCTGGACGGTTTGTAAGAACAGTTGGTGCAGATGTAGCACAAAGCATAGGGTTGTGGAAAGCACCGTCCGGACACATTAAGGACTTAATCCTGTGTTGACCTCTCCATGTACAACAGTACAAACCACAAGCTGGCAAAGTGTAGGCATGACTGAATAATTTGTACTCGCCAGTAAATGAATGCATTTCGGGGGAAAGCACGATTTTCTCTTTGGACGCAAAGCGCCACGAGATGGTCGTGTCACCGGATAGAGTGGGCGCAAGAGGGGTCTAGTGGCGCCTAAATGGCCTTCCTGTAGATGGAAACCTTAGCGAGTGCATTCTTTTACTAGATACATTGTAAAGGTCATGTGATAATCTGGTTGATCTGCATGTCTAAGGAAACATGTGAAATATAACAATTGGGTTATCTCTTGTGAGTAAAGATGTACAACTCTGCAGAGTTTAAACTATTCGAATAGCCGTGCTCACGGTCAAGAGCGGACATTGGAACTTACTCGAGTTAGTTCTATTTCAAAAGAAAAACATTTTTCGGGCGGGATGAAAACTAAGTAGGGAGATGTACTCTACTTTGTTGGATTTTCCTGGAGGGATGTACTCCAGTAAATAAATAAATAGGGTGGACGTAGCCCAGTTTTCAAAGCTTAGCATTGGTAGACAGAGCCATGTAACTGGTGGATGGAACCGTCTACAATATATCTATTGCACAATTTCAACAGTTCTTGCATTATCACAAATCTGCTCGGTCATAGGATTTTTAACTATGTATTTGAAAAGCTTGCCTTACGCAACTAAATTAAACCCCAGCCATCTGTTGCCAAGCCATGCATGTTATATCGTTGCATTCTGTGTGTTGGCTTGCGGGGCATAGTTGCAAGTGCTCACTCTCGCTCTCAACCCCCCCTTCAGAGCTGGAGCAGCATTGACACTACGAGTATTATGAAAATCAGGACCAAGGAGATGAAGAAGAGGACCATGCCGACGAGTAGACTTAGCCTTCTTAGTCTCTTTTCCCTTTGGCCAGCTGACCATTCTAGATACCAGGTGAATTCCACTTAGTAGCCTCAGCTAAAAGTTGTATCCACCTGGGAAAATCCCCAGTCACTGCCTGTCAGGAAGTGTGCCTTCCGCTTTTCTTGTTCTTCCGCTGTGTTTTGGGTTGTAATGAATTCTTTGAATGTGTTGAACTATTTGGCCTGACGGTCTACTGTCTGGAGATACCCTACTCCAGTTATTGTATCATTAAACGACGCGTGTATGAAATGATCCAGTCATGTAACTGTGAAGCATTATCTACTGATCCAGGGAATAATGCAGGTATATCACAGAGGATTTCGGATTGTAAAATCCGGGTCCGACAGGGCTGGTATCAGAGCCATACGACTGTAGGAAGCTTTAGCTAGAATGGCCGCACTAGGGTTAAAAAGCCTATTTTGGTCAGACATTTCAATTTATACAACCTATGTGCATAAAATGCTGTACTTCTCCCTCTTTTTGAATTTATAAAAATTCTCTTCTCACTTCTAACTTTTGTTTAAAACTTGTAGATGGTGAGCCCAGCTGCGACTTCTTGGGACCTTCTCTCACACCAAGAGACCGAGGGAGGATTCGCCGCGTTACTGCGTCAGTTGATGCAGTATCTTCGCTATCATCGCCCGCCGATCATCCGTGGGTTGTGCACTAGATTCCAGGACAGGGAGACCTGGAAGGTGCACGTCTTTATTTATGCCCGGGATAGGAACAGCGAGATGATTCCTATTGTCACTCCAGATACTTTTCCCCGGAGCCACCTGCATGACGCCGCTCGGATGTCTTTGCCTTTTTGGGTCACACGTCGATGCATGTGCATGGGGACGCTTTGACCTCTTCGCCATTCAGTTTCTTTCCGATATTGCGCTTGGGAGGTGATGAGCCAGAGCCGCTGGAAGAACCGATTGACGACCCTCGCCTTTCACACCAGGTGGATTTGACTGAGGCACAGGTGCAGTCTTACAGCAGCGCTCTGCGCGAGATCCGAGCACTTCTCACCCTTTTGGCGGACAGCCATCAGGGGATTGACACCCTACGGCTACAGCTGGCCAGTACTGACACCGCACTTATCTTCGCTGAACGAGGGCGAAGGGCTGCAGAGACAGAGCTAGAGAGGCTGCGCTCCATGGCGGGCTACACCCCGTCCTCTCCCTCTTACACGCCATCATCACCTGTACCAGCCGATCCAAAGACCGACACCGATCTCACACGGTACCAAAGAATAAAGCAAGACTGTACCACCACCAGCCGATCCAGCACCCGCAGACCCAGCAGCAGCGGTACCCGCACCTGCCACCCTCCAGTCACGCTATGGTAGGATTATTCCCCTTCCTGCTCCCGTGGCGATTGCGGGGACCCTGGCTCCTTCCACTTCTAGGGGACTTCGCTTGCGTCGGACTGCTCGTAAGAGCGTTCGTCCACCCCCGGGGTGCGCTCTTTCGGACTCAGGAGGACCCAGCAGAAGGTTACGCCGCTCCCGTTCACCGACCAGCTCCCGCTCCCGCACCACTAGTCCTTCCCAGCAGGACAGCCGCAGTCGCTCGCAGGGATGCTTCGAGTGTGGAGGCGACCACCCTTAGATAGGGTAGGTGTTAGTCAGTGATTAGTCAGTCGGTCTCTTGTATCCCTTTTGTAGCCAGCTATGGCAGTAGTTGCGATGCCAGTGCTAAGCCCTTTGTACTGGGTGTAAGACCCCTTTTGTAATGTGAACCTGTTAGTTTTAATGCTTTTTATTGCATTGCTTGTCCAAAAAGTTATTGGAGTTCTGTTGTGTTACTAGAGGACTAGTAAACCCTCTTATATCCCCTCCTCCCTAATTCTGGTTTAGATAATATTTTTTCCTTTAAATGCAGATGCCTCCAAGAAAAGCAAAAACAGCCAGAGGTCGTGGTAGAGGCCGTGGCAGAGGCCGAGGCCGTGGCCAGGGATTACCCCCACCACCACCTACACCTCCAACGACAACTCAGATCTTAGCTCAGCAGACCCAGATCCTGCATGCTATGCTGACTAGCCAACATTTGATATCAGACAATAGGAGTTCAAAGTTGGCTGACTTCCTCCGAACCCGACCCCAAACCTTTGCTTATGCCAATGAACCATTGGAGGCAGATGATTGGCTAAGGGACACTGAGAGGAAGCTTCGTCTAGCAAGATGTGCAGATGAGGACAAAGTAGACTTTGCCTCCCATCAACTCAAAGGCGCAGCTGCCGCCTGGTGGGAAAACTACCTGGAAACCTGTAACCAGGTGGAGTCCTCAGAAGAAGAAGAAGAAGAAGAAGAAGAAGAAGAAGAAGAAGAAGAAGAAGAAGAAGAAGAGGAAGTAGAAGAAGTGGCCGAGACCCCTGCAGCCGAGACACAACAATCTGGCCAACAAGACCAAGCTGAGGTTGAAGCAGACGAGGAAGAAACAGATGTAAGTGGCAGTATAGCAAGACGACCCAAAGCCAGTATTTCTTGGGGGGAATTCAAAGCCGTCTTTCGACAAAATTTTGTGCCTACCGGCATCATGAGACTGAAGAAAAATGAGTTTCTTCACTTGAAGCAAGGAAATATGACCATAAGTGAGTACCTCACAAAATTTAACCAGCTTGCTCGGTATGCTCCAAAGGATATCGCAGACAAAGAGGAGAAGATTGATCGATTTCTGGAATGTATGAATGAAGAAATGAGATCCCAGCTGATTCTTCATGACCATCCCACATTCCACCACTTAGTCAACAAGGCCCTCATCTGTGAGAATGAGAGGAAGCAACTGGAGGCCAGTCGCAAGAGGAAATGGGCCACACACCGGACTCAGAATAGCTCCCACCCTCGGACCTCGTATCAGGATAAGACATCGTTCAAGCAAGGAACCACTTCAGGTTTTCAGGCCCCAGCACCCTCCCAACAGTCGAGTGGTAGCACCTCTCGAGTGTTTCGCCCGGTTGGGCAAGCTACCACGACAAATCCAGCTGCCAATTTGCATTGCTTTAATTGTGGGGCGAAAGGACATTTTGCCAATAAATGTCCAGACCGTCAATCTACCCCAACCAGAACTAATACCAAGACTGTTTCGGTCAAAGGGTCGTCCACCGCACCTACCAGGGGAGGTCAAGTGTCTCAAGTTTCCAGGACTGCTTCGTCTCATCATCAAGGTCGCGTCAACCATGTGACGTGAAGGAGCCCAAGACGATCCGAGTCTGATGGGTATGTTTTCGATCAAATCGTTACTGCTCAGGTTTTGTTTAACTCTGGGGCTTCGCATTCTTTTATCTCAGGGAATTTTGTGGCTAAGGCAAAGCTGTCGACTTTTAGGCTAATAAAATCAGTACTACTTAGCTCCCCAGGGGGATCCCTACTCACCACTTTAGTGTGTCCCAAAGTGGAGATCACCCTAGGATCCTTTGGCTTCTTGGCAAACCTTTTAGTTTTGTCATCTCAGACCCTAGATATCATCCTTGGGATGGATTGGTTAGCCAAGCATCAAGGAATGATAGATTGTGCAAATAGAAGGGGTGATACTGACTAAAGGACCAGGGCAGGAAATCCAGATTCAAGTCAACCATATTTCTTCTAGACCTTGGCTTCATCACCTTGACACAGTACCACTAGAAAACATGGCAGTAGTACAAGAGTATCCTGATGTTTTTCCAGAAGAATTACCCAGAATGCCCCCGGACAGGGATATCGAGTTTATAATTAACCTAAAACCGGGGACGGCTCCCATTGCCAAAAGACCTTACCGCATGCCAGTAGATGAACTAGAAGAATTAAAAGTCCAGATTGGGGAGTTGCAAGAGAAGGGGTATATACGACCCAGTTCATCCCCTTGGGGTTCACCTGTACTCTTCGTTAAGAAAAAGGATGGTACAGCTAGGTTATGTGTGGATTATCGTGCTCTTAACGAGGTGACTATTAAAAATAAATATCCCCTGCCAAGGATCGATGATTTATTTGATCAACTCACCGGAGCTACTATATTTTCCAAAATAGACCTAAAGTCCGGGTACCATCAGCTCAAAATCAGAACAGAAGGTATTCCAAAAACAGCTTTCACCACTCATTATGGACTATTTGAATATACCGTAATGTCCTTCGGATTGACCAATGCCCCTGCATATTTCATGAACCTCATGAATAAGGTATTCATGAAATATCTAGACCAATTTGTGGTAGTGTTTATTGATGACATCTTGATCTATTCCAAGACACCAGAGGACCATGCCGACCACCTTCGAGCAGTCCTGGGGACCCTCCGGGAGCATAGGCTTTATGTAAAGTATAGCAAGTGTGCCTTTTGGTTGCAAGAAATTAATTTCTTAGGACATGTTATATCCTCAGGGGGAGTAGCAGTTGACCCTTCCAAAGTGGACACTATTCTAGAATGGAAGCAACCGACTTCGGTTACTGAGGTTCGTAGTTTCCTCGGGTTAGCGGGGTACTACCGGTGCTTCATACCAGATTTCTCCAAGATATCCAAGCCCATGACCCATCTTCTGAAGAAAGAAAGGAAGTTTGAATGGACGGCTGACTGTGAAAGAAGTTTCCAGGAATTGAAAACAAAACTTACCACCGCCCCAGTATTAGTCTTACCAGATATTCATAAGGAGTTTGAAGTATACTGCGACGCATCCCGCCAAGGTCTAGGGTGTGTACTCATGCAGGATAGAAAGGTCGTAGCTTATGCATCCAGACAACTTCGACCTCACGAAGATAATTATCCCACCCATGACTTGGAATTAGCAGCGGTAGTGCACGCCTTGAAGTTATGGCGACACTATTTGATTGGGAACCATTGTAAAATTTTCACGGATCACAAAAGTCTTAAATATATATTCACTCAAGATGACCTTAACCTTAGACAGAGGAGATGGTTGGAATTGATTAAGGATTACAACCTGGAAGTTCATTATCATCCTGGCAAAGCTAATGTGGTAGCTGATGCACTAAGTAGAAGGCCCGGATGTAACCATACCCAGGCACAAGAGATCCCAACGGAACTGCGTAAAGAGATTACTTCCCTTAATCTAGAATTTATAGAGCAAGGCATTCTAGCTACCCTAGAGGTGCAACCTACATTGGAAGAGCAGATCAAAGCCGCACAGAAAGGACACCCTGGAACTCAAAAGCTCGAGCTCATGATGAAGAAGGGGAAAGCACCACGGATGGTGAGAGATTCACAAGGAACCCTATGGTTTGAAAAACGACTTTTCGTTCCTCACCAAAAAGAATTGAAGGAGTTAATATTAAAAGAAGCACACAACTCGTCCTATACTTTACATCCTGGTAGCACCAAGATGTATCAAGACTTGAAAACATTATATTGGTGGCCGCGTATGAAGCGAGACCTTGCTGAGTATGTAGCTTGTTGTGATACTTGCCAACGTATTAAGGCGGAACACCAGAAACCGGCAGGGCTACTTCAACCTTTGAAGATACCTCAGTGGAAATGGGAAGAAATAGGAATGGACTTCATAACCGGCCTCCCTCGCACTAAGACGGGATACGATTCGATATGGGTCATAACGGACAGGTTGACAAAGGTGGCTCATTTTGTTCCGGTAAAGGCCACTTATAAAGTAGATAAGTTAGCAGAGTTATACATGGCCCGCATTGTATGTGCGCATGGGGTACCCAGAAAAATAGTTTCCGATCGAGGTTCTCAATTTACCTCACATTTTTGGAACAGCTTGCACAGTGCCCTTGGAACCCACCTAAGTTTTAGTACTGCTTACCACCCTCAAACGGATGGGCAGACGGAAAGGATAAATCAAATTCTAGAGGACATGCTTCGAGCCTGCGCCCTGGAATCAACTTCAGATTGGGAAAAGAGCTTGCCATACACAGAGTTTTCATATAATAATAGTTACCAGTCAAGTCTTAAAATGTCACCTTTTGAGGCCTTGTATGGACGAAAGTGTAGAACCCCATTACACTGGTCAGAGCCTGGAGAAGGTCATACCTTTGGGCCAGATACCCTAAAGCAAGCAGAAGAAAGGGTTAAGGTAATTAGAGACCGCTTACAAGCTGCCCAGTCTAGACAAAAGAGCTACGCCGATACTCGCCGGCGTGAACTCATCTTTCAAGTCGGAGATCACGTTTACCTTAAGGTTTCTCCCCTTCGAGGAGTGCGAAGGTTTAAAATAAAAGGGAAACTAGCACCTCGATTTATAGGCCCTTTTCCCATCCTCGCTAGATGCGGGGAGGTCGCCTATAAACTAGACTTGCCTGCAAGCCTGGCAGAAGTACACGATGTCTTTCATGTTTCGCAATTCAAGAAATGCCTCCGAGTTCCGGAAGAGCAAGCACCTTTGGAAGCTTTGGAAATCCAAAAGGACCTCACTTACCCCGAGTATCCGATCAAAATTTTGGACACCATGGAAAAGCAAACAAGGAGCAGGACTTTTCATCTTTGCAAGGTACAATGGAGCAACCACACCGAAAAAGAAGCCACGTGGGAACGTGAAGACCAGCTCAGGGCCGAGTTCCCTCACCATTTTCATTATTCCAATTATCTAAGTGCTTTATCTTCATTTGGAATTTAGCCCCGAAAATTTTTGTACTCTCTCCTGGTTTTATTAAAGATTTATGGTTTTGGAAGTTTTAAAAATTATTAATTTCCTTATCCTTATAAAAATCTCTAAAGGGATTTCCCAAATTAGAAAAGTTTAAAAATCAAAATCCTCTTCCGGGCAGGCCAGCTAGGCCCGTCGGCTCACCCGAGCGCCCCTCCCACCTCCTTCTTCCTCCCTTCTTCTCTCTCTCTCTCTCTCTCTCTCTCTCTCTCTCTGTCGGCGGCGCCCGGAAAACCGCCCGGGGCGCCCCTGGTTTCCTCCATCCCGCGCGCGCGTTGAGAGGCGCCGACGCCATCAACTCCTCTCCTCCCCTACCTCGGGCTCTAGTCTTCCTCCGTGGCTCCGTGCGCTCTGCGCTGAGCTACCCGCGCCTCCCCTGCCTAGCTTCGCCGGCCGGAGTGCTTCGCCGTACCCTGGTCACTGTCGCCAGTCACTGCCCCGCACTCGAGCTCCTTCCGGCATTGAAGCGCTGCGCCGAGCTACCTCTTTCCCCTCCCACCGTAGCCTTCCTACGTGGCAGCGCCCAGGCCCTTCCCGTACGCGCACTCGCGCGGACATCGCCCATTATTCCTCACCAGGTCGCTCGCCGTGTAATGAAGGTCGAGGAGACGCGCTGCGTCACTTCTTCCGCCCCTCCTCGCCTACGCGCGGTAGTGCACTCGAGAGCCCGCACTCGCGCCTGACTTCAATTGGCAATTGAATGCTTCGCAGCGCTCCCCACTACCTTGCGCGCCATAAATTGCCGCTCTCCCACCTCTGTGCAGTTCGCAACACACTCCTCCACCATTTTCCCCATTGTTCTGAGCCATTTCTCGCGTGGTGAACCGCCGCCGCCGAAGCTTTTCGGTCGCCGCCGTCGCCAGACCCCCTCGGACCTCCGCAAGCCCCCGCGACCCTCTACCCTTGTTCCTTGACTCCGCCTGATGTTTCCCTAGTGGATAATCGTTCTTTGATGCTTCGCAGCTCGCCGGCAGACCCGTCCCCTTCAACTCCGGCCGCACGTCGCCGTCGCCGTCTCCGACCACCCGGGCCCAATTCCACCTCACCCGAGCTTCGCCCGGACCTGCTGAGATTATCCCCGACGCCGATTCAAGGATTCCCCCGCTCCTCTTCCTCCGCGCTGACTACCTCTGTCCGCCGCCGCACGTCGCCGTCGCCAGGCCTCACCGCGCCATCTCGAGACCATCCGAGCGTCTCGGTGAGCTCCTGGTGGTCCCTAGATGCTCCCACCACATCCAATTGCATTTTCATTGGCGTTGTGGCCGTCGCCCCATTTCCCCTGACCCGCCGCCGCCATGCTCGCCGCCGAGGCAACTCGACGCCGCTCGAAGCCCTCGCCGCCCCGGCTAATGCCTTGCCGAGCCGCTGCGGACTCTTTGTGCTGTTGGCAGCCGCCGTTCCGGTCTCCCCTCGCCGACCGGCGAAATCGCCGCGCCGCTGCCCCTCGGCCGGAGCCGCTGCTCTGTTCCGACAATTCAAATACTAACCCGGGTCATTAACCGATAATGATTTCCTTTAATGACGTTATAAACTTGTCAAGCATTCACTGACCCGTGGCCCCCCCCCCCTCAACAGTTAAAGAAAATGAGAGGATGACGGGTGGACCCCATCGGTTTTATTTAGCAGTTAACCGATTTTTAAAGCCTCCAGTCACTGACAAGCGGGCCCCACTGAATAGTACCCGAGCCGAGGGCCCCACTTGTCAGCCACTGTGGATTTTTTTGGATTTTTCGAAATTCATTAAACCGTTTGACCCACACGTCAGCGAGAGTAAATCTCTCTCTCTTTTTAATTTTCGGTTTTTCCCAAAATCTAACTTTGAAAGACTATAACTTTTTAACCGTAACTCCGATTCGGGTGAAACCAGTTTCTAAAATTTTGTAAATTCATGACCTTTTTGTCAATCTAAGTTGGTTCAAACTGAAGTTCATCTGATCTATGTTTGGCATTTACTATCTTTTGCCTGTTTGTTTTTCCGGTTTTGTCCGCGAGTAGATTTCGAGGAAAATCCCGATCAAGCCGTCGACGCCTCACAAGATCAACCCGATTTTCCCGCACAAAATCCAGGCGAGTCAACACTTTGACCATATTGAAATTCCCATGTTTGAATAAGTTATATTGTTTAAAATTATCTAAAGTGCATGCAATATTTTATGTACAGCAGTTTACCGTTTTTTATTAGCTATTTACCCCAACTTGTTATTGGCACTATATAGCTAAGACCCTTCCTTGAAATTTGTTATCCTTACCATTGTCGCACTAGTAAATAGTACAAAAAAACAGATTTCGAAGCTTAGCTATGATTAATAATTGCGTAGCTCGTCCGGTACAATCTCAGTTCATTAGAATGTCCTGACATACATCCTCAAAACAACTAAGTCATTTGGGGCAATCACGGGAGGTACCTGATTGGTAGATTGATTAAAAGAATATTTTATGTTTCTCCAAAATCCCACAAAAACAAAACTTCATTCCTGTCTGGACGGTTTGTAAGAACAGTTGGTGCAGATGTAGCACAAAGTATAGGGTTGTGGAAAGCACTGTCCGGACACATTAAGGACTTAATCCTGTGTTGACCTCTCCATGTACAACAGTATAAACCACAAGCTGGCAAAGTGTAGGCATGACTGAATAATTTGTACTCGCCAATAAATGAATGCATTTCGGAGGAAAGCACGATTTTTCTCGCTGGACGCAAAGCGCCCTGGAGATGGTCGTGTCACCGGATAGAGGTGGGCGCAAGAGGGGGTCTAGCTGGCACCTAAATGGCCTTCCTGTAGATGGAAACCTTAGCGAGTGCGTTCTTTTACTAGATACATTGTAAAGGTCATGTGATAATCTGGTTGATCTGCATGTCTAAGGAAACATGCGGAATATAACAATTGGGTTATCTCTTGTGGGTAAAGATGTACAACTCTGCAGAGTTTAAACTATTCGAATAGCCGTGCTCACGGTCAAGAGCAGACATGGGAACTTCCTCGAGTTAGTTCTATTTCAAAAGAAAAACATTTTTCAGGCAGGATGAAAACTAAGTAGGGAGATGTACTCTACTTTGTTGGATTTTCCTGGAGGGATGTACTCCAGTAAATAAATAAATAGGGTGGACGTAGCCCAGTTTTCAAAGCTTAGCATTGGTAGACAGAGCCATGTAACTGGTGGATGGAACCGTCTACAATATATCTATTGCACAATTTCAACAGTTCTTGCATTATCACAAATCTGCTCGGTCATAGGATTTTTAACTATGTATTTGAAAAGCTTGCCTTACGCAACTAAATTAAACCCCAGCCATCCGTTGCCAAGCCATGCATGATATCGTTGCATTCTGTGTGTTGGCTTGCGGGGCACAGTTGCAAGTGCTCACTCGCTCTCAACCCCTTCGAGTGGGCAAGATGGACACTACGAGTATTATGAAAATCAGGACTAAGGAGATGAAGAAGAGGACCATGGCGACGAGTAGACTTAGCCTTCTTAGTCTCTTTTCCCTTTGGCCAGCTGACCATTCTAGATACCAGGTGAATTCCACTTAGTAGCCTCGGCTAAAAGTTGTATCCACATGGGAAAATCCCCAGTCACTGCCTGTCGGGAAGTGTGCCTTCCGCTTTTCTTGTTCTTCTGCTGTGTTTTGGGTTGTAATGAATTCTTTGAATGTGCTGAACTATTTGGCCTGACGGTCTACTGTCTGGAGATACCCTACTCCAGTTATTGTATCATTAAACGACGCGTGTATGAAATGATCCAGTCATGTAACTGTGAAGCATTATCTACTGATCTAGGGAATAATGCAGGTATATCACAGAGGATTTCGGATTGTAAAATCCGGGTCCGACAACTACTCTCTACCTCAACAAAATTTTTTTGGAATAATTCCTATAATCATTCTAAGTCCAAATCTTGCAATATTAAAGCATAAAGTCATTTATTAAATTATCACCCATGACCAAAGATATTGCTAAAACACAGCTTTGCATCCCATTATAATCATCCAACTCTTACCTCAGTATTTAAATTGTGAATAAAGTGCAACTTTATCAACAAAACCTTGTAAATTCATAACTCTCATTTCCATTGAGCCGCAACCGTCGGTCAATATTATCCATTCCATCAAATCATCAAAAATAACCAATTTATTCCAAATCATATTGGGATGGATGACTGACTCCATACTAGAACTAAATTATAAAATAGATGCAAATATCTGGCAAAACTATCCTCCCAGGCAATCTTTCTAATGCATAAGTCCAACTTAACTTTTGGAACTTCCTTGATAAATAAATTGATATGAAGGAAGTTATGAAGAAACAAATCGAGCCCTTTTACCTTGAGCCCTGCAGAAATGATCCTGCGGGTGACCCTTTAATTGCCTTCTTCCAGTCTCTTAAAATTTTCCCTCCCGGTAAAGTTATTTAATCAACTCCTTCCTATCAAATGAATCCATTTCGATCGCCCCCTCTCTACTCTCAGTTATAAGTAACATTAAATAAATTCAATTAAATTAATTTTATATAGACTTTTGCCAATATTGGATTTATTTGGGTTTTTCATTTGTTGCACGTAATTAGAAACCGCCGACTGAAGACGACAAGACCAAGCGGATTTGGACTACGGTGAAGATTCAATGTTTATTGCGACTGACTGGTTAAGCGGGCTTGAATTAAAATCAAGACTGCGGTAAATAATCAAGGCAAGTCATCACTTTGATCATATTGATCCTATCTTTTACAAAAGTATGTTCTTTTAAAATTATCAAAATGCATGCTTACTTGTTTATGCAAATGTATGTCAAATGTAAGGTAGATATTACCCTTTATGCTACCAATATTATTAATATGATATCCTCTACCATTCGATTCAATTAATCCTTGACGCCCTAGATAATAATGCTATTAACATTAGCTAAGTCATATGTACTGCTAACGGAGTCCAGAGCTAGGGCATTAAATTGTCCGGCTCATCATTATTCATCAAACAATCAACTCGATTTTGGGGTAGTCATGGGATGTAGATGACTGATAGTTTTGGTACAGATTATCTTGTGCTTCTCAAAACCTCAAAACTTGCTTTATCTGTCTGGGCGGTTTGTAAGAGTGGCTGGTGCAGATGTAGCACAAAGTATAGGGTTGTGGAAAGCACCGTCTGGACACATTAAGGACTTAATTCTGTGTTGACCTCTCCATGTAAAATAGTACAACCACAAGCTGGCAAAGTGTAGGCATGGCTGAATAATTTGTACTCGCCAATAAATGAATGCATTTCGGGGGAAAGCATGAATTTTCTCGCTGGACGCAAAGCGTCCTGGAGATGTCATGTCACCGGATAGAGGTGGGTGCAAGAGGGGGTCTAGCTGGCGCCTAAATGGCCTTCCTGTAGACGGAAACCTTAGCGAGTGCATTCTTTTACTAGATACATTGCAAAGGTCATGTGATAACTCGATTGATCTGCGTATCTAAGGCAATACGCAGAATATAACAATTGATTTATCTCTTGTGGGTAAAGATGTACAAACTCTGCAGAGTCTAAAACTATTCGAATAGCCGTGCTCACGGTCAAGAGCGGACATGGGAACTTCCTCGAGTTAGTTCTATTTCAAAAACATTTTTTGGGTGGGATGAAAATTAAGTGGAGAGAGGTACTCTACTTTGTTGGATTTTTCCTGGAGAGATGTACTCCAGTGGTAATTAGGGTGGATGTAGCCCAGTAATCAAATCTAGCATTGGTGGGGGTAACCATACACTGAAAAAGGTGGATGTAACCTGCGCTACTATAATTATTGCACACTCTCTTTACAACTTGCATTTTGGTTAAAATTGCTAAGTCTCAGGAATTTTACCTATTGTATTGGAAATGCTGCTTTAGCAAATAAAACAACCTCAAGCCTCCTTTCACAGCCTTGCATGTAATAGTTATTAGCTTTACATTCTGTGTGGTGGCTTGTTGAGTACAATTTGTACTCACTGTTGCTAATTACCCTCCAGTCAGTCAAGAATAGAAGAAGACCTTGAAATGCTCCAGAAGAATCGACAGAGCTGGTATTCAAGAAGGCCATGGATATAGGTCGCGAAACCCCAGTTGGCTGCCTGTGGGCAAGTCTTGTGGGTTCCACTTGTGTGAAGATTTTTCGCTGCTGCATCCTCTGCTTTCTCGGCCTAATCGGCCTTTGTAAGTTATCACTGTATTAATTATGCTTTCGCTTAATATGTTTTTGATATACTGATGATGTAATCGTGAGCACCGCTCTCGATCTAGGAACAATCAGAAATCACAGAGGAATTCGGATTTCTAAATCCGGTTCCGACAGGAAAGAAACAGTTTTACAGCCCACGTTTTGTGGTTCATAGCTACATTTGCCGTTTGGTAACCAAGCAAAGTTATTACTGATCAGGCTCCCACAGACCTCACACTCTACCCACAAACGGAATAGCAAAACGAACAGCAATCTCTTCTTCTGTCATGGCCTGCTTTTCTTCTTCATCTTCAGTTAGCATGTCCATCCTCACTGTCCCCATTTTGGTCCTGCTTGAGATGCATACATTAACATTGCACTGGATCGATCCATCACTTGCAGCATGGGTCCTTTGTAAATGGGGTGCAAATCCCATAATGTGTTTAGCAGTCTTCTCTACACTGTTGAAAATCGTTGCAGCTTCTGGCTTTTAGTTTCTAGTTTACTTTTCCTAAATTTAATCTTTTTCTAGCTTTTTTTTTCTTTTTTGAGTTTTTTTGCCTTTCTTTTTTCCCCATATTCGTTTCCATTGTCCGTGACGGGCTAATCTGTTTTTTCTATTTCTATTTTTTTAATTTAATTATTGCCAAGTAAATCACCATTAGCTACAGTAAAAAGTAAACCAGCTACAGAGCAAAATAAGCCATAAGCATATTTAAGCCGATCTGAACGCCTTCTATGAGTATGATGAGTCAGAGGGGGATGAATCACTCTTTCAAAATCTTTCCATAAATATCAACAAACAACATGCAGCGGAAATATAAATTCATAGATTCATCAAAACCCAGAGCCACAGGAAGTAAAACTCCAAAAAAGCACCTCAAAACTGATAAGACCGCCAGCGATTTGTGGTCAGACAGGATGAACAGTAAAATCAGTCAATGAATAGTAAAATCAACAATATTTGAAATCCAAGAATTCATGTAACTTTTGATCCGATGATACAATGACTTGAAACTTGACATGCTCTTGCTTGTAAGTCCTAAAGATGTAACAATTTTAAATTTGAAGAAAGGTTGCACTAAAACCGAGCAAAAAAAAAAGAAAATCTCAATTTGCTCTTGCTTGTGAGTCCTAGATGTTATAAATGACTTAGATTAGCTCTTACATGTCATAGTGTCGGACCCTGAGTTGGCAAACCCAAATCCTCTGTGATTCCACCACACTATTCCTTGGATCTGTACATAGTGCTTACAGATACATTACTATATATCAAAAACATATTATGTAGAAGCTTAATTAATAAGATAATAACTTACTCATGGGCCGATCGAGCCGAAATCAATAAAATATAGTAGTGAAAACTTCACACAGGTAGGACCCTCGGGACTTGCCCACAGGCAGCCAACTGGGGTTTGCGAAGCTGTCAAGGGAGGCTTGAGGTTCTTTTAGTTAACTATTCGTCGAACAAGGATGATGATATCGAAGAGAACAACTATATCAGCCACACTAAAGTTGATTACTCTGATCGTTGTCCACTCCCGCAAAACCAACGAGGTATGTGTAGTTTACAAAGAGAAGTATGCGATGATGATTCAGTAACTATTAATGTTTGAGTTCACCACATCCATCTACTTAGCTGTTACTCCTAATAGCTAACAATGAATTACATATAAAAAATATCAAGCATCACAAATTGACACGCAGACCATTTATACAATAATATGTAGCACCTCACTATAAATTAGCATGACTCGCATGCCATGGAAAACTCATAAAAATATCACATACACAATGGGCCATACTATTCACACAACCCTATAAAAATATGTTATGTGCATAATCCAATTCCATTTCACGATATGAACATATAACACCTATAATGCATGGTACGATTACTAAGCTGGCGGGGATTGAAGGGGCAGCGCCCCTCGTGGGTCGAGGGCAATGCCCTTGGATTTTTTTCGGGACATGAATCTTATTCATAAAATTACCCCTGAAAATTTCATCAAATTAATCACATTAACTCAATTCCAAAACAATCTGATCGGCCCGATTTTTCATTGATCTATCATATTGATCAGCGTGGAAGATTTCCAGAAAGAACAACATCTCGGTGCTATCAATTCATACCTCCTCCGAAGACATCTACTATCACCAAAACCAAATGATCTTATCAACTAGTGCCTAAACCAACCCAATAACATAAACCAATCTAAGCTATCATATCAGACCAGTAATAGATCCAATCTACTAGCATCAGATAGCAACTATATGCGACCAATCTAGATAAAAAATTACACAAGATGGCTCTGATACCACAGTTGGGATATAAGTAGGGTACGCTAGCATAAATTAAAATTTTCTACCGTGTAAACCAGGAAGCCATGTGAGTAAGAAATCATAAATTATTACCACTAGACGTGTAGTGTAATGAAAGTAGAGTTGAAATAACCAATTCAATGAAGAACGCATCGACGTAGTGGAAGTAGTCGATCGTCCTCCGGCCAATCGTCTCCTCGCGATCATCCCAATCAGTGCCACAGTCATAGGAGTGCCTCTACTAAGGTCCACCGTCTAGGGATGGAACACCGTGTGTCGGTATGCTAGCACCAATACGCATAGTAGGGATTATGAGAGGTGACGGCTACGGTTTCGATAGGTGTGTTTCAGGGATCACTCCCTCAGCTCCCACACCTCTCCTTGTATAGCATCCAATCGGATTTTTATCCGATACAGTAGAAATCGTATTCCACTCAAAGACTGTCATCTGAACCCTTATCGTTCCAACCTATTAAGTGTGCGAACCTGTAGGTTCAAGTATATAACATCCTAATTTTTAGAGGTTATTTGAAGCTTTTAAAATAATATTCACTATTTAGATTTTTTTGGATTTAATTCAAGTTTATAATAAATTTTTATTAAATAAAAGTATTTAATATAATTAAAATAAATATTAACATGTGCTAAAAATATTTTATTTAGGTTCCTTGTGTCTTAACGAATTTTTTGGGTTTATTTTCTATTTTCTAGAGCTCCTTTTATTTTAGTTGAATTTCTAAAATAAGAAATTCCCCTAAAATCCTAAGCACAGTAATAGGCCTGGCCCATTACTGTTCATCCTAGGTCATCCAACCTCAGCCGTCCAATTTTCCCTTTGCCACATGTCAACCATCTGACCCAACCCCAATAGCACCAGCTGGATTCCGGCCAAGGCCACGTGTCTTCCATCCGGCAGCAGTGGTACTGTTCATCCGTGCATTTTCGGTCGACCGTTCAATCACCAAGCTCCGCCACGCATCATCCATCCGCGAGGCTGGGTATTGTTCATCTTCGTCCCGATTGGAGCCGCCGCCATCTCCGGCATGTTCTTAGCGTCCATGTTCGCCACGTCTCTGCCGCCGTCTCCGTATGGAACTCCCTCGGCCTCCATGCTTAAAAGCCGAGCCAACATCTCAAGTCCACCGTCCCAAGCTGCTCGCCTTGCCTCGCTGTCGACCTCACGCCGCCGTCGTCGTCTTCATCTCTGGTCAGCTGCTGCCTCACTATCGGCAACCATCGTCGTCTGACTAGCTACCGTGGTGAGTCAGCCGCTGCACCGAACTCGCCGTCCAGCCGAACCCCGTAGCTCCGCCCGCCTCCGGCCAGTTCGCCGCTCGTGCCGCGCCCGCTCGTCGGTTGTCGCCCCTCGATTTGCGCTATTTGGCCATGGGCCAAAAACTCCTATCTGGTTCGTAAGTCGGTAGCGGTCCATAGTAGGACATAACAACTAACAAACATATATAAAGATCATATCGGACTGACCTACATAATGCTTTTATACCAATATCTTTGCCTCATGATGCCAGATTAAACTCAAGGCGAGAAGGGTGTCACCCTATGATAGTTCGATCTTTTACTCGAACCTTTAGTGGATTACTCAGCTGTGATTAACTCCTCAACCACATTCAGCATGGCTACGCACTTTCTTAATACAACTACATCGAGGAGCTTAGAGATATCTCTCCTGTTATATAGAAGAGGCAAATTCCATCTTCATCGCTCATATTTCTCCGCATAGTAAACCTAAAAGTTATTTTTATAACCACCTAGTGATGGAGTGGTGTTTGGTAACCCCTAAATAAACTATTACACATGTAGAAAATAATAACAATCGTAGGTCTAAGAACCCTATATACACTATATATGAGACCAATTGATGATACTTAAGAACATAACAATTCCCTCAGTGCCTCACGGTGGGTCAATCCAACATCATGTTCTCTAACATATGTCCACATTATTGATTTGATATCCTATATTCATGATCTGTGAAACATGATCATCAATCAATACATGTGCTGATATGCAAATCATAATTGTCCCACATAATAATACAAGATCAGGGATAATTTAGAATAACATCAAAACATAAATAAAGAATTTCACGAACAAGTTACATACTTGTTGATTAATATGAAACATATTTATTCAATGAATAAAATAATATTTTATTTAAAAAATCATAAATATAGAAGTAATACAATCATCTCTATGATTGTCTCTAGCGTACATCACTAACACAATTGGTTCAGGTGGTTCAGGTGTGTTCTAGCAGAAACTATCAGCACGGAAGTCATCCGGAATATTAGTGGTGCATTACGCCCATCCTTCCGAGGATCATCTGTGAGTGCAGCTATTTAGAAAGAAATAGGCCAATTCTACTATTTCCATAGACCAATTCTACTATTTCCAGAGACCAATTAAACAAGTGGTCTCATTGTTGTTATTCCATGAAAAAGCTATTTTTGTACATCCAATGTTGGATTTCGAACTTAATATTGGACCATTTCGTGTAGAAATTAATTATAAATGCAATCGATTGCTAGAAATTACTGTTGCCCTCTTGTCACCATGGCATGTGAAGAGACCGAAAGAATGATTAGTAATCCATGAGCTCACATCTTACAACTTTACAAGCATGTTGTTGGATTAATTGGGCTTGGTCCATTTAATTTAGCAATTAATCAAATGAAATTCCTAGGCCCACATGGAAAAACTGTTTAGTCCCATATGGAGAGTTGAATGGGAGTTACACCACTTTAAAAGGTGGAACGTGGTAACCCCCTTGTGGAATTGGAAAGAGCCAACACGCGCGCGCGCGCTCGCTCGCTCGCTCGCTCGCCTCGCCACGCCACGCCACGCCACGCCGAGCCGTGCCGTGCCGTGCGGTGCGGTGCGTGTGCGTGTGCGTGTGCGTGTGCGTGTCGCGCAGGCGTGTCGGGTGCGTGCACGTTTTTCTTTATCTATTCGAAAATCGTAACGCACTGACTCGCTGGCAGTAACGGTTCAGTTACTAGTGAATTATGGCTGCGGTTACTTTCGAGTAATGGCTACAGTTACTAGTGACTAATGGCTGCAGTTACTCTGGCTCTTCGTTTTTGCTGTTACAAAACTCTCTCCACTCCATACGGGATGGAAAAAGAGGATTCTGGTTCTGTTTTGAGCTGTGCTAAGTAATCTCCGGTCCAGAACTTTACGTGCAAAGAGTTACGGCGAGTAGGCCTCGAAACTCCGTCCGTTCGCGTACACGCGGGTAGACGGGCAATCAAGTTTTTGGGAGCGCATTGGCGCGATCGCTCAATCTGTGAAGAACGCCATCTACTTCGGTGGTGAATCGTTCGCGAGACTGCACGGCGAACATCTACCTGCATCACGCCTCGTCCTGCATCACGCCTCGATCGACTACATCGAATAGACCATCATGTCGACTGATGGTAACGGCGC
Source organism: Melocanna baccifera (assembly GCA_036346265.1). Classification (NCBI taxonomy): domain Eukaryota; kingdom Viridiplantae; phylum Streptophyta; class Magnoliopsida; order Poales; family Poaceae; genus Melocanna; species Melocanna baccifera. Next base: position 9,068,045 of record CM070707.1, on the reverse strand, counting down.
CTCCGGTGTCACCGACACTGGCCCCGCCCGAGGGTATAACATGAAAACTTCTCTGGTGTATTTGTTTCTGTATGTTATGAATTTGATAATAGGTGTTGCTGTTAGCTTGTTCATAAGCAAATATGAATACATCATTGTTGAATCACTCATGCTTTTGTATGTCATGTTTTATATGCTGAATTTCTGGATTAAAATATGCCGAAAATTGACTAAATATTCAACAATCCAAAAACTTGATAGGTCTTTTTCGGTAGTTGGCTTTGCTGCGTCGCTTAAGCCGCACCCTCCGTTTGATGGTTCAAATTTTAAGAGATGGCGTGCACGTGCGATCCTGTGGTTTACTGCCATGGAATGTTTTCATGTTGCACAAGGCAAGCCCGCTGAGCCTCTATCTGCTGAGGACGAACGCAAGTTCAATGTAGCGGATAACTTGTTTCGAGGTGCACTTATTAACATACTTGCCATATAACATTGTGGATGTGTACATGCATTTGCCTACGGGCAAAGAGATGTGGAATGCACTTGAGGCCAAGTTCGAGTTTCGATCTTTGGCGGTGAGAGTATGTCATGGAGCGTTCTATGACTACAAGATGGTCGATGACCGCTCGTAGTAGAACAAGCTCATGAGATTCAGCGCCGCAAAGGAGCTTGAGAACAATAAGTGCGAGTTCTGGGACAAGTTTGTGGTGGCGGTATTATCGCCAAGTTACCACCTTCTTGGTCGGATTTTGCTACCTCTCTAAAACACAAGAGGCGGGAGTTGGTGTTCTTGATCTCATTGGCTCTCTTGGTGTTGAAGAGAAGGCGAGGGCAAAAGATACTGTGGCAAGAAAGTTGTCTTTGAGGAGGTTCTAGTGCCAATTTGGTGCAGAAAAAGAACCTCGGGCTTTCCACAATAAGAAGAAAAATAAGCCTATTGGCAAGCCCAAGGCTACTACGAGTTTAAGAAGAAAAGCAAAGGAAAGGGCGGCTGCTTTGTATGCGGTGATTCGCCATTGGGCTAAGGATTGTCCGACCGCAAGGATAAGCAAAAGAAGTCCGCCAACATGGTTATTAGTGATGCCGAGGAACATCGGTGCGGTAATTATTTACCTACGCTTCTTTCGTTTGTCAATCACACGAGTGGTGGGTTGACACCGGTGCTAATATTCATGTGTGTGCTGATATTTCCGTGTTTTCATCTTATCAGTCCGTCGAGGTTCCTCCTTGTTGATGGGAAACGGATCGCATGCAGCTGTTCATGGTGTTGGTGCGGTCGATCTGAAGTTTACTTGGGAAAGACCGTGCGGTGAAAGAATGTGCAGCATGTCCCTCCATAAAGAAGAATCTCGTCGTGGATCTCTATTGTGTAGAGATGATTTTAGGCTTGCATTTGAGTCCAATAAATGTGTCGTGTCTAAGTATGGAACATTTGTTGGTAAAGGCTATGAGAGCGGAGGCTTGTTCCGTTTTTCTTTGATGGATTTCTATAATAAATTTGTGAACCATGTGTGCAACGATGATGATGAATCTAATGTTTGGCATTCACGACTTTGTCATGTTAATTTTGGGTGTATGACGCGCTTAGCTAATATAAGTTTAATCCCGAAATTCACTTTGGTCAAAGGTTCTAAGTGCCATGCGTGTGTTCAATCGAAACAACCTCGCAAGCCTCACAAGGCAGCGAAAGAGGCGAGGAATTTGGCACCGTTAGAACTCATTCATTCCGATTTGTGTGAGATGAATGGCGTGTTGACTAAAGGTGGGAAGAAATATTTCATGACGCTTATAGATGATTGTACTAGATTTTGCTATGTGTACTTATTGAAAACAAAAGATGAAGCGTTAAATTACTTTAAGATCTATAAAGCTGAGGTAGAAAACCAACTTGAGAGAAAAATCAAGCGGGTAAGATCTGATCGTGGGGGAGAGTATTTTTCGAATGAGTTTATTTTATTCTGCGAGGAACGTGGAATTATTCATGAGAGGACGCCTCCTATTCTCCCGAATCAAGCGGGTTGCGAAAGAAAGAACCGCACTCTAACTGATTTAGTTAACGCTATGTTAGACACTGCGGGACTTTCTAAGGAATGGTGGGGTGAGGCTATATTGACCGCGTGTCATGTCCTGAATAGAGTTCCTACAAAGAATAAAGAAGTAACACCATTCGAGGAATGGGAAAAGAAGAAATTGTCTCTCTCATACTTGCGCTTTGGGGATGTTTGGCCAAAGTTAACGTGCCAATTGTCAAGAAGCGCAAACTTGGACCAAAACCGTAGATTGTGTATTTCTTGGTTATGATATGCACAGCGTGGGTTATAGGTTCTTAATTATAAAAAGCGGAGTACGACATGCGTGTTGGTACAATTATAGAGTCCAGAGACGCCACATTTTTTGAGAATGAATTTCCTATGAAATGTGATGTACCTAGCTCATCTAGTCAAGAATCTATAATTTTCCTTGATTCTTTTGTGCCGATAGAACATGCTGAAGAAACACTTATGGAAAATCCTGAGGAGGATAACAATGAGATTACTCAAAAGAGTAAGAGACAGAGGATTGCAAAGTCCTTTGGTGATGATTTCATTGTATACCTCGTGGATGACACTCCAAGAACCATGGAAGAGGCATATTCTTCTCCTGACGCTGACTATTGGAAGGAAGCAGTACGGAGTGAGATGGACTCTATTATGTCTAATGGAACTTGGGAGGTCGTTGACCGTCCTTATGGGTGTAAACCTGTAGGATGTAAATGGATTTTCAAGAAAAAGCTTAGGCCTGATGGTACAATTGAAAAGTATAAGGCAAGGCTTGTGGCTAAGGGTTATACCTGAAAGAAGGCGAGGACTTCTTTAATACTTATTCACTGTTGCCCGATTGACCACAATTCGAGTACTACTTTCCCTGGCTGCCTCTCATGGTCTACTCGTTCATCAAATGGACGTTAAGACAGCTTTCCTAAATGGAGAGTTGGAGGAGGAGATTTATATGGATCAGCCAGACGGGTTTGTGGTAGAAGGTCAAGAAGGAAAGGTGTGCAAGTTGTTAAAGTCTTTGTATGGCCTAAAGCAAGCACCTAGCGGTGGCATGAGAAGTTCGACGAAACTTTGACATCTGCTGGCTTTGTTGTGAATGAAGCCGATAGATGTGTGTACTATCGCTATAGTGGGGGAGAAGGAGTGATCTTGTGCTTGTATGTTGATGACATACTGATTTTTGGGACCAACCTCAATGTGGTTGAGGAGGTCAAGGACTTTCTGTCCAAGAGTTTTGAGATGAAAGATTTGGGAGTGACTGATGTGATTCTTAGCATTAAGCTACTGAGAGGAGGTGATGGTGGGGTTACACTTGTGCAATCTCACTATGTAGAGAAGGTCTTGAGTCGCTTTGGTTATAGTGATTGCAAGCCTGCTTCTACTCCTTATGATCCTAGTGTGTTATTGAGGAAAACCAAGAATAACAAGAGATCAATTAAGATACTCCCAGATCATTGGCTCATTGATGTATTTAGCTAGTGCTACGAGACCTGACATCTCGTTTGCTGTGAGCAAGCTAAGCCGATTTGTTTCAAATCCGGGAGATGATCATTGGCGTGCTCTTGAGAAAGTAATGCGCTATCTAAAAGCAACCGTGAGCTATGGTATTCACTATCTTTGGGTACCCAAAGGTACTTGGAGGGCTCTGATGATTCAAACCGGATCTCGATGCCGATGAGATAAAAGCCACGAGTGGATATGTGTTCACACTTGGAGGTGGTGCTGTTTCCTAGAAGTCTTGCAAGCGCACCATCTTAACGAGGTCAACCATGGAAGCGTAACTCACGGCATTAGACACCGCAATCGTTGAGGCCGAGTGGCTTCGCGAACTCCTTATGGATTTGCCGGTGGTTGAAAAACCGATACCGCTATCTGATGAACCGTGATAATCGATCAGTAATTATCAAGGTGAACAGTTCTAAGGACAACATGAAGTCATCTAGGCATGTTAAAAGGCGGTTGAAGTCCGCGAAAGCTGAAAAACTCGGAGTGATAGCATCGGACTATGTCCGCATACTAAAAATCTGGCCACCAATTTACAAAGGGTCTATCACGTAATGTGATAGATAGTGCATCGAGTGAGATGGGCTGAGACCCACATGAGTCATACCACGGTGGTAACTTTGTTCTCGTGATCGGAGATCCCGTGAAGTAGAATGGTGAAACAAGCTGTTAGTTGACTGGGAGGAGAGACCTTTACAGGTCCATTTCTTCAATGATGCGCTTCTCTCCTATTCTGTATGGCAGGTTGGTTTTTACCTCAATGTGATCCGAGTGGCTTATTTAGAGCAAGAGATGTCGGCCTACAGGACATCTTAGAAGGAACACACCTATATGAGTTCGACTGCTGGTCACGTCTATGAGATTTGGGTGATCTCTAGATACTCATGAATAGGCTTGGAGTATGACTTATACGCTCCAACTAGAGGGGATGCTTTTGGCAGCCTAGTACTAGTAAAGGAACTGGGTAAAGCTTGTTCGCACAAAACTGTCAATTCAAGGCATAGTCCATTGTTCAGTTGTGGATGAGTGTAACTCCTTTCCTAGGTGGATGTTCAACTTAACAGTCTCCATCAAAACACTGGTATATCAAACAACAGCAGAACTCAGAACATTTCTCGTGTGCCTTGAAATTTGGTGGGGATTGTTGGATTAATTGGGCTTGGTCCATTTAATTTAGCAATTAATCAAATGAAATTCCTAGGCCCACATGGAAAAACTGTTTAGTCCCATATGGAGAGTTGAATGGGAGTTACACCACTTTAAAAGGTGGAACGTGGTAACCCCCTTGTGGAATTGGAAAGAGCCAACACGCGCGCGCGCTCGCTGCTTCTTCGCTCGCCGCCACGCCACGCCACGCCGTGCCGTGCCGTGCGTGCGGTGCGCGCGATGCGGTGCGCGTGCGTGTGCGTGTGCGTGCGCGTGTGCGTGCGCGTGCGCGCGCGCAGCGCGGCGTGTCGCGCGTCGCGTTTTCTTTATCTATTCGAAAATCGTAACGCACTGACTCGCTGGCAGTAACGGTTCAGTTACTAGTGAATTATGGCTGCGGTTACTTTCGAGTAATGGCTACAGTTACTAGTGACTAATGGCTGCAGTTACTCTGGTTCTTCGTTTTTGCTGTTACAAAACTCTCTCCACTCCATACGGGATGGAAAAAGAGGATTCTGGTTCTGTTTTGAGCTGTGCTAAGTAATCTCCGGTCCAGAACTTTACGTGCAAAGAGTTCTGGGCGAGTAGGCCTCCGAAACTCCGTCCGTTCGCGTACACGCACGGTAGGCGGGCAATCAAGTTTTGGGAGCGCATTGGCGCGATCGCTCAATCTGTGAAGAACGCCATCTACTTCCTGGTGGTGAACTGTTCGCGAGACTGCACGGCGAACATCTACCTGCATCACGCCTCGTCCTGCATCACGCCTCGATCGACTACATCGAATAGACCATCATGTCGACGATTGGTAACGGCGCCTCCGGTGTCACCGACACTGGCCCCGCCCGAGGGTATAACATGAAAACTTCTCTCGTGTATTTGTTTCTGTATGTTATGAATTTGATAATAGGTGTTGCTGTTAGCTTGTTCATAAGCAAATATGAATACATCATTGTTGAATCACTCATGCTTTTGTATGTCATGTTTTATATGCTGAATTTCTGGATTAAAATATGCTGAAAATTGACTAAATATTCAACACATGTGTCTACCTTGAAGAATTCAACATGGATGCAGAGTTGTAGCCAATTTTGTAGCAAATTTGTCGTCAATAGATGGAACGGTAATAGAAAGATCAGCAAGTCTACTTAAATTTCTGCATTACCAAGAAGTGAAGGTAGCACAGCTCTAGATGGAACAAAAGTCATACTAAAAGACACACACACACACACACACACACACACATATATATATATATATATATATATATATATATATATATATATATATATATATATATATATATATATCTTCACAGCAATCTCGATAATTACAAATGCTTGGGACGATTGGGTGTGTGGAAGGAAAAACAAATTGGACTTGGATGTTTAGGGGTCTGCATCTTCTTAATTTGGGCGAAAGTGTTGCTGGCCTTCTCTTTCTTCACCCCACAATTTGTTCCGTTGGCCTGGCCGTGTCAAGCCGCAGATATTTCCATGGTTGTTACCAACTAGTTGGACCCAAATGCGATCTTGCGTTTTCGTAGGGTTAGCCTTGAATTTCTGTGAATAATTCAAAAAACGATCCACAAGTTGATTTTTTTAAAAAAAAAAGTAGCAGGAGATTCCTGCAGGAATTGGAATTCGGGAAATTTTCATGACTCTTGCAGAAATTGAACTATTTTCTATGAATTTTCTAGAAAATTTCTGCATTCCAAACAGACCCTAAATGGGTCACCGTTGTTTTTCTAGATCAATAGGACATGGCACTCGATGCCGCAGTTCCTTTTTTTGAAACTGGAAAGAAACAGTTTTACAGCCCACGTTTTGTGGCTCATAGCTACATTTGCCGTTTGGTAACCAAGCAAAGTAATTACAGACCAGGCTCCCACAGACCTCACACTCTATCCTCAAACAGAATAGCAAAACGAACAGCAATCTCTTCTTCTGTCATGGCCTGTTTTTCCTCTTCATCTTCAGTTAGCATCTTCATCCTCACTGTCCCCATTTTGGTCCTGCTTGAGATGCATACATCAGTAGTAGCGGATACTGAAGCTTCCTTGGTAACATTGCACTGGATCGATCCATCACCTGCAGCATGGGTTCTTTGTAAATGGGGTGCAAATCCCCTAATGTGTTTAGCAGTCTTCTCTACACTGTTGAAAATTGTGTCAGCTTCAGCTTCTGACTTCTAGTTTGCTATTCCTTAATTTAATCTTTTCTAGCTTTTTTTCTATTTTTAAGCTTTTTTGCCTTTCTTTTTTTCCCGTATTTGTTTGCATTGTCAGTGATAGGCTAACTTATTTTTTCTATTTTTATTTTTTTAAATTTAATTATGCCAAATAAGCCATCATCAGCTACAGTAAAAAGTAAACCAGCTACAGAGCAAAATAAGTCATAAGCCCGCTTATTTAAGCTAAACTGAACGCCTTCTATGAGTATGATGAGTCAGATAGGGATGAATCACTGTTTCAAAATCTTTCCATAAATATCAACAAACAACATGCAGCGGAAACACAAATTTATAGATTCATCAAAGCCCAGAGCCACAGAAAGTAAAACTCCAAAAAAGCACCTAAAAACTAGTAAGACCGCCAGCGATTTGTGGTCAATCTGGATGAACAGTAAAATTAGTCAATGAATAGTAAAATCAGCAATATTTGAAATCCAGGAATTCTTGTAACTTTTGATCCGATGATCCAGTGACTTGAAACTTGACATGCACTTTCTCTAGGATATCAGAAATCTATTCCAATCAATAATCAAGAGCATCATTCCTTGTAACATCCCAAAAGTACGGGAACTATTGTAATTGCAAATTAAGGAAAATCTTTTTTTATTCTATGTGGATTTCAAAATTTCGGTTATCTGAGCTCTTGATTTGGGATTTCTGGCGGCACAAATTTAATTAAGAGAAACAAAACTTCAAAAATGAGAATCAAGATTTCAAAATCAAAGTCCGAATTCTCAAAACCCCATGGCAAATACTAAACCCAAAATTTTAAAAAAATTAAAAACATCAAGGTCCAATATAACATTTAAAGTTATTCAAAATTCTTTGGCACCTAATTGTTTTAGTTAGAAAATTCATTCGGGAAATCACGAGAATTCGGAAAAGTCTTCTTCGGGGATCAGCCCCATTTCTTTTCGGCCTACCGGCCCACTTGGCCCGCTCGGGGCTCCTCCTTTTATCCTGCCTCTCTCCCCACTCGGCTCCTTTTTCCAGCGCTGCCGTGCCTCCTTTTCGCTATTTTCTTGGCCGATTCGCCTGGCTCCATCTCGGCCCGGTGCTCCCTTCTTCCTCCTCCTGGCCCCAGCGACCGCGCGTCAAGCCTGCCGCTCCACCCAGCTCCACCGCCTGCTGCCTCGCCCATAGTCTCGCGCACCGCCCCTGGTTTCGCACGTCGCTCCGCATTCATGTCGCCTGTGCCTGTCACCGGCCTAATGCGTCACCTCCACCAGCCTAGAGCCGGATTTACTCCTCTCCCGCGTCGCGTTGCCTCACCTAGCTGCAGGCCACCGCTCTACCACCGGCCTCACCTAAGCACCTGTCTCTGCGCGTCACCTCGACGAGATAGACATCGTCCTACACTTGTGCCTCCACCCCTTGGTGCCTCCACCCGGACTAGCACCAACATCCCGCCAACTTCAATGTCTAGCTAGCCTAGCGCCGCTTCATCGAGTTTGCCGCAGCCGGTGTTACTTTGCCCCAATTACTGCCTTCAATGAACACCAGGCCACCTCCACTTCATCACCTATAAAAGAAGCCGAGGTGCTCAACTCTTCCCCGTGCCCTCCATTCTCTTCTCCCCACAAGCCAAGTTTTAGTTTTTCCCCTTTTTCCTGGTCGCTCCGCCACCGCCGAGCATTCCTCTGCCATTGCTGCACCCCCAGCAAATTAACGGCGTCGGGAGCCCCACTTGGACGCCCTGAAGATATTTCTAAAGGAATACGCGTAGGCTACGGAAGCAGAAAACAAAACTTTTCTACCGCGCACCCAAGAACATCATGCTAAGGAAGGATCATGGATCGTTACCACTTAGACGCGCAGCGCAGCGGAAGAAGAATTGGAAACCGATCCAATCACGCGCGTCGAGGTAGTAGTGGAAGTAGCCGATCGTCCCAACAGATCGTCTCCTCCACGCACGCCGATCAACATCGCAACGAGCGGCGCCTCCACCGGTATCCACACGTCCGGGCCGAACGCCGATCGCGAGTGTACTAGCACTCGTGAGCAGCTAGGGTTTGGCTCGGGAGGTGGCGGCTAGGGTTTTGCTAGATGTTACCAGGACGAATCCCTCACCCCTCGCCTCCATATATAGACCTCCTCACGTGGGCCTTGCGGACCAAGGCCCATTAGGAGTCTATTCGGATCTTTATCCGAATTGAGCCCATATCCAAATCATATTCGAATCAATGTTCCAACCCATTAAGCGTGCGACCCTGTAGGTTCACGTTTACTTGGTCGTGACCGAAACGCCTTTCCGGTCACCACGTTAATAGCGCCTCTAGTAAGACATATTAACCCCAAAGTATATGTAAAGATCATATCGGCTGAACCTGTAATGTCCTCTCATGTACGAATCCCTTTGCCTCACGATATAGATTGAGCTCAAGGCGAGACCTGTGTCATCCTCTTAATAGCTCAATCACTCTCTCGATTCCGTGATGGATTATAAACTTGTGATTGACTCCTCAATCACCTTGGCATGGCCATGCACTTTCATAATCCATTACATCGAGGGCTCGAGATATCTCTCCCATGAGGAGGGGCAAATTCTATCTTGATCATTCACATCCCACTACATGTTTCATGGTAAATCCGAAGACTATTTTTATGACTACCCAGTTACGGAGTAGTGTTTAGTAGTCCCAAAATAAGCTACTACTCATGTTGGAAACCATGATGATCTCAAGTCTAAGGATTCTACATAAACACTACTCGAGACCAACTGATGACACATGGAATCTCTGCGTTGTCTCATGGCAGTCTATCCAACATATGTTCACTAACACATGTCCATATTATTGATTTGGTATCACCATACCATGATCCATGAGACATGATCATCAATCAATACATATGTTGATCTTTGTCTTTGAATCATATTTGTTCCTCATATGATATACGATCAGGGATCATTTAGAAATAGCAACATTTTAGTATTTAAGAGTCTCATGAATAAGTCACATACTCATTAATCAATAATGATGATGTCTATTCCAAGGAACAAAGTAATGTATCATAAACATAGTATGTGATATATACAACATCTCCATGTTGCCTCTAGGGCATATCACTAACAATTTCGACCATCAATTGGATTCCCGATCCGCCCGAGCTCGCCGCCCACGGCAGTCTCCTCCGCACCACCTACGGCCTCCGCCGCCAGGCCACCTCCGCAACCTCCCGGCCATACCACCGCCACTTGTGAGTCATTTGGGGTCTTCTTTTGTTCCTGTTCACTCGCTCACTTTCCCCCTCTCTCAGATCAGCGCCGCCCTGCAGCCCCGCCAAGCCGTTGCACCGCTACCTTTGTGGTGTCACCGCCTCAGAAGCTTTTCGGCTCGTCGACCGTTGCCGACCCTCCGGCCACCTTTCCCCGGCGACATCATCGGTAGCCAGGCGCCGAGCCCTTCTCTGTTCCAAGCAACCAGGCCCGAGTACCCAGCACCTCTTTCCCACTCCGTTTTTCGCTCGGCCGAGCACGCTCCCTCCTCTGCCTCACTCTTTCCCTCTTATGGCATGGCAGGTGGGCCTCCACTAGAGATTTATATCTGGCTGGCAGACAACTCTAGCAGCATATCATCCATTATCAATTGTGTAATTGAAGACAACTCCGTTTTTCATTCTAAAAATGTTGTCAGGCAAAGAAATTGCATGTTAGTTGCATAAGAATTTAATAAAAGCACTTGCCTTCCTAAAATCAAGAATCACCGCTTTTGCTGATACTTCAATATCCTCAATTGCAAGTCCGAAGAATTCAATGTCAAACCTACCAAAAACTAGAGCAATCTGCCTAACACCCATTTTGTCTTCCTCCTTGAATTTGATAATATAAAGCTCAATGATTTACTCTCTGGCACATAAAATACTAAGACACAAAATATTCATTTGCTAAACCAGTAAGCCTTCCTTTCTATTTGTAAACAAAATAATTGTAAGTCCAATCTTCAATAACATCTTTAAGATGCAAAGATTCAAACATCATTTGGCATAAGAAACTATTAAATCTAAATAAAGAAACATTGCTCTTTACCTCAAATAATTTGTCTTAGAATAACTGTAAAAATGCATTCTAGGGCTAAGTCTTGAGAATAAGTCATAAAATGATAATTCTTGAGCAAGTAACACTCTTAACAGAAAATATTGCTAAAACACAGCTTTGCATCCAAAATAATCAAATCTTTCCTCCAGTAATTAATTAAGTGCACTCTTATTAAATTATAACTCATGTTTCCCGTAAATCGCCATCATCAATCTTCTTTAATAAGTTTGTGAATTGCTAGCCTGTTCCTAATTGTAATCGGATGAATAACCAACTCGAAACTATAATCAAAAGTTGGGAAGTATATTTAATTCAAGTTCCTGGCAAATCACCTTCTTATGCAATCTTTTTAAAGATTCGTAAGTCCTGTTTTACTCTTGGAACTTTCTTGATAAATATAAAATAATATAAAAGGAGTTATAACGAAAAAGATCAAGCTTTTATCTTGAACCCAGCAGAAGGATCCTGTGGGTAATCCTTTGATCAACTTCGTGTTTCTTAAAATTTTCCCTCACGGTAAAGCTATTCAATCAACTCCTTCCTATCAAATAAATCCATTCCAATCGCTCCCTCTCTACTCTCAATTTGTAAACAACATAAAATGAGTACAATTAATTTAACTATGGTTTTGTCACCATTTGGATTTATTTGGTTTTTCATTCTGTGGCCACATATTAGAAACTACAGTTTAAAGACGACCAGCTCAAGCGGAGTCACATTGCGGTAGAGGGAGATTTCCAAATTTATTGCGACTAACTGGTTAAGCAAGCTTTGAATTAAAACAAGGCTATGGTAAATAATCAAGGCAAGTCATCACTTTGATCATATTGATTCTACATTTTACAAAAGATATGTTCTTTCAAATTATCAAAATGCATGCTTACTTGTTATGCAAATTATATCAAATGTAAGGTAGATATTGCCCTTTTATGCTACCAATATTATTAATATGACATCCTTTACCATTTGATTCCACTAAATCTTGTCGCCTTAGAGAATAATGCTATTATCATTAGCTAAGTCATATTTACTGCCAAGTCAGTCCAAAGCTAGGGCATTCAATTGTCCAGCTCATCATTACTTCAAATATGTGAAATTGTTTTGGGCAGTCATTGGACGTAGATGACTGATATTTTGGTACCGCTTATCTTTCCAAAAACTTTAAAACTTGCTTACCTGTTTGGGCGGTTTGTGAGAGTGGCTGGTGGATGTAACATTAGGGTTTACGGAAGCCAATCTGGACAAATTAAGGACTGAATCCTGTGTTGACCTCATCATGTAAAACAGTACAGACCACAAGCTGGCAAAGTGTAGGCATGACTAAATAATTTGTACTCGCCAGTAAAGGAATGTACTTCAGCGGAAAGCACGATTTTCCTCTTGTGTCCTGGAGGTGGTCGTATCGCTGGACAGAGGCAGGCGCAAGAGGGGGTCTCGCTGGGGCCCAAGGGGCTGACCTGGAGATGAAACCTCAGCGAGTGCAATCCTTTACTATATGCATTGTAAAGGTCATGTGATAATTCAGTTGATCTGCATGTCTAAGGAAACATGTGGAATATAGCAATTGGGTTATCTCTTGTGGGTAAAATTGTGCAACTCTGCAGAGTCTAAATAACTATTCGAATAGCCGTGCTCACGGTTAAGAGCGAGTATGGGAACATCCTCGAGTTAGTTCTATTTCAAAAACCTTTTCGGGTGGGACAAAGAACTAAGTGGAGGGAAGTACTTCACTTAGTTTGATTTTTCCTGGAGGGATGTACTCCAGCGATAATTAGGGTGGATGTAGCCCAGTAATCAAGATTAGCATGGGTGGAGGTAACCATACACTGTAAAAGGTGGACGTAGCCTGCGCTACTATTAATATTGCACTCTCTCTTTACAACTTGCATTCTGATTAAAATTGCTAAGTCACAGGAATTTTCTTTATGATAATTGGAAATGCTGCTTTAGCAAATAAAATAACCTCAAGCCCCTTTCATAGCCTTACATGTAATAGTTATTAGTATTGCATTATGTGTGGCGGCTTGTTGAGTACAATTGTGCTCACTGTTGCTTATTACCCTCCAGTCAGTCAGGAAATAGAAGAAAAGGCTCTGCAATGCTCTACGAAAAGGTCGACAGAGCTGGTATCCATGAAGGTCAAGAACTAGGTCGCGAAACCCCAGTTGGCTGCCTGTGGGCAAGTCCTGAGGGTCCCACTTGTGAAGATTTTCCGCTGCTGCTCCCTCTGTTTTTCGGCCCAGTCGGCCCATGTAAGTTATTATTGTATGATTTACGCTTCCATTTAATATGTTTTTGATATCCAGTGTTGTATCTGTGAGCACTAGCTACTAATCCAGCGAATAGTGCAGAAATCACAGAGGAATTCGGAATGATAAAATCCGGTTCTGACATTCCTAAAGTTAATTTTACTTTTGAAGAAAGGTTGAACTATAACCAGGCTAAAAAGAAAATCTCGATTTGCTCTTGCTCGTGAGTCCTAGATGACATAGATGGGTTCTCACATGTCATAGTGTCGGACCCCGAGTTTGCAAACCTAGATCCTCTGTGATTCCACTACACTATTGTAACACCACAGGACCCACATTACCCTGGAATGCCACTAAACCACTCTACAGCTGGCCAAAAATTTCAAGATAATTTATTTCGGCAACAATTTCTAGACATGAAGCATTAAGCGGAAGCATAAATAACTACGAGAACAAAGGTAACGATAACAAGATCAATAATTGAAACAACCTCTAGCAGATTAATCAAAGAATAGTTCACAAGTTCATCATTATTAAATAAAATAATCATCCACGGATAGTTAGGCATTTGGCTAGAATTCCATCGACTTTATTACAGTATGAGTTGATGAACCAAGTGCATTATTGTGGTGCCTGTCGAGACTCGAATATGCAAATTCGGTCTCTCTGTGTAAACTGCACTAGTCCAGGATCACGCTAGTGCACACAGTCAAACATAGATGTCATCACAGTCATACGCACGACAATAATAAAGGAAAACTCGACTATTGGTAAAATATCAAAGGTACGAACTTATGGCCAAGCTTACAATATCTCTAGCCGGAAGGGCTTAACAAAATAGCAGCGGAAATCCAAAATAAAGCGTAGCGACCAATCGACAAGCCACAGGCTATCGAGTGGAGAACGAAGCCTAATCCGTGAAGTCGTCGTAGTACTCTCCTTCTGGCACCTCCTGCTGATAGTACTCCTCTCCCTCAACTGAGCAACATAGGCGTAAAGCCGTGAGTACATTGGTACTCAGCAAGTCGTTTGTAACAATAAATGCAATATAGTATGCAAGGCTTACCAAAGGAGGGCTGAAAGGTTAATTTGCATAAAGGCATTTATCGATGAAATATATTAAATAACTTGAAAGCGAAAGTAATCTGAAAACAGTAACAATAGATAATCAAAGGAATAATCATGAACCACTTGTGAACACCAATTCACAAGTTAAACCAACAGTGAACTACCTGTCCACTCCCAATCATAAACCACCAATTTATAAATGAAACACTAACCCTCGTGTGAAATCCCCGAGCACTGTCCATGACCGAGGACGCGGCTATTCGAATAGTTTTACACTCTGCAGAGGTTGCACAACTGTACCCACACGATGTGATTAGCCTAGGCCTAAGGAAATCACAACAAAGCCTTTACAATGCTCTATCTCGATACAATCCTGCCCGCTAGGGTTTCGCATCACACCCCCCCTTGCGCCACATGGAAATCAGCAACCATGTCCATCACAATGGCAGAATTGAATTGAAATATTACAAATTAATCAGCCAGGTCCATCCCATAATAGACATGTGGTTTGCACTGTTAAGCTCAGATCAATGGCGCACAAAGTTAAGTCCTTAACATTACCCGGGCGAGACTACCACATCCCCCAAAGTACAACTGTACTTCCCCCTTTACTGCATGATCACTCGCCCGAGTGCAAAACCAATTTGTATAACCAAGCCAACGTCACACCAATGACGTGGCACAAATTTTAATACACGTGGCACCAACCACAGTTCCATATGTCATTAATTCAAATTAATAATTTAACATGTGCGATGAGATCAATCGTAAATATAAACCGGCTAAGCAATCTAATCGTACCAACCCATGTGATAAATAAACTAGCATCACTAATAAATTTCCCAACCTATGGTGACAATGGCATCATGGTATTCCAAAGTATCAATGAGGTATAAATTCAATTGGGACGATAACTACCTGTGCAAAGGTTTGAATAAAAATAGCAATGCAATGTAATTTAAAACCAAATAATTAAATAATAGTTTGCCAAATTGGGTTCAACATGATCAAGGGACACGACTTGCCTTCGTTATGCTCAGTGGGTACTCTGGTCTTACAGCGCGAAACCCGCTCCTCTGAATCCGAATCTAATGAGAGAAAAACGACCAAAACAAAAGAAACACATAAAATGATAAGCAAATGAACTCCAAAATTCACAAAACCAGAACCAACAGCTAGAGCTCGATTTTAGATGAATTTAGAAAAAGAACGGGTCAATCGGAGCTAGGACGGAGGAGAACGGGCTCCGGAAAATTAATTCTAAAATTAATTCGGAAAAATCGGAAAAGTTATCTTGTCTTGTGAACCCGGTCCACGAAATTCCGAGTCCACCGTGGACTCGGTCCACGTAATAATGCACGGGGAGATAGGGTGCCGACGCGGCGGGCTGGCGGGCGTGGCGCGCGCATATCTTTGCCACGTGGCATATCTTGGCGTGGCGGTGGCGTGGCGCCACGTGGCACTGGGCTCGGTATTTGCCGGCGTGGCATGCCACGTGTCATGCCACGTGGCCCTAGGGTGACGTGGCGCCCACGTGGGCGGGCCGACGTGGCTCGGTGCGGCGCGGCGGCGGCGGCGGATCGGACGGCCGAGGAGGCCACGTGGGCACATCAAGCCGTCGGTTTTGGATCCGGCGACGGCCGAGATCGCGTGGCGCGGGCGGAAGCCGCCGATGGTTGACGCGTGGCGGCGCGGCGCGCCGTCGCGCGCGCGCGCGCGCGCGCGCGCGCGCGCGCGCGGCGGCGGCCGAGGCGGGGGCGCGTCCGACGCGGTGCGGTCGCGTGCACGCGACCGAGGGGCGGCTGCGGGTCCGGCAAGCGAGCGCGACGGTCCGACGAGGCGGCGGCGACGGCGGACTCGGCGACCATTCGCCGGCGGAGGGTCCAGCGAGGCGGCGGTTCGGCAGCCGGGTCGTCGGCGGAGGAAGCGAACGGGCGCGGCGACTTACGGAGATGCGTGGGTCGTCGGTGGCTCGGGCGAGCAGGGCGGCGCGGTCGGTGGATCCCGACGAGGCGTCGAGAACCGCACACGGCGAGTGCGGCGGGAGCGGTGGCGTCGGAGCGAGGAGGAGGCGGCGGCGGATGGAGCGCCGAACCGAGGCGGCGGCTTTATATGGCACGCGACGCCGAGACGATCCGGATCGGACACGCGCGCGAAGCGGAACCAGATCGGAGACGGCAGCGGGAGGCCGACGCGTGGCACCACGGACGGCTGCGATCGAGCGAGCCCGGCGGGCGCTAGGTTAGGTCATCATCGCGCGCGCGAACGAGCGGCCGACGCGTGCACACGGCGGGCGGATCGGACGGCTGCGGTGAAGTCCGGGTGGGTGCGGTGCAGGATCGGCAGCGCGGACGGCTGCGCGTGGCGCGAGCCGATCGGACGGTGGAGGCGAGGCGCGGCGGGCGGGCCGAGGCCGAGGAGGCGGTCGCGGGTCGGCGGCGGCCGACGCGTGGGCGGCCGGGATCGCTGACACGCGGAGGGGGGGGGATCGGGCGGCTGAGGGCGGCTCGGGGGATTTTATTTTCTTTTCTTTTTCCAGAAATTCAAATAAACTTCTAAAAGCTCTAGAAAATAGCAAATAAATCCCAAAAATTCTCCAAAAATACCAGAAAATTCCTTGAGACCTGAGGAACACAAATAAAATATTTCCCACTTATGTTAATGTTTATTTTAATCATATTAAATCATTTAAAACTTTAAAAATTCATTTGAAGCTTCAATTAAATTCAGAAAATTCCAGAAAATTCATTTTTAAAATCCAGACTTTAAAAATCTCAGAAAAACAGGATGTTACAGTGCCACTCTACCCATCCCATGAATGCTCAAGAATCACCTGTAGGGGAGAACAAGCAAACTATTTAATCGGCTATTCAGACTACAAACAAATATACAACATCATTAAAATAACCATATGTCCACATCCACAATGGGCATCCACATTCATTAACAAGCTAATTAAACTACAATGATGTTAAACATCAATATTTATTTCCCATAATGACCACAATTATAGCCTTAACCACATTTACTACCAACAATAATAAAACATTAGCAAATAAATCTTAATTAACTACTTCATATCATCCACCACTACCACTACCAATGACAATAAGGCATTAACATGTTTTACCTCACTAACTGTATTATTTTTCACATCCACAACTGCTATCAATAATTACCACAAGAGAAAATAATCTCATGCCACAATCACAACCCCTACCATACCACAAGGGATAAACCCCAATCCACGACCATAGCCACTTTCCTCATACCATAAGTGACTCTCATGAGCCAAATCCACATTGCAACTATGAAGTTGTAGTTGTTTGTAAAATAACTTCACCACAATATGTTACATAAGTATGTAAATGATCTTTCCACAATGCAATACATATGCGTGCTATGCTCCACTGCACCTTTACCCAATAAGGTAAAAGTGTGTATCGTGCTACGGCAATGCACGATGCTGTACTGGTACGGTTGCGGCTATAAGCGGCGATATCAACAATGCAAATGTTATGACATGTTTATGAATGATATGATAATCATAAACCACAAGAATTTAACCACGAAGGTCAACCACGTAACCCATATTCGGTTTATCAAGATCATAATCAATCGATCTATAGTGAATTCTACCACATAGACCATAATATATTCATCAAGATTGCTACCACCACAACCACAAGTATTCACTAAGAATACTACCACCAAGACCACTATAATACCAACTTCAAGGGTATCAATATGATCCTCATGAATTTAACAACAAAGAAATTACCACAATACTACCAAAACTCATCCAAATATGGCAATTGATTAATATCTTGCTACCACATTCTTACTTAGAAAACATGTAACCATGGCATATCATTTAACATTATGAAAATCATGTATATTGCAAGTAGTAAGAATAACAGGTTAAACGGTAGCACATCCGCTACGTTTACTTGCCTCTACCGGCGAAGCGACGAAATCACGTGCGTTCAGAAGCAAAACTGCCTGTTCAAAAAGGTACCTCTCAGCACACATTACAACAATGAAAACGCGACTCTCGAAGAAAAGATATCGCTAAACCTAAAACCCCACAACATCCTTCCTCGCACAACGGTTCTATAATCTTTCCACTACAGCGGCGCTGCTTAATTTTTTTTATCTTTAATAATACTAAGCCTTTTTACAGAGAGAGATATATTTCTGGATTCCTCACTTAAATACCTACACTTTTCATGTAGATCACATAATTTTGTTTTGTTCTTAGCAAGGTGTAACATAATGCACAAAATAGAGGACGTTCTCTGTTCTGGCAATCTGAGCAGCAAGATTCTAACGCATCCCAACCACAGTGTAAGACTCTAAAAATTCTAATTTTTTATAGCAGCTACTGGATTCCCCACATTTTTCTCAATTGTGACCAAAAATATAAAATTCATCTACTACCCCTAAATCACACCTGAACAGCAATCTACCCTAATCTGCACCCCTGACAAACAACGGGGTTCCCGACCCTGCTACGCCCAAATCCCACAGCCAAAAATTATAAAACAAATACAGAAGATATGCCTCGTCATCCTCTACAATTTGCCTTTTGGGCAGACCCACATGAAAAATCGTTTCAGGGGTCTAAACTATGCAAACAGCCGTGCTACGTGAATTGATCTACAGGCAGACAACAGGAACTCTCTAATTGGATAATCTAATTGCTAATTTCCACCAATCCTTGGGCTAAGGACCCTAATACAGCAAAAATCAGAGGGATTTGGGAAGAGGAACAATTACCTAGCCTTGGGATCACACCTTTTCTCTTCTCCTCTTCCTCTTCCTCTCTTCCTTCCCTTCCTTCTCTTCTCCTTCTTCTCCTACTTCTCCTTGTTCTTCCTTTGCACCAGGGCAGCACCAAGGGGAGGTGGCGGCTGTAGGAAAGGAAGGGGAGAGGGGGGCTGTGCAAGGGGTAGGGGGAAAAGGGGTGGGAGCGGCTAGGGTTAGGTGGGGGAAAAATTTCGGCCACCCCTTGGGCCTCTTGGCCCAAGGTGGTAGGCCCACCCTCCCGTCAGCCTGCTATCAGTTTTTTTTAAAAAAAATATTTCATACATTTTTTTTATTTTCCCCTTCCCACAACTTAACGAGTAACCGGGCGACACCGCGATTAAATTAATACCTACCGAAACGACGTTCAGGGTATTACAACTATTCCTTAGATCTATAAATAGTGCTCACAGATACATTATTGTATATCAAAAACATATTATGCGGAAGCCTAATTAATGCAATAATAACTTACTCATGGGCCGATCGGGCCAAAGTCAATAAATTACGATAGCGAAAACTTCACACAGGTAGGACTCTCAGGACTTGCCCACAGACAGCCAACTGGGATTTGCGAAGCTGTCAAGGGAGGTTTGAAGTTCTTTTAGTTGTGAAAAGTAATGTTTTGAAACTACCATAAGTAAGAAATCTCTTGAGACTTAACAGTTTTAACTAAACTAGATTTTCCAAAGTTAATTGTGAGAATGCATAATTAATAGTAGTTCATGTTACATCCACCTTTTATAGTGCATTGTTACCTCCACCGATGTTAATTTTTTTATCACCACTAGAGTATGTCCCTGCAAGAAAAACTCAAGTCAAAGTATTTCCCTCTTATAGGTTATTATTCCCATCCACAAATGTTTTTGCAATAGAACTAACTCGAAGAAGTTCCTATGTCTATTATTGACCGTGGGCACGGCTGTTCGAACAGTTTATGCTCTGTAGATATTGTACATCTTTATCCACAAGAGATTTCCCAATTTCTATGTTTCGCATGTTTTCTTTGACATGTAGATCAAGTGGATTACCACATAGCCTTTACAATGAATCTAGCGAAGGATTGACCTGCTAAGGTGTCATCTGGGGGAAGGCTCTATTCGCCCCACCCAGACACCCTCTTGCGCCACACGACAGCTTAAATCAGCAACATGACCCGTGTCCACGACAGCTTAAACTAGCACCATGACTTGTGGGTCACTCCAATAGTACTTTCACCAACTTGCGATGCAAATTAGTTAGCCATACCTACAGTTTACCAGCTTGTCGTAGTCCTTAATTTGTCCAGATAGAGCATACCATAAACCACTAATTCTCATGTTATATCCACACTAACCTCTCTTACCATCCGCCCAAATAGGTATAGCAAGTTTTTAGGGGTTTTGAGAAGCATAAACCAAGTTGTCACAAATTATCAGTAACTTACATCTAATGACTATCCTAAAAATAAGTTTTCATATTTGAAGAGTAATGATCAGGGTAGTTTAATGCCCTGGACTTGCATACGACCAGCGTGGTATTTAAATATGTCCTATAGCTAGTAAAATTATTATTAACATTTAGGGTGACAAGGATCAGGTATTTCAAATGTCAAGGAATGGCATAATAATATTACTTCATTATCAAGTAGGCATGTAGCTACCTTAAGTTTTGACATACATTTGCATAATGAATTAAGCATGCAAATTTGATAATTTAAAGGAACATAATTTTGCATAAGACGTAGGATCAATATGATCAAAGTAATGATTTGCCTTGCTTGTTTTACCATGGCGTTAATTTAACTCAAAGCCTTTTCAGTCAGTAGTATTGAATCATTGGTCTTTATCTTTACTTGAATTTTGATCCCGCTTGAGCTTATCGCTTCTCAAGACTGCAGCTTCTAATTGTGCGACAAATGACCGACAAACCAAATGAAACCAAAGAATCAAATAAAGCCCAATTAAGTTCACATGGGGTTTGGTTATAATTTGCTAGGATTGAGAAAAAGAGAGAAGCTTTAGGAAGTCTGCAGGATAGAGATAGGGCAAAGTACTCCACTAGGAAGCATTTAAGAAGGATTGAAGTTAGTGGAATATTTTATGGGAATATTCTGCTTTAGATATGGCTTGGACATAGCCGAAGATGAGATACAGAGTTTTGATCTTTTAATTTGTAGTTTCTTTATTTAATTTATATTTTTTAAGGAAGTGCCATATGTTTGGTTAAACCAATGAATAGATGTATGAGTTTAGTTTATTAATCTTTAGAGTCTGTAGTTCTGGCAACTTAAGCCAAGCTACCTGACGGGGTTCTATTTGCGAATTAATTGAATTACTAACCAAATGATTTGAAGCATGGGATTATCTAATTGCTGTGTAATAGTTAACTCTAGTAGATTTCTATTTGATACTGACCACGACTGTTGGTTTAATTAAATTATATTAGTATCACTTTGTTCACTAAGTGTAGATTAGCAGGATTACTTTTAACAACTGATGGCCCAGGGATTACTAATTTTAATTGAAGTATGAAATTGTATTTTTATACTATCTTTACTTGAGACACTCTTGGATTAAATATCATTGCTATTTTATTTATCCTTGGTTATATTATAGCATAGTTAATTTTGATTAAGATTTATTTACATGGTTCCTAACTTTACACCATTATAGTTCAAATATCATTTGTATGAAAACTATATTTTTATAGGACTCTAACTAGATATGTGGATTTCTAAATTAATATTTGATCATGTCATTAGTATCCTCCATAATCTTATCCAACTATTTTTTTCAGAAAAATCCCTAATTGGAGTAGACACCCTAATTCAAATATTTTTAATTAATACAAATGAGCCCCAAAATTCATGGTTTCGGCACTGTTGGATAGATCTTGAATTTAGGTAAATTTAGAAAATTGTTTCACCAAATTTGGAGCTAATATTAATATGTTGTGCAAATTTAAAATTATCTATTTGTATTAATCCAAAAATTATAAAGGGGGAGAGAGATCTCTCACTGACAGGTGAGGCCTACGCATGTTCAGACCAGTCCAAAGAGCTAAGGGGGTGTTTAGATTGTTCGAACAATTGAAACATGTGAACCGTTCGATCAATTGGATGAACGTTCGGATCGTTCGATCGGCTGGGATGTTCGAACTATCCGAACGGCTGAGACATGCGAGCCATCTGATCAACTGAGAGATCGTTCGAAGGAAAACGTTTGGACTATTCGAATGGTTGGGCTGTGCAAGCCATACCCGATCAGCTGAGGGGTTGTTTAGACCGCCTGTTCGTTCGAAGGAGACGTTCGGACTGTCCGAACAGCCACCTTCATCAACACAGGGCTCCCGCCCCTTTTTGGTCAACAACAGAAGGACTCGCCACCAGCGATATAGGCAGCAACTAGACATGAGCATTTTAAAAATAAAATACTCATGTTTGATTGTACGTTCGGGCTTAGTCCCACCGACCAATTTGGTGGTGGTGGTCGGTGGTGACCACAGGCAGTGGCGGAATCGGGGAGATAGGGGCAATTATCTATGGTTTCCTAGCATAATTCACTGATAGGGGAGCATCTACGGGGTGACACGACTTCACCTAAATGCTTGGATGAGCTCGGGGATGCCGGGAGTGGCCTAGCGGTGTGAGATGGTTGCAGGAAGTGGAGGCACATAGTGCGGGATCTGCTTTGGGTGGTAGGAAGCTTGGCTGAAGGTGAGGGTGGGTTGTCATACTTTGAGGAGGCTTTGGCTTGGCAGAATTGGCCCACGATGGCTCCAGTCATTAGATTGCCGACCGACCAGAGTTGGGGTAGGTGGGCTTCTCCAGCGAGCGTAGGGGCGGCTCAAGCAAGCTTGGCTTGATGGAGGAGAGGATGTGAGGGCAAGATGAGGTGGCATTGGGGGTTCTTATAGGCGAGGAAGGGGTAGGTTGCCATTGGGAGAATTGAAGATGCACGCTCGGTGGAGTAATGCCGAGCAATGGTGTTGGCGTGTAGTGCAGTTTGGGCGGCCGTAGGCCAGTCCGAGGGTGTAGGCGGAGGGGAGGGGAGTAGGGCTAGGAGACAATGGTGTGGATTCTGTGTGAGCTAAATCAATGCAGAGCAACACCAGGGGGAAAACTGGGGACGCTGCGCGATAGAGAGGAGGGGAAGAATGACGAGTGGTAGAGCTAAAGAGAGGAGGTGATGAGCTAGGTATGGTGAGGGAATCTAGTGTCGAGGGAGGGGAGGATCTAGGAAAGGGGCGGAGCTAGGCGGGAGGGGTGACATGAGCTTAGCGGCTGACGTGGGCAGGCATGGCATGGTGGGCGCAACTAACACACGGGCGCACGGGCCAAGCTGGCTCGATGGGTTGGCCAGGCGCCACTGGGAGCAGAGCAGGGGAAGGAAGAGGAGAGGAGGGCTGTCGAGGTGGGCCGAAGGTCGGGGAGGAAGGGTGGCCTTGCTGGTGGCAGTCGCACGGGAACGCTAGAATCGGGCCACTCGGTGGGCAGACGCCAGGAGCAGAACAGGAGGAGGAAAGAAAAAAAGAAGGGAGGAAGAGAGGGAGATGACTTGGCCAGGTGGGCCGTGAGGAGGAAAATGGCTAGAAGGAGAAATGGGCTAAGGGCCCAAGGATTTTTGAAGAGCTTCGAATTTTTTTATTTAAGCCTTCAATTTATAATTGGGTTTTGAATTTGAAACTTAGCTCAAAAATTTTTAAATTCCAGTTTGGACTTCAAGATTGTCCCATTCTGAGTTATAACTTTTGAATTTTCAAAATTCAAAAATTTTGGTTATAGAGATTAGATGGAAAGTTTTTAATATCAAATTTGTTTTCGATCAAGATTTTGATTTGATAATTTTTAATTCAAGATTTTGGCTCAAATCAATTTTCTAGATGGTTTGTTCTTAATCCTGATTCGGTCCTGATTAATTAAATTATTTAGCATAAGACCAAACAGGAATTTCAAATGAACTCCCAAAATTTTGAATAGCATGGGAAATCAACAAAAGATTTTAGATTTTTGCAAATACAATAGTCCCATATTTTTGAAATGTTACAAATCCTACCCCTCTTAAAATGAATCTCATCCCCGAGATTCGGGTAACAGAAAGGAGGTGGGGACAAGTTGGCTAGCAATAGGTTCTAGGGTGTTTGCTTGACAGGTTGTCTAGTTCTTTGAGTCGTCAAGAAGGATTGGAAACGTGCACAAAAGTGGGTCAACACTTTGAGAAGAGAGGCACACAAGGGAAACCTTGTTCTTTCGCATAGGTGGTAGTTGTCTTTGCTTCATTGTGGTGATTTGGTCTTCTAAGTGCTTCCTGCTCGACAATGTTGGTTGAAGACTTCCTTTTTGTGCTGGAGTGGTAGTAGTGTCTCTTCCTCGAGGTGCTTTTGACACTTCCAATTGATACTGGCTAACCCCCTTAAAATGATGGGTGACCGATACTAATTATCTTTGCCAACTCTAGGCATGACGAGTCTGATGGCATCTTGGAGGCTCAGTCATTGTACCTCAACTGCTTTGGTCAGCAACAGGTTCATGGAGCAGTCCTTGGGGTAGTGATCTTGTCCTTCACAGAGAAAACATGCGACTTTTCTCATTGGGCATTCTCCAGATTGGTGGTCTTCAGCACAATTGGGGTAGCTTATGGTGCACTGGTCGTCTTGATGTCTTTTTTTCTCCACGACGTGTACATGCCACTAAGGTATTGAGGCAGTTCTTTGGCAAGTGGTGTTCCTTGCAGTAGAGACAGTAG
Organism: Melocanna baccifera; assembly: GCA_036346265.1. NCBI lineage: Eukaryota > Viridiplantae > Streptophyta > Magnoliopsida > Poales > Poaceae > Melocanna > Melocanna baccifera. Next base: position 9,043,267 of record CM070707.1, on the reverse strand, counting down.
GTAACTGGGCACTCGTGGCAATAGTGTCCTTTTTGCCTACAGGTGAAGCATGATCCCTTTTTACCTTGTCGTAGTGGAGGGCATGATTGGGTGTTATGTCTTTCTTGCTACATCGCAACATGTAGTGGTTGGCAGAACTTCTGGTCCTAGTAGTAAAGCTTTGGCATGTGTAGTTTGTTCCTTGCTAGGGTACTTGAAGCAGATACATTTTCCTTTCCCGAGCTAAGGTTGTTGGCAATGATACCCTTCACCTGTTCTTCTAGCTTTTGTAGGGGACATCTATCTGCATGGTGTCCTATGATACCACAGTGGAAAACATTTGATATTCTTGCTATGCTTCCTCTGAGGGCACCTATTGGCATATTGTCCGATATCTTTGCAATGAAAGAAAGTGACATTCTTGTGAGGTTTTCCTGGTGAAGTGGGATGGGTGTCTTCATCGTGACGGTTTCCTCTTGGTAATCCTTGCTGGGCAAATTTGCGTGAGGGCTTGTATGGGTGGCACAAGTCAAGGCTAGTGGGGACTATTGGTAGCATGCTATATGTAGAAAACTAAAGACATTGTGATCTCGATCATTAAGGAACAATCTATATGCAAGCACTAGCACGCATGGAAGGGATTATGAGAGGTGGTGGCTAGGGTTTCGATGGGTATATTTCAGGGATCCCTCCCTCAGCCCCCGCACCTCTCCTTATATAGCCTCCAATCGGATCCTTATCCGATACGAGTAGAAATCGTATTCCACATGGATACTATCATTTGAACCTTTATCATTCCAGCCCATTAAGTGTGTGATCCTGTACATTCATGTATATTCGGCTATGTGCCGAAAACTTCTTTTTAGTCCATAAGTTGGTAGCGGTCCCAAGCAGGACATAATGACTCCCAAACATACATAAAAATCATATTGGATGAACATATATAGTGCTTTTGTACTGATCCCCTTGCCTCACGATACCAGATCAAACTCAAGACGAGAAGCGTGACATCCTATGATAGTTCGATCTTTCACTTAAACCTATAGTCGATTACTCAGTTGTGATTGACTCATCAACAACATTCGGCAGGGCCATTCATTTTTTTAATACAACCACATCGAGGGGCCTGGAGATATCTCTCCTATTATATAGGAGGGGCAGATTTTGTCTTGATCGCTCATATTTCTCTGCATGTTTCATAGTAAACCCAAAAACTACCTTTATGACTACCCAATTATGGAGTAGTGTTTGGTAACCACTAAGTAAACTATTACACATATAAAAAACAATGACGATCTTAGGTCTAAGTATCCTATATACACTATGTATGAGACCAACTGATGACATTTAAGAATATAACAATTCCTGCGGTATCTCATAGTGAGTCAATCCAACATCATTTCTCTAATATATGTCCACATTATTTATTTGATATCATATATCCATGATCTGTGAAATATGATCATCAATTAATACATGTGCTGATCTATAATTCATAATTGTCCCCACATAATGATATAAGATTAGAGATAATTGAGAATAACATCAAAATATAAATAAAGAATTCCACGAACAAGTCATATACTTGTTGATTAATATGAAAGAAATTATTTAAAGGACAAAATAACATATTATTCAAAAGATCATAAATATAGAAGTGATACAATCATCTCCATGAATGCCTTTATGGCATATCACCAACAATCTTCCACTTATACTAGAGTCAATCATGCAAGTATCTAATAGACATAGTCTTGTGTGCACCTCATGCTTTAGTTGTGAAAGAGGGTTTGTCAATGGATCAGCAATATTTAAATCCGTGTACACTTTACATATCTTAATATCACCTCTATCTACAATCTCACGAATGAAATAAAAACGCCAAAGTATGTGCTTGGAATTTTGATATGATCTAGGCTCCTTGGTTTGCGTAATGGCTCCACTATTATTACAATAGAGATTCATTGAACTCGAAGTACTGGAGACCACCCAACTCAAAGATTAATTTATTTGTCTAAACAACCTCCTTTGCAGCTTCGAAAGCCGCAATATACTCAGCCTCCATTGTAAAATCGACAACCATCTTGAAATAAAGGTAGAGCTCGATTTCACATAAATTTAGAAAAAAAAATGAGTTTAATCAGAGTTAGGACGGAGGAGGACGAGATATTTGGAAAATTAAACCTAAAGAAAAATACTAGAAAATCAAAAATTCCATTGTGTTTAGACCAGGTGAATGAAATAACTAGTCTACGATGGACTCGGCTCATGGAACAGTGAACTGCATGGGCTAGCTGACATGACAGCCACGTGGCTGATAGGGCATATGTAGATGCCTATGTAGCTATTGACTCAGCTAGGTTGGCTCATTGGTCTATAGAATAGTGGTGGCTGGCAGGTGGGTCCGGCTGTCTGTGGCTTAGCACACGTTGGCTTGGCTCACAGAGAATCTGAAACGTCGGTCGGGCATGGTCGTGGGGTGGTTGTGGTCGAACAACCACTTGGTTGTAGTCAAACGAGTGGTCGAACGACCATGGTCATACGCGTGGTCGAAGATGGCCGAGTGGTCGAACGACCATGGTCAGAAGGATGGTGGTCGTGGATGTTGTCGTAGGATGACTACGGTCGAGCACAGTAGTGGTTGTAGATGTGGTCATGCGTGTGGTCGAAGATGGCACAATCATAGTTGTGGACGACAATGGTTGTGGCGAGGAAAGGCCTAGTCGTGGAGGTACAATGCTCGAAGCAAGGCGGCGAGCCCGGATGGCGGATGAAGACAGATGGTGACGCGGATTTGGCACTAACTGGTGGTTAGGATGATGGCCAGTGAATGATGACAAAGATGGCTTGCCGATGGGAGACGAAGAGAATGATGGTGGTGCTTGGAATGGACGACGATAGCGACAGTGGAGGCGACGGCACATGGGAGATCTAGGCGGTGGGCACGGAGATCAAGAGGAGTGGCGTGGTTGCAAAAGAGAAGGACATCAGCCACTACTTATGGCACAGAGACCGAGGTCTCCACGTTGCACACGGCATGGACTCCGAGACTGGAGCGAAGACGGCGGCGCAAGCATGAGGAAGATGAATAGTAACTGATACGATAGATTGGCGACATGTGGCGGCTCAAAAGATCGGGCAGCTAAGCTAGATGAACAATAATGGGCCTAGCTCAGTACTATTTCTAGGATTTTTTGGGGTCTTCAATTTTCAGAATTTCAAATAAAAACAAAACAACTCTAGAAAATAGCAAATAAATCTAGAAAAAAACATAAAAAATTCCTTGATACACAAAGAACCCAAATAAAATACTTTCAGGAAATGTTAATATTTATTTTAGTCATATTAAATTCTTTTAATTATTAAAAATTCAATTCAAGCTTATAATAAATTCAAAAAAATCTAAATGGTGAATTTTCTTTTAAAAACTTCAAATAAACTCTAAAAATCAGGATGTTACATCGGCTCTATACAACTCAATGCACCTATTTTATCTAGCCTTAATTCATCTCTAAGAGTGCGCCATAGTATTCTCCACCTCGAAGATTTCTGATAATATGCAAATTACATCAATACCCTTATATTGAGTTTGGTCAACATAAGCCACCTGGAGTTACCACGTTGCTCCACCTTAACGGTCTTCGCTCCTCATTGACTTGTCACATCCATGACTTGTGTCTCAAGCTCCGAACACTCTCGAAATGCCTCGTCAAAACTTGGACGCCGCCAAGTCAACCTAGGTCGCCGCACGGACCTATCTTGCGCCATATTCACAAAGACTCCATCTTCATGACTGGACATGATTTCCGATGATCTCCTCGATCTGCATGATCGTTTTGGCTGCCATGCTCTCCAAGTTTGCTCCCGATCCCATGTCGATGATCATTTAAGCCACCAAGTCAACCTGTAGTCAACAAAGACGAAAAAAATCATTTCCTTGGCACAAGTGTCGCATACTTGACCATCATTAGTGAAAACAAGCATCCTAACAGCCTATGCAACTCAGCTTAAACTCAAAACTCAATTTCATAAACTTCAACTCTCAAACCTTCACTAATATGTCCCAAATGATGTCAAATATTCATTATAACATGGAGAGTGCCTCCACATGGTCTCTCACCAACGTTGAAATGTGTTATTGCTGAATGAATTTTTTGGGTAACTAAAAATCGCTATATGTCTATTGCCAATTAAACAATTAATAAATAAGAATATAAAGTTAGGAAAATTAGCTCAGTAAAACTCTAAAAATAGGCAATTACAAAAATAGCACCATAAAACCTGGCTTCGATCTAGATGAAATAACGAAACTTTTTAGTTGGACATCGAAATGATAAACTACAATTTTCTCAAGGTAGTAACCATGAGTTGGAAGGATTATCTATGTACATTTTTTTTACTATGATTTTTAAAAGTGTAAACCCGTGACCCTGTATTAGCCTTTTTTACTTGGTCACTACCAGAATCCAAATCCTTTGTGACGGTCACAAATTTCCTGAAGAGCCCACCTCCGACCGTTGGAAGTGCTCACATTTGTGTACATAGAAATTATTCATGCATGCCGGATAATTCGCAAATTTTCATGATTAATCTCTAGTTACATTTGGTATGAAAGCATGACCAACCTTGAATAGAAACCGTTAGCTACAATACAAATTTTGACGAATAAACTGCGTACAAATAAATGGTGCGCACACACTAAGCGATATATTAGCAGTGCTAATCAACCTTGGTGGTAATTACAGTAGAGCTGAACGTTAAACGCAACAGTAAGTCGTCATAAGCCATCGTGACAGCAGATTTTTGTCACATTCACACGGCTCGTTCAACTTTAGCCACAGGTGCGGATTTTTATGCCTTATTTAATGATTGCACACAAGAGTAGACCACCGCAATACTACCTCCACGGCTCCACCTCCTTGCTCAACCATGATGATGGAGAAGGCATGGCAGCTTGCGATGCTCTCTCTTCTCACCCATACCCTCCTCTTGCTCAAATCCAGCTCTCAGTCCATCAGTGACGATGAACTCTCAGTGCTCCTGTCGTTCAAATCCTTCATCAGAAATGACCCGAGACAGGCACTGTCCTCCTGGGATGCTGTCAGCAACGGCACCAGCACACCTCCACCTGATTTCTGCCTATGGACCGGCGTGGCCTGCAGCGACCGCCGGCACCCAGGCCGTGTCACTGCCATACGCCTGTGGGGCTTTGGGCTGGTCGGCACCATCTCCCCACAGCTCGGCAACCTCACCCGTCTCCGTGTCCTTGATCTGTCAGCCAACAGCCTGGAAGGTGAAATCCCACTCACCCTCGGAGGTTGTGCAAAACTTCATGCCATGAACTTGAGCAACAACTACATGTCTGGCTCCATCCCTGCTTCTCTGGGTCGCCTCTCAAAGCTCACCCATTTCGATGTCGGCCACAACAATCTGACTGGTGAAATTACCATGTCGCTCTCCAACCTCACAGCCCTCACGATGCTTCACGTTGAGAATAACTTCTTCCATGGCCAAATCCTGAGCTGGCTAGGCAACCTGACATCACTGACAGAATTAGATCTTGCCGAGAACGGCTTCAGTGGCAATATCCCTGCAGCTCTAGGTAAGATGGCTAACCTTGTTTACTTCAGTGTAGATGCTAACAAACTGGAAGGTCGTGTTCCTCCATCAATCTTCAATATTTCTTCCATTGAAACATTGGCTCTCGGCTTCAACCAGCAGCTGTCAGGCTCCCTGCCGCTCGATATTGGCTTTAAGCTTCCCAGGCTAAAGATTTTAGGCACACAACATAACCAATTCCAGGGCTCGATACCAGCCTCCATTTCAAATGCATCTGCACTTGAATTTTTGCATCTTCGAGGAAATTGGTATCATGGTCTGATTCCACCTGATATTGGCATCCATGGTCATTTGAGGACATTATCGGTAGGGTTCAATTTGCTCCAAGCCACGGAGCCTAGGGATTGGGATTTCTTCACATCCTTAACCAACTGCAGCAAATTGGGCGTATTAGACCTTGCACAGAACAACCTTGTAGGTGAAATGCCAATTAATATTGCCAACCTAAGTAAAGAGCTCATAACGCTTGAACTTAGCAGAAACCGAATAGTTGGGACCATACCTGCAGAGTTATGGAAGTTTCCTAAACTTTCGTTGCTCAACCTGACTCATAACCTCTTCACAGGCACCTTACCTCTGGATATTGGCCGGCTTCCTAGAATCTATTTTCTTGGCCTATCCCATAATAGATTCCATGGGCAGATTCCACAATCATTAGGCAATATCACGGAATTGAGCACTCTCATTGTGTCTAATAATTTTCTGGACGGCAGCATTCCAGCAAGCCTAGGTAATCTGACAAATCTCAGAACCATGGATCTTTCATGTAACATCTTCAGGGGGCAAATCCCACAAGAGATACATAACATTTACTCCCTAATCACACTTAACCTCTCCAACAATGCTCTAAGCGGCTCCATTTCAACACAGATAGGGCACTTGAACAACCTCGGCACAATTGACCTCTCAATGAATAAGCTATCTGGTGAAATCCCGGATACTCTCAGTGGTTGTGCTGAATTGCGTTTCCTGTACTTCCAAGGAAATCTTTTGCAAGGACAAATCCCAAAAAGCTTAGAAACATTGAGAGGCCTTGAAAACTTGGATCTATCTAACAACAACTTAGTAGGCCCCATACCCGAGTTCTTCAATAGCTTCAAACTTCTAACTCATCTAAACCTCTCCTTCAACAACCTATCTGGTCCAGTGCCAAATAAAGGGATCTTTTGTAATGCCAGTATATTGTCACTCTCAGGCAATAGCTTGCTATGCGGTGGTCCTTCATTCTTGCAACTCCCTTCGTGCCCATCTACAGATTCTCACCAGGCTTCACGGCATCGACTGCATGTCTTAATGTTTTCCATTATTGGAACTTTCATCTTCGTCATGTGCTCTATAACTGCATTCATCTTCATTAAGAAGAGGATCAAACCGAATGTTGCCGATCAAGGAAACATATTTGTCAATGAGAAGCATGAGAGGATATCCTATGCTGAGCTACATGCAGCAACAGAGTCATTCTCACCGACAAAGTTGATTGGTTCTGGAAGCTTTGGCAATGTATATATAGGAACTTTAATTCTTGATGAGAATTTAGTTACTGTAGCAATCAAGGTTCTCAATCTTGCCCAGCGAGGGGGTCGTAGAAGCTTCTTGACAGAGTGTGATGCCTTAAGGAGGATTCGACACCGGAAACTTGTCAAGGTGATCACCGTGTGCAGTGGCTTGGACTATAATGGTGATGAATTCAAGGCACTTGTCCTAGAATTTATTTGCAATGGAAATTTAGATGAGTGGCTCCATCCAAACACGACGACAAACAACATGCTCTTTAGAAGGCTAAGTCTCATGAAAAGGCTTTACATTGCCCTTGATGTTGCAGAGGCATTGGAATACCTTCACCATCATATTGAACCACCCATAGTTCACTGTGATATTAAACCAAGCAACATCCTTCTAGATGATGATATGGTTGCACATCTTACAGACTTTGGTCTAGCAAAGATAATGCATGATGAATCATGCAAGCAAAATCGTGGTGGAACTGAAAGCAGCTCACTTGTAGTTAAAGGCACAATTGGATATGTTGCACCAGGTAAGCAATGTTTATTTAATTAGAATTATTGCTAATGCATCTCAATATTTTTTTCATCATTTAAGGTTATTCGTTTTGTAAATTGATAATAATATGGCATTTTAATGTGACCTAAACAGGCAAAATAGTTATAGTATCAAACCTTTATTTCGCCGATTCGAATTGTAGATTGAAGTCCACCAAATCATTTTCTAGCCATTATGTAGCCAATAAGACCTTCGTTTATATATGTTGTCAGAGTACGGCTCAGGATCTGAAGTCTCCACAGATGGTGACATATATAGCTACGGGGTGTTGCTATTGGAAATGTTTACTGGAAGAAGGCCAACTGACAGTTTCATCAGTGGTGTTACAAGCCTTGTCAACCACGTCAAGATGGCCTATCCAAACAATCTACATGATATATTGGATGTTAGTGCAACCTACAGTGGAAACACCCAAGATATCATAGATTTACTAATTTATCCTATATTTAGACTTGCTCTAGCATGCTGCCAGGACTCTCCAAGGCAAAGAATGAAGATGGATGATGTAGTCAAGGAATTAAATGCCATAAAGAAGGGATGTGCAGTTCATACGCCTGTTCATGAATTACGAGCAACCACCTAATCAGGGAAAGAAATGAAGTGTTACAATCAAATTTACAAGTTTACAAATGTCCACTTGCTGCCTTGCTGTTACTGGTTACAAAGGCATGTTTTTGGTGATTCTAAAGTCAGTTATATTGTCACCACTTTTGCCTTCCATTTCATCTTGTATGTTTCATTCCGTTTCCTTTTTGTAACATAAAGGGGCTATCCTTTGTTTAAGTATAATTTTCATGTACCAAATGCACTGCGATAGTCCATTGATGCAGTACAATCCACTGATTACTTGAGTGGTGACTTCAGCTTAGTCAAACAAGAACAACTGGGACAAGGAAACCCAAATTATTTGTCAAAAACTAGCCCCTAATCAAATAACTAAAACAATGAGATCCAAATTATTAGTCAAAATAAAATCGATAAGTACATTGTCAAGCTGATAAAGTTGTAATAGCATTGAATGCATCAAGATTTGAGGTTAAAAAAGGTTGATGAAGTAACTTACCCTGTGTCTACTGAGTGACAGAGATTGAATCACCGTGCATCAAGTAATGTTTCGGGTCCTCAAAATTTAACTTTAAGGTAGTTCCAGGTCCCCCTAATCACCATGAACTTAGCAAGGTTCCAGAAAATTGAATCAGGATGCGTATTCAATTTGGCCTGTAAACTAACCTTCATTATTCCACTAATCCCTAATGAAGGTACTACTCAAATTTTTTTTGAGAATATCCTATATCAAGATGGTGGCTACTAAATAACAAAAAGCATTGCAAAGGACGCAAAATTGTTGAATGCAAAAAGCGCAAGAATCTGATTTTTCGAAGGCATCCCTTTTGATGAGCCATTAGCAATTCTTCTCTCACAGCTATATGATACTGTTAATGGCACAAAAGTAACGCTTAGCCTGATGCTATCATGCTATGCGACAACAATCTCTTGATGTATGGGCTCCATGCTTGTAATCGGACCCAGCTAAGGGCAGGGAAAACGCTACCGGTTTTAAAATTTTATTCCCTGCCTAAGGGACAGTGCGTTCTCACCATGGACAGGTATCCAGAGGACTTGGAAAACCAAACTTCCCACTAAGGTTAAGAACTTCCTTTGGTTAACTAGTATAATAGCTATCTTAACCAGAGATAATATCTGCATAAGGCCCGTTCAAAAAGATATCTCTGCATAAGAGTTTGTTCTGGATCTCAGCAGAAAGCAGTGTTATTTGCTTATCTCTGCATAAGAGTTTGTTCTGGATCTCAGCAGAAAGCAGTGTTATTTGCTTGTTTTTGCAATCAGGAAGAATGGAATTGTGCTTTACTGGAGCATTGATCAAAGATAAAACTCGATTCTCTGGAAGCCCAGATCGTTAGTGGAATTATGCATCCTGTGCTAACATTTACCTGGTGATGGTACCATTCAAGTGACAAGATTTGCAGCTTTGTGCTAGGCCATCTGGAGGTTAATTTGGGCAATCAAAATTTTAGAAATACTAGTGAAATAATTCATAGAACGTGTGTACTCTACTTGATATGCTGAGCAGGGTTGCGGCGAAAATGGGGGTGTTTGGTGAAGGAAGAGGAAATGGGGAGAACCTGAGGCAAGCTTCCCGGGAACCCTAGCAAGATTATGGGAGGCGCAGTGGCGCTTGCCACAAACTCGCCGGCCATCGCGAGGCCTGCACCACGCAGCTGCCGTTGCCGCAGACTCGCCGACCGCCGCGAAGCCCACATTGCGCTGCCGCCCCAAGCATAGTCGACGGCCGTCACGGAAACGAACCTGTCGCACCACAATACCACATGCTCCTCGCTGACGACGATCGACACCACGCGTCCACGTCTGAAGAACGGAAGTACGGCTTCCTTGGAAGCGAAGGGTACAGGGGAAAACGGTGGGTTTGGGCTGGCGGTAGAATCGAGTGGCTAGCTACGCCTGATGAGACAGCGGGCCCGCCCGGGTTCAATCCCGGGATCGAACCACATGCGGCTCACCGACTAAACAGAGTATTTACCAAGGTAATTACCGGTTTCAAATTTTTACTGGAAGCCCGGTAACACTAATTTTTCCGGTTATCGAAAAATTGCGGTAGATTTCGTCCAAAAATTTCAAATCGATTTTTGAATTTCAAAAAATTTCAGCCAAAAATTGGTGAAAATCATATGATAATATAGGATAAATTTTGGACGAATTGAAAAAAATCATAAACATACGTGTAAATTCAAATTACCCAAAATAATTTGGCTGATACCATATTTTACCATGGGTCACTGGTATTTATGGTTACCAGCCAAAAATTGACCGGCAATAAGAACCTTGGTATTTACACATGCGTGTTTAGTGATAAAACACATATCTACCTTCGGTGAGGCCTGATGTCACCGTTAAAATCCTAATTGGTTGTGACACGTGACTAGTCTTGTGCCCATATGATGCAACGGAACTCAAGTAAGTACCTCAATGAGCTATGACAACTAAGATGAAAAACATTAAGACAAAATTACAGAACACAAATACTTTATATTCATATCTATATCAATCATTTAACAAAAACACAAATAATCCTGGATTTTTTTTAATATTGCAAGCACTCTAAATAGTAAATATTTTTCCAAAGTTCCTATAGATGGAGCTCCAGAGGATATTATAGTTTGTAATTATTGATAGAAATTATCAAGGTTAACGTGAATTAGCTAAGCAGAACTGGGAGAAAAGGGGAGGAGTGGCCGGCATTGGCGAGAAGGGAGGTGGTGGAGCGACAGGGCGACGAGACAGTGCAGAACTGGCGCAATGCCAGGAATCCAAGGACACGCAGGGGCGACGAGTGGCGCAACGGCTGGGCGACACAACGCGATGTGTGCTGGCGCGGGCTCGCATGGGGAGTGAACACACGCGAGTGCGTGTCCAGCGTGCATTGGGCGTCGTGGGCTGTTCCCGGTCGGGCCAAAGGCCGAAAAGGCTAGGCCCAAGAGGGAAAAAGGTCGCACTGGGCTAGACCAAGCCCAAGGATAAATTAGAATTTGAAAATTTTCTGTAAAATTTGAATTTCGGCTGAAAATTGCTTAACCAAGTTTGAATTAAATTTCGGTTTGAAAATTGCCTGAACACAAGATATAACTATCCAAAATGGGATGTTACAAGTAGCCCAGCTATACCAAACTACTAACCCATAATGGTCAACACCAAAAAATGTTCCAAACCCTATTGTTTGAGGCTCAATAGATTTAGAGACTTAGTAAGTGGGTTGAGTGTAAGCTAAATGAGTTTCCTCAACTTTAGTATTCCATGATTCAGACATTTATTGTGAATGTAGTTTTTTTAAACCACATACTGTCCTTGCCATTTCCATGATCCACACATTTAGTTCTTTGAGGAGTAGCAGAGGGGGCACACAGAGAGTTTCTCCCAAACCCTAGTCAGCCGCCCTAAGGAAGCCGCCGCCGCCGGCCGGCCGGCCGGCCGGGCCCCACCGCCTCCGGGTGCCTCCCTCGGTCGGCGCCGCCTTCCCCACGCCGTGCGCCACCGCCCCACGCCGTGCGCCGCCGCGGCCGGGAGGAGGCGCGCGGTCGCGCGGCGATGGCCACGCCGGCTTTCCCCGGGCGCCTCCTCGGTCGGCGCCGCCTTCCCCACGCCGCGCCGCCGCTCGCTGCCGGGCGCGCGCCGCCACCGCGCGTGCGCCACCGCCCCTACGCCGTGCGCCGCCGCGGTCGGGAGGGAGGTCGCGCCGGGGCCGCGCCGGGCCCGGTCTTGGTTTCACTCGCCGGCGGCGGTTCCGGCGGCCGGATGGCCGGATCTGGCACCTCTCGGCCCGGATCTGCGGCGCCATGGCGGGATGCTGAGTCTTCGCCATGTGCTTCCTCCACCGGAGGGGATTTTTTTCTCCGCTGGTAGAGGCCGCTGTAAAGATGGAGCATGAGGCGGAGGGGAGGCTTGTGGGAGCATTCAGCACTGGATCTGCGCGCTTCCTCTGACCTGCTAGCCGGGGTTAGGAGGTCTGGATGTGGATCTCGGTTCTGGTTGCTGGCCGGAGTGGGGAGCTCCGTTGAGGAGGGTGAAGAGGTGGAATGCAATTCCACCGCAGCGAGCGAGTGGCCTTGAGGCGAGCAAAATCCCGGTGTGCTGGAGGAGGTCTTTTTTTGTGTGTGGGTATGCGTGGTTTGCTATGGTTATGCTGGCGAAAGCCTTGTCGGTGTTCATACCGGTCTCGACAACTATGACGCCTATAGTCGCCATTTTCCTTCCTGAAGGGTTGTCATGGCACTCCATAGCCATCATGTATTTGGTTCTCCAGGTGAAAGCCTTGTCTCGGTGAGGCGGGCGGCGTCGGCGACCCTCGTCGCCTCTTTGAAGACGTCGCTTCGGAGGTTCATTTTCACACAGGATAGACCGGTGTTAGGATAGACCGGTGTTGGGGTGGCTCGATTGGAGAAGGTTAAGGGCTTGGTTGAAAGCAAGGACGGGGAAGAAGTTCTGAAGCTTAGTCTTTCTAGTTTTTTCATAGTCCTTAAGCTATCTTTCTTGCTGTTGTGTACTCCTCAGTGTTGAGGCTTTGGGCCTAAGAGCTCGTGTAACTTTTGGCTGTGTATATCCCTTGTGGATATAGAGGCCGGATTTTATAAATCCTTTATCTAAAAAAAAAATTTGGTTCTTTGAAAAACATCATAAGAATCGGAGTACGTCGCGTAGTTTCAACTTGAACTTAACCTTACATATGCTCTGTTTCGGTAGTAAGCTGGTTGGATGGGTTCTTGTAAGATGACACTCTCGCAGCTCAGCATTAGAAGAACATCCCACATGCTTGGCCGCTCTTCAGGATGCTGCTGAACGCACAGCAGTGTTATCTGAACCCATCTCACCATCTCGACCTTCCGAGGTTCGCCACAAACAAGTGGGTCGATAACCTCCATCGTTCTTCCCTCTTTCCAAAGGTCCCATGCCTGAAAGAATTGTTTTTTATGTTAGTGAGAACTTCATTTAATAGCGCAAATGTCAACGAGAATCAATGATTCTGTAGCTAAAAAGATGGTTACAGATGGTTGATTTACACGTAAATGCTGTAAGATTTGAACTCCTCTTTCTTTTAAGAAGAGAGGCAGTGTGTGTAGTGTGTGTGTGTGTGTGTTATATGAGCAGTACTAAAAAAATGTTTCACTTGCTTACCCACAAATTTAGAGGCCAATAATCACGTGATTGATCTGACAGTGGAGGGCGTCCTTTTCCACTGATGATCTGAAGAAGTGTAGCGCCAAAGTTATACACATCACACTTAACAGAGAAGCAGCCTTGTTCTGCATATTCGGGGGCCACAAACCCACTGAAATATAAAAAGGAAAACTACTACGTTAATCCCAACAGAAGGTCTGAAGATGGGTTAAATTACTGGAACATTTTCCCAAAGAGAAAAACGAAAGGGGAAAGAAAAGAAAAGAGCACCATGTAACGGAACATCTGATCTTACCGTGCGTCCATTACAGTGCTAGCGCAGTATACATCCACACCTGGCTCCAATGCATTGGATATTCCAATGTCACAAATCTTAGGGTTCATGCAGAATCCAAGAGAATGTTGCCTGGTTTCAAATCCCAATGAATTATACATGGCCCATATAATTTGTGTAGATACACAGCTCTCTTGGATGCAATACCCCAGAAGCTTAACTATATTTGCGTGCCGAAGTTTCAGGGTCAGTTTGATTTCATTTTCAAACTGAAATGAAGATTCCTATCCAAACATGGCTCTTTTGACAGCAACATCAAGTCCATCATGTAATCGGCCCTAAAAAGCATAAACATCCAGTCCAAGTGACAACTGATCTTAACAGTATCAACATCAAGTCCATCATGTACAATGCCATCACCTATGCCACTATCCTAACCCCTAGTTAGTCCATGGAACACGACAGATAACAGCACAAACTTACATCAATGGCATGTAATCTAATCCCAAAACCAGATAAAAAATTTAAAAAAACTTTTAACACAAACTGCATGTGAAAATCATACATGCATCTAATCTAATCTCAAAACTAGGTAAAATAAGAAACTTTTAACACAACAAATGTATGTCAAAATCATTCATGCGACCACAAATCTAGAATGCAAAACAGATGTATTAATTCCAGCGCCCTAATTGCTCGGCATAATAAATGTATGCGATAATATGTAAACCCTAATTGGTCCACAAAACAGTGTACATAGCACTAGCAGCAGCAAAATAGATCCACATAATTGGGAGATAGATTGGTGTTAGTTATTGTGGGACTTACTCGCAGACAGCGGTGTCTACGATCTGGCAGACGGAGAGCGAGATCATGGAGGTCTTTCCAGTTATAAATGCCTAATGCGACCACGGTTAGCTGGTTAAGCAATGCAAAAGAAGTACTGTATAACTAAAGTGTCAAGTGTGCATTGGTCAATCCGTCATATTTGTTAGAGATACTGCCTGCGAGAACAAAGCTAACATTTGTCTGTTGTTGAGCAAGACCTAACAGACATTCAAGTACCAGATTTGCTAGTATTACTTCAACAAAAAAATGTATTCAAATATGAGAAGAAAGAAATGTGGTATGTTAAGGCCCATAAGCCCATGAGGTAGCCCATCAGGCCATCACGCTGTACATACTCTGTACAGGAGAAGCTCAGATTGAGCTGAGCATATTTTGACAAAATCATTTTACTCTGTCTCTATTCACATGGTATCAGAGTCAGGTTTGCTCCAACCCTAGCTCCTCACCACCGTCAACGTCGGTCTTGGCCTTCTTCCCCTTGTTCGCTAGAGCCATTATCACAAAAGACCACCAGTTCGCTTGTCGATTCGCTTCCTCGCTGGTCAACTTGCACCAGCGTCGGCGTCGATCGATTTACGCGTTGCGCCTTCTCCAGCTTCGCCAGCAGCCTGCATCTTCTGCGTGTCGCGCCCCTTTTGTAGCATCATCGGCGGCCCACGTCATCTTGCGCAGCGTCACCGTCATCCCTCGCCATTTTGCGCATCATTCCCTTTGTATGAGCCATCGGCGCCGGCCTCTTCTCCAGCTCTGCTGACAACGTCAGCCTCTTCTCCAGCAAAACACTCTGTGTGGGCATCGACAGCACTGGCCTCCATTCCATGAGGGCGCCGACAATGCTTTCTTCCTCTCCAGCTCTGCCGACAGCTCTGTCGACGGCCCATACTCCTTCATTACCATAGTGGTTGGAAAGTTTTTCTTGACTGACGTTTTCTTTGTGATGATGATGGTTGCCCTCCTGAAGATGAAGCTTTTGGGGATTTAGACTTGAATACTTTTCTTCCAGAGCTGCTTAAGGTAATATAGATCTGAGGGTGTCTTGTCCAAGTTAGATATTAGAGCAACTGGGGGCTAAGCATAGGATCATCCTCTCGGCTATTCCTCCTGCTATCCCCTACTCTGATAGCTAGGTTCTGTCGGGACCCGGAACAACACTCCAAGTCTCTCTGTGTAAATCGCACTATCCTAGGAAAAGCTAGTGCTCACAGGGTAAACAGTAACGTATATCACGTAAAATCACCACAATTATATTAAGCAAATTTACGACCTTATGGCCAAGTCTTACAATAAAGTGGCACGAGGCCATCTGAAAATAAAAGCAGCGGAAAATAATAAAGGTAGCAGCGCAGCCCATCTAGCCTCCCACAGGCGAATGACTGTAAAACGTGTCCTACTCGCTGAAGTAGTCCTCACCGTCGTAGTCGCCGTCGAAGTCTGGCAATAGATTTTAGCAAGGTGAGTACTTTAAAGTACTCCACAAGTCACACCGGGAGATATAACAGAGTGATGCATGCATAATGGATTTCAAGGAAGGCTTAATAGGGTAAATGTGCGTAAAAGTAATACTGAATTTTAAATACGATAATGTAAGTATGAAAAGCTAAATTTTAATATAACATATGAAACAAGATTTAACAAAGTAATATCGTTAGTGTAGGCTCCAACCTACGCTAACCTAACCACGGGCGTCCCACCCGGACCATTTTCTAAACCATCATTTTTATCCGTAAAACCAATTTTATAAAGTCCAAGTCTAATCTGTGAAGACTCTACTCAGCATGTCCATGACCATGGACACGGCTATCCAGGATAGATTATTACTCTGCAAAGGTGTACAACTTTACCCATAAGAGATTCCCTCTCACTTGAGTCACGCGATAAACACACTGCCCTAGGTGTGCGGCGGAGAGTTCATGACAAGGCTGTTCTAATGATCCATATCCAAAACAGTTACGCCGCCACTAAGGTTTCACCACAACTCGAATCCACGAGTTGGAGCCCCCTCTGGTGCCATGTGAGACTTCTCGCGGCCTATGCCACGCTCACATTCAGCCTATAGCGAAACTATACTTGGAACTTCATAGGTTACTTAGCCAGATCCGTCCCATACCGGACTTGTGGTAGTACGAAGTAACTTCGTAAAATGATGCACAGAAACAGTTCTTAATTCGACTTAGGCTCAATCCACATAACCATATGCACGACAATCAACCTGGTGTCATCAAACACGAGGTATGCCGGCACCCACCACCTAACCATTAGCCTAAGTCCAAATCATAAGTTTCTATTTTCATTTTTAAACCATTTCATAATCTCTTCTTGACTCACCAAAGTCAAGAATTCAAGAACCGTCATTTCATGTGAAATATCTGATCCCACCTAAAATTATACTAAGCTAGGCTAAACAATTCTATAAAGTTTTCTAGTCAATACTATGGTACCAACTAGTTTTCAGCTAGGGTGACAAGGTGTATGAATTCGAGATTCAAATTGGCTATAATCAAGGTTCATGGGCATAACTAAAATTTAAAACAATTTTGAATTATGTTTGAATAAAGTATGCATGCATATACAGTAAAATAATATAATTAAATTTCAAATAATAGGGTCAACATGGTCAAAGGTGTGACTTACCTTGATCGAAGTGCTGCTGCGAATCGTCGTCGAAATCGAACTCTCTGGACTCGTCGAAATCTAACACGAAGATCCAAATTCAAAATTCAAATAATTTTCAAAAATGCAAAATAGTTACAGAAATGGAAAGTTCAGGATTTTAGAAAAAATTAGCAATTTGAATGGGTCAATTTGGAGCTAAAATGAAGAAGTTATGGCCTTCCAAAGTTTTAATACAAATTAAAAGAAAAATACCCATTTTCGGGAATTATTTTTAAACCGAAAAGCATTTATGACGTCAGCATGAATTATTTTTCTAAAGGAAATAAATGATTATGACGTCAGCACAGTAATTACATTTCGGCCAAATTGTTTTTAAATGGGAAAATTGGGTTTATGACGTCAGCTAACGTCAGCCCTAAGAATTAAATAATCAGACGTGGGACTGACAAGTGGGGCCGGTCTACGGTGGACTGAGTCCATGGACCCGCGGGAGGGTGAGGTGGCACGCGGGTGACGGGGGTGCGAGGTGGCGCTGGCGTGGGCGGCCTGGGGCGCGCGTGGCGCTTGGGTGGCAGCCACGTCGGCTACCATGTCGGCGCGGCCAGCTGATGTGGCTTGGCCGACGGCGGCGGCGCTCGAGAACCGAGGGTTGCTGGCGATCCGGTGGGCGGCGGCGCCAGCTGAGGGGTGCAAAATGTATAGGAGAGCGAGGGGAACACTTTGGTACCTAGCGCGGATCCCGAAGATGGCCGGAGAGGATGATCGACAGGAAGGGGCGGCGGTCGGAGGTGGCTTCACGGCGGCGGAGGTGCTCCGGTGGCGCAAATGCTTGGGGCAGAGGGGGCTTCTGGCCGCCGAGGCACGGGCAAGGTGTCGGTGTCGTCGGCGAGGAGCGGGGAGGCCTGGGGCGACGGCAATTGCTCGCTGAAGTCGCTGGAGGCCAGCGGAAGGAAACAAGCACAGGGGGTTTTCGGGGCTTAATTGTTCGAATTGAGTAGAGAGGGAGAGGCGGTGTGGAGAGGGGATCCTCAGGGTGTGGGTTTTATAGGCTGGGAAGGGGAGTAACGGCGCGTGCATTGACAGCGAGGTGAAACGGCCGGAGAGCTTCAATGCGGCAGCGATTGGGGGTTTAAATGAGGAGATAATGGACGCGGTGGAGGGGGAATTTCAATTTGCAGTTGGCGCGGGAGATCAATCGAGAAGGAAACCGAAGCTTTAAAAGCTTCGGTTTTTGGCATCAATAGCGGCAGCAGGCGGGGATCGCGCAGCGAAGAAAGGAAAGGGGCGGGGACGACGGACCTGACAGGTGGGGCCCGCCTGTCTATGAGAGAGGGAGAAAGGAAAGAGGGAGAGTGGGCGGTCGGATCTTCGACAGGTGGCAAAGGAGAGGATCGGGGCCGCTAGATCAGGGGGTGAAACGGTAAGTGAAAGTAAGCGGGTGAGATCTGATCCGGCAACGGAGGTTGAATCAGGGCCGTTCGGGCGAGGGCCGAAGGGGTAAGTGACTACAGACGCGCGGGATCTAATCCAACAACGGTGGACAGCTCAGATCACTCCACGTGTCGGCCAGAGAGGAAGGGAAGGCAGGGTGAACCGGTAAGTGGGATCGGACTCATGGAAATGGACCCGGCGGCGCGGACTGGCCCGATGGGTGACACTTGTCATCCTGGGGGGTTTTTGGGTTTAGATTTTCTTTTTGATTTTACAGAAATGATTTGGATGCTTTAAAATATTCAGAAAAATACCAAATAAACTTTGAAAATTTCAGAAAAACTCAGAGAACATTCTGGAAATAAATTAGAGTTAATAAAAATATTTTCAACCCATTTTGATATTTAGGTTTTGCAAAAACACAAATTGACTTTAAAAGGAGGGTTTTAAATCTTTATAAATCCCTGGAATTTGATATAAATACAGATTTAACTTTAGGAAAATGAGATGCATTATCTTTACCTTTGTAAAATGAAATACTTTTATTTTGACTTTTATAAAATGAAGATTTTAATTTTTATCCTTTCAAGGCTTGGAATAAAATATAGGAAAATCCAATAAACTTCAGAAAAACACTTTAAAAGAGAAATAAAATTTTTGGGATGTTACAGGTTCTCTATTGTCTCCAGTACCATGGCAAAGGATAGTTCCCTTTGCCATTGACATCAAGCTAGATGGGTCCAACTACAGGGAATGGGCCTTCTTGGCCATGACTATTGTGAGGGTAGTCGGTCTTGAGGATCACCTACACGATGATCCTCCCGATTTAAGAGCTGATGATGCCATCAAGAAGGCTTGGAAAAAAAGGTTGATGCTAAAGTGATGGGAGCTGTGGTTCTAAGCGTTGTCCCTTCACTTCAGATGAGCCTTGAGCATCATCACTCCACCAAAGAGATATGGAAGTATCTTGAGCAGCGATATTTTCAGCCTAGTGGAGCACTTCGTTTCTCCCTATTACAAAGTTTGCACAATCTTTAGCAGTAGGACATGTCCATAGAGGAGAACTATGGAGACTTCACCCCTATCACCAGTCAACTTATCTCTATGACTCCAAAGAATCATTATGGATGTGAGTCTTGTGTAGCTAAAGAAAAGCATGAGCATTAGACCTTCATGTTTTAGTTTGTGATGGGCTTTAGGTAAGAGTTTGAGTACAGTCACACTTAGTTACTTAGCTGTCCAACTCTTCCTATATTGGATGATGCACTTGCTTGTCTGATTGCTGAAAAGACACGTCTTCACTCTCTTGCCCAACCTACTGCATTGATGACTCACACCAGTGTTCTTGCCTCTGAGTACCAAGGCTCTTCCTCAGGAGATGTAGTCTGTTCCTATTGCAAGAAGTCTGGACATATATCTGATTGTTGTTTTGCCCTTTACCTTGAGATGTTGGTTGCATACCGTAAGAGGCTTCCTTTGCAGCACCGTCGTGGATCTACTAGGAGGCCCTCCACTGCTACACTTCTTGAGTCAGAGTCTTCAGCAAAGAGTGTCTCAGTTTCAGCTGCCTCATAGTCTGCTTCTTATGTTGTTTAACCTTGGGTACTTGATTCAAGGGTTTTTTTTTCATGTGACCTCCGATTGCTCTCAAATTGTGTCCTGCCAGCCAATGAAGGATAGTCTATCTATTCAGACAGCTGATGGTATATCTTGTCCTGTTATACATTAGGGTTCTCTTTCCACATCCAAGTTTTCTATTCTTGCTATTTCTTTTGTTCCACAGCTGTCCATGAATCTAATGTCTGTTGGTCAGTTGACTGATATGAATTATTTTATTGGTTTTGATGACATCCCTTGTTATGTGCAGGAATGTTAAAAGCAAGAGAGTGATTAGTACTGGCAGTCACCGTAGGGGTTCTATGGGGTCTCTATGTTCTTGACACCTTACACATTCCAACTTCCGCGTCATCCATCACTTCCGCTACTGCCACTTCAATGTCCTCTTTTGCCCAATAGCATCATCGCTTTGGTCATTTATGTGGTTCTCGTTTGTCCACTTTAGCTCAACAGGGTATTTTGGGTCATGTTACTGTAGATGTTGGTTTCTATTGTAAAGGTTGCATGTTAGAAAAACATATACAACTTCTGTACCCTTCCAGCACTACTTCTTCTAGTCACTCTTTTGATTTAGTGCACCCTGACGTATGAGGTCCCTCTCCTTTTGTTTCGAAGGGTGGTGTAACATCCTGAATTTTAGAGCCTTTTTGAAACTTTTAAAATAAAATTCACCATTTGGATTTTTCTAGAATTAATTAAAGCTTAAAATAAATTTTTTATAATAAAAAGGATTTAATATGATTAAAATAAACATTAACATATGCTAAAAATATATTATTTGGGTTCCTTATGTCTCAAGAAATTTTCTGAGAATTTTTTGAGTTTATTTTCTATTTTCTAGAGCTCCTTTTTATTTTATTTGAATTTTTGAATAAGAAAAACCTCTAAAACCTGTGAACAGAACTGGGCCAGCCCGTACTGTTCATCTGGCACATTACTATTCATCTGGCCCATTGCTATTTATCTAGCTCGTTGAGCTTCAGTCGTCCGATCCTTCCTTGCCACACGTCACTCGTCCGACCATCCATCAGAACCATCTGCCGGATCTCGCCAGTCGCCACGCGTCAGTCATCAGGAGGACCGTGCACTGTTCATCTATGCCGTCTCACTTCGTCCATTCAATCTCCCGACTTGCCATGCGTCACGCATCTAAGACCCTAGCTATTGTTCATCATCTTCCCATTGGAGAGTTCGTGTCCATTTATGTCTCGATTCACATGCTCTGTCGTCGCTCGCTATTTTCGCCGCTGACTCCTCTTGTCATGTTCGTTCAGGAGTTCTCGATGTCCACGCCATAAAGCCAAGCCACTGCCTCTGTCTTTCGCACCTGAGCCGCTCACCTTACCTCGCTGTTCTCACCGAGCTTCACTGTCAACGTCGCTTCCTTCTCCATCATCTTCATCGTCGATCATCAGCCGTCGTCATCATCGCCGATGGTGAGCATCTCCATCGCTTCTTACACCACGTCTGGACTCGCGCTGTCATCCGCCGAGCCCCATCCGTCCACTGGCTGACCTCGCCTCACTTCGCTCTGCCCTGGTTGCGCTCGCATCACTACCTGTGTCGCCCACCGAAGCTCACCTTGCGCCCCATGCCGCGCCATGCATCGGAATTCCAGCCGCTCGATCCATCCACGTGGCTTGTCCATCACCGTCGGATCACCATGAAATCACCCCGCACCTGTGCCCTTCGTCGTTTCACCTTCTCTATGGACCGCGTCTACCGTGCACCGTGCCACTAACAGTCAGGTCCCACCCATCAGCCATCACTGTTCCATGAACCCGTAAGCCGGATCCAGCTGAGTCAATAGCTAGCTCGGCCACCACATCAGCCCTAAGTGCCACGTGTTTCTACGTGTCAAAGCCACGTCAGCACCCGAGCCATCCCAGATGCCATGTTGGATGCCACATCAGTATGCCACGTGTCAGTCACATCACGTTGCCACGTTAGCCCTAGCGCCACTTGTCACCACGTGTCAATCTAGTCAGCTGCCACTTCAGCCCTAACCACTGCGTCAACAAGCCTAGTCATTGTGCACTATTCTGTGTGTTGAGTCAACCATAAACCCGCTATTCCATGCACCGAGTCCACGACACAGAAATTTTTTTGATTTTCCAGTATTTTTCTTTACATTAATTTTTCAAGAGCCCGTTCTCCTCCGTCCTAGCTCCGATTGATCTCATTATTTTTTCTAAATTCCTCTAAAATCAAGCTCTATCTTTTTGTTCTAGTTTTAAAGTTTTTAGAGCTCATTTACATTTTCTTTTATTTTATTTTCATGCCTCAGTTATTTTCTCTCTCATAAGATCTCGTCTTCAAAAGAGCGGGAGCACCACCAGAAGATCAAGAGTTCTTAACTGAGCAAGGCTAAAATAAGTTGTGTCCTTTGATTATATTGAACATAGTTTTTAATGTATTAATTATTTATTTTATTTTAAATTATCTCACATCGCTATTTTATTACAAACCCTTATACTTGGTAGTTACCATCCAAATTGATTAATCCCCCATTTGATAATTTGAATACCATAATTTCATTGTCACCATAGGTTAGAAAATTATTTGGTGATACCATACTAGTTGTCACATGGATTGTACGATTCATATGCTTAGCCATGCTTATAGCCTCGATGGGTCAAACATCACATGTGATTAATTAATTAATTTGATTTAAAGAGATATTGAATAGTGATTGGTGCCACAGTTATAAAATTTATGTGCCATAACATTGGTATGTCATTGGTGTTGATTGTACAAAATTGATTTTCACTTCAAAGGGGAAGTGTGGATTCACTTCAAAGTATGTGGAAATCTCGTCTGAATAATGTTAAGGACTTAATTTTGTACGCTATTGAACTGAGCCTTACCATGCAAACCACATGTCTAGTATATGATAGACCTGGTTAATTAATTTATGATATTTTGATTTCAATTTCGCTATTGAGTTGAACATAGTTGCTGATTTCCATGAGGTGCAGGAGGAGGCAATTATCGACTAGGTTGGAGCCTACTCGACGACGAAACCATGGCGAACGGAATTGAGATTAAGGTTGAACATTGTAAAATTTTTGTTGTGATTTCTTTAGCACGAGGCTAATCACATCGTGTGGGTACAGTTGTGCAATCTCTGCAGAGTGTAAAACTATTTGAATAGTCGTGTCCCCAGTTATGGACAATGCTTAGTGATTTTACACGAGGGGTAGAGTTTTCATAAAAACTTGGTTGGTTTTCATTCGACAGTGAATGGTTAGTTCACTAGTGGTTTAGCTTGTAAATGGGTAGTTCACTAGTGGTTTAGCTTGTGAATGGGCAGCTCATAAGTGGTTTATTCAATCTTATTTATTATTTACTTATTATCATTTTTTCTTAAAGTTCGCTTTTAATCTATTTATCATATTTACTTTAAGCTGTTACTTTATGCAAAATTAACTTTTTAGACATCCATTGATAAAGCCTTGCATATTATATTGTATTTATTTATTCTAAATGACTTATTGAGTACCAATAAACTCACGACTTCCTGCAGAAGAAGAAAAGGAGGAGAGAGAAAAAAGAAAAAATTTCAAAAACATTCAACAAAATTTTATAAAAATCCTTGAAACCTGAAAAGACCAAATAAAATAATTTTAGATTTAATTGAAGTTTATTTTTATTTTAAAAAATATTTTTCTTTTTTAGCTTTAAAATAATACAATAAATTACAAACAAAGGTTAAAAATCTTAGAAAAAATCATAGAGGTTTCTAAAACTATTTTGAACTAATAAAAATATTTCTAACTAAAATTTTAAAATTCAAACAACCAATTAACATTGATATTTTTCTTTATAAAATATTTTTTAATAGCAAAGTTTTTTAAGTAGAAAATTAGGTCAGCTAAACTTTTAAAATTCAAGCAACCAAATAACATTGATTTTTGTGTTTAAGCAAAATTAATTATTATTTTATTTTAATTTATTATTATTATTTTTTAAAAAAACCTGGGCTGTTACAAACTACCCCCTTAAAAGAATCTCATTCTCAAGATTCGCACAGGCTAGGAAAGACATGGGTTTGGACCTTACTTTGTATAGCTTGAGCTTTCATCTAGTTCAAACATTCCTTTATGAGCTTTGATGGCCTTCTGTTTATTGCCTGAAGGGTATTGGCAGTCGGTGTTCTAACTTGATGCTTCCAAGGATTGGGGAAGAATAGACTTAAGACAAAGGAGGAATAGGGGTCGTTTTGCACAATCCAACAAAACACCAACTAGCAGAAACATTTATTAAGCAAATTACAGTTACGACTGCCAACAAGAGAGAAAACTGACAGCTCGCAACATCGTCTACTGGCTAACTTAACAACTTAACCTAAAGGGATAATGGTGGTCTTGGTGTGATCCTTCGTGGCTCTTGAGGTACAAAGTGCAATCGTTCAATGCAAAGATTGAAATGATGGCAGAGACAAAGAACTACTTTACGAGCGGCTTCTTGCTTGGCTCTTTCAAATGAGTAACTGTTTCCTTTAAAGCGGTAGCGAAGATTTCTTTGTCCAGTTCGCTTGGTGATGAGCAATGTAAAGCGATGTCCCATCATCTAATTTTCATAGCTATCTCTCCGATGCATGTAAATAGCTCGTCGTTGGAATCCAAACGATGGAGTAGTCGATGAAGGTCTACACTCCATCCATCATTCGGTGCATCTTGATAAACGTCCATCTATTATGGTTTGAACAAGATGAGAGTTAGAAATATATTTTCATGTAATGACATAAAGATGAGAGAGATTCGAGAGATAAGGGTAAGCATAGATTGAGAGGTAAGGATAAACAAAACTTTTTAAAAATATTTTTATTATTTAAGATAAGTCCTTAAGATTCAACCATTCTATTCTATTTACGGTCATGTCTTAGAGTCATTATAGCTCTGGTACCATCTCTGTCGGATCTCGGAGCAACAACTTCAGGATCCTCTGTGTAAATCGCACTAGTCCAGAATCAAGCTAGTGCACACAGTGGATAACAACCATGCACAATGACATTTATTCATTAACTAAATATGGGCCTGATGGCCAAAGTTTACATCAATAGTTTATAAACCAAAATTAAATACAAGCAGCGGAAGAACAATAAAATAGCAGTCCATCCTACCTGCCCACAGGTGAATGACTGTAAGACATGGCCTACTCGTCGTTATTCTCACTGAAGTTGATGAAGTCTTTCTCTGAAAATAGTGAATGAAGTAACATGAGTACATAAAGTATTCCATAATTTACACTAGGAGGTTTAACAAAGTTAATGCATGCATAAGGGTTGACAATGGAAAGTACAATAAGGTTAATTGAGCATAAGTGAAATTGAAGTAAATACCGTAAGTAGATTCAAAAACTGAATTTGATACAATAGATAGAAATAGCAATTTAACAAAATAATATCGTTAGTGCAGGCTCCGACCAAATACTAACATATTCATAGGTATCACCCCTGGTGTATCTTTTCAAAAGATTTCACATCGATTCCATCCATCCATATACTTTTTAAAATCTCCTATGAATTCCATCCATCTATAAGCTTTTTTAGAAACCATTTTAAAAACCGAAGTCTAATCGATGAAAAACTTTACTCGGCTTGCCTATGACCATGAGCACGGCTATCTAGGATAGATTATACACTCTACAGAGGTTGTACAGTTTTACCCATAAGATATTATTATTTCATATTGTCGGCTATTACACGCTTCCGTAGGCATACGGCTGAGAAATCATAACAAATCCTTTACAATGCTAAGTCTTCAACCTGGTCATGCCGCCACTTCACCACAACATGAATCCACAAGTTAGAGCCCTCTCTTGTGCTGTGTAAGACTTCTCATGGCCTACGCCATACTCACATTCAACATGTAGCGAGACCAAGGTTATGACCTCACAAATTAATTAGCTAGAACTGTCCTATACCAGCCTTGTGGTAATATAATATGTCTTTGCAACAGTAGCTCACAGACCAGTCCTTAACTTGACTTAGGTTTGGATAAAAGTACGCATGCATAATAATTTTAAAAACAACATAAATAATTTAAATTACTGGGAGCAACATGATCAAAAGTGTAACTTGCCTTGCTTCGAAGTTTGTTGAGGTTCGTCGAAGTTACACTCTCCGAATTAGTTATAGTCTACACGCAAAAAGTCAGAACAAACTAAACTCAAATAAAATCCAAATATTAAAAATATATAGTAGGAGATAGAATATGAATTTAGATAAATTTAGGAATTTGAATAGGTCCAATCGGAGTTAGGGCGAAGGAGAATGACTTCTGGTGGTTTAAATTCCAAAGAAATGAATAAAGGGAATTATTGGAATTATTTTTGTGAAGAAAAAGTGGTTGGAAGCTACAATATATGTGTATGGTCGAAGCCATGATCAAAGGCGTAGTTGAAACCATGGTCGAATCAACGGTTAAAGTTGTGAAGTCGAAATCGAAGATTCGGTCGAAGACCCGGTCGGAACTGTACCGTGGTCGAAGAACACTATAGCAGTCGTGGTTACTATAACGGTCAAGAACCAAGGGTAGTCGGAGTCGAGCGGTCCGGGTGGCTATGAACGATAATGGTCGGAAACGACTAGGGTGGAAAGAGAAGGTGGTCGGAAACAGCGGTGGTCAGAGGCTTAGGGCAAAGAGTGACAGCGGTTGAAATAGTAAGCGGTCGGAAGCGACTGTGGTCGTGAGTGACCGTAGTAAAAAAACAATAGTTGTCAAATGGATTGGAGGTTACACCGTGGTCGGAGTAGTTATATTGGGTGGATCTTCAGGTGGTCGAAAGCAGTGGTGGAAGGCTATAGTTGGAAAGCACCATGTGGTCGAATAGCTATGGTCGATGGTCGAAAGCTCTAGAGAGTGGTTGGGAGTGGTCAGGTGTTGACGTGGCATGCCAAATGGGTAAGGGAAGGGAATGGCTTAACGGAGGCCATTATATGGGAATCAGACGGTAATGATGCACGGAGAGGTTTGGACCATCTGAAAGTTTAGAGGAGTTTGGATAGTCCGGTTGGTCCTAGGAGACGTTCGGACCATCCAAACGGCGACAGACAGGGACGGCGGTGTGGCGCACGAAGCTCGTGGGCTCACTGGCGGTGCGGGGCACGACGGCGATTGGTGAGGAGCGCAAAAGAGAGAGGGGACTGCGAGAAGTACATTGGTTCTCTTGTGTATTATCGCAAGTGTCTGGAAAGTGGTCGGCGGTGAGGTGAAGTGGTGGCGCAACTCGGATGGTGGTGGCGACTGCGTTCCAACGATGAGGAGGCTCATCCAAGGGGTAATCACAAAATCCAAAAATTATAAAATATATACTGAAAGATAGATTATGAATTTAGATGAATTTAGAAATTTGAATCACTTGATTCGGAGTTCGGATGGAGGAGAATGAGCGATTGGAAAATTGTTGGACGAGAAAATCCTAAAAAAAGAAAAATCAGGAATATTCCTGCATGAACAGTAACAGAGTGAGTGTTTTGGCTGTGACGCCGGTAAGGAAAGACACGGGAGGTGAAGGCAAGTAGCAAAATGGGTTACTAAGAACCCGATGAACACATAGGAAGTGATGGCACATCAAACGGAGCACGGTGATGATGCTGACGACGACAACGACATAGAGATGGAGAGAGAAATATTTTTCGGGCATGAAACATGGAAACATAAGGTGACCACGGCCTAGAACGTGGCGTGGTGAATCTACAAAAATTATCAGCTAAGCCAAAAACTCACCAAAGGCGACGCAGTCATCGTTTGAACGACGACGGTACCGAAAAATGAAAAACTTAATATCTGGGTGCTCGATGAGGTGAATTCAAAACCATTTGGAAGGTAACTACCTAAGATGGTTTGGCATGTTTTGACATGAACGAATTGTTGAAAGCATCCCCAGATAGATGGGAACACGAAGTGCCATTTGGGGCCATGGTTAGACGTCGAAGGCAAACATTTGGGAAAGATTTTTGGAGAAACGAAGGGGAGCATGGTGTAGAACGCGTCGAGATGAACTCAATGACGTAGACGGCTCAGCCAACGAACTAGTGGAACACGGTGGAGAAGTCTTTAGGCAGCCGACAAGCTGACATCGGCGTTCTAGGCAAACGGAGAGAAGATAGCATGCAAAAGTTGCGGCGACATGAAGAGGAGAACATGGGGAACATGATGCTCATCTTGGTTGTGGTTGGATATACACGGTCGGCCGATGGCGACACGATTTGGCCCACGGTAACGATAATGCTCCAGCGATGTTCCGGCGAAGGCGAGGGAAGAACCACATGGAACGCGTCGAAGCGAAGCCAATGATGTGGTCAAAAGTGATGGGGCTCCACTGGATGAGGCGCAATAAGCCACGGATCAGCGCTTAGACGATGAAAGAAAAACTCCGATTGCGACCAAGGGAGAGGGAGTTGGGACTTAAGATTTTCGGGGATGCGTGAGGATGAGGAGAGACTCACGGTGCTCCCATTTATAGGGGCTGAGGAGGTCCAAGTTGGGAGATCAACCAACGATGTCAATTCATGGCATGGGTTAATTTTCGCGAAAATACATATGAAGGAGGGGGAAATGGCTGGGAATGAAAGAGTCATAACGAAAGGAAGTGATGCACTTGATTTCATGAAAAACCGTTGAGAAAATCATGAGTTTTGAAGGCTTAAAGAAAGCTTAAAAATGAGTCATGGCGGTTTCTTTGTGTGCGCACGAGATGTCGTGGAGAAGAAGAAGAAAAGGAGGAGAGAGAAAAGAAAAAAATTCAAACAAATTCAAAAATATTTTATAAAAATTCTTGAAACCTGAAAAGACCAAATAAAATAATTTTCAATTTAATTGAAGTTTATTTTAATTTTTAAAAATATTTTTCTTTTCTAGCTTTAAAATAATAAAATAAATTATAAACAAAGCTTAAAAATCTTAGAAAAAAATCATAGAGATTTATAAAACTATTTTGAACTTATAAAAATATTTCTAACTAAAATTTAGATATTTTTCTTTATAAAATATTTTTTAATAGATAAGTTTATTTAAGTAGAAAATTTGGCTAGCTAAAATTTTAAAATTCAAGCAACCAAATAATATTGATTTTTATTTTAAACTAAATTAATTATTATTTTATTATTTTTCTTTTTTTAAAAAAACCTTGGTTGTTACACTGCTTTGAAGACCTGTGTGGGGGTGGCAATAAGGTTTCTAGGCAGCACACATCTGCGCGACCGCTCACTGCACTAAGTCATTTACGTTCTGCATTACATCATGTCTGCGCTGCTTCCTGTTCTCCGCATTGGGTCATCTACGTTCTGGATTTCATCACGCCTAAGTATCTACCTGTTCTTCATCAAGCCCAACAATAAGTCGTTTACGTGTTCGATCGACTTTCATACTATATTTCCCTTGCATTTTTTTTGAAGTATAATGAGTAGCCTGTTGTTAGTTGTGAGTTTTATATCACTAGTTTTATATTGTATTTGTCTCCTAGTAAAACTTGAAATTAAAATATTGTCTACATTTCCAACAATTCAGAAACTTTATTGTGAACTTTCTTGCAATACAGAAATGGTTAGTGTTTCTGATGCGATGAAACTTGAAAGTTTTTTAGGTCAGAACTTCCGTACATGTGTGAGCAATTTTTTGACTTTAGCATGGATGAGACTAAGTCCATAGTTGGACAAACTCATAACCTCTAGCTACTAGTTGGTGAAGATTGCGCACCTGGGCTGTGTGTTGCCTCCCAAGTTTACTAAACACCCTGCTTCTTGGCGGGATTTTACCTCTAGTCTGAAACACAAGAGGGAAGAAATTTCTATTGAGAATCTCATTGCTTCCCTCATTGTGGAAGAAAAAGCAAGAGCAGACGATGCACCAAGCACCTCTGGTCAGAACAATACAAATTTCATAGAGAAAAAGACTGCATCAAAGTAGTACAAATCTAACAAACCGAAAAGACAATTAGTTTTAAGAAGAAGAAAATTAAGAAAAAGGATTTAAGATATATCACATGCTTTGTGTGCGAAAAAGATGGTCATATGGCGAATAACTGTCGCTTCCACAAAATCAGAGATAGTGAATAGCCAAAGAAGAAGACCGTTAATGTGATCATAGGTGAGGCCTCGACTTCAGGAGGGTATGTTAATTCACCTGTTGTCTTTTCGGTATATCACTCTACTGATTAGTGGATTAATACTGATGCTAATATTTACGTATATTCTGATATTTTTTATTTTCTTATTACCAGGTAGCAGGGGTTTCCTCCGTCCTAATGTGAAATGGTTCGCATGCTTCTGTTCTTGGTATTGGCACGGTGGATCTAAAACTTACTTTAGGGAAGATTATGCATTTGAAGAACATGCAACATGCTCCTACAATAAACAAGAACCTCATTAGTGGTTCTCTTCTATGTAGGGATGGTTATAAGCTAATTTTTGTGTCAAATAAAATTATAGTATCTAAGTTCAAAAACTTTGTTAATAAAAGCTATGCGAGCGAAGGCTTGTTTCGCCTAAGTACTTTATAATCGTATTATAATCTGAATGTTGCAACTTGTTTAAATAAATGAGAGGCAAATATTTAGCATTCCCATTTCTGTCATATTGATTTGATAGTATTGCGAGAATGTCCAGATTAGACCTAATTCCAAAATATGAAATTGTCATAAGATCAAAGTGTCAGTCATATGTGCAAACAAAGTAGTCCCAAAAACCCTTTAAGGGATTAGAGGATAAAAAGAATTTAGCACTGTTAGATCTTGTTCATTCAGATTTGTGTGAAATTAATGGATTGTTGATAAAAGGAGGCAAAAGCTATTTTATAACTTTTATTGATTATGCAACACGCTACTATTATGTGTATTTGCTAAAAACTAAGGATAAAACTTTAAACTACTTTAAAATTTATAAGGCCGAAGTTGAGAACCAACAAGAAAAGAAAATAAAAAGATTGAAATCTGATCATAGACAAGAGTACGTCTCTTATGAATTCTCCCAATTCTATTCTGACATGGAATAATCCATGAATTTACATTACCATATTCACCCCCAATCAAATGGGGCAGCTGAGAGGAAAAATCTGATACTAACAGATTTGGTTAATGTTATGTTAGAGAGTTTCAGTTTGCCTAAGGTATGGTGGGAGAAGCTATATTGACAGCAACTTTCATCCTAAATATAGTAATTACTAAAAAGAGTGAGATTACTCCATATGTGGGATGGAATGGGAGAAAAGCTAATGTCAATTTTTCTATGAACGTAGTGGTGTTTGGCAAAAGTCAATATACCATTGCAGGAAAAGAGAAAAATTAGACCAAAAACAGTCGATTGTATTTTTCTAGGATATGCTCAAAATAGCACGGTATATAGATTTTTAGTAGTTAAATAGGAAACTCTTAAGATTATTGCTAACATAATAATGAAGTCTAGATATGCTTCATTTTTTGTGAATATTTTCCTATGAGTATAGCAAACAGTACTTCACGAACTGAGAACATTCAAACCGATAATATCGAAAATGAGAATAATTAAACTTCTAAACTAATTTGTGATATTCCTGAGGAGGATAATAACTAGTCGTAGAACCTCCTCAAAAGAGCAAGAGACAAAGGATTAAGAAAACCTTCGGTGATAACTTTATTGTATACCTCGTAGATAATGTGCCAAAAACTCTTTCAGAGGCTTATGCATCTTCTCATGCTGAGTATGGGAAAGAGACAGTACGTAGCAAGATAAACTTTATCATGGCTAATGCAATTGGGAGATCACTGATCGTCCTATTGGGTACAAATCTGTAGGATATAAGTGGGTATTTAAAAAGAAACTGATGTCTGATGGTACTATTGAGAAGTATAAGGTAAGACTTCTGGCTAAGGGTTACACCCAGAAAAAGGGAGAAGATTTGTTTTGATACCTATTCTCCTGTTGTCATATTAACTACCGTCAGAGTGCTCCTTACGTTAGCTTCTTTCTATAGTCTATATGTTCATCAAATGGACGTGAAGATGACTTTGCTTAATAGAGAGTTATAGGAAGAAATCTATATGGATCAATCGGATGGTTTTATGATTTCTGGACAGAAAATAAGGTATGTAGATTATTAAAATCCGTGTATGGCTTAAAGTAAGCAGCTAAACAATGGCATGAAAAGTTTGATAAAATTTTGATAACCACTGGCTTTATTGTGAATGAAACTGATAAATGTGTATATTACCATTATGGTCGGGGTCAAGGAGTGATCTTGTGTTTGTACGTGAATGATATACTTATATTTCAAACAAACACTGCCGTAATTGACAAGGTCAAATCATTCTTATCCCAATGCTTTGATATGAAAGACTTAGGAGAGGAAGTTGTCATTCTGAATATTAAATATATCAAGCATGAGAATGAAATCACTTTGAAGCAATCCCATTATACTGAGAAAATATTGAACCGATTCAACTTTGAAAACTGTCAAGTTTCTCCAACACCCTATGACACAAACATTAAACTACGAAAGAACTAGGGACTAGGAAAAGATTAATTGGGATATTCACAAATTATTGGGTTTCTCCAACGTCCAAGACGGTGCCCTACACCAACCGCACCCACCTCATCCTCTCGCCCTAGCTCGAGTGCCAGCTCGGCGAGTCCCAGTTCGCCGATAAGAAGGCGCTCGCCCCCCAGATCCTCTCTGCGCTCCACCCCAAGAGCGTCTGTTGGCCCAGCTCACTCTCACGCACAGCACTCCCTCTCCTGGTTTGTGATCAACTCTGAAGAAAAGCTAAAGGTGGAAGGCAAGATCACTCACATACATAGGCACAGGAAGAACACACAATGATTTTTGTGGCACTGCACTCTAGTACCTTTTCTCCTCCCTTTTTCACTTCACCTCACGCACCTGATTACATGCTTGAAATAGCGCACACACACACGCACCAGAGCTCAAGCTACGTTCGGCCGCACGACTCGGCCAACACGCACGTAGTTAGCTCCACTAACAGATCATGCATGCAGGATCCACTAATTCCTACATGCAAGCTACCCTCTCCAGTCTCCACTAATTAGTCCTGTGTGCATGCAGTACAGGTACCACTCGTTCCTACATGCACGTACTGATCAAATCTACATGCAATTACTTCCCTTAGTCCAATTAGCGCACTAGTGACGCGCTGATCTGCTGCACACACTCTGTGTTACACTGACAACTAATCAGCTCTCTACGCTATGCGACACACTAACTAATTTGGACTCAGACCAGTACAATGGAGGGACTTAACTGAACATGACAATAACTCAAACAATAAGATTAACTCTAACAGCGTCCGCGTCCGACTCATCGCCTCGGAGATCGTCCGTGCCGTCCACCGCGGCCTCGCCGACCTGCGCCAGGATGCCTTCTTAGCCGATGACGCCTCGTACGGCGACATCTCCGCCGACCTCGTCATCAAGATCCGCGACGCTGACGCCGACACCGTGATGCTCCGCGGGTCCCCTCGAAAGAACGCGAGAGCGGCTGCGGCGGCCCTGCGAGATGATGAGGTTCTGGATGACAAGTGGGTCACCGAGAGCCGGAACCGTGGGAAGGCGCGGGCAGCACAGCCACAGACGAGGCATCTCGATGGGGTCAATTGGGAGGTGATCGTTGTCAGAAACGAGCAGGTCAATGCAATGTGCTTGCCCGGTGGCAAGATTGTAATCTTCACTGGATTGCTCGACCATGTCAATATTGATGCTGAGATTGCCACCGTGCTTGGGCATGAGGTAGGGTTATTGGATTATTGGGTTCACGTGTTATTTTCGGTGGTTTTCCAGTGGATTGGAACTGACACTGGTGCCCTTTTTGTAGGTAGGGCACGTTATCGCAAGGCACTCGGCAGAGACGATCACCAAGAACATGTGGTTTGGGATCCTGCAGATTGTCATCCTGATGTTTATTTATATGCCAGACTTGATTAATGCAATGTCGACATTACTCCTCAGGCTGCCCTTCTCACGAAGGTATTATCTTCTGCATTTCATATTCTCATGGTGATTTACATTCTGCATGTGACAAGTTGCACATGTCATTGAAATGATATACTCCTAATTTGGTAAGAGCCATGAAATTTGCAACAATGGGCTTTATTTGTACGTATGCATCACATTCTGTCTTCAATGCTTGTCCCAAAGTAGGAACCATAATTTCGGGGTCGGCATACTCCAAAGGGATTTTCTCAATTTCAATATTCTCTTCAAAATCAGGTATCACAACCCTTACACAAAACGAGAAAATAAATTCTTAGTAATATGAAACACATGCTCCAATCGAATGCAAGGTATACTGATCTGAAGGACATACCTCTCAATTGGAAACGTTCTACATCCATTTCTTCAGGTACACCCTTTGTCCAATCAAGAGGCCTTTGTCCAATCAAGAGGCAACATCGCTTGCCTACGTACAACTAAATGAAAGGCCCATGGTGACGGATATCATCTGCCACACATGCCATTCCACCGGGGAATTCAGAATACTCTTCTCAGTATATACTTTTACTTACCCAAAAAATTCTCGGTTTGCTCCATACATAATCATTTTGTACATGCTGCATATTAGTCTATCTATCTTACACACTCCATAATAATTTCCTTATACTATACTTAATTGCAACGTTATGCTCCTTACGACCTACAACTATACTTGACGGAGTCTTGATTTGTATCTGTACCTCAGAAACAGGGACAAATAGTATTTAGAACTAGTACACACTACACGCACCATCGAACTGAGATATTATGGAGGAACGAAGCTAAACTGTTGAGCTTAACTGTGACATTGTATCAATATACTACATCACACATATCACTAGCAGCTTTTGATGACATTGTATGTTTACTCAACCATTTTTTGCTGTGTGTGTTCTGTGTCTAAATGTTCGGAATAACGTCCCCAGTTTAAACCTTTGTGATATTCAATGCCCTCTTCTTTTGCAGCCAAACATCAGCCTAGACTTGTGGGAGGTAAGTAAATTGACTCTCTGTTTAGATCCTACCTTGCTGCAAATACTGACATTTGTCCTTTTCTGTTTAGCATGCATACTACTTAGATTACAGGGTACTCTGTAGCTCTCCTTTTCTCTTCTCATTACCTACATTAAGTTTGTACTAATCTATCAGAAAACATCTCTGATGCTTTCTTTCGTAATGATGCAGGATGACAGGTGAATGTATAATTTCCTTGTTTCATACTATACTTAATTGCAACGTTATGGTTCTAACCACCTATAAATATACTTGACGGAGTCCTGATTGGCATCTGTACCTCAAAAAACGGGGACAAGTAGTATTTAGCACTAGTACACTAATCGAACTGAGCCTTGCATGCAAGTAGCATACATATAGTCGATACGTTACAATAATGCTAAATACTGCTTGTACAGGCTCCAACTCGCTGCTACGCCTACAATATACTCCCTACAATTCCATACGTTACAATGTACTCCCTATAATTTCAGAGCGACATTCTAATTCTTTATATACTCCCTACGCATTTATTCCATTACATTGCCATACTCCTATCCAAAAATCATTATACTACATAGTAATCAACACGTTCTACACTAATTTATAACATACTTCAATCTAGTTTTTGAATCCTCATCATACTTACAAGCACCACTAAGGGGGTGCTCAATTGGGCTTAATAAGTTATGATTTATAGTTTATTTTTATTGTAGCTGACTTATTTTGTACTGTAACTGATGATGATTTATTTGGTATAATTAAATTTAAAAAATTTTAAAATAAAAAAAGATTAACCCAATACATATAATGCAAACGAATACGGGAAAAAAGAATAGGCAAAAAAGCTAAAAAAGCCGAAAAGATAGAAAAAATAAAATTTAGGAATAGTAAAAAATAAATCAGAAACTGAAACTAAAATGAGCAGGTTGTAATACTTACATACAAACAGCATGGATGCGTATATACACACAGCAAGAATACGAATTAATCATACCTGATTCCCACACCATCAGAACCTTTCCCACCAACCGGATCACCACCTATCACAGCACGAACCACCAATGTCCCCTCCATTCCTCCGTGCCGGCTGTTGCAACCTTCTATACTCCCCCATCGCACGCACGGATGTATCAAAATCGTCCATGCAAACGTTCCCATGCTGCCTAATTACGCCCCTTCCGTTCAAAGTTGACCATGATACCTACTTCCTCGCCGGCAGTACGTTGTGCATGGAGCCTTTGTTAGTCATGCAGCCGGATGTGTACCGGGAGTACGTAGTGTACACGGTCTTGATTGGGTCCAGTAGTCCATCAAGGTCTTCGTACAGCATCCGTAGCAAACCTAACAGCTTACCGAGTAATCTAACTAAATAGTACATAAAGTGGAGTATTAATGCAACAACCGGTTTTATTTTCGGATGGTTTGACTACCTGCCAACGAACATACAGTTCTCACGGAAGTGGCTCGATCTGCGTGCATTCAGCCGCACAAGATGCTTCAACGGAACATAAAGAGTAATAAGCCATAACGGATATATCCAATTAGCAATGCCTGATAATGTAGCACGTACCAAAAAGCTTATCAACGGTAATGAGGTATGGGATTATATACTCCTAGGAGTATAAAACAGACTTTGACCTTAGCCTTAACTAACTAAATAATGTGATCACTTTAGCTTTTAAAAGCTTCAGTTTCTAACTTCAGCTTTTTTTTTCACTATTCACTACACTATCCACTAACTCAGTTACAGTAAAAAAAACCAGTTACAATAAAAAAAACTAAAAGCCATCGCTAAAACGATCAGATGAGTCAAGACTATACTTGACCTGTTAAATTACTAAGCTCTTCTGTGAAACCTTAAGGGTTTTTTTTGCTGTGCATTATGACTTTTGGTTTAAAATTTTAAATTATAACTATTCGTGAGACAGAGTACAGAGAGATACTCGCGTGTAATTTTAGCCAATATAAATGAGTCAGGACAGTGTCCATTATAATCTATTTATATACTTTTTTTAAAAAGATACTTCATTTAAAAACTAATTATTATAAAAAACCAAACAAAAAAACGCAGAAGAACCCACCCCCTATTCGTGCCGGAGATAATTTTGATCAGATAAACAATCACACTGCTAGCAGCATTGCAAGCCACGGTGCTGGCACAGCTAATTGATGTCGCATTGTTGTCCACGTAAGGTTCACGTCAAATCAAGTCTTATTAATATAAAAAAACTAAGGATTTATAACGTAGAAGACCAACTCTAATCGTTAATCTATAAACACGAGGCCACTAGCAACGACTATTTCTCCAGAGCTAAGAGCGCTTGGTAAGGTCGACGAAGCTCAACCTCCATGATGTTGAATATCGATAGAAGAGCAGCCGAGGTTGGCAATGCTTGACCTCGACTCTAGTCTGCACGAGCATATAGAAAATACTAGTGCATTCATTGTGGAATTTTTTTAAATAATCTATTTTTTTATCTCAATTACAATAATATATTTATATTTTTTTATTTTATAATAATAATTATCTGTCGTTCTACCGTTGAACGACTTGAGCTAGTCGTCCAATGGTTGAGCGACACATGGCCAAGTTGCTTGACCGTTGAGAGACTAGGCCCAAGTCGCTTAACCATTAGGCGACTTAGCCTAGTCGCTATACCGTTAGGCGACTAGGGGATATATACTGCACATGTGCCGTCCGAGCGCCAGTCGTTCATTTCGCCCAAGAGGAAAAGAGAGCAGGGGGAGACAAGGAGAAGAGAGGAAAGGAGAAGAGAGGAGAGGAGATGAGGGAGAGAAGAGAAGAGAGGAGAAGAGGAAGAGAAGAGAGGAAAGGAGAGGAGGGGAGGGAGGGGAGGAGAGGTCGGCGTTTTGACGACTGTGAGTCTCTTGCTATGGCTATACCCTAATTCTAACCCTAACCTCTTAATTCCTGCTAACTCGTTAGCAGGTATCCAATATGGTCGCTTGGAGATTGGGGCGGTGCCTAGGGTTAAGTCAATCACAAACTCGATTTTCCTATCCGGTGGCATCCCTGGTAATTCCTCGGGAAAAACATCTGGGTATTCCCGCACTATTGGCACTTCTTTCAAGACTCGCAGATGAAAGAGAGTACATTCTTCTGTTTCCGGAATTTGAGGAGAGAAAATCACTTCTATACCTTGGTCATTGGTGAGGGTGATGGATCTGGTAACGCAATTGTTCTGACCTTGATTCTTGGCTAACCAGTTCATCCCGAAAATGACATCTAACCCTTGCGATTCCAGAACCAAAAAGGTCGGCTAGGAATCGGGTTCCGTCTATGATCAATTCTACTTTTGGGCACAAGGTCCCTGCTCTCATTTCTGCTCCAGGGGAGTGAACTATCATAGGGTTGCTAAGAGTCACCATGCCCAACCCATGCTTATCCACAAAAATGTTTGATACAAAAGAATGCGATGCTTCAGAATCGAAAAGAACTGATGCTGGTACTAAGTTGACGAGAAACATACCCAGCACGACGTCCGGTACAGCATGAGCTTCTTCCGCTGTCACATGGTTCACTCTCCCCTTGATAAAGGTTTGCGGCTTCTGCTGCCCCTGGTTCTGACTTCCGGAGGCTCCTGGGGTCGCTGTTGCTTGTATCTTCTTGGGGCACGCCTTGGCATAGTGCCCTGGTTCTTTACAGTAGAAGTAGGTCACTCCATCTGACGGCGGACTGCTCTTCTGCACCTGGCCACCGGTCGTTGGGGTGCGGTTGGTCTGGAATTGCTGGCGGCTGGCCTGGAACGGTGGGCGGCTGGTTGAGGAATTAAACTTGCCCGACTGAGTCTTGAAGTTGCTGCCCTGAGGTCTGAACTTGTTCGCGTGCGGAGGAGTGCTGCGAACCTTGTGAGAACCTCCAGAGTTGTTCCTCTGATCCGCCGTCCTTCTCTTCCGGGTTTCCATCTCCATGTGTGGCCTTACTGACTAGCTGGTGGAAGTCAGTGTAGTCACCCGATATCAGTTGTACTAATATATTGTCATTCAGGCCCTCCATGAATCTTTCTTGTTTGGCTTCATCGGAGGCCACATCCTCTGGCGCATAGCGGGCCAGTTGGTTAAACTTCTGCACGTACTCCTTGACGGTCCGGCTTCCTTGGCGCAGGGCTCTGAACTCTTTCTTCTTCAAAGCCATGGTGCCCGAGGGGATGTGAGCCTTGCGAAATCTCTGCTCGAACTCGTTCCACGTCACAGTCTGCGGGTTGGCATGTGAGGCGGTGAAAGTGTCCCACCATTGAGATGCGGGTCCATTTAGCTGGTGAGAGGCGAACATGACTCGCTCTCGATCAGTG
The DNA here is from genome assembly GCA_036346265.1 of Melocanna baccifera. Taxonomy (NCBI): domain Eukaryota; kingdom Viridiplantae; phylum Streptophyta; class Magnoliopsida; order Poales; family Poaceae; genus Melocanna; species Melocanna baccifera. The sequence continues at coordinate 9,003,840 of CM070707.1, read as the reverse complement.
CACTGCAAAATATCCAGTTTCTTGCCAATTGACCTGAGCCAGTCGTCGGCGTCCATTGGTTCGGCACTGTCGGCGAAGGTTGGTGGCTTGATCCTTAAAAACTCCGAAAGCCGATTGGAAGGTGCTTGGGCCGGTTGATGATGAGCTTCAGGATTGTTGATGGTCTGAGCTAACAGTTGGATCAACTGGTTCTGATTGGCCATCAACTGCGCCCAATCCGGTCCTGCTGCTGGTGGAGGCGGTGGAATGGGGGCTGACTGGCTCCCTTGAGCTCTGGGGTTGGCATTGTCGCTGGGGGTTCCTCCTCGTGTTCACCATCTGTCGAGGCTTCCAGACTTAGAGGAGAGAGAAAACTAAAGGAGAGGTTCTTGTAACAATCCCACCAACAAAACACACAAGAGCAAGGAAAACACAAATAAGAGCCAAATAAAACTTTTTATTTTATTATAATAGTCTCGCGGCTGTTAACAAAGGACTACAGCTCACAGATAACGTTTTAAAGCTAAGACTCAGGGTTGTCTAGACACTAGTGCTGCGCTCGAGCCTCCTCGGAAATGGCTCGGAAGTCGTAGAGTCTGCATCCTCGGCACGAGCTCGGCTAGTTCTTCTTCCACTGCACGGAGCTTCTGCTGCGCGGTGTGCAGCTCGTCTAGAGTGATCTGGTACATGTGATACATGGTGGTGCGGATACGCATGTGTCTTGTACTTTTCAGTTAAATATATTATTCAACTGGAAAGAGCTATTGAGCCGCATCAAACATTGCCAGTGAACTCATTCCAAACTAAATATAATGTTGTTATTCATAAGAATAGAATACTACCTCATGTCATTAAATGGTGCATTCTTATGTTTGTCGATGGCAAAGTAACGGAGACGCAAAAGGAAGAGGATAACCACATTAGATGTCAAAGACATGAAGGAAGAAAGCCCATTCAGTGGGAGAGCAAAAGGGAGAAGCCCAAGGACTTAAACTACAAGTTTTGGAGAAGATTTTCAAGCTCAATTCGTACCTCCCACAAGGCCAATTGGATTCAAACTCGGATTCATCTCAGAATTCAATTCGGATTCGGTTCGGGACAGCCTGACAAGCACTTACTAAAAAGGTCATAACTTTCACAAACGGAGTCCGATTTGGGTGTTCTTGTACTCCTTGGAAAGATATTTTCATGGGCTACGCAATGGATCTGGTCCCAATATCAAATTCGTCACGGATCAAAAGTTATGACTAAGACAATGTGACGACTGTAAAATCTAGTTTCCTTTTTGTGAGAGTTCGTATCTAAAACCATATAGGGTTGAGTTGTACTAGGTTTGTGGACTCTATGGACGTCCCAAGGTCCTATATAAGCCATGTATTGGCAGCCTAAGGGCTCAGACCACCTTTGAGAATAATCAATCTACTAAACTTTGTTCGAGTTTATCATTGCTGCTGAAATTCCGTGAGGGAATTAGGAGTATTCTTCAATCAAGATCGTTCAGCCTTTCCGCTGGGAATTGGGTGTACGATAGATCTTCGCTTGGTGGTCGGCGAAATCGACGCGAGTGTGTTTTGGCGGATTAAAGAGTGTTCGTCCCTTGCATTGGCATTGGAGGATAGCTACGATTCATCAAGACTCCCGCGAGTATCCATCCTACGTCGAGAAGATCGGGCGACCCCGTATCATCTGGTATCAGAGCGCGGTTTACTCAGTAGGATCTTATCCCTTTACTTTTAGATTTATTTATTTCTGTCCTATAGTCCAATAAACCGAAAATTGCAACAAAAAAAATCCAAACCCTAGTTTCGCATCTGTTATTTTCGATAGTTTTATTAAGTCTTGATCCGTTAGAAATTTTGTTTACGTGCTGATCTTAGTGTCCTTTTGCGTTGCTTAATCATTGTTATTTTGAAACCTTGAAAATCCGCTAGTTGATCTTTCAATTTGCATCCAAAAAAAGTAAATTCAATTTACTTTTTGAAACCTTGTTCTTGCTGTCCACATAAGATCTTTATGCATCTTGAAAGAATATCACATCCGAATATATCTGGGTTTCCTTTTTCTTGATTGAATTGGCCATAATAATCTTAGTTGCACATATTCAGATCTTCACTTAAATCCTTTGAACCTTGAGACTAGTCTTTGATAATTGCTTTAGGGCTGTTCTAGAATTATCTACACATTGCTGAACAACTTTGGACTTACGAACAATTAAACCTAGTTCGGCCTTGAGTATAAAAAAAAGAGAGCCAAAAAAAAGAAGACAGCCAATTGAAAAAAAGAGAGCCACGGCTTGAGCAAAAAAAAAGAAAGAAAGAAAGAAAGTATTGGCCGAATTTAGGTGAGTTAATCTTAGTCCATAAATTCAGATTGTGTATTTAATTTCTTTGTACAATCTTGTGCCCTCAAATTCATATTATTGCAATTGGCTAGCGTCTCTCCTAGTACTTGGTGAAAAACGAGCTAATATTCCCGATTGTTTCCTTTAGCTCATTCCTTTTGTTTGCATTGAGTCACATTGATCATTGCGTGTGCGTTCATATACTTCACTTATATCATTTGGATCGGTACATAGGCAATATTTTCTAGCTTGGATTATTACTTAATTCAACAACATCGTGAAATTCAGATTGTGTAGGATAAACACTTTCATACCAAGCTTCCCTAAATATCCTTTACTGTGCAATTGTGGGTCACTTTTAAATCCACTTGATCATCACTTGCTATTGTAGCCACCACCAAGTGTAAGTTTCTTTTTGGCCTCAATTCACTTCGGAAAGGTAAGAACTTTACTTGGTGAGGAAAAAGTGAGATAGAGTGAACTCCACATATCGAATATATGTTGTGGTATTTGTGCGTTCTTTGTACCACTAATCATGACAGGTGGATACGATAATATGGAAGAGAAGCATACCCCGGTGGATCGTTTTCAATTCCACACTTTGAGGGGAACTTTGCGCAATTAGTTCACCACCACTTCTTCCACCTTGAAAGCGCAACTCAAGATCAAGATGAACAATTTCGCACAAAATATGCGCATTGAATTCAATCATCAAATGAAAGTGTGACGCTCGAACATCGTCAATGATGTTATGCGGGCACTTCATCCACAACAAGTCGAAGATAGCTTTACTCCTTTCTATGGAAGTGAGGATCCAGAAGAGTATCTTGAGTGGGAATGGCGTATGGAGAAAGTATTTAGATTTCAAAAGCTTCCCAAAAATCAAGAGGTGATGTGTGCCACTAGAGAATTTGAAGATTATGCTTATAGTTGGTGGCATCAACAATCTGAAAACGAATTCATTAAATCTTGGTCAGATTTGAAGGCACTCATGAGGAGAGAATTTGTGCCACCCTATTATGCACAGGGATTGCTTCGCTATTTGGAGAGTATCACACAAGGGAGTAACACAGTGCAAGAATATTATTTTGAGCTACAAGATACATTACGTCGAGCCGGTGTCATTAGTGAACTACAAAAGAAGACGTACTTCGAAAGAGGATTGAATTCTAAGATTGCCGCTACACTTCAACATAAATATTTTGGTAGTGTGCAAGATCTTGTGAATTGTGTTATTCAAGAGGAGAAGAGACTTATGGAGAGACGTACACCACAGTTTTCTCCCAGTCCATACATCCATTCTGCTGCCTATACTAGTGTGACACAAGAGAAGATGACCGAGCATGGGACTTTCCCTTCGGTCAAGGAGATATATAGTATTCCAAAACTACATATAGCTCTTAAGATACACCACAACCTATGTGAGGATGAGAGCCACATAGCCAAATTGAGTGAGAGTGATAAAAAGACTGAGCTGTGTGATTCCACCATATGTGAGGTTGAGAGCATCCAAATTGAGAGTGTGAGAGAGATATCAAAAGAAAAGAGAGAAGTAGAAGATAGACAAAGTGAGGATGCATCTGAAACTAACACATTAATATCTACTTCTAGTGTTGTTTCTCACATTGTGCAGGTTGACATTAAAGATGAAGAATTGAACATTCAACAACCGGCACCTTTGAAGCCAAATGAGGAGGAGATAACCACGGGAATGGATAAAGTGCTTGCTGCCCCGTGGGTGCATCCTAATAATTTTAAACACCCAGCGCCTACATCATTTGAGGAGGACGACAAAGGTAACACTATTGGTGCTGAATTTAATTGTGCAAAGGTGAGTAATTGTGAGTACTCATATGATCAACCAACAATTCCATATTCTGAAATTTCTTTGCTCAATTTACATAATGTGGAATTGATTACTCATAAGGAAGTTCTTACTAGAATATCTCCTAATGATTCTTTGTGCTATATCATGTTTGATGATCCTAGAGAGCTATCTAGTGTGATTGATAATGTTGCTGAAATTTCATGTCTAAAATCACTAGTTAGTACCTATGCCTACACATATAAAATTAATTTGATTGGAGATTATGGTGTAGATGAAAAATTTTATATTCACAGAATTTGTATTACATGTGATAAGCTTGCTGAACTGAAATCGCATATTATAGATAAACAATCTTTTATGCCATGTTGTGATCACAATGAGATGAATTTCAACAATAGCATGTACTGTTTAGAAAGATTTCATAAGTCTACTTGTTCAATCTTTAATGTACAATCATATAAAAATAATCAGAGTAGCGCAGTTGAAGCATAGAAATCGCTCAAAATTTTCTTTTCTATGGATGAACACATAAATCTGATTTTGCTTATTAATGATCTGTCTATGTCCTTAGAAAAGTCGAGGACGACTTTCTTTTATGGGAGGGAGAATGATGTGAAAAATAATATTGCAATACCTACGTCTTTTGGTCGATACTATATTCATCGGTTTGTGCAAAATAATGAGAATGCCACAACAATTGACTCTTACATATACCATGCATATGTGATGTTCTTTTCGTTTACTACACCTTTAGAAGTTAATGATGAGATAAGCCAAAGATGTATTGTTGACAAATATATATACCATGCATACACGTTGTATTCTTTGTTTAGTACAATTTCAAGCTATCAAAAGCCGAGGACGGCTTTTCTTGAAGAAGGGGAGGATGATGCGGATACGCATGTGTCTTGTACTTTTCAGTTAAATATATTATTCAACTGGAAAGAGCTATTGAGCCGCATCAAACATTGCCAGGTGAACTCATTCCAAACTAAATATAATGTTGTTATTCATAAGAATAGAATACTACCTCATGTCATTAAATGGTGCATTCTTATGTTTGTCGATGGCAAAGTAACGGAGACGCAAAAGGAAGAGGATAACCACATTAGATGTCAAAGACATGAAGGAAGAAAGCACATTCAGTGGGAGAGCAAAAGGGAGAAGCCCAAGGACTTAAACTACAAGTTTTGGAGAAGATTTTCAAGCCCAATTCGTACCTCCCACAAGGCCAATTGGATTCAAACTCGGATTCAACTCAGAATTCCATTCGGATTCGGTTCGGGACAGCCTGACAGGCACTTACTAAAAAGGTCATAACTTTCACAAACGGAGTCCGATTTGGGTGTTCTTGTACTCCTTGGAAAGATATTTTCATGGGCTACGCAATGGATCTGGTCCCAATATCAAATTCGTCACGGATCAAAAGTTATGACTAAGACAATGTGACGACTGTAAAATCTAGTTTCCTTTTTGTGAGAGTTCGTATCTAAAACCATATAGGGTTGAGTTGTACTAGGTTTGTAGACTCTATGAACGTCCCAAGGTCCTATATAAGCCATGTATTGGCAGTCTAAGGGCTCAGATCACCTTTGAGAATAATCAATCTACTAAACTTTGTTCGAGTTTATCATTGCTGCTGAAATTCCGTGAGGGAATTAGGAGTATTCTTCAATCAAGATCGTTCAGCCTTTCCGCTGGAATTGGGTGTCGATAGATCTTCGCTTGGTGGTCGCAAATCGACGCGAGTGTGTTTTGGCGGATTAAAGAGTGTTCGTCCCTTGCATTGGCATTGGAGGATAGCTACGATTCATCAAGACTCCCGCGAGTATCCATCCTACGTCGAGAAGATCGGGCGACCCCGTATCACATGAACTTGGTGAATTCCACTTGTCGTATGAGACGGGGGTTGCTCTCGTACTCCATAGATGAGAAATCACTAGCAGCACCAAGAGGAGTCTTCATGGGGAAGTATCGGAAGTCCGTACGCTGCATGTCTCGAGCGTAGATGTTCCTTAACTCACGAATGGCCTCCCGGGCTGCATCTTGTACGCCGTTGAAGAAGGTAGCTCAAGGAAGGGGGCGTCAAAGATGTGAATGGCCGCGTTGGCTGAAAAATCCTTAAAGATCTTCACTTCCACCCTCCAGCGTTCCTCGTCTCCATACATGCCTACGTACCCTTGGTAGAGGGGGTACGGATGGAAGTTGAGCTCCTGCATGAGACTGTACAGGTCGTCCGCGAAGAGTCCGGCAAGGGTTCCGTGGGAGACGCGGGTAGGTTGCTCCATCCAAAATTTTGGAAGAGGAGAGAAGTTAGTAATCAGTTTTGGTAAGAGATTGAGCAAAGGAAGAGATGATTTTAAAAGAGGTATTTCTTATCAAGATATATCCTTAAGGTTGGTCTCTAGCTAAGGTCACGTCTTAGGGTCATTATTGCTCTGATACCATTTCTGTCGAAACCCGGAACAACAACTCCGAGTCCCTCTGTGTAAATCGCACTATCCCAGGAAAAGCTAGTGCACACAGGGTTAATAGCAATGTATATCATGCAAAAATCACCACAGAATATTATTAAACGAAAATACGGCCTTAAGGCCAAGTCTTACAATAAGGGCACAAGGCCAACAAAAGAGATAAAACAGCGGAAAGCAGTAAAGGTAGCAGAATAGCCCATCCAGCATCCCACAGCCGAATGACTGTAAGACGCGTCCTTCTCGCTGAAGTAGTCCTCACCGTCGTAGTCGTCCTCGAAGTCTGGCAACAGATTTAGCAAGGTGAGTACAAAGAGTACTTCCAAGGTAAGCATATAAATGCTTACACAAGTTACACCGGAGATTATAACAGAGTGGATGCATGCATAGGAATAACAAAGGAAAGCTTAACAGTAAGTCGTGCGAAAAAGCGATACTTGAATTTAAATGTAATACGTAAGTATGAAAGCTGAATTTTTAATACGATATATGAAACAATGTTTGAAACAATTAATATCGTTAGTGTAGGCTCCGACCTACACTAACCTAACCACAGGAATCCACCCGGACCATTATTAAAACCATTGTTGTTTGCTGAAAACAAGTTTTCTAAAAACAAGTCTAATCTGTGAAGATTTTACTTAGCATGTCCATGACCGTGGACACGGCTATCCAAATAGTTTGTTACTCTGCAGAGGTGTACAACTTTACCCACAAGACATTCCCTCTCACTTGAGCCATGCGATAAACACACTACCTTAGGTGTGCGACGGAGAGTTCATGACAAGGCTGTTCGAATGATGAGTTCATGACAAGGCTGTTCGAATGATGAGTTCATGACAAGGCTGTTCGAATGATCCATAGCTAAAATAATCACGTCGCCACTAAGGTTTCACCACAACTCGAATCCACGAGTTGGAGCCCCCTCTGGTGCCATGTGAGACTTCCCGCAGCTTACGCCGCGCTCACATTCAGCCTATAGCGAGACTATATTTGGAACTTCACAAATTACTTAACCAGGTCCGTTCCATACCGGACTTATGGTAGTACGAAGTGACTTCGTAAAATGAAACACAGAAATGGTCCTTAATCTGACTTAGGCTCGACCATATGCCCACGTGCACGACAATCAACCAAGTGTCACCAAACACGAGGTATGCCGGCACCCACAACCTAACCAATAGCTTAAGTCCAAATCATAAGTTCTATTTTTATTTTTAAACCATTTTCATCAATCATACTTGACTCACCGAAGTCAAGATTTAAAAGGAACTGTCATTTCATATGAAAGATTGATCCCACCTAAAGTTATACTAAGCCAGGCTAAGCATTGCTATAAAAATTTCTAGTCAATACTACAGTACCAACTAGTTTTTAGCTAGGGTGACAAGGTATATGGATTCGAGATTCAAATTGGGCTATAATCAAAGGATTATGGGAATATCTAACATTTAAACTGAATTTAAATTATGTTTGCATAAAAGTACGCATGCATATATAGTAAAACATCATAAATAAATTTAAAATATTAGGTTCAACATCGTCAAAGGTGTAACTTACCTTGGTCGAAGTCCTGCTGGGAATCGTCGAACTCGAATTCTCCGGAATCGTCAAAATCTAACGTAAAGAGCCAATTCAAAGAAAATTCAAAAAAATTCAAATAAATTCAAAATTTCAAAATGATGCCAGAAATGGATAGGTCATGATTTTAGAAAAATTTAAAAATTTGAACGGGTCAATTTGGAGTTAAAATGAAAAAGTTATAGCCTTCCAAATTTAGAAATGGATATCATGCACAATGACATTTATTCATTAACTAAATATCGTTAGTGCAGGCTACGACCAAACACTAACCTAGTCACAGGTATCCCACCTGGTCCATCTTTTCAAAAGGTTTCACATGGATTCCATCTATCCATATGCTTTTCAAAATCTCTTATGGATTCATTTTGTTAGTGCAGGCTCCGACCAAACATCAACTTATTCACAGGTATCCCACCTGGTCATGAATTCTATCCATCCATTCATAAGCCTTTTTCAGAAACCATTTTTAAAAACCAAAGTCTAATCCATGAAAAACTTTACTCAGCTTGCCCATAACCGTGGGCACGGCTATCCAGGATAGGTTATACACTCTGCAGAGGTTGTACAGCTTTACCCACAAGATATGATTATCTCATATTGTCGGCCATTACACGCTTCCGTAGGCGTGCGACTGAGAAAACCATAACAAGGCCTTTACAATGCTAAACCTTCAACTTGGTCACGCCGCCGCTAAGGTTTCACCACAACTTGAATCCACAAGTTGGAGCCCCCTCTTGTGCCGTGTGAGACTTCCCATGGCCTATGCCACGCTCACATTCAACCTATAGCGAGACCAAAGTTGGGACCTCACAAATTAGTCAGCCAGGACTGTCCCATACCAGTCTTGTGGTAGTACGATGTGGCTTTGCAACAGTAGCTCACAGACCAGTCCTTAATTTGACTTAGGCTCAATCCACATACCCACATGCACGACAATCAACCTGGTGTCACCAAACACGAGGCATGCCGGCACCCACCATCTATCCATTAGCCTAACTCCAAATCATAAGTTTCTATTTTTGTTTTTAAACCATTTTCACAAACCATCCTTGACTCACCGAAGTCAAGAGTTCATTTTCAAATTGTCATTTCATGAGAAAGATTTGATCCCACCTAAAGTTATACTAAGTCAAGCTAAGCATTGCTATAAAAATTTCTAGTCAATACTACAGTACTAACTAGTTGTTAGCTAGGGTGACAAGGTATAGTAATTCGATATTCAAATTGGGCTACAATCAAAGGATTATGAGTATAACTAAATTTAAAACAAATTTGAATTATATTTGAGTAAAGATACGCATGCATATACAGTAAAACAATATAAATAATTTGAAATATTAGGTTCAACATGGTCAAAGGTGTAACTTACCTGCTTCGAAGTTTGCTGAGATTCGCCAAAGTTATACTCTCCGGAATAGTCGTAGTCTACACGTGAAAAGCCAGAACAAACTAAACTCAAATAAAATCAAAGTAAAATCCAAATTTTATAAAATAAATGCTGGAAGATAGAATATGAATTTATAAATTTGGATGGGTCCAATCGGAGTTAGAGCGAAGAAGAAGGACTTCTGATAGTTTGATTTCTAAAGAAATGAATAAAAGGAATTCTTGGAATTCTTTTCTTTATGAAGAAAAAGTGGTTGGAAGCTACAATATCTGTGTATGGTCGAAACCATAATCGAAGGTGTAGTCGAAGACATGGTCAAACTATAGTCGAATCAATGGTTGAAAATACGGAGGTCTAAGTTGAAGACAAGAACTCCAAGTATGGGTGCAGGCAACGTCGAAGACCAGGTCGGAACTATATAGTGGTCGAAAGAATTGGATTATGTAGAGTGGCCGAAATAATCGGACGGCTTCGAGTGTTTGGAGAGATCGGAGGGTTCAGGGAGGTCGGAGGGTGTGGAGGTTAAAACGGTCCAACAGCTATGGTCGGTTCGAAGACAGAGGTTGATGTCGAAGGCTCCGAGATAGAAGGCCGAAGTCGAAGTCTTCCAGGTCGAAGGTCGAAGGCTGGAGTTGAAGGTCGAAATTGAAAAATAGAGGCTTCAAGCAGATGGAGTCTAAGAAACCTCCAGACGGTCGGGGTCTAAAGAGCCTTCAGATGGCGGAGTCTAAAGAGCCTCTGGATAATGAAGTCTTACGGGCCTTCGGATGTCGGAGTCTAAGAATCGGACGGTTGGGAGAAGTCGGATGACTTCACGCGACAAGATCCGAGCGATCCAACGGCGGCGAAGACCGGTGAGATGTACAAAAGAGGGAGAAGAGTATGAGTCCGGTTTTACCTTGGCGCAAGGTTTGGGCTGCACAGAGTTGGCAAGCAGTGAGGGTGTAGCGAAGGCGGGACACGATTATCAACGGCGGAGACTCTCCGACGACGACTTGCTCGGAGAAGGGGCGTCGAAGGTTCGCGCGGGCCTGAGGAATGTTACAGGCGGCGGGGTACTCCGGTCATACTTTGGCTCAGAAAAAAGGGTGAAGGAGGTGTGCGTGGTCCCGTCGAAGATTTGGCGGTGGTGGCGTCGGCGTCGACGGAAGAGACACTCTGGCGGGGGGATTGCTTAGCGGAGAGGTGGCGAGGTGAAGGAAAGAGAGAGGGGATTGCGAGGAGTGCATTGGTGCTCTCGTGCAATACCAGAAGTGGTTGGAAGGTGGTCAGCGGCGAGGTGAAGCAGTGGCGCAACTCGGGCGGTGGTGTCGACGGTGTTCCGACGGTGAGGAGACTCAGCCAATGGCCGGTCAAAAAAATCCAAAAATTATGAAATATATACTGAAAAATAGATTATGAATTTAGATGAATTTAGAAACTGGAATCACTTGATTCGGAGTTTGGACGGAGGAGAACGAGCGATTGAAAAACTGGCGGATCACAAAATTCTGGAAAAAGAAAAATCAGGAATATTCCGAAGGAATATTCCCGCGTGAACAGTACGGGCAGCAGCCCTGTTCACTGTTTTTGGACGTGTCGTTGGCGAGGAAAGGCACGGAAGGTGAAGCCAATGGGTTGCTAATGACCCGAGGCACATGTAGGAAGTGACGGCATGTCAAACGGAGCACGGTGACGACGTGTATGGCGAAAATGACATAGGGTGTGGAGAGAAAAATAATTTTTGGGAATAGAATATGGAGAAGCAAGGTGACCATGGCCTAGAACGCGGCGAGGAGAAGCTAGGAAAAATATTGGCTAAGCCGAAAACTCTCCGGAGGCGATGCAATCATCGTTTGAACGACGTCGGTACCGAAACACGAAAAACTAAATATCTTCGCGCTCGGTCAGGCGAATCCAAAACCATCTGAAACGTAGCCTCCTAGGATGGTTTGGCACGTTTTGACGCGGACGGATCGTTGATAGCATTTCCGGACAGGCGGGGACACGAAGTGCAATTTGCGGCCATGGCAAGGTGTCGGGCGCAAAAATTTAGGAAAGGTTTTTGGACGAATGGAGGGGAGCACAGCGTAGAACGCGTCGAGACGAACTCAACACCGCAGACGGCTCAGCCAACGGACTAGCAAAACACGGTGGACATGACTTTATGCGGCCTACAGGCTGACATCGACGTTCCGGGCAAACGGAGAGGAATTAACATGCGAGAGTTGCGGCGAATCGAAGAGTAAAGCATGGGGATCGTGATGCTCACCTTGATTTTGGTCGGGCATACACGGTCGGCCGGTGGCGACGCGACGAACGCGGACCCGATTTGGCCCACGGTGGCGACGGTGCTTCGGTGAAGTTCCGGCGAAGGCGAGGTGAGCATCGCGTAGAACGCGACGAGGCGAAGCCAACGATGTGGTTAAACGCGGCGGCGCTCCACCGGACGAGGCACAAAAGGCCGAAGAACGACGCTTGGAACACAAAACTAAAATTTCGATTGCGGCCAAACGAATGGGAGAGGGGACTTGAGATTTTCGGGGTTGAGTGAGAATAAGGAGAGGCTCACGGGGCTCCCTTTTATAGGGGTTGAGGAGGTCCGAGGAGGGAGATCAACCAACCATGTCCATCAATGGCATGAGTTAAATCCCGTGAAAATGCTCATCAATGGAAGGAGAAACGGTAGGGGAATGAAAGAGCTTGATGAGGGGAGTTGAATGCAATTGATTTCGCTAAAAACCGTGGAGAAAATCACGAGTTATAGAGGTTTAAAGAAGCTTCACGATGTTTTTCATGGCTGCCTGCGCGTGCTCTGTACGCTGGAAGAAGAAGGATTAGGGAGGAGAGAGAAAAAAGAGAAAATAGAAAAAAAAATTCAGAAAAAATTCAGAAAAATATTTTTAGAATCCTTGGAACCTGAAAAGAATAAAAAAATTATTTCGAAATTTTTTGACGTTTATTTTAATTTTTAAAAAATGGTTTTATTTTTCTAGCTTTAAATAATACAATAAATAACAATTAAAGCCTGAAAATCTTAGAAAAATTCATAGAGATTTCTAAAGTTATTTGGAACTTATAAAAAAAATTTCAACTCAAATTTTTATATTTTTCTTTATAAAATATTTTTTTGTTTAACAGAAAGGCTCTCTTCTTCTCTTTTCTTTTTAGCAGAAAATTAAGCTAGCTAGAAAATTTAAAATTTCAAGAAACTAAATAACTTTGATTGTTGTTTTAAACTAACTTATTTAATACCTTATTTATTTATTTATTTTTGTTTTTATTTTTTTTAAATCACCTTTTCATAACCCTTTTTTTTAAACTGAAAATCAAGCAATTAAATTTTTTTAAAAAAAACTTAAACAACTAAAAGTAGATGTTTTTATTTTAAATTAAAGTAAATGTTTTTTTCCCTTTAATTTTTGAAATAAACAGCTGGGCTGTTACAGGGTTGCCCCAGACCCCTTCGTGATTGGTCTTGCGTACCTCGCCCAAGTTTGGCCTCGAACCCCACTAGAGTTGGTATTGTGAACCTCATTGAGGTTGGTCTCACGGACCTCGCGCGAGGATGACTTGTGGACTTGGCTCATGATAGACTTTTCAATGAGTGTCATCGCTCTGAGGTAGTCATGGACCCGAGGTGGCGTGGAGACCCATCCCCAACAAAACAATGGTATTTGCTAATTCAAACCAGACAATGGTATTTAAGCAGTGTTTATCAGCTCCTGACAAGTTCAAAAGGAGAGAGAGAAGGCATAATTTAGCAAAATAAAAGGTAAAATTATTGCACCAGGAACCACACTACTGCATGATTTTTATGTGAAAATATGCGAATACGAATGTATGGGTACATACATGTGTGTTTAGCTATTGTCCTCGTACCCTCATGTTATGTGTCACATGTTTTAAAGAGTGCAAAGGACTCCACCCCACTTGCCCAAACAATATAGGATTAAACCATACCGTGCTTTAGAATTTATGAATGAATTAGCCTAACATTTATGGTCCCAAATTCTAACAGCCTCATCATCAAGGTCTTCAACCACAAAACTTGGAGGAGCTGCTTCATGTCTCCCCATCATGAACGAGGAGCAAAGAAAAATCCAAGATCAGATTGTCGACTTGAACTGTGATCCATCATTCCACTCGAAAGACTATGTATGAATGAGTTGAACTGAAGGGCTCTAACAAAACTGTGAAATATTTCAGCCATGTATAGCGGTAGTGATAAAGGATAAATTTAATCGTAATAATTCCTAATTATCTACTATCTAGAAACCATCTCTTGGTAGAATGGTACAGTTATAGGTGTATGACTATATTTATCTTTGCTACTTAAAAAAAATAAATTAGTGATGATGGTTCATCCCGTAGTTCATCTGCCGTTCGAATCTAGTTGTCCGTCGGTCATACCACGCCTCCCCCTCTCTCCTCCTGCGCCGCCACCTTCCTGAGAAAAATGCGATTGACTCGCAGGAGCAGGCACCAGCGAGCCATGGCGAGGCCACCGCACGCGGCGGCTCCTCCTCTTGGATGCGCTCGCCGCCTTGTGCTCCTACTACCTCCTCGTTCTCCAGGCGCAAGCCTTCGTGCCGCCTGGAAGGACACCGTCCTCATCGAGGCCTTTCTTGACCCGCTCTGCCCCAACAGCCACGATGCCTAGCAGTCGCTCAAGCTCACCGTCCAGCGCTACTCCCAGCGTGCCTCCCTCATCGTCCACCCCTTCCCACTCCCGTAAGACCGCGCCACCACCACCGCTCCTCTTGTCTCTTCTCCTCTCCTACAGCTTTCTTAATCTGATCGATCGTCGTAGTTACAGCGATCTGTCTTCTAGGGTCTCAGGATTGTATTAGCTAACAATGCTCCAGTTCCTATAGTTTTTTTGTCATAAAGGTGAAGTTTTTAGTGGTTTTGGAGCACTACACATTTGCACAGTTACATGGAAGTGTCTTCTGAGTAGCAAATAGATCCTAGGACTAATGTTGAAGTGATTAATGTCTTGTACCAGTGTAGTTTTGGCAAGTCTGAGTAGTCTCACTAAAGTGATTGTCAGATTAACTCGGTAAATCTGGGTAGATTAGCCAACTAACTTGGAAGTCTGAGTGGTCTCACTAAGTAATTCAGTAATTAATTTGACAAATTTGGAGAATGGCAAACTCGGGGAGGTTCCTCAGATGTATACTTAGGTATTGAATTGAAATTGATCGAAGAGAAAAAGGCTAGAGTTTCAGTAACATTACAAAATAGGTATAGTGTTACGGATTAGGTGTTGGTGGTAATCGGTTGTGAATGGTCAGATTTTTTGGAGCTTTATGTCAGTAGAAGATGGAAAATACTTGATGGCAAGCCAATTGCTCTGTCATTGAGACTTGAATATAGCCTAAATTAGAACATAGTTCTTGAAGCAGAAGTGAATGTGTAAACTCTCAAATCAAGATTATGCTATTTCAAACCATTAATTGTACTCCCCCAATCTGAGCATGTTAGCTATTTTCAATTTAGTTAACATGCTGGGCCATGCATGGTTCTGGGTACCAGAGTTGCTTGTCACTGCAAACATTATTTCCCACTATTTTAGAGTAGATTTTTCACACGGTTAGCTTGCATTTTCAGTTGTATAATGTTGGAATAGTCCCACATTGATTGTGGAAGGGCAAGAGACCTAACTTAAAAGTGGAGGAGTCTCTCACCTCATTGGCTAGCTTTTGAGGTGAGAAAGCCCTTACGATCCAACAAGTGGTATCAGAGTCTAGTTCTAACATCGCAGGCCCAATGGACACTAAGTGTGTGAATGCCTGATGGACTGTGACCCTAAGAGACCGTCGGTGTATGGTGAAGGGGCATCCTAAGGGACCATCGGTGTACGGTGAAAGGGCAGTGAACGGCTGAGGGACACCAATGTGTGAAGGGGGAGATTGTTGGAATAGTCACACATTGGTTATGGAAGGGCAAGAGACCTAACTTAAAAGTGGAGAAGTCTCTGACCTTATTGACTAGTTTTTGGGGTGAGAAGGTCCTTACGATCCAACATATAAACTGCAAAAGCATTAGCTATGATTGTTATAGCAGAAGTGCTGACACCTTACTTTTAACATGTTTACTATCCCATAAAACTGCAGATATCACAACAACACATTCCATGTCTGCCGTGTACTTTATATAGCTAATAAGTTCAACTCGTCGTCAAGATTTTGTTGCTGGAGTTGTTCTTCAAGAACTAGGTCTGTAACATTTTTTATTTTAATAGTTAACCATTTTGATATTTGTGTCACCATTTTAGCCCATATGTTGGGTTATCCTTTATGTATGTAAGTTGTGGTTTCTTTTCATATAGTCGGTCAATGTTTCTACAGGGGGGTGTGATTGAATACTTCATTGTGATTTCTTAAATTTATTATTCAGCTATAAGCAATGATACCTAGAATGCATGGGTCTCCGCAGTATTTCATTATTCTTTTGTTAATTTGTAACAACACACGGGCATTCAACTAGTTAAAGTTCAAATCCTAGTACATGCCTTTACTCACACGTAAGAGCGCTTTAGTAAGAACTTTGTGAGATCGTACAATTATCCCCAACCTCCATCATTTTAGGCATATACTAAAGAAAATGATATATGCCAAAGGGACACTCATCTGTCCGAGTGTGGCATGCATGTGCGTCTTCCTTGTGATCGCAGAAAAAAAAAAACCAATTGTATACTCTACCTTGAGAAAGCACATAAGCCATTGTTAAATTCCAATGCTCATGGTATATACAAAGCTTGTTTGGCAACTTATTGCAGATTCCAATCGGCCTCCCAGACCTACAACATGTCCGCTCAGGTCGCACGCTGGAGCTGGGACGCGACGGCTGGCCAGAGCAACACCGTACCAGCCGACGTCGACAGATGCGAGCGAAGCTCACCTTGACAGCACACTACGAGCATCAGCACAGGGGAGCTCGATGTTCGGCAGGCATGGACATATATCATTGCTGGATTGTTGATGCCGGAACGTATCTAGTTGTTCGAGATAGAAGCGAATTAACAGTGCCAGTGTAAACAACTTAGCTTGCGATTCTTCGTCATCTCTATGAACTGCAATATGCATGCGTTCTACTCAGCCGTCCCTCACGTTGCGGTGCCCCTTGTTCCTGATGCCTCCCATGCCTATAACGCTGCTGATTTCCACAGAATTCCCGTGCATGGTGTAAGCATATCTTGGTAGGTACCCGTCTCTAACGCGCATATATGCCTTCGCTCAAGTTCGAGAAGAGTGCTATATGTTCGAGTGATCTCCCCGTATGTAGTACTTGGACTAATTGGAGGCTCGGGTCGATCTCCTATTGTCATGGGCTAGCGGATGTGCTGCTCGGGCCCGCTGTTCACTTCAAGTAAGGCCATATTTATTTAGGCTTTTTCTCTATCTTAAAAATAAAAAATCAAAGCTCAAATAAAGGGGTTGTTTTTTAATCTTGCTTTTAAAAAAGCTTAAGCACCATACAACTATAAACCAAAAGCCAACCTAAGGGTGATTGTTTTTTTGCTTTTATGGGTTGAAAATAGCCCTTTACCACCAGACTTTAAAGAAATTACCCACATGTATCACCATATAAAATCCTTCCATCTCTCCTCCCCACCCACATTCCTCTCCTCTCCTGGCCCGAATCGCCTCTAGGGTGATTAGGTTTCTGCAAGTACCAGCGATGGCCTACTCATTCGTGACCTCCTCCAGCCGACAGAGACCCCGTTGGTCTCTCACGACCCACGTCCTCTCGTCGGCTGATGCCGTAGGCCTCCGCCCTATCCCTAGAGCTGCTGACCCCTTAGGTCTTCTCCATTGTCGCCACCATACTCCACTGACGCTATTGTGCCCGCCGCCCAATGCCGCCGCCCTCCTCCACTAACGCTGTCATGCTCCTACCGCATGACCTCCATGTTAGCGTAAACTTTAATTTACAACACTGTTTTGTTCAACCTCAATCAAGCATAAACATACCTTGATCCATCTTTGCAGCAAACTTTTCTTCCTTATGGTAAGTCTTTTCTCTTGTCTCAGCCTTCTCTTTCAGAGTTCTTTTGATGATCAAAGGACTGGTACTCTCATGTATATGTGTGTTCATGCATTACATTTTGCTTGTTCTTTTTGCAATGCACAGCCTCTGCCAAACCACACCACAAATGAACAGCCGGACAATCCTTTTATAGTGAGGGAACAGTGGCCTCTCCAAGCGACGTGCGCATGCGAATCACACATGCAGCTGCGTGCCGTTAGACAGTCGGCTACTCAATTCATACATGAGTCATGTGTAAGTGTCATCACATGAGTAACAGCATGCAACTACATGCTGCATGCTATTAAGCATGTTAATAGCACGTAGAGCCATGTATGCTTTTAAGCAAATGGGGCATGCAACTGCTGTACTAATACTACTCCATTTTAATACACATACAACATAATTAGTAAGGGAGACAAGAGGGATTTAAAACCCAATAATTCTAATACTTTAAATCTAGCAATCATCATACTAGATCTTTTATAATTAGAATTAAACCAATAAATTACATGGAACACTTTTCCGTTAATTAAAATTAACAATCTCCCACTTGACCCTTGTAATAACTTGATGTTTCACATTTAAACTTTAAGTGCACACTATCCGTGAATTTATCAAGTCATATCTTTAATTGAATTTAAATTGAAAGGATTATGGCAGTCTCAAATTTTTAGTCAATAAGATTCCTTCCATATATCACAATCAATTTAATCCAAAATATATCTTTAATTAAGGAAAACATAATCCTAAATTAAAATATTTCACTAAACTCCATAATGTAAAAGAAAGGACAAAAACAATTCTTTTATTGAATTCAAACTTGTCACAATAATATGAGTAATTGTTTTTTATACAAACTTGTACACATTTTTACAAACACATTACTATGATAACAAGGACTTCTCAGTTAAACCCATACTTTCGACATGACCATTAAATGTCTTCGGCGGTAGACCTTTAGTTAACGGATCCGCTATCATAAGACCAGTACTGATATGCTCCAAAAACACCTTCTATTTTTGTACTTCTTCTGTAACTGATAAATACTTCAATTCCATGTGTTTTGCACCTTTCGAGTATTTGTCATTTGGAGGAGAATACGGCTGCAGAATTGTCACAATAAATTTTTAATGGTCTCTTTATTGAGTCAACAATATGGAGACCTGTTATAAAATTATGTAACCATAATGCTTGAATAGTGGCTTCGAAACAAGCCATAAATTCAACCTCCATAGTGGAAGTAGCAATAATTGACTGCTTCCCACTCTTCCAAGAGACTACTCCTCTAGCCAACATAAAAATATAGCCAAATATAGATTTTCTTGAGTCTACACATCCAGCATAGTCTAATCTGAATAATCAATCACTTCAAGATTATTTGATTTTCTGTAAGTGAGCATGTAATCCTTGGTTCCTTGTAAATACCGAAGAACTTTCTTCGCAGCTTTCCAATGATCCATCTCAGGATTACTTTGATATCGACCCAGCATACCAACAGCAAAACTAATATCTGGTCGAGTACATGTTGAAGCATACATTAAACTCCCAACTACCGAAGCATATGGAATAGATTCCATTTCTTTTCATTCCAAATCATTTTTTGGACATTGCATATTGCTAAACTTGTCCCCTTTCTGAATTGGAACTACGCCAGCGGAGCATTTATCCATTCTAAACCTCTCCAAAACTTTATTGATATATCCTTTCTGAGACAAACTTAACAATCCTTGTTTTCTATCACGGAATATTTCTATTCCTATAACAAAGGATGTCTCACCCATATCTTTCATTTCGAAATTCGTGAAGAGAAATTTCTTTACATCATGTAACAATGATTTATCATTAGCGGCTAACAGAATATCATCAACATATAGGACTAATATAATAAACTTGCTTCTACTGACTTTAAGATAGATACATCGATCAACAGCATTTTCTGTAAATCCGTATGATGTAATGGTATTATTAAATTTAATATACCATTGGCGGGATGCTTGTTTAAGCCCATATATTGACTTCTTTAATTTACACATTAAATTTTTCTTTCCCTGGACTTTAAAACCTTCTGGTTAATCCATGTAAACTTCCTCTTTAAGATCGCCATTCAGAAATGCGGTCTTTACATCCATTTGATGAAGTTCTAAATCATAATGTGCAACTAAAGTAATAATAATTCTTAAAGAGTCTTTCTTAGAAACCGGAGAGAAAGTCTCTTTATAATCAATGCCATCTTTCTGAGTATAACCTTTGGCAACAAGTCTAGCTTTATACCTTTTAGTATTGCCTTTTGAGTTGCATTTAGTCTTAAGGACCCATTTACAATCAACTTGCTTTGATCCTTTAGGCAACTCAACCAAATCCCAAACTTTGTTATCATTCATTGATTTTAACTCATCTTCCATAGCATTAAACTAATTTTCCGAATTATTACTTTTCTTAACTTGTATAAATGAGACCGGATCTTCATCTATACTTAAGTCACATTCATGTTCTAAAGAGAATACCACATAATCATCCAAAATAGCTGATCTTTTCTGTCTTACAGACCTTCTTAGTGCTATTTCTTGTTGTAACATCCCAATTTTTGCTTTATTTGGAAAGGATAAATTTTAAATTAATTAATTCAAATTATTTGGATTTTACAGAGATAAAAGTTTCTGTTTGAAACTAAAAATTAATATCAATATAGATTGGAAATATTTTTCTTAAGTCTAAAACCTCTCCAGGAATTTCTGTGAATTTTTCTGGAATTTTTAAAATTTATTTGGTATGTTTCTGAGTATTTTAAAGCCTCCTAATCATTTCGAAAATCAAAAGTAATTAAAATTCTGAAACTCTCCGAGCCGACAAGTGTCGCCCATCGGGCCATTTCACGCCGCGGATCTATTTCACCGTCCGATCTCACTTACCGCTTCAATTCCGCCTTCCCTATCTTGGATCGACACGTGGCAAGCATCGGATCGTCCGCTTCGCGCCCGATTCAATCCCACCGCCCACCACTTACCGCTTCATTGTTTTATTCTCCTCTCGCGTGACGCGTGGCACAATCGGCACCGTTCCCTGTTGCCGTATTTAATCTCAGCCGCTCCTTCTCGCTTAATGCACCAACCGGCTCGGATTCTCTCACGGTTGTCGGATTGAATCGTGATCGTCCCCGATCACTTACCCCTTCGCCAGCAATCGGTGGTCCAGATCGCTTCTCTTTGCCACCCGTCGCACATCCACCCGTCCCCCTCATTCTTTCCCATTTTCTTTCTCTCGCCGACATGCGGGGCCCGCTGTCAGAACCGTCGTCTCCGCCGATTCTTCCTCCCGCACTCGCCGCCGCCATTAGTGCCAAAAACTGAAGCTTTCAATGCTTCAGTTCCTTTCCAGTTTACTTCCCCGTGCCGACTGCATATTAATCCCCCGCCTCCACCGCGTCAGTTTCTGGCATAAAGACGCGCGTTACTCCTCTCCTCGCCGTCGCATTCATCCTCCAACCGTTTCAGCTCCGGCGAACTTCGCGGCCGTTACAACCCTCCCGGTCTATAAACCCGCACCCGAGGTTCCTCTACCTGCGCCCCTCCTCACCTCTCAAGCGAATCACCCGGCGCGAGCCCCTCGCCCGATTTCTTCCCGCGGCTTCAAATACTCCGCGAGCAATTGCGGCCGTCTCGGCTTCCTCACTCCTCGCCGCGCCTCCCGACGTTGCTGGTGCCAAGGCGATTCCCGCGACCCCTCCACGAGCCGCTGCATGCACGGAGCTCCTCCGTCGCCGTGAGGTCCTCTCCGACCGCCGCCTCCTCGCCGATCCTTCCTCCGGTCACCTCGGCCTCGCGCAAGGTACCGATGCATTCCTGCATCCTCCTCTTCATTTTGGTACCCTTGGCGGCGCGCCGATCACGAGCTCGGCGACCCTCGGTCCCGTGGCGCCACCACCGCCGCCACCGTCGACCATCGGCCGAGGTGGCGGCAGCGTGGCGGCGGTCGGCGCCACGTCAGCGCCACCCGAGCGCCTCCCCGCCACCTCGCGCGTGCGCGGCCACACGTCGGCAAAAAGCCGTGACGTGGCAGCCACGCGGCGACCACGCGTCAGCCACGTGTATGCCACGTTGTTTCGCCGGCCTCCCGCAGATAACCCTCAAGAGGGTTACCTACCCATTAGGGGTAGGCAGTGCCTCCCCGCTCACTTGGCTAGCGCCGCTCTCTTCCCCCTCCCACTCCCTCGGCGCGCGTTCGAGCCCCGCTCCGCGCGCTGAGGTTGAGTTTTCTCCGTTTTATTCCGCGCTGACAGGTAGGCCCCACCCGTCAGCGACCACCCCTCTGCGCTAGCCACTGACAAGAGGGTCCCGAGTTCAGTGGGTCCCACATGTCATAGACTTATTTTAAATGAAATTGCTGACCAGTGGACCCCACATGTCAGAGATTTCCGAATTTCTGGATTTATTCAAATCTGAGATTTTCAAATAGTCATATCTTTTTCATTTTAGCTCCAAATTGGTCCATTCAAATTTCTAAATTCATCTAAAATTTCAATCTTTCATTTGGTATATTCATTTTCAATTTTTGAATTTTTATTTTATTTTATTTATTTGGAATTCTCGATTTACGTGTAGAGACCGATTTGTCCGAGCAACCTCAAGAGCAAGTTGTGGAAGATTTCAACCAGACACAGGAAGGTAAGTCTCCTTTGAACATTTTGCTCCCATGTTTTGCAAGTTTCCTTTGATCAACTTGCTCAAATGATTTAGAAAAATGTTTAGGTAGTATTTTAAATTAATGCATGCTTATGTTATATCAAGTGATAATTTGATTTAGAAAACTGAGTTAAAGACCCAATTTGTTATACCTTCCATTGAAAATTTGTTTACCTTGTACCATTGTCAACTTAGGATATCCCTTTGACTCAATAATGAGTTACTGTTACAATTGTTGAATGTTTAAATACTAGCAAATGCTTAGCGTAGCAAATAAATATAATAATGTTCAAATGAGTAGCATGGTTATCAAATGTTTTGATGAATGATTTGTTTGAACATTGGTAATGGATGTTACCATTGTTAAATATTTTGTTTGAACATTGGTAATGGATGTTACCATTGTTAAATATTTTGTTTGAAAAGTGGTAATGTATGTTACCACTGTTAATTTGAAAATAAAACAAAATTCAAAGGAAAAGTTGACAAGGGTGGATGGAAGGTTTGGTGGTGCGCTTAGCACGAGAATGGTTGGGTTTGTGAATGAGCCACCTGGTCGATTAAGGACCGACGCTTGTGTTTGTCCAAAACTGAGCAAAACAGTACAACCACAAGTCTATATGGGTACGACCTAGCTAACTACCCTATAATAGTGTAGTTTAGATATCACCAGTGGTGTATTGAGTGCCAGGGTGTACTGGTTACTCATAGTGAGGGACAGGGTTTACTGTACTCATATGGCGCAAGAGGGGGCTCCAACTCGTGGATTCGAGTTGTGGTGAAACCTTAGCGGGTGGTATTTAAACTATACTGGAGTAGGCGAAAGGCTTTGTGATAATTTATCTGGGTCTCATGCCAAAGGAAGCGTGTTGACTATTAAAATAATTTATCTCTTGTGGGTAAAGTGTACAACCTCTGCAGAGTAAAACTATTCGAATAGCCGTGCCCACGGTCAAGGGCGGGCAAAGAATGCATTCACATGGTAGAAGTTTTGGTTTTGATTTTAAAACAAAATGAATTGGAGAAAAACTCGGGAGTAGTATAACTCTCGTGATGTTCAGATCAGGGGGTGTAACCTGAGGTTTTGAAAATTGGCTGTGATAGCCTGAGATATTAGTGTTGGTAGTTTAACCTTCACTAAAGTACCTATCCAATTTCGATTATTAAAAACAAGTTGTTTTAAAAATGGCTTTTAAAGTAATTATGTAGATTTGAAATAAAATGCTGATTGTTGCAAATAAACCATATAGCCTTCCTTTGTGAAACCTTACATCTATGCATTTTTCCCAAGACTTGCGGAGTACATTTTTGTACTCACCTGTTGCTCTATAAATATAAAAGCAGAGAATGGAGAAGATCAAGCTGGAGAGTATGACTTCTGCGCCGAATGTGGATGCGGTGGATTATTCCCGGATGCCTAGGATTCGTCTCCCACCAATTGCCCGTGGCGATTGATGGGTCGATCAAGTTATCTTTGCTTCCATTGTGTTTATTTTTGCTTGAGGTTCTGTGAACCTTAGTAAGGCTATGGCCTTTGTAAAACTTCGATTACTATTGTAATAAAGCGTTGTTGGCAATGTATCATCTTTTCTGCTTGAACTGTGTGTACTAGCATTGATCTCGGGACTAGTGCGAGAATACACAGGGGTCTAGGAGTTTCTACTCCGGTCTCATGAATGGTATCGAGCCATCTTGATATAGGACGAGCCCTAGGTTTTGGGAAGCTTTAAGGATTTATATTTAATAAAAATTTTTGTACAAAAATATAAGTTTCTTTTGCTTCTACTCTTTTCTTACTTAGTATCTTGTTCTTGTCCTACTCTCATTATTTAAAAATCTTTACTAATCTCTCCTTATTCTCAAACTTATAGATGGCGGGTTCTTCGTCGTCTTCACCCGTGGGATCACCATTCTCATGGCGAGAGTGAGGAGCTTTGCGACTCTTCTCGACGATTAATGCAGCATCTCAAATATACTCAACAGCCCATTTTCAGAGGGCGGAACACTAGAGTGATGACTATGGATTCATGGACCATGGAAGTATTCATCTATGCTCCGATGGGCAGCTTGACCCGTCATCGCAGATTGAGCACCCTCGGACCCACCTGCAGACGCTATCCAAGATGCAGCCAAGATGGCGATAGCGAGTTGTGCAGAGGCACAAAGGGAGTTACGATCGCCTTCTCGCTTCTTTCCGACTACCGAACGGGGCAGACTCACCCCGAGGCTTTCGGATCGTGGTGGGCGACCCACGCTGTCTCATCAGTGCGCTTCACCCAAGCATCGACCGCGACTTACGCGAGCTCGGCGGGAGATAGGACTTCTCCGAATGCTTCGACGTCGAGCTCGACCACTCCGACACTCTCCGAGCACAGGTGCTGCGAGTCGATCGCCCACGCCGACGCCAGACAAAGCGAGGACACCGCCGAGGCGAGGTGGAGCGTCTTCGAGCCGCCACCACTACACCGACTCCACCAGCTCCTGTTGCTGCTCGAGTCAGACTCTCAGGACCTCGCACTAGGCTCACGGCAAGGAAGAGTGTGCGACGCCCCAGTCCGCTACCCGACCTAGACATTGACGGATCCAGCCGAGGACGCCGGCGCTCCGTTCGGATCACCTACTTTCAGCCAAAGCCGATCACGGTCGCGTTCGCCGAACAACCGCCGTGGTTGTGGGCGAGTCACTCGTCGGACTCAGAGGAGGATCCCGAGGAGGAGCCAGAGGAGCGTATCATCATTGAGGATAATTAGATGATAGATAGACTACCCTTTTTCAGTCGTTTATCGATACTAGAACGCTTTTATAATGATATGATGTAATAAAATGGATTGTACCGAGCCTTGTGCATTTGTGGTACAGCCATTTCGAAAGTTAATTTGAATTTCAAAAGTTGAGTTTTCTCAATCTGTTGTGTTGATCTTGTGTGTGGTTTTGGGATGATAAAATTGCCCGTCTCTCATCTATGCTTTTCTCTCTTTTACGTACTTTTCTTGATGGAGCTTGGATGGTGAACACGAGAAGCAACATCAACAACAACCCAAATACCAACAACAATGAGGCCCCAATTCCACCTCCGCCAGCCCAAGCTCCCAACATGGAACAAATGATGGCCATGCAACTACAACTTCTTCAGGCTTTGGCCCAAAATCAAGTCAATCAAGCTCAGCAAGTACCTATTCACCCACCGCAGTTTAAGCTCGGGGAATTCATGAGGACCCGACCCCCGACCTTCGCAGGATCTGCCGATCCGTTGGAAGCGGATGATTGGATTAAGGAAGTGGAAAGGAAGCTGAATCTAGCTCAATGTGCTGAACATGAGAAGGTTATATATGCTGCTCATCAACTCCAAGGAGTTCTTTGCCAATTGGTGGGACAATTCTCGCACAGCACACCGGGATGCCCGAACATTGGTTGGGCAGAATTTTTGGAAGCCTTCCGTAATGCTCATATTCCTATGAGTATTATGGAAATGAAGAGGAAGGAGTTCCATCATCTGCAGCAGGGAAACCTGAGCGTTTCCGCTTATTTAAGCAAATTCATTCAGCTATCTAGATATGCCTCAGAAGATGTGGCGACTGATGCCGCAAAGATTTGGAGGTTCATGGGAGGATAGACCCCAACCTCAAGGTTCAATTAGTCTCCAATGACTACCCTACTTTTCAGCATCTAGTGAATAAAGCTTTATTGCAAGAAGATGCTCAACGCCAACTCTTCGACTCCGGAAGAGGAAGTTCCAGCTCAAGCGATCATGCGGCGGTTCACGATTTACGCCACCGCAAAGTACAACCGACCTCCAGACATAGTCATACAAGGATACCGATTTCGCACCTCGCCCTTACCTCAAGCCCCTAGAACGGAAATGCAGCCAAACCGCAAAGAAAATGTAGTAGCTGCAGGAGTGCAATGCTACAATTGCAAGAATATGGGACACTATGCCAAAGAATCGTCCACGAAGCGTCAGCGGTAACCCTGTTCGTTTCAATCTTGACCCTACTCCAGCAAGAGCTCCAACCAATGGTCAAGGTCGTGGAAGCCCTCAAACTCCCAAGACTCCACAAAATATTAACCGAGGGCGTATCAACCATGTTACCGCAGAGGCAGCGGAATATGCACCGATGTAGTTACGGTAAGTTTCTAGTGAACTCAGTACCAGCAATTATATTATTTGATTCTGGAGCTACACATTCTTTCGTAACAAAGGTTTTTGTTGAAAAGAATAATTGGAAAATTTGTTTGCTAAAGGACCTTATGATAGTCCAATCTCATGGAAAAGAATTGAGGACTAATTTGGTTAGCCCTAGTGCAACCATAATTATAAATGGAGTAAAGTTCCTAGCGAACCTTATTATAATAGACTCCAATGGCATAGATATAATACTTGGTATGGATTGGTTGATCAAGTATAAAGGATAGATAGATTGTGCCAATCGTGCCATTATCCTTACCAATTCTGATGGAATTCAGATAAGACATGAGGCAGTTATGCACTCAAAGAAGGACAGTATGTTAACCAGCCTAAAAGGGAAAAGTTTGGAAGATGTGTCGATAGTTCGCGAGTACCCAGATGTTTTTCCTGAAGATTTGCCAGGATTACCACCTGATCGAGAAGTTGAATTTGTTATAAATCTGGTACCTGGTACAGCTCCAATATCAAAGAGACCTTATCGGATGTCAGCTGATGATTTAGCAGAAGTCAAGAGGCAGATCCAAGAATTGTATGAGAAAGGATTCATCAGACCAAGTTCTTCGCCTTGGGGAGCCCCAGTGCTTCTAGTAAAGAAGAAGGATGGTAGTCAACGGATGTGCGTTGATTATCGAGCTTTAAATGAAGTCACTATAAAGAATAAGTATCCCTTACCACGGATCGATGATTTGTTTGACCAACTCATAGGATCAAGTGTCTTTTCCAAGATTGATCTTCGGTCAGGATATCATCAGTTGAAGATTAGATCTGAAGATATACCCAAGACAGCCTTCGCCACAAGATATGGATTATATGAGTATACGGTGATGTCTTTTGGTCTGACAAATGCACCGGCATATTTCATGAACTTGATGAATAAAGTCTTTATGGATTATTTAGATAAGTTTGTTGTTGTTTTCATAGATGACATTCTTATCTATTCAAAGAATAATAAAGAACATGAAGGTCATCTAAGGATAGTGTTGCAAAGACTCCGTGAACACCGGTTATATGCCAAATTTAGCAAATGTGCATTTTGGTTAAAGGAAATTGAGTTTTTGGGACATGTGATCTCAGCAGAAGGAGTATCTCAGAGATCTGGAAAAGTTAAGGATGTATTAAATTGGACTCCACCCAAGACGATGAAGAGATCCAAGTTTTAGGGATTAGCAGGTTACTATCGTCGATTTATTGAAGGCTTTTCCAAGATTGCGGACCTTTAACCCAGTGTTAAAGAAGGAGAAGAAATTTGAATGGAGTAAATCTGTGAGGATAGTTTTCAAGAGTTAAAGAAAAGGTTAACTTCAGCACTGGTTCTGCGGTTACCCGATATCCAAAAGATTTTGAGATATTTTGTGATGCTTCAAAACAAGGTCTTGGTTGTGTACTAATGCAAGAAGGAAGGGTAGTAGCTTATGCATCAAGGCGATTAAGACCGCATGAAGAAAATTATCCCACTCATGATTTAGAACTAGTCTTTGTTGTGCATGCTCTAAAGTTATGGAGGCATTACTTAATCGATGTCGGTGTGAGATATATACAGATCATAAAAGTTTAAAGTATATATTCACCCACTCGACCTTAATATGAGACAAAGAAGATGGCTCGAATTGATAAAGGATTATGATGTGGGAATACACTATCATCCCTAAAAGCTAATGTGGTAGCCGATGCTTTGAGTCGAAAGAGTCATGTGAATAATCTGTCAATTCGGATAAGCGATTAACCCTCCATGAGGAATTCCAACGATTAAATTTGGAAATAGTTAACGAAGGTATTCATGCGCATTGAAGGTTCACTCTACGTTGGAAGATCGATCAAGGCAGCCAACGAGAGGATAAATATGTTAAAGAAATTAAAGAGAATATGAAGAAAGGTAAAGCGACCGGATTTTCAGAAGATGAAGAAGGGACTCTTTGGTTTGGAAAGAGAATACTAGTACCCGAGAAAAAGGAAATAAAAGATTTAATCTTAAAAGAAGCTCATGAATCAGATATTCAATTCATCCCGAAGTACAAAAATGTATCAGATTTAAAGGAAAGTTCTTGGTGGAACAAGATGAAAAGGAAATTGCAGAATATGTAGCCTTGTGTGACATATGTCAAAGAGTTAAAGCGGAACATCAAAGACCTGCTGGTCTTTTGCAACCTCTGCATATACCTGAATGGAAATGGGAGGAAATTGGAATGGATTTCATAACGGGACTACCAAGAACCAAGTTAGGTTATGACTCAATTTGGGTTATAGTTGACCGTTTAACAAAAGTTGCTCATTTCATACCGATGAAGACTACATATTCGGAGATAGATTGGCGAGCTTTATATGTCAAAAATTGTGTGTTTGCATGGAGTTCCAAAGAGGATAGTGTCGATAGAGGAACACAATTTACCTCAAGATTCTCGCGAAGCTTCATGAAGTTTTGGGCACCAATTTAAATTTGATCGCTTATCATCCTCAAGCGGATGGTCGACAGAACGGTAAATCAGATATTGGAAGATATCTTTGAGAGCATGTGCTTTAGCCAATAAAGCCAGCTGGGATAAAAGTTTGCCCTATGCGGAATTCTCATATAATAATAGTTATCAATCTAGTCCGAAGATGTCTCCGTTTGAAGCCTTGTATGGCAGAAAATGTAGAACACCGTTATATTGGTCAGAGACCGGAGAGAGTCAAGTATTCGGACTGATGTATTGAAGCTAGCGTAAGAACAAGTTCGTTTAATTCGAGACAAAGAAAACAAGACGCACCGTGCAAAAGAGCTATGCGGACAATCGTCGCAGAATGTTAGAGTTTCAACCAGGAGATCATGTGTATTTGAAAGTGTCACCCCTAAAAGGGATGCGTCGTTTCAGGGTTAGTGGTAAACTTGCTCCGAGGTATATTGGACCATTTCCAATCTTAGCCAGAAGAGGAGAAGTTGCTTATCAGTTAAAGCTTCCTACCCAATTGTCAGATGTACATGATGTGTTTCATGTGTCGCAATTGAAAAAGTGTTTACGAGTCCCAGAAGAGTTAATGCCTTTAGAGGAAGTGGATCTAAAAGAGGATTTGACATATTCAGAGTTTCCAGTCAAGATTTTAGAAGAAGCAGAACGTCGCACCCGAAACAAAACCATCAAATTTTGCAAAGTGCAGTGGAACAATTGTCAGTCGGAAGCCACTTGGGAGCGAGAAGAAGATCTCGAGCGAGTTCCTAGTCTTTTCCCCAGTCCTTCCGAATCTCGGGGTCGAGATTCTTTCTAAGGGGGGTAGGTTTGTAACATCCCAATTTTTGCTTTATTTGGAAAGGATAAATTTTAAATTAATTAATTCAAATTATTTGGATTTTACAGAGATAAAAGTTTCTGTTTGAAACTAAAAATTAATATCAATATAGATTGGAAATATTTTTCTTAAGTCTAAAACCTCTCCAGGAATTTCTGTGAATTTTTCTGGAATTTTTAAAATTTATTTGGTATGTTTCTGAGTATTTTAAAGCCTCCTAATCATTTCTGAAAATCAAAAAGTAATTAAAATTCTGAAACTCTCCTGGAGCCGACAAGTGTCGCCCATCGGGCCATTTCACGCCGCCGGATCTATTTCCAGCCGTCCGATCTCACTTACCGTTTCAATCCCGCCTTCCCCTATCTTCGGATCGACACGTGGCAAGCATCGGATCGTCCGTTTCCGCGCCCGATTCAATCCCAGCCGCTCCCAGCCACTTACCGCTTCGCTGTTTTATTCTCCTCTCTGCGTGACGCGTGGCACAATCGGCACCGTTCCCTGTTGCCGTACTTAATCTCAGCCGCTCCTTCTCACTTAATGCACCAACCGGCTCGGATTCTCTCACGGTTGTCGGATTGAATCGTGATCGTCCCCGATCACTTACCCCTTCGCCAGCAATCGGTGGTCCAGATCGCTTCTCTTTGCCACCCGTCGCACATCCACCCGTCCCCCTCATTCTTTCCCATTTTCTTTCTCGCCGACATGCGGGCCCATTGTCGAACCCGTCGTCTCCGCCGATTCTTCCTCCCCGCACCCCGCCGCTGCCGCCATTAGTGCCAAAAACTGAAGCTTTCAATGCTTCAGTTCCTTTCCAGTTTACTTCCCCGTGCCGACTGCATATTAATCCCCCGCCTCCACCGCGTCAGTTTCTGGCATAAAGACGCGCGTTACTCCTCTCCTCGCCGTCGCATTCATCCCCTCCGACCGTTTCAGCTCCGGCGAACTTCGCGCGGCCGTTACAACCCTCCCCGGTCTATAAAACCCGCACCCCGAGGTCCCTCTACCGCTGCCGCCCCTCCCTCACCTCTCAAGCGAATCACCCGAGCGCCAGAGCCCCCCTACGCCCGATTTCTTCCCCGCGGCTTCAAATACTCCGGCGAGCAATTGCGGCCGTCTCGGGCTTCCTCACTCCTCGCCGACGCCTCCCCGACGTTGCTGGTGCCAAGGCGATTCCCGGCGACCCCTTCCCTGAGCTGCTGCGCCACCGGAGCTCCTCCGTCGCCGTGAGGTCCCTCTCCGACCGCCGCCCCTCCTCGCCGATCCTTCCCTCCGGTCACCCTCGGCCTCCGCGCAAGGTACCGATGCATTCCACATCCTCCTCTTCATTTGGTACCCTTGGCGGCGCCGCCGATCACGGAGCTCGGCGACCCTCGGTCCCGTGGCGCCACCACCGCCGCCCGGCCGCGTCGACCATCGGCCGAGGTGGCGGCAGCGTGGCGGCGGTCGGCGCCACGTCAGCGCCACCCGAGCGCCTCCCCGCCACCTCGCGCGTGCGCGGCCACACGTCGGCAAAAAGCCGTGACGTGGCAGCCACGCGGCGACCACGCGTCAGCCACGTGTATGCCACGTTGTTTCGCCGGCCTCCCCGCAGATAACCCTCAAGAGGGTTACCTACCCATTAGGGGTAGGCAGTGCCTCCCCGCTCACTTGGCTAGCGCCGCTCTCTTCCCCCTCCCACTCCCTCGGCGCGCGTTCGAGCCCCGCTCCGCGCGCTGAGGTTGAGTTTTCTCCGTTTTATTCCGCGCTGACAGGTAGGCCCCACCCGTCAGCGACCACCCCTCTGCGCTAGCCACTGACAAGTGGGTCCCGAGTTCAGTGGGTCCCACATGTCATAGACTTATTTTAAATGAAATTGCTGACCAGTGGACCCCACATGTCAGAGATTTCCGAATTTCTGGATTTATTCAAATCTGAGATTTTCAAATAGTCATATCTTTTTCATTTTAGCTCCAAATTGGTCCATTCAAATTTCTAAATTCATCTAAAATTTCAATATTTCATTTGGTATATTCATTTTCAATTTTTGAATTTTTATTTTATTTTATTTATTTGGAATTCTCGATTTACGTGTAGAGACCGATTTGTCCGAGCAACCTCAAGAGCAAGTTGTGGAAGATTTCAACCAGACACAGGAAGGCAAGTCTCCTTTGAACATTTTGCTCCCATGTTTTGCAAGTTTCCTTTGATCAACTTGCTCAAATGATTTAGAAAAATGTTTAGGTAGTATTTTAAATTAATGCATGCTTATGTTATATCAAGTGATAATTTGATTTAGAAAACTGAGTTAAAGACCCAATTTGTTATACCTTCCATTGAAAATTTGTTTACCTTGTACCATTGTCAACTTAGGATATCCCTTTGACTCAATAATGAGTTAGTGTTACAATTGTTGAATGTTTAAATACTAGCAAATGCTTAGCGTAGCAAATAAATATAATAATGTTCAAATGAGTAGCATGGTTATCAAATGTTTTGATGAATGATTTGTTTGAACATTGGTAATGGATGTTACCATTGTTAAATATTTTGTTTGAACATTGGTAATGGATGTTACCATTGTTAAATATTTTGTTTGAAAAGTGGTAATGTATGTTACCACTGTTAATTTGAAAATAAAACGAAATTCAAAGGAAAAGTTGACAAGGGTGGATGGAAGGTTTGGTGGTGCGATTAGCACGAGAATGGTTGGGTTTGTGAATGAGCCACCACAGTCGATTAAGGACCGACGCTTGTGTTTGTCCAAAATCGAGCAAAACAGTACAACCACAAGTCTATATGGGTGCGACCTAGCTAACTACCCTATAATAGTGTAGTTTAGATATCACCATGGTGTATTGAGTGCCGTGGTGTACTGGTTACTCATAGTGAGGGACAGGTTTCTTGTACTCATATGGCGCAAGAGGGGCTCCAACTCGTGGATTCGAGTTGTGGTGAAACCTTAGCGGGTGGTATTTAAACTATCTTTGGAGTAGGCGAAAGGCTTTGTGATAATTTATCTGGGTCTCATGCCAAAGGAAGCGTGTTGACTATTAAAATAATTTATCTCTTGTGGGTAAAGTGTACAACCTCTGCAGAGTAAAACTATTCGAATAGCCGTGCCCACGGTCAAGGGCGGGCAAAGAATGCATTCACATAGTAGAAGTTTTGGTTTTGATTTTAAAACAAAATGAATTGGAGAAAAACTCGGGAGTAGTATAACTCTCGTGATGTTCAGATCAGGGGGTGTAACCTGAGGTTTTGAAAATTGGCTGTGATAGCCTGAGATATTAGTGTTGGTAGTTTAACCTTCACTAAAGTACCTATCCAATTTCGATTATTAAAAACAAGTTGTTTTAAAAATGGCTTTTAAAGTAATTATGTAGATTTGAAATAAAATGCTGATTGTTGCAAATAAACCATATAGCCTTCCTTTGTGAAACCTTACATCTATGCATTTTTCCCAAGACTTGCGGAGTACATTTTTGTACTCACCTGTTGCTCTATAAATATAAAAGCAGAGAATGGAGAAGATCAAGCTGGAGAGTATGACTTCTGCGCCGAATGTGGATGCGGTGGATTATTCCCGGATGCCTAGGATTCGTCTCTCCAGTCAATTGCCTGTGGCAGATTGATGGGTCGATCAAGTTATCTTTTGCTTCCACTGTGTTTATTTTTGCTTGAGGTTCTGTGAACCTTAGTAAGGCTATGGCCTTTGTAAAACTTCAGTTACTATTGTAATAAAGCGTTGTTGGCAATGTATCATCTTTTCTGTTTGAACTGTGTGTACTAGCATTGATCTCTGGGACTAGTGCAGTAATACACAGGGGGTCTAGGAGTTTCTACTCCGGGTCTCACACTTGTAGTATATCTTTTTCCTTTATGACTTGTATATCATCCATCGACTTTTCACCAACTAAATTTTCTCTTTCCGGGTTGTTAGGCAACTTTAAAACAACATCTGGAGGAGAAATATTAGTTGAAGAAGTTTCTGTTCGAATCTCATTAACTATTCTTTGAGATTCATTACTCCCACTAATTTGACCATTCTCGATGAATCGAGCATTTCCAGACTCAACTATTCTTGTACTATGGTTAGGATAGTAAAATATATATCCTTTAGATTTTTCAGGATAACCGATGAAATAACTGCTAATGGTTTTTGTATCAAGTTTCTTTTCATGTGGATTATATTTCTTTACTTCTGCTGGACAACCCCAAATATGAAGATGTCTTAAATTAGGTTTCCTTCCTGTCCACAGTTCATAAGGAGTCTTAGGAACTCACTTACTGGGAACCCTATTTAGAATATATACAGCAGTCTTTAATCCATACATCCATAAGGATATAGGTACATTTACATTACATATCATACTTCTAACCATATCCATGAGAATACGATTTCTCCTTTCAGCTACACCATTTTGCTGAGATGTTCTAGGCATTGTATAATGTGCACAAATACCTTTACTTTCAAGGAACTTAGCAAATGGACCTGGACATTGTCCATTTTCATTATATTTGCCATAATATTCACCACCTCTATCAAATCTCAGAACTTTAACCTTTTTATCTTGTTGCTTTTCAATCTCATCAATGAATACCTTTAGGTAATCCACTGCTTGAGACTTTTCATGTAACAAGTATAAATAGAAATAACATGAGTAATCATCAATGAAAGTGATAAAATACTTTTCATTTCCCCAGGAAGGAACATCAAAAGGACCATAGATATTAGTGTGTATTAATTCTAATGGTGCATTACTTCTTGTGGCAGGATGCTTTGATATATGCGAGGTTTGCTTTCCTTTAATGCATTTTACACATATGTTCCAGTTGACAAAATTCAATTGTGGTAGAATTTCATTGTTCATTAACCTCATTATTCTTTCTTTGGATATGTGACCAAGTCTTTGATGCCATAGAAAAGCTGAACATTCACTATGTGCACTACATTTATTGCTAACATAAAAACCAACATTAAACAGAGATTCAGTAAATCCATTATTAAGATTAAAGTGATACAATCCTTCAGATAAAGTACCACAACCATAATAGTACTCACACTTATACAAGAAAAATACACCACTTCTAATCTTAAACTTAAAACCTTTATTATCCAACTTAGCAACAGAAACTAAATTTCTAGCACATTTGGGAACATAAAGATACTTTTCAAGATCCAAGTGGCATCCAGAATCTATAATTAAGCAATATGTCCCAATACCTTCAATTTGTGCCTTCATTCTATTTCCCATATACAGGAAATTTTTAGTTCCGCTTATGGGTTGGATCGAAAGGAATCCTGTAAAATATGCGACACATGAGTAGTTGCACCAGTATCTAACCACCAAGTATTATTGGGAACTTTAATAAGATTTGATTCAAGGCATACAGAAACATAATATATACCTTTCTTTTCGAACTAAGCTTTTCGTTTTGGGCAATCTTTCTTGAAGTGTCCAAATTTCTTGCAGAAATGACATTTCATATCTTTACGGATTTGACCCTCCTTAATAGCTCCAGGAGTCTTATCCTTCTTTTTACCCTTTTTCCCTGGTTTTCCCTTACTGCCGCTAGCACCCTCATGAACCGTGAGATGGACAGAATTTTCTCTATATTTCTTTAATCTCCCTTCCTCTTGAACTAACATGGCCTTTACTTCTTGAAAGTTCCATTTATCTTTAATGGTGTTATAATTCACCTGGAACTGGCCAAAATCAGGAGGTAGCGAGTTCATAATAAATTGAACCAAAAAAGATTCATTCAAGTCCATGCCCATGGATTTCAACTTCGCTGCAATATTAGCCATGTTTGTCACATGATCATAAATGGGTTTCGACCAATCAAATTTCTTAGTCGTCAACTCACTCATGAGACTCCTCATAATAGACTTGTCCGTGATGTCCGATTGAGAATATTGTTTAACTTTCAACATGAACTCTTTTGCATCTTCCGTTTTAGGCATTGATGGCTTAACATTTTCAGCCATCAACATACGCATTAGATTCAAACTCAACCTGTTGGACCTTTCCTAAGTCTCTAAACGAGACAAATCATCATCTGTACTGTCCTCAGTAATGATTGGTTTATCCATAAGCAATGCGTAATCTAAATTCATAACACCCAATTGGAAACGCACTTGCTCGGACCAATCATTATAATTCAGTCCATTAAACTTTACAAGCCCGCTGCTTTGAGCATACAGGTTTATTGTGGCTATAGAAAAGAACATGCTCAAAATAAATATTCTAACCAAAATAGATCCAGACATAAAAACTTTTAGACATGCATCTAAAACCATCTTTGGATGAATTTTAAATACAAACTTTAA
Source organism: Melocanna baccifera (assembly GCA_036346265.1). Classification (NCBI taxonomy): domain Eukaryota; kingdom Viridiplantae; phylum Streptophyta; class Magnoliopsida; order Poales; family Poaceae; genus Melocanna; species Melocanna baccifera. Next base: position 8,967,798 of record CM070707.1, on the reverse strand, counting down.
AGCTGTCAAAAGATAAACTTTAATAGATTTTTCAAACATACTCAGATCTTTACACATGCTATCTTTGGATATACATGTTATCAATAATGTTGATCAATCTCTTTCATGTTATTAATTATACGCAATGATCCACCTTTCGGCGACCTTCAAGCTTTATAATTAATAAGTTTAATTGTACGGTCATTGTAACAATATTCGATATGACCGGACAATAAAAAAATACATAAATAAATGTCAATAACTTTCTAGTTATACCACTTTTCTGACGACTAACTTGTACTATATATTGATCATTTAATTGGTATTTCAATTCATAAGAAAAAAGTACAAAAAGATGCTATTTCAATGTACTAGGACGAACACTATTATGTTCAGTACAAAATCCATACAAAATAGCATTAACAAAACTTTTATATGATCAGCAAGAGACCATAAAAGAGCACTAAGACAACAGAACCAAAACTTTCATGGTGAACAAAAGTGTTGTAACCTGCTCTGATACCAAATGTTAGCGGAAACTTTAATTTACAACACTGTTTTGTTCAACCTCAATCAAGCATAAACATACCTTGATCCATCTTTGCAGCAAACTTTTCTTCCTTATGGTAAGTCTTTTATCTTGTCTCAGCCTTCTCATTCAGAGTTCTTTTGATGATCAAAGGACTGGTACTCTCATGTATATGTGTGTTCATGCATTACATTTTGCTTATTCTTTTTGGAATGCATAGCCTCTGCCAAACCACACCACAAATGAACAGCTGGACAATCCTTTTATAGTGAGGGAACAGTGGCCTCTCCAAGCGACGCGCACATGCAAATCACACATGCAGCCGCGTGCCGTTAGACAGCCGGCTACTCAATTCATACATGAGTCATGTGTAAGTGTCATCACATGAGTAACTGCATGCTATTAAGCATGTTAATAGCACTTAGAGCCATGTATGCTTTTAAGCAAATGGGGCATGCAACTGCTGTACTAATACTACTCCATTTTAATGCACATACAACATAATTAGTAAGGGAGACAAGAGGGATTTAAAACCCAACAATTTTAATACTTTAAATCTAGCAATCATTATACTAGATCTTTTATAATTAGACAGAATTAAACCAATAAATTACATAAGACACTTTTCCGTTAATTAAAATTAACACTCCAGCCTAGTGCTCCTCTACAGATCTGGCGTCAGCGGCCAAGTGGAACCGCCGCCCCGACGATGAAGCCCCTCTACCCACACCACGGACAACCTCAACACAATCTTGTTTGATTTCCTTGTGCGTGTGACTTCCGGTTCAATTTCTCTGTGTTCAGATAAACATGAGTGATTGCTGCTTAGTGCTAATGTTAATTAATGTATTGCTAACATTCCAATTAACCACTAGTAGTACTAGAAAAATGGCTATTGTCCTTCTCAAATTATTGTTAATTGGTAGTTAATTTATCTAGATTCCAGAGCTCCAAATGGTTGATGTTAATGGGTTGTTAATTGATTTGTATTTGAGATATCTATATGATATATTTAGAAACATCTCTTGTTATTTAGATGAGGGTTTATCTTGAAAAAAATAATTGTGTTCAATTATCATCTGATTCAATAATTTGGCTACAAGAATGAACTGTGACCTATGAATTTGGTCACAAGAATTTGTGACTGGTTGTTCTAGTGTAGAACGGTGGCCACAGTAGAATTTTAGTCGTCTCATTTATTTATTTTTTTTGGTTGTGGCCGTGGTGCACATGGGAATCATGGCAATGTTCTTGTAGTATGCAAATTAGTCCGAAAGGATAAAGAAGGTACGAAAAAGTGGCATGAAAAAATGGTGTTACCCCTGTAATTATTGCGTGTTTGAAATAGATGATAAAAACTTTTAGCTCATTTGTAAAAGTATATTTCAGATATTCATCATTGAAGCCAATAAGCCAACCTAAGAAAAGCAGATTTCCAAACAGATTGGCTTAGCTTTAAAATAAACTATTTATAAATTGCTTAAGCTAAAAAGTGTGCTTTAAACTAAAATTCCTAACTCCAAACAAAAAACAGGGCCTAAGCAGCCCGACTAGCCAGAGCTGGCCCACACAGGCTCACACTGGTCTCATCTACTACGCACGCATGGGCATATGAGCTAAGCTAGCAACAAGCAATTAACAACTCATGCCTGGTCGATGCCTGGAACGGAAAATCTGGACACGTCGGCCGGCCGCAGCGACACGAGAAGGCCGACGCAGACTGCAGTCTCTCCCTCCAAGAATCCAGCGCCTGGGTGATTCACCGTTTGGGCACGACGGTACGGATCTAGCTGCTCGAGAACGAAGCGAATTAACATGTACAAACGGCTAGAGGTGGTCAGTGTAAACGATTCAACATGTGATTCTTCCTCTTGAACTGCAATACGCGCATTCCCGATGCCTCCTATCCCTATAGCATGTACAAAGTGATTTGACGAAGGATAAATACCCGTTTTGTACTGTTGTTACAAACTGCTCTGTATGTGTTACACTATATCTCAATGGACACTCGGTTCTACTTCTGATTTCTGCTTTTTTTTATTATTTAGTAATTTTGTTTTTTTTGGTTTTTTAGATTTTTTGAGCTTTTTGTTTTTTCTTTTTTTCCTGTATTCGTTTACATTGTCCGTGATGAGCTAACATATTTTTTTCTATTTTTAAATTTTTTTATACCAAATAAATCAATTTAACTACAGCAAAAAATAAACTAACTACAATAAAAAAAATTATAAATCAACGTTAAATTGAACACTCCTTATATCTTTGGTCAAACTGAGCATACCCAATTCTTTACATGTATGTAGAGCTGGGACTTGGGCCGGGCTTCATTGGGCCAGCCCGAAGCACGGCCGGGACGGCCCGGCCCAAGCACGGCACGGCCCGACATGTGGCGGGCTGTGCCAGCATGGCACGAATGGGTGGGCCGGGCTGGGCCTCGAAATGCGGCACGATGGGCGGCACGGCACGGCAGATCGGGCCGTGCTCGGTCGGCACGCCAGCCGCCTCGGCCTCCCCGGCTTCCCCTCCCGCGCCCCCCCGCCCCCGCCCTCCCTGGCTCCCCCTCCCGCGTCCCCCCGCCCCCGACCTCCCGTCGCCATCCCAATCCACAAGAAATCACAATCACACACACAGCAGAGGGAGTAGAGGGGAAGGAAAGGAGCATACCCGAGCTGCCGGCCGAAACCCCCACCGCCGCGTCCCTCGGTGTCAGCGCCCTCTTCAGCTTCCTGTTGCACTACACCTCCACGTCGACGAGCTCCGCCAAGAAGTTGACGACCTCCTCCACAGCGTGCCGACGTCCCCAACCAGGCAACCAGCAAAACAAAATTACACGCATTAAACATTTAAGCTATTGAACACTTGAATTGAAATGTACGAACACCGTGCACGGATGGATGCGTGCGTACCTCGCGCAGTCGAGCACGGAGCCGGAGGAGGGGGCGGCGGGGGGAGGGGGAGGAAGAAGGCGGGTGGAGGGGGAGGAGGGGAGCGGGGGGTGGGGCGGGGATCTGGAGAGGAGGGAGGCGAGGGGAGGGGAGGAGGGGGCCGCGGGGAGGGGAGAAGGAGGCGGCGAGGAGGAAGGGAAGGGGGTTCGAGGGGGCCGACGGGGAGACGGGGAGGAGGGGAGCGGGGAGGCGGCGGGGGCGGGGAAGGGGGGAGGAGGGGGAGGGGGTCCGGGGAGGCGGGGGAGGAGGGGGCCGCCGGGGGAGGGGGAGGAGGAGGCGGCGGGGGAGGCGGGGGAGGAGGGGGAGCGGCGGGGGAGCAGGGAAGGGGGGAGGCGGCGGGGGAGTGGGGGAGGAGGGGGAGGGGGTCCGGGCCGGAGGCAGGGGAGGAGGGGGCCGCCGGGGGAGGGGGAGGAGGAGGCGGCGGGGGAGGAAGCCTCGTCAGCTCTCGCCAAGCATGGACGACTACGGCATGGATGACCGTCATATGGACGGTACACAAGGCTTCGAAGATTATCAATACGGTCCGAGGTCAATGGAGAGTCCAGACATCTCTCGCCAACTCGCGGACGACAACACTGGCGGGTCTGGACGAAGGGCGACTTGCTGGAAGCACATGACCTGGAAGCACACTCCCCACAAGTGCTAGCTAGGTTTGCGGAGTACTGCACAGCCAATGGGAAAGAGCCAAGAAAATTTGATCTTGACATGAAAGTGAGGTGGAACTCAACATACATTATGTTAAAGAAGTTGCAAGGGTACGAAAATATTATATCCGTTTTTGTCAATGCTAATTGTCAAAATATTGGATTGTTAGTTACTAATTCAGATTGGCAGATTGCTAGTCATTTTCGAGAGTTTTTAAAACCTTTTTATAAAGCCACAAAGGTTCTATCTGGTGTGTATTATCCTACCTCCTGCTTAGTTGTAGAGTTCATTTGGTTAATTGCAGACAACATTGTCAAATTTAGGGAGGATCCCCATTTAAGCCAAGCTGTCGTAGCAATGGAACAAAAATTTATTAAATATTTTGGTTCTATTTCACACTTGTATTGTTTTGCAATTATTTTTGATCCTACAAAAAAGTTGACAGGTTTACAGATTGCTATGGAAGGAATAGGTGAATGCCTTGGCCTAGATTATTCGGAAGCTTTCGCACATGTCAAAAAGGAGCTTTTTCGTGTTTTTCAAATGTATCATAACAAGTTTGGCAGCAGTGGAAGATCGGAGGCCTCACAGCAGACCCACCAAGGAAAGACAAGTTTAACATCACACTTATGGAAGAAGTTAAAGGGCAAGTCTACTTCTTCGTCCTCTCAGTCTCAGGCAACCTCTACGTGGAATTCTACCTCGGAGCTGAACCACTACTTAGAGCATGATTTTGCAAATGTTGATCCTGATCTTACTGGTGGAGGAAAGATAGACTTGCTCGAGTGGTGGAAGAACAACAAGCGGATATTTCCCGTGCTGTCACATTTCGCATGGGATGTTCTCCTGGTGCCAGTGTCCACTGTCTCTTCAGAAGCAACGTTCAGTTCGGTAGGAAGAATAATCGAATAAAGAAGATCATCCCTCACGCCCAGGATGGTGGAGGCAATCACATGTGCCAAAGACTGGGAATTAGCTAAAGAACGGCAACAACATCAATTGGAGGATCCTGAAATCGTGCAGGCGTACGCTGATCTCGAACGCATGAACGATCTAGACATTGATGAGTAGCTACAATGTACTATGTTGTTATAGTTTGTATGTACATATATTGTTACTGTACTCTTTTCCTTACTCGGGAAACCCCACTCTGGGGCGTAAGGTTTTTAACGAGGCAGTAACATTGTATTTTAAAATATCAATGCAATTACACTTTTCTCGAAATATTTACGCCATTGTGTGCCGATGTTTTCATACAATTAATTCAACTTCAATTAATTTTCAACGAGACGGGTACGAGAGAAAGTAAGATGACAGACGTCGCCACTCACCACAATAGTCGCGCCGCTTTTGTCGTGCATAGTTACTTTGGGCTGGACTTGGGCTGGCACGGTACGAACGCCGGCACGGCGGGTTTTGGGCCGTGTTTGGGCCTGACCGGAGGTGAGGCGGGTCGGCACGGCACGGCACGGTGGGATGATCGGCGGCGGGCACGACACGAACCGCACGGCACGGTGGGCACAGGCGTCTTGCGTGCACGCACGCCCAATTCCACTCTACATGTATGTACTACTAAAGCTTTTTGCTGCATCGTGCACATAGTCCTCCGTGCTCAAATCATTTAGTAGCATGTTAATTCTTCGTAACTCATATTTGATTTATAGTATTCTTCTCTGTGGCAATCTTAGCATTTGAAAGCTTGATCACCTAGTATTCAGAATGACGATAGCTTATAGCTTGTTTTACTGTATCTAAGTTGATTTATTTGATATAATTAAATTTTAAAAAAAATAAAAATAGAAAAAACATGTTAGTCTATCACAAATAATACAAAAAAATATAGAAAAAATAAAAACCAAAAAATAAAATAAAAAAATAAAAAACAAAAAAATAAAAAAACAAAAAAATAAAAAAACAAAAAAATAAAAAAATAAAACAGTAAAAGAAAAGCTAAAAGCTAACGCCCACCGCGATGGAAGAAGCTCAGCGCGGCAGTCTCACATGATTAACTGCTTTTCTGCAAACTGCTCACTTCGGTGCATCCGCCATGCAATTCCTTGTGTGAACTGTGAAGTAACTCTGCTCATGCTGCATGTCGTACGCTCCCGAAGCATCCTAACAATGGTGCGTGCATTTTCTTTTGATTCAGGTAATACGTGACCAGCAATAGCATGTCAGGATTGGCTCCAAATAGTTTTGATTTATTCTTTTTTTTCTTTTCGTTTAGTTGCAGCTTTGTTCCCACCAAACGTCGTAGTAGGTCTTTCTTTTTACCTTATGTTCTATTTTTTATTCAACTATTATTCTATTAATATCTTTTATTTTCGTTCAGAAGTTTATCTTAAATTGCCTCCCAAGTAGGCAATTCATCTTGCTCTACCATTGGAACATCGTTGCTAAATTGTTAGAGCATTGTCGATAAATCATTAAAACATTAAAACAAACCATGTGGAACATAGAACTTAATGTATACAACATTATCGATGAACTATTAAAAGCAAATATATAGAACATTTATTTTAGCTATCGGAATATCCAATGTCTGCCCAATTCATTCCTCCACCCAATTCAAAAGTGCAATCTAGAACAATCTCCATGAACCACTATAACAATTAGAAAGTAATATGCATGGAACATTTTTGTTTTGGATCGGTTCGGCCGGACTTCTAACTTTTGGCTTATTGTTTCTGCTAAGTAACCAACTTTTGAACAATACGTTTTTTCAAGACGGGGTCAACAAGAAGATTGTAGTAAAAAGTGCACTGAGTTTAGCTGTACCGATCAAAATCGTATACAACTATTTTTCACTGCGTACCACCTTTTGCAAACAGTCAGAATTCAAAAATTTAAACTATAAACCATAAGTTACAGGCCAAAACAACCCACCCTTTATTTACGGTAACATATGACTTATGATATCATTAGTAAGTTGGAATATATGCAAGTGAATTGTTTTTTCGAAAATCTCATCGTAAGCCATATGATTGTTAAAACGGACCGTTAATTGGACACTCAATTTTAAAAGGATCCTTTGTATTTCCAGATTTCGAAGAAAAACTGCCTCGAATAACGGGCTCTGACTTGAGGGACGCGCGCTGGGCCGGGAGGTGCGTCACCTAGCACTTCGCATGACCTTCACCTTCACCTCCTTGCAAGTCTGCATGGGCTACATTTTCGGCCATTTCGGGCTTGACTAGCACTTCCCACTTCGGGCGACAATGCTAGTCATGGGCCACTGCTCGGCCCAACCCGCGAGCTCGTGAAGCCTAGTACCGTTTTATGGCCCAGTAGTCAGCCCACTCCACTCACAGCCTGCCAAGCAGGCCATGCTTCAAGTGCTTTTCGTTGCATGCCTGTGTCCGCTAGCTATCCAATATCCAGCTATGCATGTCCATTTTCTTTTCTGCGAATCTGCAGTTTTACTTTCCGAATCGGCGGCTATGTATGTATTTGCTCAATGTAAGTAAAGCAAACAGATCACTCCAAGATTGTAATGAAAAGATTGCCAAAGTGATATACGATCTCACCTTCTACCTACGTGCGTACATGGGTCAGTACACCGTACACACATCGATGCAGGATGCGTGCGTGCATGCCCGCAAGGCACAGGGCGGTCCCTTAGAACAGTGGCAAGACGGGCCCGATTCCAAGGCCTCCAAAAGGACCACCTTTCAAACCACAGTTCTAAATCTCAAACTTAATACAGCTTCTCTAGAAGCTCGAGAACATATTCAAAGATTCAACTTTTTCTTTTTCCAAACCCGTGGAGCACCAAAACCAGGTAAGAAACCGAACTTAGCCTAGAAATTGATCAACCACCACACGTCATAGCATACTTAAGAACAGCAAACACCTAAGCTAAAAAGCCCTAGAACCGAAGAACCTAAGATATGACATTTCTCAACCCAAAACTAGACACCTTTAAGAGCTTGCCTTACATGCCCCCTGGTTAGATGGATCTGAACTCCTAAAGTGTGTACCACCTCTTACACATCCTTAGAAACAAACAAGATTAAGAAGAGAGAAGGAAAAGGCAAAAACTAAGGCAAATCAAGCAATACACAAAATCAAACTTGTGCGCAAGCACTTGGATGAATTGGGATTATATTGATACTTAGAGATTGGATTATAATGATACTTAGAGAAAAACTAAAGCAAATCAAGAAATACACAATCAAACTTGTACACAAACCATTCCCTTGGGAGGATGGGCCTGCTCTTTTGAGATGTGGTTGGTGGCCTTTTGTTTCGGCTGATGAATAGTAATAACTAATAAAGAATCCATGAGAGAAAGTACGGAGCAAGATATAGATAAAGTCATTATAGTGTTTACTACAATTAACTTGTAGACCCTACCTCAAAAAGACATCGCGTTTGAAAGCAAGTTACTATAAAAAAGCACTTTATTATAGAAAAATCAAAAGATGAAGCCAAAACAAAAAGGCCCAATAAAGCCATTAGGGCAGCACACACACACAAGTGCTCTCAATACTCTCTCTCTCTAGTTCTATCTCTCAAGCCCTCTCTCTAGAGTTGATTAGAAGACACACCTCCCTTTCTCTCCTTTTTATAGTCAAGCTCCCCACCTGCCATTTGAACCCTAACACCAACCATCTAATTGATACTATCCACTAAGCCTTTCAGAAAATCAGAAAACCCAACAACATAACGGGTTTTTCATTCATAGACACCTGATATGCTTTTCAAAGCACCAATTTACACTGGATCTATTAGCCTAAATACACCATGCTTATACCCCATTTTTATCTAGTCTATTTAGGCTACCACCGATGTTTTGCAAACTGCCACCCTTCTTGATATTGAATAATTTACCAAATTGCCCCTCAACTGTCCTTTTCTCATTCCTTAACTTCGAAGCATCTTCGTGTGGTTTGATATATAGCCCATAGCGACCAATGATCTACTGTCAACACACATCCGGATTCCATGGGACTATCTCTACTTTCATCATTCTCAAGTCAATTGGTGCATTATATGCACCAACTTGCCTTTTCATGATCCTTATCTCTTCCGCGTCTCCCGCTGGAGATATGTAGTCTCACCCGAACTTACACGACGGGATGTACCTCAGTTCTCCTGCCTAGTCCTGGTCTTATCGTTGACTGCCACCTGTATCTAAGCAACTTGCATATCTAAAGACCAAGCAACCATCCCGAGCACATGTTCTATGCACTTGACTCACGTTAGTCAAAACCATACATCATGCAACACAACTCCTCACTACACCAATCCTATCAACCTATGATTGAACCATGCATCAAAGCACCACTCACACCACAAACCACATCTCAAATCAGTATTCAAGCCTCAGCTCAAAACCACATCTCACTGCTCTCTGCATGACAACCACCAGCATGACCGTGCTCACATGCCGATCAAACCGTGGCCGATCATACCACCAACCAGAAGCCGGTCTGAACAGACTCACTTGGCCTCAGACACACTTAGAGCCATCAACCCATCTAGCCTTATCAACTCCACCAACTAGGTCAAAGACATTCACGGCCACCTTGAAAGTCTTTCTGACTAGCTCGAATTTAGTCACGACCAGGAAGTAACCCTTTACAATTGGTCATAATTCATCTAAACTAGACCATGATCATATACGACCAACTTGTAACCATTCTGTAACTCCTTAAGACTAATCGGTTTCTGGTTGAACATCAACCACCAACCAGATTGAACAACCTACACCATTCCCAAAAAGTACAGCTGGTGTGACCTTCGACCCAAAATTGGTCAAACCGCTCACAACCTGATAGCAGCATTGAAAATTGTAAACACTTAAAATCAAACTCAAACTATGATAGCTCTTGTATAACAAAATCAAATACTCTATCACATACTATGAGGTGAACTCTACATGGTCTCACAGTCCATAACATGCCTCTCCTTTTTAATTTTCCTCTGAAATGGAAGGCTCAGTTCAATTGCTCTACTATCCTACACCTGTCTTATGTCCATACCAAGGCCAAGTTGTTGAAATGCATTTACTTGGTTTTACAGCACAACATACGTGTACAACCTGAGGGTTTTGTTGATCCCCAAAACGCTAGAAAAGTATGCAAACTTTAGAGATCTATCTATGGATTGAAGCAAGCATCTCGGAGTTGGAATAAACGTTTTGATGAAGAGGTCAAAACGTTTGGTTTCATCAAGAACAAAGAAGAACCTTGTGTTTACATGAAGGTTAGTGGGAGCGCACTCGTAATCCTAATCTTATATGTAGATGACATATTATTGATTGGGAATGACATTCCTATGCTGGAATCTGTTAAGGTCTCATTGAAAAATAGTTTTTCTATGAAGGACCTAGAAGAGGCAACATACATCTTAGGGATAAAGATCTATAGAGATAGATCGAGAAGGCTAATTGGATTAAGCCAAAGTACTTATATTGACAAGGTGTTGAAATGGTTCAACATGCAGGATGCCAAGAAAGGGTTCTTGCCTATGTCACATGGCATAAGTCTTAGTAAGAATCAGTGTTCTTTGACAACTGAAGAGCGAGACCGTATGAATGGTATTCCATATGCTTCAGTTATTGGATCTATTATGTACGCCATGATATGTACTCGACCCGATGTATCGTATGCTCTAAGTGTTATAAGCAGATACCAAGCTGATCCCGGTGAAGGTCACTGGACAGCTGTGAAAAATATTCTTAAGTACTTAAGAAGAACTAAGGATGTGTTCCTAGTTTATGGCGGTGATGAAGAGCTCGTTGTAAATGGTTACATCGATGCAAGCTTCCAAACCGACAAAGATGATTATCATTCGCAATCTGGTTTTGTTTTCATTTTAAATGGAGGAGCAGTGAGCTGGAAAAGTTCCAAGCAAGAGACGGTTGCTGATTCTACAACGGAGGCCGAGTACATTGCGGCTTCTAAAGCTGCGAAGGAAGGTGTTTGGATAAGGAATTTTATTTCTGAGTTGGGTATGGTCTCGAGTGCCTTGAGCCCAATGGATCTCTATTGTGATAATAATGGAGCCATTGCGCAGGCTAAGGAGCCTAGATCCCATCAAAAGTCCAAGCATATACTCAGGCGCTATCACCTTATTCGCGATATTGTGGATAGAGGAGATGTAAAGATATGCAAGGTACAAACATATTTAAATGTTGCTGATCCATTGACAAAACCTCTCACACAGCAAAAGCACAAGATGCACACAAGAGCTATTGGTATTAGATACCTAAATGATTAACTCTAGTGCAAGTGGGAGACTGATAGAGATATGCTCTAGAGACAATCATAGAGATGATTCTGTTTATTATGTTCATGATTTATTGGATAATTTATCTTGTTCCTTGAATAACATCGTCAATATTTATTATCAAGTGTGTGACTTGATTGTGAAACTCTATATTGCTGCGATAATTATTCTTAGATGATCCCTAGTCAAACATATGAGAACACATATTAATAGACTAGCATATGTATTGGTTGATGACCATGTTTCACGGGTCATAGATATAAAGATATTAAACCAATAATATGGACACATGTTAGCGAACATGGGGTTGGATTGACCCACCATGAAACACTACGAGAATGTTGCATTCTTACCGTCATCAGTTGGTTTCATTCACAATGCGTATGCTATGTCCTTAAGACTTGAGATCGTCGCACATACTCAAGATGCATAATGACTAACTTAGGGGTTGCCAAACACTACTTCGTAACTGGGTAGTCATAAAGGTAGCTTCCGGGTTTTGTCATGATGTGTGCATTGAGGCATGGTCGATCAAGATAGGATTTGCCCCTCCAAGCAACAGGAGAGATATCTCTAGACCTCTCAAGTGATTGGATTTCAGAAATGCATGGCCATGCTATTCACGGTTAAAGAGTTAACCGTAGTCGGGAATTCAAGTCACGTATTCGAGAAAGTGTGGTTGAACTAACCAAGCAAGGATGACACGTACCCGCCTTGAGTTTAACCGATATCGTGAGGCAAAGGGAAATGCATGAGTTTTGTTGAGGTTCGTCCGATATGATCTTTGCATATACTTGGGAGTCGGTATGTCTTGCTAAGGGGCCGCTGCCGATTATTGGACGAGTAGGAGTACTCGGGCTATGTCTAAGTGTATATGAACATATAGGGTCGCACACTTAAAGGGCTGGGACTTAATTCGGATAGTGATCTGAATTCTTATGAGCCATGAGTTTCTAATGGGCCTCTATTTTGAGACCCATTATGATGGATGCCTATAAATAGAGGGGAGGTGGCATAGGGTTGGGGTTGAGAATTCGGAATTCCCGAAACCCTAGTTGCCACACCTTCCTCATCTAATACCGCGCAGCTGGCGCTAGCACTCTGGCGCTAGCACTCTGGCGCGTGGTGTTCCTGCCCCGTACGTGTGGATACCTTGGAGGTGTTGATGCGAAACTTCAACACTAGGACGATCCGCAACTTGTGACGATCACAAGGACCTGAAGGAGGAGACGTTCTGCTAGAACGACTACAACTGCATCAACGCGCCACATCAACTCTACTTCCGCTACGAGTCTGCGCATCTAGTGGTAATCCCGTGATCTATTACTAGAGGATGTTCCTTTTACGCGGTAGAATTTTTGAAATTTTGCTTGCATAGCCTACCCGTAGATCTTCACCATCGTACTCCGACTGTTCTCTTTTATTTTTTGTTTTAGACATTAACATGATCTCTAATATATACTTTTGATCATTACCTTTTCTAATTATATATATGTTAGAAAAGAGATATTTGAATATAATGATATGTTAGTACTTTTGATAAAAAAAATGTAACAATCTAATTTTGATATAACAAATATAAATATTTTTTATGTATATTAATGGACAGAGTTTTAAAAGGTTGAATGCATACATTTTAGGATAACAGATAAAAGAGAATGGAGGGAGTGTGTGTATTTAAAAAAGGGTATTGATAAACATCATCCAGATATTTTCTTCCAAACTATCATCCAGACTTATGGCTGTTGGATTAGAGATCTAACGGCCGCGAATTCTCCTCCCCCCTTTAAAAAAATCCCCGTTGGATCTCTAATCCAATGGCCACAAATTCGAATAATTGTTTAGAAGAAAACATCCAGATGATACGTATACACACAAAAAAACCAAGGTAATATTACTGATGATTAAACTATTGTTCATTGCATACTGTTAAATTCCAATATTCATGGTGTATATGGAGGGTTGTTTGGTCATTTGGTCGCTTAGGCTGAGTTCTTTTGGGTTGATAGCTTAAATATTTGAATTCTAGTTATTCACGAGAAGTAGTACGCAAAGAAAATAGTCGTATATAATTTTAGTTGGTACAGTTGAACTCAGTACACTTTTTCCTATAATTTTTCTATTGACTCCGCCTTAAAATACACGTGTTTAAAAACTCAGTACACTTTTTACTATAATTTTTCTATTGACTCCGCCTTAAAAAACATATGTTTAAAATTTAGTTACTATAGATAGTACAACCATAAGTCAATTTAAGTCCAAAAGATTCCAGTCTTAATTTATAGACTAGTTGACTGTACGTTTGTGTTTTTGTTGGTTTAAACTTTACGAAAGCTGGGTGAAGTGCAGAGCGGTTGAAGTTAAAAGAGTATTCCTCTTAACTACCACTGATTGACTACTACTCACTGTAGAGAAATAAGGCAGATTGAAAACTGATCCGAAATAAAGGTTTCAGATTTTTCCCCCTGTTTTTCATACTGTACTAACTGGGCATACAAAATGATCATGCCTAGTATGGAATGGTATGTACATACGTATATACATACATATATGGCGTTTTTGGCACATTTGGCACTATTTGCAATTATAATTATAAAATAGTCGTATGCTTGCTGTATTGACAAAAACGGCGTATTTGTCATCCGGTGGTTGAGCGGCAACGTCAGTGAGCTGACACGTAGGTGTAATATTCCAAAACAAGATCTGAGAATTAATCGATTAATCGGAGGGGAGGACCAAATAGAAAAGGACTAATTAGAGATTTCAAGGGGGGAATTTCTGAAATGTTTTGGCAACCTGGGCTTGAACCTGGGCCTTGACCCAAGAGGTGGGCAGCCAAAAAGGGGGGAGGGACTCTCCCCCAAACCCTAGCCCGCAGCCTCCTCTCCCTCCCTATTTTGGGCGCCGCCCCCCCTTGCCTTGCGCCCCCCTGGCCGAGCCCCTCCCCTGCGCCCCCTGCGCCCCCTTGGCTGAGCCCCTCCCCTGCGCCCCCTCGCCTCCCCTCTCGCCTTGGTGCGCGCCCTCCCCGGCCCCTGCGCCGCCTCAGTGCGCCTCCTCTCCCTCCTCAGTGTGCCCCTCCCCTCTCTTCCCTGCAGCGCGCAGCCTCCCCTCTCCTCCCTGCCGTGTGCACTAGAGGAAGGAAAGAGGAAAGGAGAGAAAGGAAGAAGGGAAGAGGAAGAGGGAAGGAGAAGTTCGTGGGGGTGTTCGTGGTGTTCTTCGGCTAATTGTCAAGGGTAATACCTGTTTTCTCCAATTAGATGTATACTTTAATGGTGGTAGCTTTATCGATATTCTGGACTGCCGGGGCGATTTGGGTTAGGCGGTGATTTTGGGATAGTTTCATGGGGATTCATGTGAGACCCTGGAGTTCAAACTCCTGAACCCCTTGTGCATTACAGTACTAGTCCCAGATCAACACTAGTACCCACAGTTAAACAGAATAATGATATATTGCCAACAACGCTTTATTACAATAATAACTGAAGTTCATAAGTCTTGGCCCAAGGCCTTACAACTATGGTTCACAGAACCTCATACACAAAAGTAAAGATAACAACGGAAGCAAAATATCTCAAAAAGACGGCCCAACAATCTGCCACAGGCAATTGACTGGAGAAACGAAGCCTAGTCCTCGGCAAAACCTTCGTCACCGGCTTCCTCGAAGTAGCGGTAATCATCCTCCTGAGCTTCATATTCTTCTGCTATAGGATTTTGGAGTGTAGTATGTGAGTACAAGAATGTACTCCCCAAGTCTTGGGAAAAAATGCATTAGATGCAGGGTTTCTCAAAGGAAGGTTATATGGTTTTTTTTGCAGAAATCAGCATTTTATTTCAAAATTTACATACTTATCTTAAAAGCAATTTGTTAAACAGTTTATTTTCAATAATTGAAACTAGATAAATAATTTTGTGAAGGTTTCATCCACCAACACTAACCACATAGACTAAATCCGCCAAGTTTCAAAATGAAGGTTAAATCCACCTGAACTGGTTCCATCCACTAGACCAAAACACGAGAGTTCCATCCACTCCCGAGTTTGCCAAAACATTTTATTTTATTTTTAAATTCAAAATCAAATGTCTACCATGTGAATGCATTCCTTGCTCGCCCTTGACCGTGGGCACGGCTATTCGAATAGTTTATTACTCTACAGAGTTCGTACAACTTTACCCACAAGAGATAAATTATCTTAACAGTCAACATGCTTCCTTTGGCATAAGACCCAGATAAAATATCACAAAGCTTTTCACCTACTCTAGTATAGTTTTATATCACCCGCTGAGGTTTCACCGCTGAAGGGTTAAATCCACCACATTGAAGCCCCTCTTGCGCCATGTGAGTGCGATAAATCCACCCCTCACTTTAAGTAACCAGTAAATCCCTGGTACCCATTTTCCCAATGGTGACATAGAAACTAAACTATTATAGGTTAATTAGTTAGGTTGCACCCATTTTAACTTGTGGTTGTACTATTTTGCTTGGTTTGGACAAACACAATAGTCAGTCCTTAGACGACTAGGGTGGATCATTCACAGTCCCAATTCTCGTGCTAAAACCGCACCAGCCAATCATGCCATCCACCCTGGTCTAGCTTTCATTTTAAATTTCCTTTTTAAATTAAAATTACAGTGGTAACATCCATTACCACTAGTTTAAACAAAATTTTAAATACAATACATTCATCAACAACTTTTTCCATATAAGCATTTTAATACTGATCAGCTAGTCTAAGCATACTATAATAATCTAAATTCAACATATAATACTAACTCATTTATGAGTCAAAGAATATCCTATGTTGACAAGGGTACATGTAAGCAATTTCCAAAGGAGGATATAACAAGCTTGCCATTTATCTAAATTTTCAAAAATTAAATTATCACTTTATACAACATAGCCATGCAATTCATTTAAAATATTCATGAAATCATTTGCAAAATTTGGGATCAAAATGGTCAAGGAGACTTGCCTTCTTGCAGTAAGCGAGGATCTTCCTGGAGTTGCTCTTGAAAATTCTCGGACAGATCGGATTCTACACGAGAAATGAGAAGAACCAAATAAATAAAATAAAATAAAAACTCAAAAATTAATAATAAATATACCAAATGAAAGCTTGGAATTTTAGATGAATTTAAAATTTTGAATGGGTCAATTTGGAGTTAAAATGAGGAAGATATGGCTTTTGGAAGTTTAAAATCAAAGAAAAAGAAAAAGGACTAATTTCTGGAATTAAATTTCTATTGAAAAAGAATTATGACGTCAGCAAGAATTATTTTCCTAATGAAAAATCAGAATAATGACGTCAGCAATGAAATTAAATAAATTTCAGCGGCTGACAGGTGGGGCCGGTCCACGGTGGACCGAGTCACGGAATAGTGCAAGCGGGGACGGCGGCTAGGGTCGGCGTGGCGCGTCGATGCTACCACGTGTCGGTGGCGTGGTTCACGACGTGGCGGTAGACGCGGCCGCCACGTGGCACTGGGGCGATTGGACGTGGCGGTGACATGTTGTGACACGTGGCTGCCACGTAGGCTTAGGGCTGACGTGTCGTGCTGACTGGGCAGGGCTGATGCGGCGGATTGCTCGGCTGCAGATCGGACGGCTGAGGTTATGCCGCATGGCAAAATCCGGGCCGTCACTTCAGATCTGGATGAACGGCCACGATTGAACGGCGGGGCGCGGGCGAACGTCCGATCTCGGACTCGTGGCGGGGCTCGCCGCGCGAAGCGTCGCGCGGAAGCGAGCGCGCGCGCGGGGACGCGGATGCGGGTGGCGGAACCGAGACGGGGCGGGGATTGGACGGTGGAGATGGGGACTGTAGGATCGGAAATGGCAACAGAGGGGGGGGTGAATGGTGCCTTTTTAAAATCGCCCCAAGGTTCGCACACAAATCTTACAAACCTTCCTCTCCGATAGCTATTAGAAGCTATGAAGAAATGAAGTAAAGCTCACAAAAAAAATTAACAAAAGAGCTAGAACACGCTTGTTTGATTAAACTATAAAGCAGCAAAATAAATATTTTTGCCGATAACCAAGATTGGAACCTATCAGAATGACCAACCAATTTCTTTTAAAAAGGGCAGCTCCTCAATCTATCCTGGCCAAACTGTCTCGGTTCTTTTTCTGTAGAAACTGAGCTAAAGTTTCCTACAAAGCAGATTGAAATGGTTTACTAACAAAGCAAAATAAAATAAAAAAACTTGATTAACCAATCAGAAAAGCAAATCACTACAGAGGATAGTTGATCGGCCAACATGGAGAACCGAACACTGAGCTTTGCTGAAAACTGCCGAGCTGCTGTCTACTAATCTGAACCGAAACAGCAAACTACAGTGAACCAGAACATTGCACCTGAAGAACAGCCAAACCGAGATACAAATGGCTAAAAAAAGGAACCGAGACAAAAACTGAAAAAGGAGGAGACCAAGACTGCAGACCTGTAATTAAAACTTTAATCTAGAAGAAGTACAGGCTACTAACCAATAGGAATAGATCACCCAAAAGCTGTGTTGCTGAAAAAGATTAGGAGACCAAAACAAAACCAACAACTGATAAGATCACTGCAGAGAACCGAGCACAACTACTACCTGCAGCCGAACAGGACTGCACCTCTCTCTCTTCACCCGAAAGCAAACAACACAAATAACTGCTCCTGGCCGAAACTTACAAGCAGAGGAATCAATAGCAGCCGAAAGCACTAATTTCTGGTAGCAACCGAATACTACTTTGGTTTTGCTGTTTGCTGCTGCTCCTCTCTGGCCGAAACACACATTAGCACTGGCCGAACTGAAATTAATAGCAGAGAAATAGTGCGTGCAGCAAAGAAATTTGATAAGAACTGTTCATAGGTACCGAACAAGAATCAGACCAGCAGTGGCTGTCTACCAGTTGGCTGCTCTCTTGTCTCCTCTGAACCGAACAACACACACTGTAGAAGCAGCAGAAAAACAGCACACACCCGAGAGATTCTTGCTGCCGAAAACAGAGAAAACCAGGGGCTACCGAAACCTGAAATGCAGCAAGAGAACAGCTGTCCGAAAGCACAAAAACAAAACAGCAGACTGCTTGCTTGCTGCCCACAACGAAGACTGTAAACAGATATGGACAAACAGCAAACCAGGGAACCTAGCAACTGAAAGAACAAGTAGTCTGGCACCCGAACAGAAAACAAAGATGAGACTCCTCTCTGGCCAAAACTACAACAAAAACAACAACAGTCAATACAGTAGCCCTCCAAAAGGATCAGCCGAATATCACAGCAATAAGGCTACTACTAGAACCAAAGGACCTGCTGCTGTTTAAACCAATTGATAATGCATAACTAAAAGAAAGGAAACAATCTGCTCTGCTGTTGCTTTAGAAAAACATGAAGAACATGCAACCAGCCAAAAGCATAGCTAGCAATAACAGAAAATACAAACTGCATCTAGCAGCCGAATCTGATTGCTATCAAGTTCTTGCCAACACAGATACTACTTGCACCATATAAATGTATATAAATATTTAGTAGTACTAGAACAAGAACATTAAATAAAAAATAAAGCAAGTC
The DNA here is from genome assembly GCA_036346265.1 of Melocanna baccifera. Classification (NCBI taxonomy): domain Eukaryota; kingdom Viridiplantae; phylum Streptophyta; class Magnoliopsida; order Poales; family Poaceae; genus Melocanna; species Melocanna baccifera. The sequence goes on along the minus strand of CM070707.1, from coordinate 8,948,914 downwards.
AATAGCACAAGATATAAAACAAGCATGTTCATATTGAGACGAAGAGCGATGAACGATATAACATATGAATGTTTACATCACTCTTCCATGTCTCATCCAAGAACACACACAAGGAGAGAATAGAACTCTAAAATTTGCAAAAATGTTTCTCTCCCAAGAGCACAAGCATTAGGAACCCCCTAATACTCATACCCATTTCTCTTTCTCTCTCTCTCAAGTGCACTTCTCCACCTAGAGAGCACCTCTATTTATAGCCTCCACTAATGGGTTTTACAAGTCTACTTTACCCATTAGGTCACACCAACTCTCCACTAATGGGTTTACATGCCTTCTTTACTCATTAGGTCACACCAACTCTCCACTAATGGGTTTACACATCATTTTACCCATTAGGTCACACCACCTCTCCACTAATGGATCATTTCCAAATAAAATCCGCTTCCTTTTGTGCAGCCTTGCGCATTTACCAAAATGCCCCTCCTGCACCTTCCTAGAAGCTTCCTCGTGTCTTGCCGCGCATGCCTCGCAGCCACTTCGAGTCCTCGTCGTCTTCGACACATCCCGACCGCTCTGACCTCACCACTGCCTGTGCCTAGTCCGGTCACCCGTGTCTCGCCACGACTCCGTCTCAAAGTCCTGTAGTCATCACCGACAAGAAAACACATTACATAACACCGCACAAAATGATATAATCAAATATTTGCATCGGTAATTAGCACAAAAATGCCCGGAACAAACTCAGACTTTATAGGACACGTGTCAATTACTCATCACACAACCGGAGTTACCTCCACATGGTCTCTCAATCTCCCCCTTGATGAGTATATTGACAAACACAGAAAAAGCATATAAAGTTGAGTTTGAAGAATCCAACATGGTCCAAAGAGAGAAAATGAAACTAATGACCATGTCGACAGAAGGAATACTAGAGCAACAACTGAAAGAGCAAATTGTTCTCCAAAGTTCTAAAAAGATCCCAAACTAACTTTTTCTTCTCTATTCTCCCCCTTTTGGCAATAAATTCATCAAAATGCACGAGAGAATGAAATGACTTGTGTGTTCTTTATTTTAAGCATTTGGAGCCATGAAGATTATCCATAATGATTTTGCGAGTATTACACCAAGCCATAATTCGTAAGAATGCTATCAAGATCATGACGATTTATGTATAGAAAAGCGAAACCAAATAAGTTATAATCTGAACATTTATCCAATTCTTAGCATGTCAAGTCAAACATGATTGTAGTCTAGTGAAAGGTATCCAAAGATGATGCAAGCCATGTCAAATAATCTAAGTGAAATCAAGAAGCTAATATTGAGCCGGTTTAGAGAGCTACAAGTTCATTTTTTTAAGTACTTGGTCTGTTTGTGAATAAGCAAATTTAGCACAAATGACTTTTGCTGAAAATCATATTTGGTTTTATCTTAGCAAAGCAAGTCCTAGACTAGGAGCCATCCACAACTGCCTCCTAAGCATCAACCATTTTTACAAATTTTAATTTCTTAGCTATGTGCTAGATCTCAAGCCTTATGCGATCACTCCAAGCGAGAAGCTTAAGAAGATGATTTTGGTCAACCAAAACTCCCCCTGAGTTCATGCCTAGTGCAATGGCAAGCCGTCTCATGAGAGTGAATTGGTGAGATCAGTTTTTTCGCACAAAAAGAGATCACTTTGCTTTTGTTGCATTTAGTTCTTAGACCAAGGAGGTAATGATAATTCATGCTTCATAAAAGAACATAGCTCAATAGAGATTCAAGACTCAACGCAGCCTATTTGACATGGCATGAATCTTAAATGGAGAACTAAAGACAGACTAGTCTCAAAAGCTACCAAGACATGAATTAATTCAAGTTGTGCCGTTTTTAATCAACTTATCATGGCAAGGACTACACTACACATATAAAGTCATGATAAATCTAGCAATTAAGCATAGATCATGACAAGATGTAATGCATTGTAAACAGATCATAATTGGATAATAATCAAGGCTCCATGTAGTTATATTATAATGCAAACTGAAATGCAAGAAAATCTAGCTCCCCCTCAACATGAGATGCACTTTTAGTTCAAGTTGAGTTATGTCAAAATTAATATCTAGAAGCTCCCAAATGAACTCCCCCTGAACCAAAGCAATAAAAACGAGAAGCTGGCAAAGAAAATCCAAATAGGTAGTCCTTAAAGCATAGATAAGATGTAGAGGATACTATGGCTTAGACAAACTCTCGTCTACCCCATATGACTCCAGGACTATCAGCTGACTATCTAGCACACACTAGAGAGCAAACACGTACCCTGTCTACCCGAGGATGGCCCAACCCTCGCTAGAACCTACAAGCTGTGAGTGAGCTCAATCTAGTGAGATAAGAAACAGCTAATAAGCAGCATCCTATAATCACAAGATAAGAGCAGATGTCTAAGCACCTAGTCAAGAAGACCACTCTAACCTATGCTAGAAGGACTAACCCCAATGTACCCCGAATGCTATGCAACAGAAAGGAGTAAGAGCATAATCAAAATAATAAAAGCAGTAAAGCATAAAGCTCCCCCTCACAACAGTCCATAAGGACAAACCACCCCAAGCTCTCCCCGCAGAGCTGAAAACCTAGAGCTATCCAATGCCTTGGTAAAAATATCAGTCAACTGGTGGTCACTCTCCACAAACTGGAGCACTATGTCACCCTTCTCCACATGGTCTCTAAGGAAGTGAAACCTGATGTCAATGTGCTTGGTCCGAGAGTGTTGCACTGGGTTCTTAGCAATGTTAATAGCAGAAGTGTTATCACAAAAGAGTGGAACACTATCTATAACTAACCCAAAGTCCCGCAGGGTCGAAGCCATCCAAAGTACCTGGCTGCAACAACTGGCAGCAGCAACGTACTCGGCCTCTGCGGTGGACTGTGCAACACCGGACTGCTTCCTAGAAGACCAAGAAACAAGAGAAGTGCCAATGAATTGGCAGGTGCCAGAAGTACTCTTCCTATCTATCCTACAGCCAGCGAAGTCTGCATCCGAGAAGGCTCTTAAGGAAAGACAGGATGAGGAAGAGTACCTGATACCATAGTCTATGGTAGCTCAAAGATACCGAAAGATGCGTTTTACCGCCTGACGGTGAGATACGCGAGGTGAAGCCTGAAATCGAGCACACAGACACAGAGAAGTGTATGTCCGGTCTCGAGGCAGTGAGGTACAAGAGGGAACCGATCATACTTCTGAACTCCTTCTAATCAACTGGCTCGCCATCCTCATCTGGATCAAGTGAAGTCGTTGACGCCATCGAAGTAGATACTGGCTTGCCATCACTCATGTCAAAACGCTTCAGGAGGTCTCGAGTGTACTTGCCCTGATGCAAGAAGGTACCCTCCCGAGTTTGCTTGATTTGGAAGCCAAGAAAGAAACTCAACTCGCCCATCATGCTTATCTCAAACTCCGAGCTCATGACATCGGAAAACTGAGAAACGAGAGCATGTGAGGAGCCGCCAAAGTTAATGTCCTCCACATAAATCTGGACGAGCAGAAGATCAGTGCCATGCCGGCGAATGAACAAGGTCTTGTCTACTTTACCCATCTCAAAACCATGACTCAACAAGTAGGACTTAAGCCTCTCATACCAAGCTCTAGGGGCCTGCTTAAGTCCATACAACGCTTTGGAAAGCTTGTAGACATGGTTAGGGTATTTGGAGTTTTCGAAACCAGGAGGCTGTCGGACGTAGACCTCTTCTTCAATAAAGCCATTGAGAAAAGCACTCTTGACGTCCATCTGGTAAAGCTTGAAACCCTTAGAAGATGCAAAGGCAAGCAAGATTCTAATGGCTTCAAGTCTGGCTACAGGGGCAAAGGTCTCCTCGAAATCTAGACCCTCAACCTGGGAGAAACCCTGAGCTACCAGTCTAGCCTTGTTCCGAATAACCACTCCATCCTTGCTCTGCTTGTTCTTGAACACCCACTTAGTCCCAATAATATTGTGACCTCGTGGGGGCTCGACAAGCGACCAGACCTTGTTTCTCTCGAAATTTTCTAACTCCTCATGCATGGCATTGACCCAAGACTCATCAGAAAGAGCATGACAAACATCCTTAGGTTCAAACGTGGCAACAAAGGCAGAGTGGAGACAGAAAAGAGACGTGCCAGACTTTGAGCGTGTAACGCGCTCAAAGAGATCTCCAATTATCTGCTCCGAAGGATGAGCTTTCTGGATATGACGGGGAGGTCCTAAAAGAGAAGAGGTAGTGGCCTCTACCTCATGAGCTGATGAGGTAGGAACAGAGCCACTAGCTCCTGAGGATGCAGAAGGAATGGGCTGATCTCCTTGAGGTGCGATGGAAGAAGCAGGCACCTCAAGGGGAGGAGAGACTGGATCGGGTGGACAACTCTCACCGTCGTCCTCCTCATCATCCACAAAGATGGGCTTGGACTGCTCTACTGAACCTGAGATATCGGGCCTAGTCCCCGGACTGGCCTCATCGAAGGTCACCTCGCAGGTCTCTACCATTTTGCTAGACTCGCAGTTCCAAACCCTATAAGCCCGCGAAGAAGTCGAGTAACCCAGAAAAATTCCATCACAAGAACGTGACTCGAACTTATCTAGGTTCCCAGACTTCAGAATAAAACACTTGTAACCAAAAACACGAAAATGAGATACAATGGGCTTTCGCCCGTATCTCAACTCATAAGAAGTGCGATGCAAGTGTGCCCTCAGAAAAACTCGATTTGAAACATGGCACGCGGTGGCTATCGCCTCAGCCCAAAACTTCCTAGGTGTAGAGTATTCCTTGAGCATCGTCCTGGCCATCTCGACTAAGGTACGGTTCTTCCTCTCCACAACGCCATTTTGTTGAGGGACGTACGGAGAAGAGAACTGGTGCTCTACACCTGTCTCATCGCAAAACCTCTCAAAGTAGGAATTCTTGAACTCCGTGCCATTGTCACTGCGGATCGCTCGTAAGGCACCCTAAGCTCAACGAAAGCCTCATCAAGCGCACCTCGAAAATGTGTAAACGTCTCATCCTTCGAGGCTAAGAAAAACACCCAAGAGTACCTCGAGTAGTCATCGACCACGACAAGAACATACCACTTCCCTCCTGCTGACTGCACTCTAGCTGGTCCAACTGTGTCCATGTGGAGCAGCTGTCCTGGTGCATCGGTCATCGTGACTGTGATCGGAGGGTGGGAAGCGGCAACCATCTTGCCATGCCGGCAAGGAGCGCAAATAATATCTTTGACCATCTTGAGCTTCGGCAGACCACGAATGAGGTCGTGTCCGCTAACTCGGGTCAAATGGTCAAATCCAATATGACCAAGTCTCCTATGCCAGAACGAAAGGTCGCGGGAATCAGAAGCAACTAAACACCTAAGAGGATCACCAGAAGACTCAGAAAAATTAGCACGAAAGATCCTCCCAAAGCGAAATCCATAAACGGACTACCCAAGAATCAAGAATTTTGCAATTATTTTTCTTAAAGCTCACCTCAAAGTCGTCATCGGTAAGCTGAGAAACGGAAAGCAAATTATACTGCAGCTTACTAACCAAGGCCACATCTTTTAAAACAAAATAATCATTAATGCGCACAGTACCTTTGGCAATGACACGCCCAGATGAAGCATATCCGAAGGTGATCGTCTCATCACCGGGAGCACGGGCAAGGGAAGAAAACCAACGGGAATCTCCGGTCATGTGTCGTGAACACCCGGAGTCTATGAGCCAAACCTTTCCCTTCCCTGCCCGGCGAACCTCATCGGAGTCGCTGTAGAGCTCGCTGTCGCTGACGTCGTTGTCGTTGGCCATGAAGCACATGCCGATGAAGTCGTCGCCATCCTTGGGATCTTGATCATCCTTGTCGTCGTTGTCGCTCCACCCCTCCACGTCGCTGAAGTCGATGTCATCGAAGGCGGTGAGGACGCGGTGGAAGAGCTTCTTGGCTTTGCCAAAGTTGCGGAACTTCTTCTTGCCTTGAACGTGAGTTAGGGGCTTCTTGTTGCGGTTCTTGTCGACGTAGTCGTTCTTGCTCACACCGCCGTAGTCGCTCTTGCCCTTCACCAGCTTGGGGCAATTTGCCCGAATGTGGTTGGGGCTACCACACTCGAAACAAATGACATGTCCTCCCCTCTTTCTGTCCCTCCTCCTCTTGTAAGCATGGGAAAACTTCCGAGCTAGGAGGGCCAGTTGCTCATCCTCGAGCTGCTCTAACTGATCATCAGTTATGTCACAGAGAGCAGCAAGGGAAAATCCACATGGCGAATCAGAAGAAAGACCAGAAGCCGAAACGGGATCGGTGACTAGGGCCATCGACTGCGACTTCGACTTTCGAGAGACTATGTCAATCTCGTGAGTCTTGAGGTGTGAGTACAACGCGTCAAGAGTGAGAGTCGAGAGCTCGGTCGTGTCTTTAATCGTGGTCACCTTCATTTCCCAAACACGCAAATCAAGAGCAGAGAGCATCTGACGAGCATTGTCCGAGTCGGAGTATGTGAGACCGACGGCTCGGAGGTTGCTCAAAATCTTGTGAAATCTCGTAAAACACTCATCTAGGGACTCGCGAGCGAGCATTTCAAACTTGTTGTATTTTCGCTTGAACTGGTCCTGTCGTACGGTCTTAATCTGTGTGGTACCCTCATGGTATGCATCGAGAGTCACCCAGATGTCATAGGCCGACGAAAGATGAGAAATGCGATCAAATTCACTCCTGCTCAGACCCTGGATTATGATGTTCCTTGCCTTAGCATTTGCCTCCACATCTGGCATGTTACCAGCATTGATGTGTTCATCGGCAGGAACAACAAAACGGATTTTGACTTTTTGCCAGATCGCATAGCCTTGAGCCTGTATGTAAGACTCCATCCTACTCTTCCAAAAGGGATAGTCGACCCCATCGAAGATAGGCGGCTTGGTGGAATACCTGTCTATTGCCATGGCTCGCAGACCGGTTAAGATCTATAGACGAGATTTAACCGGCTCTGATACCAATTGTAGGATCAGAAATGGCAACAGAGGGGGGGTGAATGGTGCCCTTTTAAAATCGCCCCAAGGTTCGCACATAAATCTTACAAACCTTCCTCTCCGATAGCTATTAGAAGCTATGAAGAAATGAAGTAAAGCTCACAAAAAAAATTAACAAAAGAGCTAGAACACGCTTGTTTGAGGAAACTATAAAGCAGCAAAATAAATATTTTTGCCGATAACCAAGACTGGAACCTATCAGAATGACCAACCAATTTCTTTTAAAAAGGGCAGCTCCTCAATCTATCCTGGCCAAACTGTCTCGGTTCTTTTTCTGTAGAAACTGAGCTAAAGCTTCCTACAAAGCAGACTGAAATGGTTTACTAACAAAGCAAAATAAAATAAAAAAAACTTGATTAACCAATCAGAAAAGCGAATCACTACAGAGGATAGTTGATCGGCCAACATGGAGAACCGAACACTGAGCTTTGCTGAAAACTGCCGAGCTGCTGTCTACTAATCTGAACCGAAACAGCAAACTGCAGTGAACCAGAACATTGCACCTGAAGAACAGCCAAACCGAGATACAAAGGGCTAAAAAAAGGAACCGAGACAAAAACTGAAAAAGGAGGAGACCAAGACTGCAGACCTGTAATTAAAACTTTAATCTAGAAGAAGTACAGGCTACTAACCAATAGGAATAGAGCACCCAAAAGCTGTGTTGCTGAAAAAGATTAGGAGACCAAAACGAACCAACAACTGATAAGATCACTGCAGAGAACCGAGCACAACTACTAGCTGTAGCCGAACAGGACTGCACCTCTCTCTCTTCACCCGAAAGCAAACAACACAAATAACTGCTCCTGGCCGAAACTTACAAGCAGAGGAATCAATAGCAGCCGAAAGCACTAATTTACGTAGCAAATTAATACTACTTTGGTTTTGCTGTTTGCTGCTACTCCTCTCTGGCCGAAACACACATTAGCACTGGCCGAACTGAAATTAATAGCAGAGAAATAGTGCGTGCAGCAAAGAAATTTGATAAGAACTGTTCACAGGTACCGAACAAGAATCAGACCAGTAGTGGCTATCTACCAGTTGGCTGCTCTCCTGTCTCCTCTGAACCGAACAACACACACTGTAGAAGCAGCAGAAAAACAGCACACACCCGAGAGATTCTTGCTGCCGAAAACAGAGAAAACCAGGGGCTACTGAAACCTGAAATGCAGCAAGAGAACAACTGTCCGAAAGCAAAAAAACAAAACAACAGACTGCTTGCTTGCTGCCCACAACGAAGACTGTAAACAGATATGGACAAACAGCAAACCAGGGAACCTAGCAACTGAAAGAACAAGTAGTCTGGCACCCGAACAGAAAACAAAGATGAGAGTCCTCTCTGGCCAAAACTACAACAAAAACAGCAACAATCAATACTGTAGCCCTCCAAAAGGATCAGCCGAATATCACAGCAATAAGGCTACTACTAGAACCAAAGGACCTGCTGCTGTTTAAACCAATTGATAATGCATAACTAAAAGAAAGGAAACAGTCTGCTCTGCTGTTGCTTTAGAAAAACATGAAGAACATGCAACTAGCCAAAAGCATAGCTAGCAATAACAGAAAATACAAACTGCACCTAGCAGCCGAATCTGATTGCTATCAAGTTCTTGCCAACACAGATACTACTTGCACCATATAAATGTATATAAATATTTAGTAGTACTAGAACAAGAACATTAAATAAAAAAGAAAGCAAGTAAATAGCACAAGATATAAAACAAGCATGTTCATATTGAGACGAAGAGCGATGAACGATATAACATATGAATGTTTACATCACTCTTCCATGTCTCATCCAAGAACACACACAAGGAGAGAATAGAACCCTAAAATTTGCAAAAATGTTTCTCTCCCAAGAGCATAAGCATTAGGAACCCCTAATACTCATACCCAATTCTCTTTCTCTCTCTCTCAAGTGCACTTCTCCACCTAGAGAGCACCTCTATTTATAGCCTCCACTAATGGGTTTTACAAGCCTACTTTACCCATTAGGTCACACCAACTCTCCACTAATGGGTTTACATGCCTTCTTTACCCATTAGGTCACACCAACTCTCCACTAATGGGTTTACACATCATTTTACCCATTAGGTCACACCACCTCTCCACTAATGGATCATTTCCAAATAAAATCCGCTTCCTTTTGTGCAGCCTTGCGTATTTACCAAAATGCCCCTCCTGCACCTTCCTGGAAGCTTCCTCGTGTCTTGCCGCGCATGCCTCGTAGCCACTTCGAGTCCTCGTCGTCTTCGACACATCCCGACCGCTCTGACCTCACCACTGCCTGTGCCTAGTCCGGTCACCCGTGTCTCACCACGACTCCGTCTCCAAGTCCTGTAGTCATCACCGACAAGAAAACACATTACATAGCACCGCACAAAATGATATAATCAAATATTTGCATCGGTAATTAGCACAAAAATGCCCGGAACAAACTCAGACTTTATAGGACACATGTCAATTACTCATCACACAACCGGGGTTACCTCCACATGGTCTCTCAATCTCCCCCTTGATGAGTATATTGACAAACACAGAAAAAGCATATAAAGTTGAGTTTGAAGAATCCAACATGGTCCAAAGAGAGAAAATGAAACTAATGACCATGTCGACAGAAGGAATACTAGAGCAACAACTGAAAGAGCAAATTGTTCTCCAAAGTTCTAAAAAGATCCCAAACTAGCTTTTTCTTCTCTATTCTCCCCCTTTTGGCAATAAATTCATCAAAATGCACGAGAGAATGAAATGACTTGTGTGTTCTTTATTTTAAGCATTTGGAGCCATGAAGATTATCCATAATGATTTTGCGAGTATTACACCAAGCCATAATTCGTAAGAATGCTATCAAGATCATGACGATTTATGTATAGAAAAGCGAAACCAAATAAGTTATAATCTGAATATTTATCCAATTCTTAGCATGTCAAGTCAAACATGATTGTAGTCTAGTGAAAGGTATCCAAAGATGATGCAAGCCATGTCAAATAATCTAAGTGAAATCAAGAAGCTAATATTGAGCCGGTTTAGAGAGCTACAAGTTCATTTTTTTAAGTACTTGGTCTGTTTGTGAATAAGCAAATTTAGCACAAATGACTTTTGCTGAAAATCATATTTGGTTTTATCTTAGCAAAGCAAGTCCTAGACTAGGAGCCATCCACAACTGCCTCCTAAGCATCAACCATTTTTACAAATTTTAATTTCTTAGCCATGTGCTAGATCTCAAGCCTTATGCGATCACTCCAAGCGAGAAGCTTAAGAAGATGATCTTGGTCAACCAAAACTCCCCCTGAGTTCATGCCTAGTGCAATGGCAAGCCGTCTCATGAGAGTGAATTGGTGAGATCAGTTTTTTCACACAAAAAGAGATCACTTTGCTTTTGTTGCATTTAGTTCTTAGACCAAGGAGGTAATGATAATTCATGCTTCATAAAAGAACATAGCTCAATCTAAAGCTCAATAGAGATTCAAGACTCAACGCAGCCTATTTGACATGGCATGAATCTTAAATGGAGAACTAAAGACAGACTAGTCTCAAAAGCTACCATGACATGAATTAATTCAAGTTGTGCCGTTTTTAATCAACTTATCATGGCAAGGACTACACTACACATATAAAGTCATGATAAATCTAGCAATTAAGCATAGATCATGACAAGATGTAATGCATTGTAAACAGATCATAATTGGATAATAATCAAGGCTCCATGTAGTTATATTATAATGCAAACTGAAATGCAAGAAAATCTAGCTCCCCCTCAACATGAGATGCACTTTTAGTTCAAGTTGAGTTATGTCAAAATTAATATCTAGAAGCTCCCAAATGAACTCCCCCTGAACCAAAGCAATAAAAACGAGAAGCTGGCAAAGAAAATCCAAATGGGTAGTCCTTAAAGCATAGATAAGATGTAGAGGATACTATGGCTTAGACAAACTCTCGTCTACCCCATATGACTCCAGGACTATCAGCTAACTATCTAGCACACACTAGAGAGCAAACACGTACCCTGTAAACAGATATGGACAAATATGGACAAACAGCAGATTACTTGCTTGCTGCCCACAACGAAGACTGTAAACAGATATGGACAAACAGCAAACCAGGGAACCTAGCAACTGAAAGAACAAGTAGTCTGGCACCCGAACAGAAAACAAAGATGAGAGTCCTCTCTGGCCAAAACTACAACAAAAACAGCAACAATCAATACTGTAGCCCTCCAAAAGGATCAGCCGAATATCACAGCAATAAGGCTACTACTAGAACCAAAGGACCTGCTGCTGTTTAAACCAATTGATAATGCATAACTAAAAGAAAGGAAACAGTCTGCTCTGCTGTTGCTTTAGAAAAACATGAAGAACATGCAACTAGCCAAAAGCATAGCTAGCAATAACAGAAAATACAAACTGCACCTAGCAAAATCGATTGACTATCAAGTTCTTGCCAACACAGATACTACTTGCACCATATAAATGTATATAAATATTTAGTAGTACTAGAACAAGAACATTAAATAAAAAAGAAAGCAAGTAAATAGCACAAGATATAAAACAAGCATGTTCATATTGAGACGAAGAGCGATGAACGATATAACATATGAATGTTTACATCACTCTTCCATGTCTCATCCAAGAACACACACAAGGAGAGAATAGAACCCTAAAATTTGCAAAAATGTTTCTCTCCCAAGAGCACAAGCATTAGGAACCCCTAATACTCATACCCATTTCTCTTTCTCTCTCTCTCAAGTGCACTTCTCCACCTAGAGAGCACCTTTATTTATAGCCTCCACTAATGGGTTTTACAAGCCTACTTTACCCATTAGGTCACACCAACTCTCCACTAATGGGTTTACATGCCTTCTTTACCCATTAGGTCACACCAACTCTCCACTAATGGGTTTACACATCATTTTACCCGTTAGGTCACACCACCTCTCCACTAATGGATCATTTCCAAATAAAATCCGCTTCCTTTTGTGCAGCCTTGCGCATTTACCAAAATGCCCCTCCTGCACCTTCCTGGAAGCTTCCTCGTGTCTTGCCGCGCATGCCTCGCAGCCACTTCGAGTCCTCGTCGTCTTCGACACATCCCGACCGCTCTGACCTCACCACTGCCTGTGCCTAGTCCGGTCACCCGTGTCTCGCCACGACTCCGTCTCAAAGTCCTGTAGTCATCACCGACAAGAAAACACATTACATAGCACCGCACAAAATGATATAATCAAATATTTGCATCGGTAATTAGCACAAAAATGCCCGGAACAAACTCAGACTTTATAGGACACATGTCAATTACTCATCACACAACCGGGGTTACCTCCACATGGTTTCTCAGGGACGCGCGGGCACATCCGAGCCGTCGAAGAATGAATGGTTCAGATGGCGCGGCGCGGAGACGGGGTTGGTCCGATAACCGACGCGTGGCCCGGCATGACGTGTGAAGCGTCGCGCGGACGCGGGCGCGAGGCGAGGCGAGGGCGCGTCGGCGAGATCCGACGGCGGAGGAGGGGACGCGTGGCGCGAGCTGGTACCTCGCGTCTCCGATCTTGGATGGACGGCGTGGATGCGGGGACGCGGAGACGGGAAGGCAACGATGGGCGACGCGTGGCCCGGGCTCGCCGTGCGAGGCGTCCAGCGGACGCGAGCGAGCGCGCGCGGGCGCGGACGCGGGCGGTGCGACCGATGAGCGGGCGACGGAGGCACGGTGCTGGCGCGGGGACTGAGGGGTGGAGCGGGCGACGGAGGCGGCGGAGGTTCAACGACGGCTTACCGGCGGTGACGAATACGCACGGCTGCGACGAGCACGGCTGGAACTGGAGAGGAGGCGGTGCGCGAAGGGGGTGGAAGGGCTCCCAGGCGACGTTTTTATACACCGCGGAGAAGAAACGGACGCACAAGCTCGCCGGGGTTAATGGCGGCAGTTACCGGCACTTCAAACACCGGCATATGAATGCGCACAACGAACAAATGCTCCGGGGCCATTAATGGCGGAACGAAACGGCCGGGGAAAGCGGAAACGGAAGCTCGGGGGCGGCGCGTTAATGGCGGCGTCGTGCGGAGGAATTAACGGGCGGGGACGACGGCCTGACAGGTGGGGCCCACCTGTCGGCGAGCTAGAGAGAGAGAAGGAGAGATGGCTCGGATTCGTGACAAGTGGCAAGGGGCTGAATCGGGACCATTCGCGCGAGAGTGAAAGGGTAAGTGGCTCCGAACGGCCGAGATTAGTGCGGACGGGGTGGATGGCCCGGATGGGTGACACGTGTCACCCGAGGAAGATTTAGAAATTAAATCTTTTAAAGATTTTTAGAAAAACTTAGGAGGCTTTAAAATACTCAGAAAAATACCAAATAAATTTTTTAAAAAAATTCCAGAAAAATTCACAGAAATTTTTGGAGAGATTTTAGACTTAAGAAAAATATTTCCAACCCATTTGGTATAAATTTTTAATTTTAAATAGAAACTTTGTAACATCCTATTTTTCTGAGATTTTTAAAGCCTGTAATTTAAAAATGAATTTTCTGGAATTTTCTGAATTTAATTGAAGCTCCAAATGAATTTTTAGAATTTTTAAAGATTTAATATGATTAAAATAAACATTAACATAAGCTGGAAATATTTTATTTTGTTTCTTCAGGTCTCAAGGAATTTTCTGGTATTTTTGGTGAATTTTTGGGATTTATTTGCTATTTTCTAAAGCCTTTGGAAGTTTATTTGAATTTCTAGAAAAAGAAAAGAAAAAGAAATTCCTCCCCGCCGCCCGATCCTCCTCCCCGCCACACGTCGCCCATCCCCGCGCCCGCGCCGCCGCCGTACGGTTTCCCGCGCGCCAGCTCTCTGCCCGCGCCGACACGCGGCGGCACCAGCCGCGTCCCCGCGCCACGCCCCGCCTCCTCCCTCGGCCGCCCGATCGCGCACCCGCGCGATCTCCGCCGTTCACCCGTGCCACTCCGCGTAACCCTAACCCTAACCCGCCGCTCGCCCTCAGCCGCCCGATCGCGCCTCGTGGCTGCATCGGAGCCGTTCGAACCCCGCCCGTTCCGCGCCCGCGCCGTCCCCGATCCGGACGCCTCGGTTCGCGTGATAAAACGTCGCCGCCCACCTCGGTTCGCGTGCCCGCGCATCGCCGCCGTCGAACCCTAGCCCCGCTCTCCCGCGCCGTCGCCGCCGTTCCCGAGCCGCGCGCGCCGCCGTGCCTCCCTCGCCGCCCGCGCGCGCGAGCTGTCGCCGTCACCGGAGTCCCGCCGGTGAGTCCTCTCCGCCGGTTCTCTTCTCCGCGTCTCCGTCGCCTCCTCCATCGCCGGACGCCTCACCCGCGCCTCGCCCTCGGTCGCCGCGCCGGACACCGCACACCCCCGCGCGCCCGCGCCCATGCGCGACGCTTCACGCGGTGTGCCCGGCAACGCATCGGCAATCGCCGCTTCCCCGCCTCCGCGCCCGCGCATTCGCGCCGTCCATCCCAGATCGGGGCTGTGAAGCACTAGCGCACGCCACCCGTCACCCCCTCCGCCGTCGGATCCCGCCGACGCACTCCCACCCGCGCGCGCGCCTGCGACGCTTTGCGCGGCGAGCCGCCACGCATCGCCGATCCGGCCGTCGCCCGCGCCCGCTGTATCCCCGCCGTCGCCCCAGATCTGGATCAAGGACCAAGATCTCGCCGCGTGTCGCCCTCGCGACCGTCGGATCCGGTCGCCGCCGCCCGTGCCGCATTAGCCCGGGCCACGTCAGCACTAGCTGACGTGGCATGCCACGTGTCGCCGCCACATCAGCGCCACGTCAGCCCTGAGCCGTTCCCCGAGCCACGTGGCAGCCACGTCAGCTGCCACGTCAGCCGGGTGACACGTGGTAGCATATGCTGCTGCCACGTTAGCCCTAGCGCCGCGTCAGCCCGCCGCCCCCGTGCACATTGTTTCGTGGACCGAGTCCACGGTGGACCCGGTTTCCCGTGCGTCCGGTCCACAGTACAGTAACTTTTTCGAATTTCTCGATTTAATTTTAGGATTAATTTTCCGAGGGCCCGTTCTCCTCCGTCCTAGCTCCGATTGACCCCGTTCTTTTTTCTAAATTCATATAAAATCGAGCTCTAGCTGTTGGTTCTGGTTTTGTGAATTTTGGAGTTCTTTTTTCTAAATTCATATAAAATCGAGCTCTAGCTCTAGCTGTTGGTTCTGGTTCTTGTTTTCGGTCGTTTTCTCTCTCATTAGATTCGGATTCCGGAGGAGCAGGTTTCGCGCCCGAAGACCAGGAGTATCCCGCTGAGCATAACCAAGGTAAGTCATGTCCTTTGATCATGTTGAACCCAGTTTTGCAATTTATTATTTAATTATTTTATTTTAAATTACATCGCATTGCTATTTTTATTCAAACCTTTGCATTGGTAGTTATCATCCCAATTGAGATTATACCTCCTTGATACTTTGGAATATCATGATGCCATTGTCACCATAGGTTGGGTAATTTATTAGTGATGCTAGATTATTTGTCACATGGGTTGGTACGATTAGACTGCTTAGCTGGCTTATATTTACGATTGATCTCATCAGCACATGTTAATTATTAGTTTGACTTAATGACATATGGAACTGTGGTTGGTGCCACATATATTAAAAATTGTGCCACATCATTGGTGTGACGTTGGCTTGGTTATACAAATTGGTGTTTCACTCGGGCGAGTGATCGTGCAGTAAAGGGGGAGGTGCAGTTGCACTTCGGGGATGTGGTAGCCTAGCCTGGGTAATACTAAGGACTTAACTTTGTGCGCCATTGATCTGAGCTTAATCGTGCAAACCACATGTCTATTATGGGATAGACCTGGCTGATTAATTTGTAATATTTCAACTCAATTCTGCCATTGTGATGGACATGGTTGCTGATTTCCATGTGGCGCAAGGGGGGGTGTGATGCGAAACCCTAGCGGGCAGGATTGTGTTGAGGTAGAGCATTGTAAAGGCCTTGTTGTGATTTCCGAGATCGAGGCTAATCACATCGTGTGGGTACAGGTTGTGCAACCTCTGCAGAGTGTAAAACTATTCGAATAGCCGTGTCCTCGGTCATGGACATTGCTCGGGGATTTCACACGAGGGTTAGTGTTTCACTTATAACTTGGTGGTTTATGTTGCGAGTGGACAGGTAGTTCACGGTTGGTCTAGCTTGTGAATTGGTGTTCACAAGTGGTTTATGTTTAATCCTTTGATTATTTCATTATTACTGTTTTCAGTTAACTTTCGCTTTTCAAGTTATTTATTATATTTCATCGAGAAATGCCTTTATGCAAATTAACCTTTCAGCCTTCCATTGGTAAACCTTGCATATTATATTGCATTCATTGTTACAAACGACTTGCTGAGTACCAATGTACTCACGGCTTTACGCCTATGTTGCTCAGTTGAGGGAGAGGAGTACTATCAGCAGGAGGTTCCAGAAGGAGAGTACTACGACGACTTCACGGATTAGGCTTCGTTCTCCACTCGATAGCCTGTGGGCTTGTCGATTGGCTGCTACGCTTTATTTTGGATTTCCGCTGCTATTTTGTTAAGCCCTTCCGGCTAGAGTTATTGTAAGCTTGGCCATAAGGTCGTACATTTGAGATTTTATCGATACTCGAGTTTTCCTTTATTATTATCGTGTGTATGACTGTGATGACATCTATGTTTGACTGTGTGCACTAGCGTGATCCTGGACTAGTGCAGTTTACACGGAGAGACCGAATTTGCATATTCGGGTCTCGACAAACTTTAACTCTGGAAAATCCAAATAATTTGAATTAATAAACTTTAAAATTATTCTTTCCAAATAAAAGTAAAATTTGGGATGTTACAAACCTACCCCCCTTAGAAAAAATCTCGACCCCGAGATTCGAAAGGGCTGGGAAAAAGACTAGGGAACTCCGCTCTAAGATCTTCTTCACGCTCCGAAGTTGCTTCCGACTCTGGACAATTGTTCCACTGCACTTTGCAAAATTTGATGGTCTTGTTTCTTATGCAACGTTCTGCTTCTTCCAAGATCTTGATTGGAAATTCTGAATATGTCAGATCCTCTTTTAGATCCACTTCCTCTAAAGGCATTAACTCTTCTGGCACTCGTAAACACTTTTTCAACTGCGACACATGAAACACATCATGCACATCTGACAATTGGGTAGGAAGCTTTAACTGATAGGCAACTTCTCTTTTTCTTGCTAAAACTGGAAATGGTCCAATATACCTCGGAGGAAGTTTACCACTAACTCTGAAATGACGCATCCCTTTTAGAGGTGACACTTTCAAATACACATTATCTCCTTGTGCGAACTCTAACATTCTGCGACGATTATCCGCATAACTCTTTTGCCTGGTCTGTGCTGTTTTCAACCTATCTCGAATTAAACGAACTTTCTCTTCTGCTAGCTTCAATATATCAGGTCCAAATACTTGACTTTCTCCTTTCTCCGACCAATACAAAGGTGTCCTGCACTTTCTGCCATATAAAGCTTCAAATGGAGACATCTGCAGACTTGATTGATAGCTATTATTATAGGAGAATTCTGCGTAAGGCAAACTTTGGTCCCAATTGGATTTATTAGCTAATGCACATGCTCTCAGCATATCTTCCAATATTTGATTTACCCTTTCTGTCTGACCATCGGTCTGAGGATGATAGGCAGTACTGAAATTTAAATTGGTTCCCAAAACTTCATGAAGTTTCCGCCAAAATCTTGAGGTAAATTGAGATCCTCTATCCGATACGATCTTCTTAGGAACTCCATGTAAACTAACAATTCTTGACATATAAAGCCCTGCCAATCTATCTCCTGAATAAGTAGTCTTAACTGGTATGAAATGGGCAACTTTTGTTAAGCGATCCATTATAACCCAAATTGAGTCATAACCTGACTTGGTCTTTGGTAGTCCAGTTATAAAGTCCATTCCGATTTCCTCCCATTTCCATTCAGGTATCTGCAAAGGTTGCAAAAGACCAGCAGGTCTTTGATGCTCTGCTTTAACTCTCTGGCATATATCACACAAGGCTACATATTATGCAATTTCCCTTTTCATACTGGTCTACCAGAAATTTTCCTTTAGATCCTGATACATTTTTGTACTTCCGGGATGAATTGAATACCCTGCTTCATGAGCTTCTTTTAAAATTAAATCTTTTATTTCCTTTCTCTCGGGTACTAGAATTCTCTTTCGAAACCAAAGAATTCCTTTTTCATCTTCTGAAAATCTAGGTGCTTTACCTTTCTTCATATTCTCTTTAATTTCTTTAACATGTCCATCCTCTTTTTGAGCTGCCTTGATCTGATCTTCCAAAGTAGTGTGGACTTTCAATGCAGTAAGAACACCTTCTTTGACCATTTCTAAATTAAGTCGTCGGAATTCTTCATAGAGAATTAACTGATTATCTGGAATCAACAGATTGTTAACATGGTTCTTCCGACTCAAAGCATCGGCTACTACATTAGCTTTTCCTGGATGATAGTGTATTCCCACATCATAATCTTTTATCAATTCGAGCCATCTTCTTTGTCTCAGATTAAGGTCAGGTTGAGTAAATATATACTTTAAACTTTTATGATCTGTATATATTTCACACCGATTACTGATTAAGTAATGCCTCCACAACTTTAGAGCATGCACAACCGCTGCTAGCTCTAAATCATGAGTGGGATAATTTTCCTCATGCGGTCTTAACTGCCTTGATGCATAAGCTACCACTTTTCCTTCTTGCATTAATACACAACCAAGACCTTGTCTCGACGCATCACAATAAATTCCAAAATCCTTTCTAATATCAGGTAACCGCAGAACTGGTGATAAAGTTAACCTCTTCTTTAACTCTTGAAAACTGTCTTCACAAGTTTTGCTCCATTCAAATTTCTTTTCCTTCTTTAACAACTGGGTGAGAGGCCTGGCAATCTTGGAAAATCCCTCAATAAAACGACGATAGTAACCTGCTAATCCCAGAAAACTTCGGATTTCTGTTACTGTCTTGGGTTGAGTCCAATTAAGCACCTCCTTAACTTTTCCTGGATCTACAGATACACCTCCCGCAGAAATCACATGTCCCAAGAACTCAACTTCCTTCAACCAGAACGCACACTTGCTGAACTTGGCATACAATTGATGTTCTCTTAATCTTTCTAAAACTATCCTTAGATGTTCTTCATGTTCTTTCTCAGTCTTGGAATAGATAAGAATGTCATCTATAAAGACAACAACAAACTTATCTAAATAGTCCATGAATACTTTATTCATCAAATTCATAAAGTATGCCGGTGCATTTGTCAGACCGAAAGACATCACCGTATACTCGTATAATCCATACCGAGTAGAGAAGGCTGTTTTAGGTATATCTTCGGGTCTAATTTTTAATTGGTGGTATCCTGATCGGAGATCAATTTTTGAGAAAACACTTGATCCTTTCAACTGATCAAACAGATCATCAATACGAGGCAAGAGATACTTATTCTTGATGGTTACCTCATTCAGGGCTCTATAATCCACACACATACGCTGGCTACCATCCTTCTTGTTTACTAGAAGCACTGGCGCTCCCCAAGGTGAAGAACTCGGTCTAATGAAACCTTTCTCTTGCAATTCTTGAATTTGCCTCTTGACTTCTGCTAAATCATTGGCTGACATCTGATAGGGTCTCTTAGATATTGGGGCTGTATCAGGTACCAGATTTATAACAAATTCAATCTCTCGATCTGGTGGCATTCCTGGCAAATCCTCAGGAAATACATCAGGGTATTCACTTACTACAGACACATCCTCCAAACTTCTTCCTTTTAGGCTGGTCAACAAACTTCCCGTACTTGAGGATGTATTGGATTCATACCTTATCTGAATTCCATCAGAATTGGTGAGAATAATGGCACGATTGGCACGATCTATTTGCCCTGTATACTTGGTCAACCAATCCATACCAAGTATAATATCTATGCCTTCGGAGTCTATTATGATAAGGTTCGCTAGGAACTTTACTCCGTTTATATCTATGGTTGCTCTAGGGCAAACCAAATTAGTCCTCAATTCTTTTCCAGGTGATTGGACTAACATAAGGTTCTTTAGCAAACAAACATTCCAATTATTTCTTTCCACAAAAGCTTTTGTTACGAAGGAATGTGAAGCTCCGGAATCAAATAATGTAATTGCGGGAACTGAATTAACAAGAAACTTACCCAGAACCACGTCTGGTGTATCCTGTGCTGCTTCTGCTGTAACATGATTGATACACCCCTTATTGAACATCTGCGGAGTCTTGGGAGTCTGAGGGCTTCCATGTCCTTGACTAGTGTTTGGAGCTCTTGCCGGTGTAGAATCAAGATTGAAACGAACTGGAGTCATTGTTTGACGCTTCTAGGGACAATTATTGGCATAATGCCCCATATTCTTGCAGTTAAAACACTGTACTCCTGCAGCTGCAGTCTTATTCTGATGAGGTTGTACCGTATTCCCAACTCGAGAAGCTTGAGGAATAGGGTGAGGTGCAGAAATCGGTGTCCTCGGCTGACTGGACAATGAAGAACGGCTGAACTGCTGTGGAGCGGGGCGATAATGAGAACTGCTTGCATTCTGCTGAGCTTGAAATTTCCTCTTCCTAGATTCATAAAGCTGACGCTGAGCATCCTCTTGAACAAGTGCTTTATTCACCAGGTGCTGAAAGGTAGGATAGTCATTGGATACTAACTGCACCTTAAGATTAGGGTCCAAACCTCCCATAAACCTCCAAATCTTTGCATCATCATTTGCTACGTCCTCTGGTGCATACCTTGATAGTTGAATGAACTTACTCAAATAGGCGGAAACGCTAAGGTTTCCCTGTTGCAGTTGGTGAAATTCCTTCCTTTTCATTTCCATGATGCTCATAGGTATGTGAGTGGCTCGAAAAGCTCGCACAAAGTCTACCCAAACAATATTTTGAGCATTTTGGTGTGCAGCGCAGTGATTTTCCCACCAATTGGCAGCAACTCCCTTGAGTTGATGTGCAGCAAACAAGACTTTTTCATTCTCATTACATTGAGCTAAATTTAACTTCCTTTCCACTTCCTTAATCCAATCATCTGCTTCCAACGGATCAGCAGATCCTGCGAAAATTGGAGGTTGAGTCCTCATGAATTCACCGAGCTTGGACTGAGGTGGTTGAACAGGTGCTTGCTGAGCTTGATTAACTTGATTCCGAGCTAAGGCTTGAAGAAGCTGCAGATGCATGGCCATCATCTGCTCCAAGTTCGGTGCTTGAGCTGGTGGAGGCGGAATTGGGGCATTGTTGTCATTGGGCCCTTGACTATTGCTGACATTGCTCCTTGTATTCACCATCTGAAGCTCCATCAAGAGAACACAAGTAAGAGAGAAAAGCATAGGTAAGGAACAGGGGCAACTAACAACATCCCAAACCAACACACAAGAACAAAGCAACAGCTGAGAAAACGCAACTTTGAAATTCAAATTAGTTTTAAGAATGGCTATACCACAAGTGCCCAAGGCTCGGTACAGTCCATTTATTACATCACAATATTATAAGCGTTCTAATATCGAAAAACAACCAAGAAGGGATACTGCTGGCTAGCATCTACTCATCCTCCACGATGATGCGCTCCTCGGGACCCTCCTCTGGGTCCTCCTCTGACACAGCGGAGTGGCTCTATCCACACGTAGCGCAGTTGTTCGGCGAACGGGACCGAGATCGACTCTGGCTGAAGGCAGGTGATCTGGAACGAGAGCGATGGCATCCTCTGCTAGAACCTCCAATGTCGATGCTGGGTGGTGGACCGGGGCGTCGCACACTCTTCCGCGCAGATGAGCCCGTGCGGGTCCCGGGAATCGATCGCAATAGCAGGGGCTGGCAGAGGGGGTGCAGTCGCTGAAGCTCGAAGACGCTCCACTTCGGCCTCGGCAGCAATCCTTGCCTGGTCTGCGTCAGCGTGGGCGGTCTCACTCTGTAGAAGTTGCACACGAAGAGTATCGGAGTGCTTGTAGCTCGAAGTGAGAAGCATCCGTAGAAGTCCTATCTCCTGTAGTGCCCTGGTGTAGGTCGCTGATGTCGCCTATGTGAGCTGCACCTGATGGGACAGGCGAGGGTCGTCCACCACGATCTGGAAAGGCTCCGGATGAGTCTGTCCCACTCTCGTAGCCGGGAAGAAACTGAAGGGTGACTACCGTAGTATATCCTGATGCCTCTTACACAACTCAACGATCGCCATCTGGGCTGCATCTTGGATAGCATCCGAGCAGTGGGTCCGAGGATGCTCAATCTGACGTTTGATGGGGTCAAATTTCCCTTCTTGAGTGTAGAGAAACACCTCCATGGTCCA
Source organism: Melocanna baccifera (assembly GCA_036346265.1). Classification (NCBI taxonomy): domain Eukaryota; kingdom Viridiplantae; phylum Streptophyta; class Magnoliopsida; order Poales; family Poaceae; genus Melocanna; species Melocanna baccifera. The sequence goes on along the minus strand of CM070707.1, from coordinate 8,926,628 downwards.
CGAGTCCATGTTCATGATCCTGGTCTTCCGCCCTCTGAAAATGGGTTGCTGAGTATACTTCAAGAACTGCATCAGCTGCCGTAGAAGACTCACAAATGCCCCCTCGCTCTCACCGTGAGAAAGGTGATCCCATGGAGCGGATGACGACGAACCTGCCATCTACAAATTTGAAAATAGGAGAGATCAGAAAAACTTTTATAGAGTGAAAAGAAAGACAAGAACAAGATACTAAGTAAGAGTAGAATAGAAGCAAAGAAACTTAAGTTTTCGTACATAAATTTGTATTAAACATAAATCCTTAAGGCTTGCCAAAACTTAGGGCTCGTCCTACAGTCAAGTTGGCTCTGATACCACTTCTGTGAGACCCTGGAGTTGAAACTCCTAAACCCCCTGTGCATTACAGTACTAGTCCCAGATCAACGCTAGTACCCACAGTTAAACAAAATAATGATATATTGCCAACAACGATTTATTACAATAATAACTGAAGTTCATAAGTCTTGGCCCAAGGCCTTAAAACTATGGTTCACAGAACCTCATACACAAAAGTAAAGATAACAACGGAAGCAAAATATCTCAAAAAGACGGCCCAACAATCTACCACAAGCAATTGACTGGAGAAACGAAGCATAGTCCTCGGCAAAACCTTCGTCACCGGCTTCCTCGAAGTAGCGGTAATCATCCTCCTGAGCTTCATATTCTTCTGCTATAGGATTTTGGAGTGTAGTATGTGAGTACAAGAATGTACTCTCCAAGTCTTGGGAAAAAATGCATTAGATGCAGGGTTTCTCAAGGAAGGTTATATGGTTTTTTTTTGCAGAAATCAGCATTTTATTTCAAAATTTACATATTTATCTTAAAAGCAATTTGTTAAACAGTTTATTTTCAATAATTGAAACTAGATAAATAATTTTGTGAAGGTTTCATCCACCAACACTAACCACATAGACTAAATCCGCCAAGTTTCAAAATGAAGGTTAAATCCACCTGAACTGGTTCCATCCACTAGACCAAAACACGAGAGTTCCATCCACTCCCGAGTTTGCCAAAACATTTTTTTTAAATTCAAAATCAAATGTCTACCATGTGAATGTATTCCTTGCTTGCCCTTGACCGTGGGCACGGCTATTCGAATAGTTTATTACTCTACAGAGTTCGTACAACTTTACCCACAAGAGATAAATTATCTTAACAGTCAACATGCTTCCTTTGGCATAAGACCCAGATAAAATATCACAAAGCTTTTCACCTACTCTAGTATAGTTTTATATCACCCGCTGAGGTTTCACCGCTGAAGGGTTAAATCCACCACATTCAGAAGCCCCCTCTTGCGCCATGTGAGTGCAGTAAATCCCTGCCCCTCACTTTAAGTAACCAGTAAATCCCTGGTACCCATTTTCCCAATGGTGACATAGAAACTAAACTATTATAGGTTAATTAGCTAGGTTGCACCCATTTTAACTTGTGGTTGTACTATTTTGCTTGGTTTGGACAAACACAATAGTCGGTCCTTAGACGACTAGGGTGGATCATTCACAGTCCCAATTCTCGTGCTAAAACCGCACCAGCCAATCAAGCCATCCACCCTGGTCTAGCTTTCATTTTAAATTTCCTTTTTAAATTAAAATTACAGTGGTAACATCCATTACCACTAGTTTAAACAAAATTTTAAATACAATACATTCATCAACAACTTTTTCCATATAAGCATTTTAATACTGATCAGCTAGTCTAAGCATACTATAATAATCTAAATTCAACAGATAATACTAACTCATTTATGAGTCAAAGAATATCCTATGTTGACAAGGGTACATGTAAGCAATTTCCAAAGGAGGATATAACAAGCTTGCCATTTATCTAAATTTTCAAAAATTAAATTATCACTTTATACAACATAGCCATGCAATTCATTTAAAATATTCATGAAATCATTTGCAAAATTTGGGATCAAAATGGTCAAGGAGACTTGCCTTCTTGCAGTAAGCGAGGATCTTCCTGGAGTTGCTCTTGAAAATTCTTGGGCAGATCGGATTCTACACGAGAAACGAGAAGAACTAAATAAATAAAATAAAATAAAAACTCAAAAATTAATAATAAATATACCAAATGAAAGTTTGGAATTTTAGATGAATTTAGAAATTTGAATGGGTCAATTTGGAGTTAAAATGAGGAAGATATGGCTTTTGGAAGTTTAAAATCAAAGAAAAAGAAAAAGGAATTAAATTTCTATTGAAAAAGAATTATGACGTCAGCAAGAATTATTTTCCTAAAGAAAAATCGGAATAATGACGTTAGCAATGAAGTTAAATAAATTTCAACGGCTGACAGGTGGGGCCGGTCCACGGTGGACCGAGTCCACGAATGTCTGCAAGCGGGACGCGGCTAGGGTGGCGTGGCACGCGCCGATCTTTGCCACATGTCACCGGCGTGGTCACGACGTGGCGGCAGACGTGGCTGCCACGTGGCACCTGGGGGCGATTTCGGCTGACATGGCTGCTGACGTGTTGTGACACATGGTTGCCACGTAGGCTTAGGGCTGACGTGTCGTGCTGACTGGGCAGGGCCGACGCGGCGGATTGCTCGGCTGCAGATCAGACGGCTGAGGTTATGCCGCGTGGCAAAATCCGGGCCGTCACTTCAGATCTGGATGAACGGCCACGATTGAACGGCGGGGCGCGGGCGAACGTCCGATCTTGGACGCGTGGCGGGGCTCGCCGCGCGAAGCGTCGCGCGGATGCGAGCGCGCGCGCGGGGACGTGGATGCGGGCGGCGGAACCGAGACGGGGCAGGGATTGGACGGTGGAAATGGGGACGCGCGGGCACATCCGAGCCGTCGAAGAATGAATGGTTCAGATGGCGCGGCGCGGAGACGGGGTTGGTCCGATCACCGACGCGTGGCCAGGCACGACGTGCGAAGCGTCGCGCGGATGTGGGTGCGAGGCGAGGCGAGGGCGCGTCGGCGGGATCCGACGGCGGAGGAGGGGACGCGTGGCGCGAGCTGGTACCTCGCGTCTCCGATCTTGGACGGACGGCGTGAATGTGGGGACACGGAGATGGGAAGGCAACGATGGGCGACGCGTGGCCCAGGCTCGCCGTGCGAGGCATCGCGCGGACGCGAGCGGCGCGACCGAGGGAGCGGGCGACGGAGGCGCGGTGCTGGCGCGGGGACGAGGGGCGGAGTGGGTGACGGAGGCGGCGGAGGTTCAACGATGGCTTACCGGCGGCGACGAAAACGCACGGCGGCGACAAGCACGGCTGGAACTAGAGAGGAGGGGGTGCGCGAAGGGGGTGGAAGGGCTCCCAGGCGACGTTTTTATACACCGCGGAGAAGAAACGGACGCACGAGCTCGCCGGGGTTAATGGCGGCAGTTACCGGCACTTCAAACGCCGGCATATGAATGCACACAACGAACAAATGCTCCGGAGCCATTAATGGCGGAACGAAACGGCCGGGGAAAGCGGAAACGGAAGCTCGGGGGCGGCGCGTTAATGGCGGCGTCGCGCGGAGGAAGAAACAGGCGGGGACGACGGCCTGACAGGTGGGGCCCACCTGTCAGCGAGATAGAGAGAGAGAAGGAGAGATGGCTTGGATTCGCGACAAGTGGCAAGGGGCTGAATCGGGACCATTCGCGCGAGAGTCAAAGGGTAAGTGGCTCCGAACGGCCGAGATTAGCGCGGACGGGGTGGATGGCCCAGATGGGTGACACGTGTCGCCCGAGAAAGATTTAGAAATTAAATCTTTTCAGAAAAACTTAGGAGGCTTTAAAATACTCAGAAAAATTACCAAATAAATTTTTAAAAAAAATTCCAGAAAAATTCACAGAAATTCCTGGAGAGATTTTAGACTTAAGAAAAATATTTCCAACCCATATTGGTATAAATTTTTAATTTTAAACAGAAACTTTAACTCTGGAAAATCCAAATAATTTGAATTAATAAACTTTAAAATTATTCTTTCCAAATAAAAGCAAAATTTGGGATGTTACAATTCAGGTCTGGACTTCTCCTAGAGAGTTGTAGAGGACGTCGTTATCTTTCCATGAAGTGCTAGAACGTGTCGATTGGACCTCTGTAGCAGAAGTTATGATTTTTCTAGCGAGACTGTTCTACAGATCGGGAGGTTTCTGGCAGATTTTGGTAGGTTGGTTTGGGCGATTAAAAAACGGGCGAATCAGGGGATCTCCATGTTATGAAAGTTGTAGATAATTGTCTTAGCTTTCCAGGAAGATCAAGAACGTATTATTTGGACACTTGGTCTGAAAGTTATGGCCTTTTTAGTGCGCTGTCCAGGGAACCCGATGTGAGCATCGATATTTTAGAGAGTTGGATGTTGCGGGTAGAAGATGGCCGAATCAGGGAGGCTCACCAACTAGGCTTAGTTAGATAATTTAATTATCTTTCCAGAAAGTTAAAGAATGCCCTATTCGGACTTCTGTGCCAATAGTTAGGAATTTTTGAAGTTGACTGTCCACAGAGGTAGGCGGGGTGACCGGTAGGATTTGGGGATTTGAAACCGAGATAGACGAATTTTGCTAGTTCGTGTTGCTTCTATTTGGGCGGAAGTTCGCTATCATTATCTTAGCAACTATTATAATTATTATTTAGGTGGAGGACGGACCCCAGAGGCGGCACCTTCTGCACGTCCCTCGTTATCTCGCGGTTAAGGCAAGTATAATGATGGTTTAATATTGATAAGGTGGAAGTTCGATGTTTGTTCAATGGTATGAATATGAAGTTCGATGTTTGTTCAATGGTATGAATATATGTGTGTTTAGGGTGATGATAACAATGTATTGGTGTTATATAGGGGTGTTGCAATTTACAGTGTTCTTGAGTATTTATGGTGTATGGATATTGTGAATGCAAGATTTATTTTATTGGAGCATTCACGCATATGCATCATGTTGATTATTTGAAGTCTTGGTCACAAGATGACTAAGCGCCGAGGTCCCCGTCATGTTGAGGACATGACGGGCTAAAGGTCCCTATATTCGCGGAGTATGGGCAATTGGTCCCTGTACCATGTGGTACAGGCATGGGTGTGCATCGACGGATGCACACTTTGCATTACCGGTAAAATGCAAAAGAGAAAGAGATAAAGAGTTTTTGATCATTGTGCATTGCATGTCTTGTCTATATGGTTAATGAATGGATTTGTAAAGTGATGGGCATAAATGAATTCGTTCTATCCATTATATTTGCTGAGTCGTTGGACTCATTCTTGTTGTTGTTGTTTTATTTAAGTACTGCTATGAGATTGGCATATATGGGATACAGGGAAGGAATAAGCTTGTTGCACATGCACGTTTCACACAGAATAGAAATAAAGGCAGAAGAATTAAATGATTGATGCAAGAACATTTTAGATTCCATCTGATTATTATCTTTGGATTTAATTGTAATAAGAATTTAAGGTGTTTCAGGTGCTCATCTCTAAGTATTATGTCTATGAATGGTTTAGTAAACCTTAAATTATTTGTTTAGCCTTGAACTTATTACTTGAGGATTGTCTATTATAATTGATTCTGCTTTTAGAATATCTGATCTAGATAAATAACAAAGGAGGCTCTACCGAAATTTTGTATAATGTAACTAGTTATCATTCTTTTGCTTCTAGTTGGGTAGCATTCCGGGTCTTTGTTTGACCAGGGTGTTACAGTAGGTCTTGCCGCCCTACTAGCGTGTGGCAGGTTGCCTACCGCCCCGTAGCCGAACGATAGGTGGCCTATCTTCTCACTGCAATATGGTAGGTGGCATGCCGTTTGGTGGCAAGACGACAGGTAATTACCCGGCTAAATTACCTGCCCTTTTTTGTGTAATATTTGTTTAAAAGTTTAAATATAGCAAATGAGTTTGAAAATTTACAAAATTTTATATATAGCCTCTCGACATATTGTACTTAATTGTGAATATTGCTAAAAAAGTCATACTATTTTGATATTTATAGGAGTTATTACATATACCAAACAACCTTTAAAAATCACAAAATTTTATGGAAAGCCTCCTGACACAATCATAGTAATTATGTAATTTTTTAGGAATTTTATTTGCCTGATTTCATATTTAAAAAAAAGGCTTTTTATTTAAATAGTAATTTAATGAAAACACTATTAAATAAAGGGTATTTTATTTTATTTGTAAAAATCCTATTTAAATTTCCCAATAGGTTGCAAATTTTAAATAGGATTTTTACAGAAATTTGAAATATCTTTTATTTAATAATATTGTCATTAAATTACTTTTCAAAAGAAAAGCTTTTTTTAAAATCTAAAATGAAGCAAATAAAATCAGTGCACATAAAATTTCTAAAAAATTATACAACTACTATGATTGTGTCGGGAGGCTTTTTGTAAAAAATTATAATTTTTGGAGCTTGTTTGGTGTATGCAATAACTCCTATAAATATCAAAATAATATGAAATTTTGAGCAACATTCATAGTGAAAAAAAATTACACAGTCAAGTAAATTGTGTTGAGAGATTGTACATAAAATTTTATAATTTTTTAAGTTCATTTGCTATATTTAAATTTTTAAACAAATATTATGCAAAAAATAGGGGCAGGTAATTAAGTCAGCTTAATTATCTGCCGTCTTGCCAACAAACGGTAGGCCACTGCCGTATTGCAGTGGAACAGCAGGCCACCTACCGTCTGGTGGCCAGGTTGAAGGCGCTTGCCGGTGGTGGCTAGGCTACATGTCACCTACAGGTGGCTACCGCCTAGTAACCCGACGACAGAAGTGTCATTTTGGTCAATATCATTCCCATACGGCTATTTTTGTAAACACGAGTGCAAAATACACTATATATGGCAAAAATTCTATATGTATGTATGTATGTATGTATATATAGATGTGTGTGTGTCTATATTTATATATATATGATGTGCTTAAGCTCAAAACAACGCCATCGATTAATTAATAAACATACATCGTAAGGCCCTGGACCCTTAAAAACAACGATCAACCATCATCCAGTAAGCTCCGTTGAGATCGATCGACGTGCATGGGACGCCGCTGTCGCGGGAGCAACGCCAGAAAAGCCATGCGAACGGACGATGCTAACGGCTCAGTCGACAGTAGCCTCAGCCATTAGGAAACATGGCCTCGATCTGCAGTGCCACCAGCTTCAACGTTGTTGGCCACGTCGGAACCTAGCTGTTCGAAGGAACAAGCTGGGATCTAATGGGAATTTTATTACCGTTGAATTAGAGATCTAACGGGGATTTTTTGTTAAGGTGGGATTTTTTTAGCTGGGTTGGGCACGTCGGAACCTAGCTGTTTGAAGGAAGAAGCCAGCGTAAATGACATGCTATTCCTTTTCGTTCTCTTTAACATGCAAGGTGGAGGACCTAGATGTGGTATGATTTCTAACCTCCATGGCTGATGGCTCGGTGTACAGATACTTTACTGTGCCCCGCCCATTCCTGATACCTCCCATGTCTGTAACATACCAAGTGATTGAGGCACAAACTCCATGGTGTAGCATGTCTCGATCAATAGGCAGTCAGTCACACTCAGTCGACCTCCAATGCTAGTCTTGGACACGCCTATGGTATATGTTTGCTCGAAAGGATTAGACCCGATCACTTGTGCACAATGCATGATCCTCTATTATCGAATCATTTAGTATCAAGTTAATTGTACAGTTAGTAGGTGAGCCAAAATTAAGATGAAGCTGCTAGTATGTAATGTATGTGTTGGAATTGTTTCATATTGGTTGTGTAAGGACAAACTTAAAAGTGGGGGAGTCACTTATCTTATTGACTAGCTTTTGGGGTGAGAAGGCTCTTATAATCCAACAAGTAGTATCAAAGCAGGTTGTTATGGCGTCAGAAAGGTATGTGAATCATCCCTCCATGCTAGATGGTACTGATTTTGTTTTTTGGAAGTGTCGTATGTAAGCTTACATTAGGGCTGAACGTAATGATGTTTGAAAAAAAGTTTCTACACCATATGAGGTTCCTGCTACTGTTACTTTTTAAATAAATCATATGTTAATTTAAATGCTCAAGCTTGCAACTTACTATTTCAAGGGATTTCTCGTAAATAATTTGATCTTATAGCTCATATTAATTCCGCCTATCTAATATGGAAAACTCTTTACGATTATCACGAAGGAACCACTAAAATTAAAAGAAATTATTGATCATATACCTTCCATTTAGATGGAAATTGAGGATTTACCCTCCTGGCACCCCACATGTCATTGAGATGTGGAGGGTAAATCCTCAATTTCCCAACTAAAGGGAGGGTATATGATCCAATCCCCCAAATTAAAAAGGTGCGGAAAAATCTTTATCAAAAAGAATATTCTGATTTTGCTATGAAGCCTGGTGAATCCATTGATGATCTCTTTGCTCGCTTTGAGAAATATTAAGTAATTTGCATGATGTTAATGTTATTTCTGCTGATGAAGATAATGCAACTAAAATTTTGAGATTTTTAGGTTCCGAGTGGTTGATGGTTGTCACAACTATTAATCAAACTGTTGATCTAGATACTTTAACTATAGATGATCTTTATTTTAGATTGAAAACCTATGAGATGGAAGCTTTGCCATCTAAGATTGATAAATCTTCATTTTTTGCACTTGTGACTAACCCCATGCAAGTTGCTTCGTCGAGCTCTTTGTCTTATGTTTCTTTGTCTGCTTTGTCTTCTTTTTTAGAGGAACAGTTCGAGCAGCTTCTTGGAGAGGATTTGGTGTTGATCTCCTCACGATCATATAAGGCACTTAACAATGTGAGGATGAGAAAGCGAGGTGGTGTTCCAAGTCTGATCAGGTGCATTGAATGTGGCGAGTCAGGCCACATTAAGACGGACTGTCCTAATCTCAAAGGGAAGGTGATCAAAGAAGATAAGAATCATCGTCGTCGCCCATCCAAGAACAACACCAAGGGTGGCAATTTTCGTCGGAAATTTACTGAAAAGGTCCTAGTAGCTAGTGAGTGTCTTGATTTTAGTGATGGGGACTTTGAGAGTTGCGACGATGACATCGATGATGATGATGATTCCAAAGGTAGAAAGAAGAATGATGATTTTATGGGCATGTGCTTTATGGCAAGGAATGATGACAATGACAGTGATCCTGATGAGGTAAGACCTTCATATGATGAGCTTGAAGATGATTTGGTTAAACTTGCTATTGAATTGAAAAAGACCAAAAATAAATTGAAATAAAATAATCTTGTTGTTAAAGGCTTAAATTCTGAGATTAATAGACTTAGAATTTATATTCTTGATAATGAATCATGTGAGTCTTGTCCAGTTTTACATTCTGAGCTGGAGAATGCTAAGTCAATTAATGCATCAAATATGGATCAACTTAGAGATGAAACTACTAATTTGATGATTTAAGATTGGCACATGACTCTTATGATGAAAAATTAAAATGTGCTAATGATAAAATTGTAAAGCTTAAGTTTAATTCTTATATATATTTGGAATCAAGTATTTGAAATGTTCACTCTAAAGTTTGTTCTAAATATGAATTATTAGAAGCTAGACTTAACTCATCTCAGAAAACAATTCAACAGATGCTTTATCATAAGATATCTTCTTACTCTAACTGTCCAAAACTTAATACGGACATAGAAGTTTTCACTAGAAAACTTAAGAATTTTACTGAAAAAGAAAGATTGATTCAGTCTAGTGCTTCTAAGGATCTTATGAATGAATCTATTAGATGCACAACTTATTCTACCTTGGCTAAAAAAAGATTACCTTAAGAATACTTTAGAGAGATTTTCTTTTGGTAAGAAAAATTTGAATATGATTCTAGACAAGTTAAAAATAAGTGTGAAGAATCAGAGTCTAGTATTTAATTTTATTGAGCATGCCAAGAATAATTCTCCTAAGGTTGTTATGCTTTTTGAACCTGAAAAATATTGAGGTAAAACCTGAACTAAAACAAACTGTGTTTAAATCTGTTGGTTTTGTGCAAAATTCAGTTGTTAATGTTGTAGGTGCTAGCTCATCATCTCAAAAGAATTCTAATTATGTTAGATTTCATTGCACCTATTGTAAAAAGAATGGTCGCTTGCATGAATTTTGCTTTAGGCGTGCTAAGAAAGATAAAAGAGAAAAATTTAATGCAATGAGACAAAAACTTATGACCTCTTTAATTCTTCCTAGAACAAATGCAAAAAGTAGATTTGTAGAAAACTTTTATGATGACTTTAAATCTACTTCACATGCTGGATTGAGATGTAATTTAAATAATTCACCTTCACGCGTATGTGGTTCTGGTTCTAGTTTTGTTGCTCCTATTCATTGTGTCTCAGTACTGGATTCCTAAATCTTATTTTACTTATCCCAGTACTAAGATACCAATGATTGTACGTGCTTTGTAGGCTCGTTATAAATGGAAGAAGAATATATGGTTCATTGACTCCGGCTGCTCTCGCCATATGACCGGAGACTCACGATGGTTCTCCTCCCTTACTCGTGCCACCGGTGATGAGATGATTTCTTTTGGGGATAATGCTCAAGGGCGATGTAAGACCCGGATTTTTAATCCAAAATCCTCTGTGATTCCTCCACACTATTCCCTGGATCAAAAGATAGTGCTCATAGATACATTACTGAACATCAAGTACATATCAAGCGGAAGCGTAATTATAATAGAATATTTACACATGGGCCGATCAGGCCGAAAACAACGAAAGTAGCAGCGGAAACGAAGCGCACAGGTGGGACCCACAGAACAAGCCCATAGGTAGCCAACTAGGGGTTCGCGACCTAGTTCTTGGCCTTCCCATCTTCTTCTCCATCATGACTTGACGCATTGCTGAAGTGTAGCAATTCGACTCCTGATTCTGGATTTTTGTAAGCAAGAGTGAGCACACTAATCACCATGCTCAGCAAGCCAATACACATAATGGATTTATATAACATGCAAGGCTTGTCAAAGGAGAGGCACGGGTTATTTTATTTGCCAGAAATTGATCTTTAAATATAATACATAAGAAATTCTCTATGACCTAGTTATTTGGACTAAAATCATAGTACTTTTATGTAAAGGATTTATAGAATAAGTAAAGATCTCATCCATCATCACATGACACTTGAACCACATAGCTAGTTTTCAGCGTTATAGCCGCTTAACTTATCACTGGGACAACACCCAGGACAACACAAACTAGGACAGTTCATCGTCCTTCATTTTTCCATTCTATGACCCAACCACAAAAATTGTTTTTGAAACAGAACTATATCAGAGTTAAGTTCCCATGTCCGCCCTTGACCGTGGGCACGGCTATTCGAATAGTTTTGACTCTGCAGAGTTTGTACACTTTCATCACAAGAAACAATCCACTCGTTGCCCCGCATGATTCCTTAGTCACGCAATTGAGTAGATCATCACAATAACCTTTTAACACTACCTGGCCTTAGGGTCTCATCTCACCCTATGGGTTGCTCCCACTTGCGGTGGGACCCATATGTTGTACGGGATGTTAATCACTCTTTTACTAGCGCCTCAAGCTCCACTTCCCATACACTAGTAAAATAAGAGATACAATTCACCCTCCACTTGGTGTCCCTTTAGCCACTCCAAGCCCGGGTACTTCTCTCCCCCAGCCTGTGAGATGAGTCTGAGGTTCAGTAGGGTTTACTTAGCCAAGTTGCACTTTGCAGATTTATGGTTGTACTATTTTACAATAGGAGGTTATGACCCGATTCGGTCCTTAAGTTATCTGGGCAGTTCTACCACAGACCACAAACACCATACCCCCGAACCAGCCACCTAGATGTATAAGCAATTTGGAGATTTTTGGGGCATAAAATAATGATCAGTTTAAATTTCTCGACCATTTCTAGCTACAACTTTTTCCAAAAGTGTTTTTTGCATTTGCATGTAATGTTGGGGTATTCCCGACTTCCCTGACAACTAAGCATTTCTAGGCCATATGACATAAACATATTATCTATTTTGGAAATAGCTACATTTATATTTATTACTAGGGTTAACAAGGTTCACAGAATAATCTGCCGAAAAGTTATAATAGTGGCATCCATTAAATGGGGCAGCTTAACTAAAGTAGTAAAACAAACATAGAATAGCACATAAAATAATAGCATGCACTTGATAATTTAAATCTAAATAACTTGCAAAAATGGGTATTCAAAGATGATCAAAGTATTGACTCGCCTGGTGCGTTTTACCATGGGCTTGAGTTCACTCAAGGCTTTCTTGTTTGTTGATCTTGAGCTTCTGATCTTTATCGTCTTCTGGATCATGGTCCTACTGGATTCACTACTTCTCCAGGATTTCGATCTCTAATTACGTTCTAGACAATGGAATCCAATAAACTCAAATAATCCAAAAAGATCCAAGAAAATCCAAATAAACTTAACTTTATTATAAGTTAAAGGGTGACTTTTGATAGGATTGACTGGGCGCGGAGATTTGACGAAGTCAACGGGGTTGGAACGGAGTGATGAATGGTGCAAAGGAAAAGGATGTAATATGGTGGGAGGAGTATTGCCGGAACATTCCGCTTCGAGTTCAAAGATGGCTAGACATAGCCAACTGTAGAATACCATGACTCGACCAATTTTATTTAATAATTTCTTTTAAATTTTTTATATTTATTAAGGAAGTTCCATGAGTCCGGTTAGACCTATGGACAGGTGTATGAATTTAGCTGAACAGTAGTTTGGTAGAGCACTATTATTTATGAATTAGGGCACGGGTTTTATACATGAGGTGTATCGATGGAACTTATTGAATTACTTTTAGAGTTTGTGTTTGTGGCGTTTCATGTGTGTGTGTGTGTGTGTGTGTGTATATATATATATTCACATTTATTATTTTCCATGATTTCAACTTCAATTAGAATTTATCTTGTGGACCCAACTATATAATTCAATTATCATTTTCATCCACAAAACTGCATCATAACACCATCTTCTTTTGGACCTTCACTTACACGTAGTGCCCTATTAATTATTTGTCATTGATAATTTATATTTTTGTAGTTACGACTTTGTGATATTTGAGCGTTTACCCACCGCTATGTTTTATAATATTTTTGTTTAGCCTTTATGCTTCAAAATAAATATTAATGACACACCTTACTTCACTTACCAAGCTTTATGGGCATGCAATTTTTTCAGAGTAGCTCTTCCAACATTATTATTTTTATTAGAACCCTATTTGATTTTTTTTACAAATTTATTCCTATTATTTGTCACATATATATACCCATAACTATATCGTATGCCATTATACTTTTATTCGAGTTTATATGAACTATTTGTATTAGCTATTATTTAAAAGGTCCTTCACGATTTTTAAGTTTTAGTCACCTAAGCTTACAATGTATAACCAAGGCATATTTTTTATGTTGGAATTTTATCTAGTTATATGCAAGACGACTGCTAATCGTAAACGTATAGTGGCTAAATACTCGAGTCAATTAATCAATATTCGAAAGGATTCTCACAAAGTTCTAGAGTCTAGAAATGATGGTTATAGTTCGAGCCTCATACTAATCTATATAATTTGTACAAACTTGAAAGGACATGTGATTTACTCCTTATGAAGTAATCAATTCGTTAATCATGATTAACATGAAACTTTAGCCAACATTAAATCTTATTTGATTTTTATCCATTTTCTTCCTATTATTTATCACATATATATCTATACCCATAACTACAATGTATGCCATTATACTTTTACTCAAGTTTAGGTTAACTACTTGTATTAGCTAACATTAAAAAGAGCTCTTATGACATTTAAATTTTTAATTATTTATAGTCTATACAATGTACAAATAGGGCTAACTTTTACTAAAAGGATGAGTTAACAAGTTGCTAATTGGATTGCTTTTTTAATTAAGACAATGGGCCCACATGCCAAATTGTGAGCCAATAGAAAGAAGAATTACAGGGGGGTGGTTTTCGACCAGGACTGGATACACTGAGCAGAGGCGCATTTGGCCAAAGGGGGCAAGACAGAACAGCACAGGGTGGGGGCGCAGGCGCCTGGTGCCGACGGCGATGGCAAGGCCGGGTCGGAGTCTCGATGGTGATGAGCAAACGGGCTCCTCGAGAGGCAAGGAACCCAGAGGGGGCGGCGCACCTGCTGAAACGGCAACAGAGGTCATCGGCGGCGGCTTGTGGTGGCCGGAATGAGGGCTCATGGGGGCGGCGGCTGCCAAAGGGAAGGAAGAGGGAAATGAGGAGAACAAGGGCTGGAAACAGTTACCAGGAAGCTTACTATGCAGACGGCGGGGGCGGGGAGTCGCCGAGGCGGCCCGATGGCGTGAGCATGGGGCGGCGCGGGGTGGACTCCGGTGCCAGCGAGGTGGGGTGGAGAAGAAGACCGGGCGGCGGTTGGAGAGGCTCGAGGATATCGGGGTGGAGCTCCAACCGCAAGGAATTAGAGGGGGATAGGCCTAGGAGGGAATGGCGAGGGCGGCGGCGGCTTTGGTCGGAGTTGGGGAAGGAGGTCCTTGCGATGAGCTTGGCTCCGAAGAAACCCAATCGACTGGCGGTGGAGGTTCCTTGGTGGGTATGGCGCACTGTGACGCGGTTGGAGAGGGGAGGGCCTCGCCGGAGCGGCCAGGAGCGGCGGCGGCATGCACTGGGAAGGTGGGGTGGAGGGGAAAGAAAGGGGAAGGTGCTGAGTAGTGGCGAGCTACAGGAGCGGCTTTATAGCCGGGGAGGGGAGGATTGTGTGATTGCTATAGCTAGTGATGTCGGAGCAAGAGGTGGAGTGGCCGGGGCGCACGGCATGGCCAGGCGACGTGCGTATAGGAAGTGGCATGGGCGACAGTAGATCAGCAGCATGTGCGGCGGCAGCAGGATATGGGTGCGGACGGGAGCAGGTAGGGGCAAGACATGGGCGCAGCATGGCTCGGGACGGGGAGGTGATGGGGGATTACTAGGGGTGCTTGCAAGGGAAACTAGGGTGGGCAATTGCGCACAAGGGAAAGAAGGAAGAAAAGCCAGAGCATGGGAGGGGGAAAAGAGAGGGGAAGGGGAGAGGAGGGCGTTGTGACCCGCTGACAGTGAGGAAAAAGGAGGTGAGGTGCTGTGAAAAGGCAGTGACCGCGCACGGGAAAAGAGGTGGGGTGGGCCCGTGTGTAAGTGGGTAAAAAGAGAGAGGAAGAAATGGGAGAAGGGAAAAAATGGGAAAGGGGAAGAGTGGTTTTGTTGCATGGGAAAAATTGGGGAAGGCTGAAATTCCAATTTAGACAAAGGCTAAACTCTGATTTGAATTAGAAACTGGAGTTTATTTAATTTGCTTTTGTAGTTAAATTTTGTGCTCAAAACCTTGATTCACTTTTCGGATACATAGTTTAAGTGCTGGATTTGTCGAGCTCTGAAAAGTAGTGTCGAACTTTTCGGAAATTAAATTTTGACGTATGATAACTAGATGGGAAGGTAGGATCACAGGCTTTGATTTCAAAACTTCATTCTTAACCTTGGGGTCGGATTTCATCCTTTTATTTTATTTCAATTTATATATATATTGTATTTTAATTTATTTTGCATCTGATTTATTTCTTTTGTCTTTAGTATTTTCACTTAAGAGTTATACTCCAATATTGATTGGCATAACACAATTTTGGGAAAACTCCAGCAAAGTTGCAGAAGAAATTTAAATGCTAATAAGATGCAAATAAAAATTTTAAATTCTTTGAAATTTTGCTTGCTTGAAAATTCAGGATGTTACAGGCGAGTTCTTACAAAAGGAACCGTGGCGTTAACGACAAATTCATTTTAAAAGATGTCACACTTGTCAGTAAGTTGAGCTATAATTTGCTTTCAGTTTCACAGTTGATAGATGGTAATCTTGAGGTGAGCTTTAAAAAACATTCATGCTGTATTTTAGATTCATCTGGAGATCTAGCATGCAAAATTATTCGAGTTGGTCGTTTGTTTAAGGGTGACTTTTCATATTCATCATCTTCTGATCATAGGTGTCTAGTTTCATCTATTTCTAAGAACTTATTTCACTGGTACCGTAGGTTAGGACATATTGGTTTTGATCATCTTACTCGAATCAGTATTACGAATCTTGTTAGAGGAATACCCAGTCTTAAAATTGAAAAATCAATGGATTTAATTTGTTCACCTTGCCGACATTGTAAAATGGTTGCATCATCACATCCTCCACTCACACTTGTTATGACTGATGCTTCGGGTCAATTATTGCACATGGACACAGTAGGTCCTTCTAGGGTTCAATCTGTTGGAGGTAAATTGTATGTTGTTATTATTGTTGATGATTTCTCTAGATATTCTTGGGTTTATTTTATGACATCTAAGGATGAAGTTTTTTGTCATTTTAGAGAACTTGTTCTTAGACTTGCTAATGAACATCCAGGAGCACTTAGAGCAATTAGAAGTGATAATAAAACTGAATTGAAGAACATATCATTTGCTTCTTTTTGTGCTAAAAAGGGTATAGATCATCAATTTTCTTCAGCTTATGTTGTAGAACGTAAAAATATAACTTTGATTGAGATGACTAGAACAATGTTAAATAAACATGCTACACCTAGGAAGTATTGGACTAAAGCTGTTTCCACTTCTTGCTATATCTCTAATAGAGTATTTTTACGAGCTAAGTTGCATAAGACTTCTTATGAGCTTTGTTTTGGTCATACTCCTAATATTTTTCACTTGAGGGTGTTTGAATGTCGATGTTTTATTTTTAAACATGGCAATCTTGATAAATTTGAATCTAGATCTTCAGATGGTATTTTTCTTGGATATGCAGCTCACACTCGAGGTTATCGTGTACTCAACTTAGAAATTAACAAAATCGTTGAGACCTATAAGGTCACTTTTGATGAGGTTTGTCCTGGTAGTAGACCTAACAATGCAGGTATGCAGATAACTGATGCACCTGAAGACATCTTTTATGACTCTAACGATGATGAAAGAGAAACCCCGATTCACACTTCGACGCACATATCTACACCGATGGAGTCTACAGCTAGTGGCTCTGCTCCTACCTCTCATGAGGTAGAGGCTACTATTGCTACACCTATCACACCACCGACTCCATAGGCTCCCCTGCATATTCAACGATGTTATCCCCCTGAACAAATGATTGGTGAGTTGAGTACGAGAGTCGTTCGCAACAGGTATAACCCCTATGCCTCATATGCTCATGTTGTTTTTGTTTCCTCTTTTGAACCCCAAGATGTAAGTCATGCTTTATCTGATGAGTCTTAGATTAATGCCATGCATGAGGAATTAGAGAATTTTGAGCGTAATAAAGTCTGGACTTTAGTTTCACCTCTTCATGGTTATAATGTTATTGGAACTAAATGGGTTTTTAAGAACAAACAAAGTGAAGATGGTGTTGTTGTTCGAAATAAAGCTAGACTTGTTGCTCAAGGATTTACCTAGGTAGAAGGTCTTGATTTTGGTGAAACTTTTGATCCCGTTGCTCGATTAGAAGCCATTAGAATCCTTTTAGCATTTGCTGCATCTAAGGGTTTTAGGCTGTATCAAATGGATGTTAAAAGTACTTTTCTTAATGGTTATATTAAGGAAGAAGTTTATGTTAGACAACCACCTGGTTTTGAAAATCCTAAATTTTTTGATCATGTCTACAAACTGTCTAAAGCTTTATATGGTTTAAACTAAGCACCTAGAGCATGATATGATAGGGTTAAATCATATTTGCTTAAAAATGAGTTTCAAATGAGAAAGGTAGATAAAACACTGTTTACTCTCAAGCATGGCAATGATCTTTTACTTGTTCATATTTATGTGGACAATATCATCTTTGATGATTCTTCTCATGCTCTTGTTTCTAAGTTTTCAAATACTATGAGTAGGAAATTTGAGATAAGCATGATAGGAGAACTCACATTCTTCTTAGGCTTTCAGATCAAGCAATCAAAACTGGGTACTTTTGTCCATCAAACTAAGTACACCAAGGATCTACTTCGTCGCTCCGACATAAGGAAAATCAAACCGATCTCCACACCAATAGGATCTACTGCAGTGCTGGATTGTGACGAAGATGGAGAGTCCGTTGATCAAAAAGAAAGCAGAAGCATGATTGGCTCACTTTTGTACCTCACCACTTCGAGGCTACACATACACTTTGCTGTGTGTGTGTGCTCGTTATTAGGCTTCCCTACGTGCTTCACATCGTCAGGCGATGAAGTGAATTTTTAGGTATCTTTAGTCAACTTTAGAATTTGGGTTATGGTATTCTTCTTCATCATGCCTTACCCTAAGAGCTTATTCAGATGTGGATTTTGGGGTTGTAAAATTGATAGGAAGAGTACCTCTGACACATATCATTTTTTAGGCACATCTCTTGTTTCATGGGCTTCTAGAAAACAGTTATCAGTTGCACTTTCCACTGTTGAGGTTGAATATGTAGTAGCTGCTTCTTGTTGTTCACAACTGCTTTAGATGATAGCTATGCTTAATGATTTTGGTTTAGAATTGGATAGTGTTCCACTTTTCTGTGATAATACTAGTGCTATTAGTATTACTAAGAATCCTGTGCAACACTCAAGAACAAAACACATTGCTATTCACTTTCATTTTCTTAGAGAGCACGTGGAAAAGGGAGATGTTATCTTACATTTCATTGATTCAGATTCTCAAGTTGCTGATATTTTCACAAAATCGCTTGATTCTTCTCATTTTGCTCGTTTGCAAAGTGAGTTGGGTGTGTTGCACCCTATGGGATTATTCTGAGGGGGAGCTTGTTATTTAAAATTTCGGAAGCTTTGTTTATTATACTTGTCAAATAATACATTAAGTCCAAGCTTTGTTTACTCATATGCTGTGTAGTTTTGATCATGACTAGTTATAAATAATTTGTTACACTTGAACTAAAATATGACATGGCTGAATACTTTGGCTAGATTGATTATAGATAGTATACTGTGATATTCATTGAAAAGGATTAGCTTGACAATGAGTCTTGTTTTAAATCTTGGCTACGAGGCTCACATATTTCATATTGCAATCTTTTTATGATCACTTAATTTGGCATGTTATAAAAATGAGTAAGAGACAACTGAAAAGATGTATGCTTCAAGTATGCCATAGTAAACAAAAAGAAAAAGCACAAAAGGTGCACAAAAAAAATAGAAGTATGCTTCAAGCATACCACCATAAAAAAATGTTATAAGCATGTCATTATGAAAAGAAGTATGCTATAAGCATGCCACATGCGTAAGAAGTGAGTGTAAAGTAATAGGTTTAATCATGCTAAAGACTTGTTTTGACATTGCTATATGGTATATGAATTTATATGATCTAGATAGCTCCACTCAAAAGATGGCTTGGTTAATTATTAGCTCAATGCAAAGTGACTTAGAATTATTCTTTTTCTGAAGTTTCTTGCTGATTACATTGCCAAAGGGAGAGAAATTTCAAAAATTGCCTCTCTTGTGTTGAGGGGGAGAGATTTGAGCCTTGTGGCTTAAAATGCTTTTTTAGCTTCAGTTCTTCACTTATATCTATTTGAAACTAATTCATCATGTAATCTTGAAGTATTGTCAATGTATTCATCAAGGGGGGATTGTTAGACCATGTGATGAATAATTGACAATAGTTAATTTGTGATGGTGATTAATTGATAATATTATTTAGCATTGTCATGCGAGGTGTGTTGCACGTGTACAGATTGACGTTGGTCAAGTTCAGACAAACTTGTGTCAAAAAAAATATTCTCTGGTCTTTGCATATGCAGGTTGAGCATGGAGACGATCGTGATCGATGACAAGGTGGACCGGGACTAGGATGGGGACATCCGAGGTCAGGTGATCGAGGGTGTCACAAGATGTCGAGCTTATACTTGGACATGTGAAGATGAAAGGTGGATGATGTGTGAAGAAGATACAGAAGGTGCGGTCCTAGAGGCTTTGACACGTAATAGGCTGAAAAAATCGAAAGTGAAAAATTCGAGTTATGGAAGGATTTTGGCCCCTAGTCAAGATAAAAAGGCCTAGGATGAGTTGTATTAGGATTTCTAGTGATAACTTATCATAAATAGCATGTGGCGGTTGGTTTCTTCATGGTGTACGGTAGACATGACATTGGGAAGATAGCTAGTCGTGAGATTTTTGAGGCAAGAGACAAGAGCAGGCGCTTGTTTTCTTTGGTGGCTGTATACGTGAAGGCGGCTTGTGATTTCTAAGGTTGCATGCATGGCGTGAGATTTTAGGGCTAAAACATCTTTTTGGAGAATAAAAAATTGTGACTTGTGAGAGGCATCAGGTGAGAGGCTAATTGGTTTATTATTTATTCGGTTGTTTCAGTTGGATACTATTTGCTTGAGCTCAGGCCAGGATTAGAGCTTTTGATGTGCGATGAGATGAAAGGTGATTACGTGAGGTGCTGATTAGCTGGTGTGAACTCGTTTATTCCTTTTTGTTCCTCTTGTGCATGCATTGTTTTTTGTTGGTTTCATGTCAATTTTTGTTCCATCGACACTGCTTGGTTTAATCTATATTATTGCGCATTTAGTTGCTATAGCCCTGGAAGATTTTGTTTTTTGCTTTTTGTGATTTGCAGGTCTAAAAAATTAGTAAATTTTAAGAAAAGCTTCCGCTAGAGTTTGCAATCATTCACCCCCCTCTGATTGCCATCGACAATCCTACAAGTGGTATCAGAGCCTGGTTCTGACATCTCTAGCCCAATTGACACTAATGTGGGAACGCCTGATGGATTGTATCCCTGAGGGACCGTCGGTGTACGATGAAAGGGCAGTGAACGACTGAGGGACACTAATGTGTGAAGGGGGAGATTGTTGGAATAGTCCCACATTAGTTGTGAAAGGGTAAGAGACCTAACTTAAAAATGAAGAAGTCTTTCATCTCATTGGCTATCTTTTGGGGTGAGAAGGCCCTTACGATCTAACAGTATGTGTCCAAAAAAAATGAAACTATATAGATCGATGAGGCCATGAGAAAATAGAAAATATGCGAGCTTGTTACACACGAGGGCCCATTGAGCTTGGTCCATGTTGCTTCAATTCTGAACTTTCAAGTTGAAGATCTCCCTCCCTACACTACCAGACTTCGGATAATCCCCGACTGATTGGTCATATTCCTGACGGACCCGCAGACGCCGTCAGGGACAACTAAGCCCTGACTGTTATAACTTAACCGTCCGAGATGTGACTGGGAATCCTTGGCGGTTTAGGAATAACCATCTAGAGATCCCTATCCCTGACGTGGATCCGACCGTCAAGGGAGAAAACTGATTTTTTCATTAAAAAAATGTTGAATCCTTGTAGATGCCCTCAAGGATAACTAAGCTCTAACTGCTTACAACTTGGGTTATATTTCAAACAGTTTCTATCTTTTGCCTTTTAGAAACTAGAAGTTGAACAGAATGGCTTCTTAAGGTGATTTCTATAAGCTATTTGTAGAAGTCACTGCATGAGTCGTTTTGAATGGAGTAATTCTCAACGCGAGTGTCCCGTGCTCTCTCAATCTCTCTCGCAATCAGCTAAAACTAAAAGGTACAGTCAAAAACCACAATACTTTTAAACAGAACCTTATCATCGAAGATGCGACTAGGAATGTTTTGGAATAATCGTCTGGAAATCCCTATCCCTAACGTGGATCCGACTGTCAAGGGGAGAAAACCGATTTTTCATTAAAGAAAATGCTGAGTCCTTGGATTTTTACCACACTACCACTCCATCTCTCACCTTAATTGACTCATCCCATAGTCCCATCCCATCTTCCTCCTTGCCACCATAGCTCATAGCTTGCCACGTCGTGCCTTTCGGCCAACTGCATTGTCTCCAACCTCATAGCTCGCCACCTCCAGCCTCGTGCCTCGCCGGCCGCCGCCAGCATGTCCGCCTCATGCCTTCAACCTATCCCAAACCCTAGCGTCATAACCAACAATGAAAAGAAAATCCCCGCAGCCTCCTACTCACCATCCAGATCTATGTCTCCAGCCGTCACCCTCCCACCGTTCATCACCGTTGTGCTGCATCCCCTTCCACCATGCCACTATTGGAAATACTGTACATTTACAAATTTTTGATAAATTCCAAATGCAGTTGGTGGCATTACATGCATACATATTCACTTCGCGAACCTTGATCGCGCCCCGCGCATGCCTGATGTCTCCAATGCCTGCCAAGCGATTGACATGTAAACGCCATAGAGTACCAAGTGTAGCATGTCTCCATAGGCAATCAGTCACTACTCTTGATCGCCCTCCAATGCTAGTCTCTGACATGCCTATGGTATGTCTTGCTCCAAAGTCCAAAGGGTTAGACCGGTGTAATATCCTGAACGTCGTTTCGGCGTCGGTTTCTAAATTAATCGCGGAGTTGCCTGGATTTTCGATAAATCGTGGGAGGTGAAAATAAATTCTTCAGAATAGTCTAAAATAATAAAAAGATAATTAAAATAATTAATTAAGAGGTTTTGGGTTATCCGGAAGGGTGGGCCAGCCATTTTGGGCCAGACAGCCCAAACGGGGGCCTGTACCCCCTCCCAAACCCTAGCACCCCTTTATAAACCCCCTCCCTTGGCTCCTCTCCCCTTTTTCCCCACCTGGCCGCCACCCCCATCTCCTCCCTGCGCCTCCACCTCTCCCCCATTGCTGCTGCCCATGGATGCGAAGGAGGAGAGGAATGAGAAGAAGGAGAGGAAGAGAAGGAGGAGAAGGGAAAGAGAAGAAGTGGAAGAGAGGGGTGATCCCAAATACCTAGGTAACTTTTCCTCACCCCAATCCCTCTATTTTCTGCTGAATTTAGGGTTCTTGGTCCAAGTTTTGTGGGGATTAGCATTTTAGAAACCCCCGATTAGAGAATCCCTGCTGTCTGCTTGTAGATTGATTCGCACAGCATTGCTGTTCGTGCTATTTAGACCAAGAAAATTATTTTTCCCGAGGGTCTCCCCAAAAAGAAAAACGTAGAGGATGAAGATATGCATCTACTATATTTTTTTCAGAATTTTTGGCCATGTGACCTGGGCGTAACAGGGAACCCAGCTGTCAGTCAAGGATGCAGACTGGGACTATTTTCTGTTCAGAGGGGAATTAGGGGTAGAAGATGATTTTTAAATTTTTGGTCATAATTGAGAAAAAGGTAGGGAATTCAGTAATATAGCTTCTATAAAAGAATCAGAATTTTTAGAGCCTTGCTCTGTTCTAGGGATACGTTAGAAGCTGGCTGTCCAGAATGTTAGAACAGAGAATGTCCTCTGTTTTGCGCATTAGGTAGCACCTTGCTAAGAATAAAATAAAAATATATGATCTACATGAAAATTGTAGCTATTTAAGTGAGGAATCCAGATATATATCTTTTGCTGTGATTAGTTTTATATTTTTAAAGATAGAAAAATGTTAAGCAGCGCCAATGCAATGGGAAGATTGTAGAACCGTTACACGGGGAAGGATGTTGTGGGATTTTGGGGCTTAGCGATATCTTGTCTTCGAGAGTCGCGTTTTCCTTACTATAGCATTGTGCTAAGAGTTACTTTTGGACAGGTGGTTTTGCTCCTGAATGCACGTGATTGCTTCGCTTCAACGGTAGAGGCAAGTAAACGTAGCGATGTGCTACCGTTTAACCCGTTATTCTTACTACTTGCAATATGCATGATGTTTCGTAATGTTAAATGATATGCTATGGTTACACGTTTTCTAAGTAAGAATGTGATAGCAAGATATTAATCAATTGCTATGTTTGAATGAGTTTTGGTAGTATTATAGTAATTTGCTTAATGAGCGAATTGTGGTATACGAAAGTAAATATATGGTGGATATGATAATATTTTGTTGTTGTTTAATTCATGATGATCATATTGATGCCCTTGAAGTTAGTATTATTGTGGTCTTGGTGGTAGTATTCTCAGTGAATACTTGTGGTTATGGTGGTAGTATTCTTAGTGAATACTTGTGGTTATGGTGGTAGCAATCTTGATGAATATATTATGGTCTATGTGGTAGGATTCACTATGGATCGATTGATTATGATCTTGGTGAACCGAATGTGGGTTATGTTGTTGACCTTCGTAGTTAAATTCTTGTGGTTTATAATTATCATATCATTCATAACATGTCATGACATTGCATTGTGGATGTTGCCGCTTATAGCCGCGACCGTACTGGTACAGCATCGTGCATTGCCGTAGCACGATGCACACTTTTACCATGTTGGGTAAAGGTGTAGTGGAGCATAGCATGCATATGCATTGCATTGCATTGTGAAAAGATCATTTGCATACTTATGCAATATATTGTGGTGAAGTTATTTTATAAACAATTGCAACTTTATAGTTATAATGCGGATTTTGGCTCATGAGAGTCACTTGAGGTATGAGGAAAATGGCTGTGGTCGTGGATTGGGGTTCATCCCTTGTGGTATGGTAGGGGCTGTGATTGTGATATGAGATTCTTTTCTCTTGTGGTAATTATTGATAGCAGTTGTGGATACGAGAAATAATAAAGTTAGTGAGGTAAAACATGTTAATGCTTTATTGTCATTGGTAGTGGTAGTGGTGGATGATATGAAGTAGATAATCAAGATTTATTTGGTAATGTTTTACCATTGTTGGTAGTAGATATGGTTGAGGCTATAATTGTGGTCATTATGGAAAATAGATATTGATGCTTAATATCATTGTAGTTTAATTAGTTTGTTAATGAATGTGGATGCACATTGTGGATGTGGACAGGTGGATACTTTAATGATGTTGTATATTTGTTTGTAGTCTGAATAGCCTGTTAAACAGTTTGCTTGCTGAGATTTTTATCTCACCCTTATTTCCCCCCTACAGGTGATTCTTCAGCATTCATGGGATGGGTAGAGCGGCACCACAATAATGCACTTGGTTCACCAGTTCATGCTATAATAAAGTCTATAGAATTCTAGCCAAGTGCCTAACTATCCGTGGATGATTGTTTTAGTTAATAATGATGAACTTGTGATCTACTCTTTGATTAATCTGCTAGAGGTTGTTTCAATTATTGAACTTGTTATCATTATCTTTATTCTCTTAGTTGATTATGCTTCCGTTTAATGCTTCATGTCTAGAAATTATTGCCAGAATAAATTATCTTGATATTTTTGGGCCAGCTATAGAGTGGTTTAGTGGCATTCCAGGGTAATGTGGGTCCTGGGTGTTACAGTTGGTATCAGAGCGGGCTTTAGGTCCATGGTAATTAAAATATTAAATTGACACACTGGTGCACAGTAGGATGAGATGGGTCAAGCATTGCATTTATGCTTTTAACTTGTTGTATTGATGATTTATGTTATAAGATGATCTTATGTGATTATGATTTGATTCTATGACTGTTATGAGTGAGGATAGTCAGTGAAAAGATGTAGAGGTTGTAGTTGTTGTCTTGGGTATTACCAGTTTATACCACCGTTCGTGGTATGGGGATAGTGATGCAGTTACCTCGGGTAGCTTAGTTGCGGATGTCGTGGGTAAGTTTCTTAGAAGTGTTTCCTCCTTGAGTTGATTTTGGTTGATTCTTGGCCTATTGCGGTTAATGAATTTCTCTCGGGTTAGCAGTTTATTGCAGTTGTTGGGTGCCATTAGGCCTTCAATTGTTCTTGAGACCAAATATTGTTTCTTTCTGATTGATGGGTTGTTTTGCTGCTCGTGAGCAATGCTTTTGGAGACACTGGTATTTTCCGTATTTGTTCCATCTTTCTTACTGGAAAACATGACTCGTTTATTCGTTTGATAGTTTGAAAAAAAATAAAGCTTTATGTTGGAAGTTTGTTGTTTACGAAGCCTTGGCTTTATGCATTTCTTTTGAGATATTTCGACTGTAGAAGATGGATTCCTCTCTTTTCTAAAAGGAAGTATTAAAACCCTTTGTGATGTTTTGTTGCATCTAAGTAGGAGGTAGCAATTATGTAAATGATTGATAAGTTGTGAATTATCAAGTTGAAATGCTTGCGTGGTACATGATTAATTTCTACCAATATCCTTAGAAGTGAGGTTGATTAATATGATGTTGTCCTGTTGTAGTTTCTTGAAGAACTGTGGCTAAGAATTTATCGATATATGTTTAGAAGTCAGGCAGTTATTGAGGAATATAAAAAAAAAGGTTTGATACTTGTGGTTGTTTAAAATTCTAACTTGTTGGATAGATTGGATTGATTGATCTTAAGTAATTAATCTAACCATTCGGGATGGTTAAGTAAGGAGGTGCTGGAATATTGCCTTAGTAGTATTAATCTTCAATGTGACCTCTCTTTATATACTTGATGAGCATGCACAACCGCTAAATTCATGTAACTTTTGCCATGCTATATTGTTGAAACACGTATAAAGAATTAGATGAATGTTGATGTATTGAATTGTGGAATCTTGTCTTATAAAGCTGATATTATTGATGTTTAAAGTTATTTTGTTTTAATTTCTGAATGTAAGGTGGAATATTGAATCTGTGCTCATAATTGTTTTTGCGATTGCAAAATAGAGATAGGATCATTAATGCTATGACGATGAAAATTAATAATCAATTATTGACAGTAATGACTGGGGTGCAATCAATTTGTGCTAAATTTGAAGTTGACCATTGGTAAAAGTTAAAGGTATGAAATCTAAGAAGAGATTTATAAAAGCATGTTTGTGAGGTTGTCATGTTCTATATTATCTTGTTAAAAAGTTTTGTTTTAATATGGTGGCTTATGCACTAGGTTTTCCTAGATTAAGTAGTTGGAATCTTATTTAAATAATATGAACATGATAAAGTTATTTATGGTGTTCCTTTTGGAAAAATATGGAATAAGAGGATATGATGATTCTTGCAAAAAGTGTTTTATCTTGTTATTAATACAATTGATAGCATATAGTTGTGCTTATGGTGTTGAATGCTTTACAAATGAAGGAATTTGTTAGTTCCATGTTACTAATTGAACTTAAGGATTTGAGTTTCGCGGTTGGGGTCTTCTTTTTGGACCTTAAGACTTGTGTGGTAGCCAATATTGCCTTGAGCAAAGCGGCGTGTTGAATGATTGTATTGGTTTTATCCGAATCTTGCGTTGTGGACTTCAAACATCTTTTGTTGGAATTGGCGAGATGCTGTTATCAAAGAAAAATTATTTCTTATTGAAAGAAAAAGTTGTACTAGAAGTATTCGAGATACAGATGGTCTCATCTTGTGTTTTCCAACCTCATTGCTTTTTGATTTTCTCTTGGTCTTTTGGCTACTGTGAATGATAGCGAATTTCTGTGTGCTGGAATTAATTTCTTCTTACCTCTTCTCCTAAGAAAAGGGTAACCGATTTGCGTTGCGAAGTTTCCTTTGTTGCCTGATGGAAACTGGGTAGTGGTGGTCTAGTAAATGTTTTTGTGGAAGCCTTAAATATCATGATGTTTATGGTATATTGGATAATATATTATTCTCGTGGGATAATCCTTGGGAAGAATATGATTTAAATAGAATGATTATCTTGGAACCAAATAATTTATCGATGTTAAGAATTGAGTGTATGTTAATTGTGGAGTAGTAGGGTTTTCACCCGAGGATTTCCCTATCTTATACGGGGAGTTGTTGTAGGAGTCTTGAAAGCTGAGTCGCAGCTTTATCTTTTGTTATGCTAGAACTTTAGAGGCCTAATGTCTCTGTGTGGGAATAGCGGATCAGAGTGGAATCCAAATAGTGTCATGATCGGGATAGCATCTTTGAGGTGCAATAAATGAGTTGGTGTGTTGGGCGATGATTTGAAAATCCTTGGTGCAAGGAAGTTAAATTATTCAAAGAAATGGAGTGGAAAATATTTATTATCTCAAGTAGTGAGATGCTCGCTTGACTCTTGCTTATGCTATGCGTCTTTGGGGGAGGTTATCTGCAAATTGAATTATTTTATGTTGAGGTGTATTCTTTTCTGGCTAGGAAAAAAATGATTGTTTTGGTCTGTCGAGTGATTTTCACTCTTGGTTTATGTGGTGTGGTTTCTCCAATTGTCTACTTGGAGAGTGGAAAATATTTTGTGGTGAATCCTTTGATTTAGATTGTGGTCCGTGAAAGAAAAGTCAATTGCTAGTGTGTTGCTTGAGAATCCTTTATTCTCTTTTTGTTGGGTTCTATTTGTAAAAGATATTGTTTGTGCTTCAAGTAGAATGATATTTGTGGAATCTGTGGTCAAATTTTGTTAAAGGGGTACAATGTATTATCTCGATTATAATTAATAGAGGGAAGTGTGATAAGAAGGATGATAGATACAGAATATAGTTTAATAGTTGTTGCGAGAAATTTTGCCAAAATGGCAGGACCTGTTGGCCGCTCAAAGCTGGCCTAAGAGTTATGCGGACGTTCAGCTTAGACCAACATGAATCGTGGACTCGCCGGAACTAGCTGGGAGGAAGAGGGCCATCAAGCATGTGAAGGGCCTCTAGACGAACCAGTCCGAGCGGGAGGCGATGTGGAAGCTTGAAGACCGGATGCATAAGAAGAGCCCGAGCTCCTAGAGGCGGAAGAGTACTCGTAGTTGTTGTTCCCTTGGGATGTTCTATCCTTAGGATGCTTTATCCTTTGGTTGTTCTTTCCTTTATTGTTCTTGTTTCTTGTGGGTTGAGGAGTTAGATTCGAGGACGAATCATTTTTAGGTGGGGAGAATATATTATCCTGAACGTCGTTTCAGCGTCGGTTTCTAAATTAATCGCGGAGTTGCCCGGATTTTCGATAAATCACGGGAGGTGAAAATAAATTCTTCGGAATAGTCTAAAATAATAAAAAAATTAAAATAATTAATTAAGAGGTTTTGGGTTATCCGGAGGGGTGGGCCAGACAGCTCAAACGGGGGCCCGTACCCCCTCCCAAACCCTAGAACCCCTTTATAAACCCCCTCCCTTGGCTCCTCTCCCCTTTTTCCCCACCTGGCCGCCACCCCGATCTCCTCCCTGCGCCTCCACCTCTCCCCCATTGCTGCTGCCCATGGATGCGAAGGAGGAGAGGAAGGAGAAGAAGGAGAGGAAGAGAAGGAGGAGAAGAAGGGAAAGAGAAGAAGTGGAAGAGAGGGGTGATCCCAAATACCTAGGTAACTTTTTATCACCCCAATCCCTCTGTTTTCTGCTGAATTTAGGGTTCTTGGTCCAATTTTTGTGGGGATTAGCATTTTAGAAACCCCCGATTAGAGAATCCCTACTGTCTGCCTGTAGATTGATTCGCGCAGCGTTGCTATTCGTGCTGTTTAGACCCAGAAAACGATTTTTCCCGAGGGTCTTCACAAAAGGAAAAATGTAGAGGATGACGATACGCATCTATTGTATTGTTTTCAGAATTGTTTTCCATGTGACCTGGGCGTAACAGGGTCAGGAACCCAGCTGTCTGTCAGGGATGCAGATGGGACTACTTTCTGTTCAGAGGGGAATTAGGGGTAGAAGATGATTTTTAAATTTTTGGTCATAATTGAGAAAAAGGTAGAGAATTCAGTAATATAGCTTTTGCAAAAGAATCAGAATTTTTAGAGCCTTGCTCTGTTCTGGGGATACGTTAGAATCTGGCTGTCCAGAATGTCAGAACAGAGAATGTCCTCGGTTTTGCGCATTAGGTAGCACCTTGCTAAGAATAAAATAAAAATATATGATCTACATGAAAAGTGTAGGTATTTAAGTGAGGAATCCAGATATATATCTTTTGCTGTGATTAGTTGTATATTTTTAAAGATAGAGAAATGTTAAGCAGCGTCGCTGCAATGGGAAGATTGTAGAACCGTTACACGGGGAAGGATGTTGTGGGATTTTGGGGCTTAGCGATATCTTGTCTTCGAGAGTCGCGTTTTCCTTACTATAGCATTGTGCTAAGAGGTACTTTTGGACAGGTGGTTTTGCTCCTGAATGCACGTGATTGCTTCGCTTCAATGGTAGAGGCAAGTAAACGTAGCGGATGTGCTACCGTTTAACCCGTTATTCTTACTACTTGCAATATGCATGATCTTTCGTAATGTTAAATGATATGCTATGGTTACACGTTTTCTAAGTAAGAATGTGATAGCAAGATATTAATCAATTGCTATGTTTGAATGAGTTTTGGTAGTATTATGGTAATTTGCTTAATTAGCGAATTATGGTACACAAAGTAAATATATGGTGGATATGATAATATTTTGTTGTTGTTTAATTCATGATGATGATATTGTTGTCCTTGAAGTTAGTATTATTGTGGTATTGGTGGTAGTATTCTCAGTGAATACTTGTGGTTATGGTGGTAGTATTCTTAGTGAATATTTGTGGTTATGGTGGTAGCAATCTTGATGAATATATTGTGGTCTATGTGGTAGGATTCACTATGGATCGATTGATTATGATCTTGGTGAACCGAATGTGGGTTATGTTGTTGACCTTCGTGGTTAAATTCTTATGGTTTATGATTATCATATCATTCATAACATGTCATGATATTGCATTGTGGATGTCGCCGCTTACAGCCGCAACCGTACCGGTACAGCATCGTGCATTGCCGTAGCACGATGCACACTTTTACCATGTTGGGTAAAGGTGCAGTGGAGCATAGCATGCATATGCATTGCATTGCATTGTGGAAAGATCATTTGCATACTTATGCAATATATTGTGGTGAAGTTATTTTATAAACAACTGCAACTTTATAGTTATAATGCGGAATTGGCTCATGAGAGTCACTTGTGGTATGAGGAAAATGGCTGTGGTCATGGATTGGGGTTCATCCCTTATGGTATCGTAGGGGCTGTGATTGTGGCATGAGATTCTTTTATCTTGTAGTAATTATTGATAGCAGTTGTGGATAAGAGAAATAATAAAGTTAGTGAGGTAAAACATATTAATGCTTTGTTGTCATTGGTAGTGGTAGTGGTGGATGATATGAATTAGTTAATCAAGATTTATTTGGTAATGTTTTACCATTGTTGGTAGTAGATATGGTTGAGGCTATAATTATGGTCATTATGTGATGAGGACACCACTCCTTCGGATGCAACCGCTGATCCTCCAACCGTTATGCAAGGTCCAATGACCCGAGCTCGCATGCGACAATTAAATCTAGAGGTGAGCTCGTTCTTAAGCGATCCTTTTTATAGTTTTGAGAATAGATTGCTACCTAATGATGTTATCTTGCTTAGGAACATTGGAGAGGGTCATGAAGTACATGGAGAGAGGTGTGGAGGCGGAGAAGACCAGCAAATACGTCCAAGTCAAGCCGGAGGCCCAGTCCAACTCGAGTTCGCGTCTGCCTCGGCCTTTAGGACCAGCCTGCAGTAAAATGGACGCCCAGGATGCATACGGACTCCGTTTTGGACGTTCCACATATGTATGGAAAGCTAAGAAGGAGACCTTTCCAATGGATCTGGTCCCATATCAAAATTCCTTTTGAGTCAACGGGAATCATCGAAACAAGTGGACACTCAGAATCTATCAGGGTGCTGCGCCACCGTATTTTGGGCCGTTCGGCTTTGTATCGTGTTGGAGCCCATTAGGGCGCATCCAAGGGTTTTGCACGCCCCTCACTCCTTTATATACAGCCGCCACCCCACCATTAGGGTTGGGTTTTGCTTAGATTAATTCTGTCTTGAACAGTTTCGCCGTTCATCGGTTTGTGAGACCCCAATTTTCGAGTGTTAAATCAATACATCTGCAGTTGCGTTGTGTTCTTCCTTGTTCTTGCTTGTGTTCTTCGATTCGCAGGCGAGGATTAGCCTTCTTGGCGAGGTCAACTGGCTGCGCACGGTTGATAACCTGAGGAGACGTGGTGCTGCGATTGCGGGGTTCGGGACGTGTTGTTCGGAAGCCGGATCGATTTGTGTCGCGCCTCCACCAAATCGAACTTATCCAGAACCTGTTGGAAGGTCGGGACCCCGTCCCCATCAAGTGGTAATCAGAGCTTCAGGTATTCCTTCAGGTTCGAGTTTAGCCTACCTTTGTTGTTTTCGGTTTCATCCTAGAGTCCAAGAAAAAGCCCTACAAAAAAAATTGTAGTCATAGGTTGTTCCCTGTCCCAGATTTCGTTAGCCTTTTGCACACTTTAATTTCAGAGTCCGTAGTGTTGAGTTTGTGTCCTTAGTCGAGTTGTGTTGCTGGTTTAGATCGTGTTTTGTTTCGGGTTGTCTTGCTTCCGCTACCTCTCATACAAACCCTAGCCGACTTTTGTTTTCCCACCCATATCCCACCCTCTATTTTTATCTCGTGATCACCCAGCTTCCCACCCATATCCCACCCTCTGTTTTTATCTCGTGATCACCCACCACCATTCCCCACCCTTTTCCCGAGCTTCCGCCCCCCAATTTCCACCAATTTCCTCCACCCGATCTCGTTTTGGCCTCCACCGAAACCATAACTCGGAGGCCCATCTTCAAACGGCCGTAACTTTTGCATACGGACTCGAAATTAGGCGATTTTTTTTTGAAATTGGGTGAAATTAAATTTTACATCCAATACTCCCCAACTTTATTGGGTTCGGCGAATTTATTTTGCCCAAATTCGGCTTCCAAAGTGCAGTACTCGCGCTCCGAACTTTCGTCACCGAATTTACAGTACATTCATCATTTTCTGTAGGCCACACCTTACATCAGATTGAGGTGAAACTTTGTGTGGTTCCTATTTCTGTGTTCTGCTTTGTGAAAAAAAATAAAAAAAAAGAAGCAAAAATAAAAAAATTTGCTTATAGTAGAGAGGAGAGAGAAAAACACACAAAAAGTGCTCTCCGTGGCTAAAAAAAAGAAAACAAAAAAAAGAAAAAAAACAGAGAGAGAGAACAGTTTTAGGTGACAGAGATTCATTTGTTTTGTGCTGTCTTTACCTGGCCATCTTTGTTGCTGTCTTTGCTTTACTATTCTGGTCGATTCCTTGTTCATCATATCATACCTGTTATAGGACACATTTTAGTCCAGCAACTAGGACCAGTGCTTTGGACATTTATTCAGCATTACTATTTGTTATTGATTTGTGTTCCACTCACATATTTGGCCTTCCAAACTCCATATACATACTTCCGGACAGCACAGTTTTTGACCCTTGCAATCGCCGGGTCACACTCTCGAGGTATCACGAACCAGCCACCGGTTGTACCACCTACTGTTTGCGATGGTAAGAACACTTGTAAGAGCTTGGTAAGCCACTTCCTTTGTGGGTTTCCACTGTCCTCCTCCTCCTTTGTAGTTGATAGGGATAATCTTTTGTTTTCCCTGTGTTTTCACTAACCATGGCAGGATACGAAGGGGACGGAACACCGGTCGACTTCAACGAGTGTGTTAGTCGCGGCCAGCTACAAGCTGCGCTCGATAAACAAAATGCTCCATTCACTGATCTCGGCGCGCGAATGGACACCATCGTCGCCGCCATTGCCCAGTTGAACACCACAGAAGGCATTGAGCGGGTGGAGCGGCGAATGGCTGACCTCACTGGTCGGATGGACACATTGGAGACACGCCTACCACCTGTCAATGACGGCCATCGTCATGATGATGACATAATGTCTGATGCGGATGGCAACATTGCTCAGCGGGCGACACAAGATGCACGACTATGTCGGCGTCTTCAGCAAAACCGACATGGTATGGGAGGTAATAACCAGAACCGTCATAGTAACGACGATCCTTTTGCTAAAGTTAAATTTACCATTCCATCTTTTTCTGGTCTTTATGATGCTGAAAAATATCTTGATTGGGAGATGACGGTAGAGCAGAAGTTTAATTCTCACTTGGTTCTTGAACAACATAGAGTTAGACAAGCTACTAGTGAGTTTAAGGACTTTGCTATTATCTGGTGGAATGAACTGGGTACCATGCGTTTACAACCTGATACATGGGAGCGATTAAAAGAAGCTATGCGTAATCGTTTTGTTCCTCCTTCATATAAACGTGATTTGAGAAAAAAATTACAGCGCTTAGAACAAGGTGATAGTTCTGTTCAGGACTATTATGCTGAGCTTCAAAAGGGTATGGTGTGTTGTGGGGTTGTTGAGGAAACGGAGGATAAGATTTGTCGTTTCTACAGGGGGTTACGGCGTGAAATTCAAGACATTGTTGATTATAAAGAATTTACTACTGTCAACCAGTTGTTCCAGCTTGCCATGCTTGCAGAAAAAGAATTGCAGGGACGCAAGGAATCAGCAAAGGCAAACACCGGACGACCCTCCTACACGCCGCGAACGACTACATCGACGGGACTGCCCAAGTCTTCTTCGAGTTTTCGTTCTCCTCCATCACCTGCGACCAAGTTTGCAGCAGCGCCACCGAAGCCACCATCCATGACACGCCTTGCAGATTCTACAAAAACTCCTTTGCAGGGTCTAGCCAAGAGCTCTTCTTCCGTGGCTTCAACGAGCCGCTCCTCCGACATTCAGTGCCATCGCTGCCATGGGCTTGGTCATGTCCAGAAGAATTGCCCTAGCCAACGGGCATACATCGCCACAGAAGATGGAGGCTACATCAGCACTTCGAATGTCGAGGAGGATGATGATGATGTTGCTGCTGCCTCGGATGACAATGGCGGTGGTGATGACGACTTGGTCCTTGGTGGGGCGTCCACAACGACGCTACGGAGCATCATTGTGCAGCGAGTTCTCAGCACACAGGTACAACAATCCGATAAGCTTCAACGCCATAATTTGTTTCAGACTTTCTTCGCAATCAAGAATCGGCGTGCACGTGTCATCATTGATGGAGGAAGCTGCAACAACTTGGTGAGTTCTGATTTGGTCAAGAAGCTTGGCTTGACCACACGACTGCATCCACATCCATACCATATTCAGTGGTTAAATGACTCTGGAAAAGCTAAGGTAACATAAACATGCCGAGTCCATTTTTCTATTGGTGGTTATTCTGATCATGTTGATTGTGATGTGGTTCCCATGCAAGCATGCTCTCTTTTATTGGGTCGACCTTGGGAATTTGATAATGATGCTTTACACCATGGTAGTAGTAACAAATACACTTTTATGCATAAGGGAAAGAAAGTTATTTTACTTCCTTTGTCCCCAGCTGAGATTATAGAGGCCAATAGGGAGAGAGCTGCTGCTGCTAATGATCCAAAGGAACATGTTAAATCTAAAAAATAGCAAGTAATCAATTTGAAAAATTCTGTTATGCTTGCCACAAAATTAGACCTTGCTGAAATTGATGATGTTAATGATACATGCTATGCTTTTGTGTGCAAAGATGCTTTATTTTCTCTTGATAATATGCCTTGCACTTTGCCTGCTCCTGTCACTAACCTTTTGCAGGAGTTTAGAGATGTTTTTCCTGATGAGATACCTCCAGGACTTCCACCCATTCGAGGGATTGAGCACCAGATTGACTTGATCCCTGGAGCGAGTTTGCCAAACCGTGCGGCATACAGGACCAATCCCGAAGAGACTAAGGAGATTCAGCGACAAGTCCAAGACCTTTTGGACTGTGGGTACGTACGTGAGAGCCTTAGTCCTTGTGCTGTTCCTGTTCTTTTGGTTCCAAAAAAAGATGGTTCTTGGCGTATGTGTGTAGATTGTAGAGCCATTAACAATATTACTATAAGGTATCATCATCCTATTCCTAGGCTAGACGACATGCTTGATGAGTTGTGTGGTACTATAATTTTCACAAAGATTGACTTGCATAGTGGATACCACCAAATAAGAATGAAACTTAGCGATGAATGGAAAACTGCTTTTAAAACTAAGTTCGGCTTGTATGAGTGGTTAGTCATGCATTTTGGTTTAACTAATGCACCTAGTACTTTCATGAGATTAATGAACGAGGTTTTACGTCCTTTCATTGGCAAATTTGTGGTCGTTTACTTTGATGATATCTTGATTTATAGCAAGTCCATGGATGAACATTTGAATCACTTACGTGCTGTTTTTAATACTTTGAGAGATGCACGTTTGTGTTGGTAACCTTGAGAAGTGCACCTTTTGCACGGATCGAGTCTCTTTTCTTGGCTATGTTGTGACTCCACAAGGAATTGAGGTTGATAGAGCCAAGGTGGAGGCGATATGGAGTTGGCCCACGCCCACAACGGTCTCCCAAGTGCGGAGTTTTTTTGGCCTTGCAGGATTTTATCATCGCTTTGTCAAGGAATTCAGCACCATTGCGACACCGTTGATTGAGTTGACAAAGAAGGGAGTCGTGTTCCATTGGGGGCCATCACAAGAGGAGTCCTTTAATCTTTTGAAGGACAAGCTTACACACGCACCATTGCTCCAACTTCCAGATTTTGGTAAGACTTTTGAGCTGGAATGTGATGCTAGCGGAATTGGTATTGGTGGTGTTTTGATGCAAGAAGGCAAACCTGTTGCCTACTTTAGTGAAAAATTGAATGGTCCTACTCTTAATTATTCCACGTATGATAAAGAATTGTATGCTCTTGTTCGTTCTTTAGAGACGTGGCAACACTATTTATGGCCTAAAGAATTTGTCATTCATTCCGATCATGAATCACTTAAGCATATTCGTAGTCAAACCAATTTGAATCGTAGACATGCTAAGTGGGTTGAATTTATTGAATCTTTTCCTTATGTCATTAAACACAAGAAAGGGAAGGATAATGTGATTGCTGATGCTTTGTCTCGACGCTATACCATGTTGTCTCAACTTGATTTTCGCATTTTTGGTCTTGAAACCATTAAAGGACAATATGCTTTTGATGCTGATTTTAAGGATGTGTTGTTGTATTGTAAAGAGGGACAAATATGGAATAAATTCGTGATCAATGATGGGTTCTTGTTTAGAGCTAACCGCCTATACATTCCAGTTGGATCCGTTCGTCTTTTGTTGTTGCAGGAGGCGCATGGAGGCGGTTTGATGGGACATTTTGGTGCTAAGAAGACGGAGGACGTTCTGGCCGCACACTTCTTTTGGCCAAAGATGAGGCAAGATGTTGAGCGGTTTGTGACTCGCTGCACGACATGTCAAAAAGCTAAGTCTCGCTTGAATCCACATGGTTTATATATGCCTCTTCCTGTTCCTTCTATTCCATGGGAAGATATTTCTATGGACTTTGTTTTAGCATTGCCCAGGACTAAGAGGGGGAGGGATAGCATTTTTGTTGTTGTGGATCGTTTTTCTAAGATGGCTCACTTTATACCATGTCATAAAACCGATGATGCCGTTCATATTGCTGACCTCGTTTTCAAAGAGATAGTTCGTTTGCATGGTATGCCTTCTACTATTGTTTTAGATCGTGACGCCAAGTTCTTGAGTCATTTTTGGCGTACTCTATGGAACAAGTTGGGTACAAAGTTGTTATTCTCTACAACATGTCACCCACAAACTGATGGCCAAACCGAGGTGGTGAACTGCACATTGTCTACCATGTTGAGAGCTGTTTTGAAGAACAATTTGAAGTTGTGGGAAGAGTGTTTGCCGCATGTTGAGTTCGCATATAATCGAGCGGAACACTCCACCACCAAGGTAAGTCCTTTTCAGGTAATGTATGGATTCAATCCCCGTGCCCCTATTAATATTTTACCTTTGCCTACTAGTGAGAGAGTTCATAATGATGCTAAGGAGCGTGCTGATTTTATTGTCAAAATGCATGAGACTACTAAGGCAAACATTGAAAAGATGAATGAAAAATATAGGATTGTTGGTAGTAAAGGTAGAAAGGAAGTTAAACTTGAATCGGGTGATTTTGTTTGGTTGCACTTGCGAAAGGATAGATTTCCAGAGTTAAGAAAGTCAAAATTGATGCCTAGAGCTGCTGGTCCTTTTAAGATAATTGAGAAAATAAATGATAATACATATAAACTTGAGTTGCCACCCGAGTTCGGGGTTAGTCCCACCTTTAACATTGTAGATTTGAAGCCATACTTGGGAGAAGAAGATGAGTTTGAGTCGAGGATGACTCCACTTCAAGAGGGGGAGGATGATGAGGACATCACTCCTTCGGATGCAACCGCTGATCCTCCAACCGTTATACAAGGTCCAATGACCCGAGCTCGCATGCGACAATTAAATCTAGAGGTGAGCTCGTTCTTAAGCGATCCTTTTTATAGTTTTGAGAATAGATTGCTACCTAATGATGTTATCTTGCTTAGGAACATTGGAGAGGGTCATGAAGTACATAGAGAGAGGTGTGGAGGCAGAGAAGACCAGCAAGGACGTCCAAGTCAAGCCGGAGGCCCAGTCCAACTCGAGTTCGCGTCTGCCTCGGCCTTTAGGACCAGCCTGCAGTAAAACGGACGCCCAGGACGCATACGGACTCCGTTTTGGACGTTCCACATATGTATGGAAAGCTAAGAAGGAGACCTTTCCAATGGCTCTAGTCCCATATCAAAATTCCTTTTGAGTCAACAGGAATCATCGAAACAAGTGGATGCTCAGAATCTATCAGGGTGCTGCGCCACCGTATTTTGGGCCGTTCGGCTTTGTATCGTGTTGGAGCCCATTAGGGCGCGTCCAGGGGTTTTGCATGCCCCTCACTCCTTTATATACAGCCGCCACCACCACCATTAGGGTTGGGTTTTGCTTAGATTAATTCTTTCTTGAATAGTTTCGCCGTTCATCGGTTTGTGAGACCCCAATTTTCGAGTGCTAAATCAATACATCTGCAGTTGCGTTGTGTTCTTCCCCGTTCTTGCTTGTGTTCTTCGATTCGCAGGCGAGGATTAGCCTTCTTGGCGAGGTCAACCGGCTGCGCACGGTTGATAACCTGAGGAGACGTGGTGCTGCGATTGCGGGGTTCGGGACGTGTTGTTCGGAAGTCGGATCGATTTGTGTTGCGCCTCCACCAAATCGAACTTATCCAGAACCTGTTGGAAGGTCGGGACCCTGTCCCCATCATTATGGGAAATGGATATTGATGCTTAATATCATTGTAGTTTAATTAGTTTCTTAATAAATGTGGATGCACATTGTGGATGTGGACAAGTGGATACTTTAATGATGTTGTATATTTGTTTGTAGTCTGAATAGCCTGTTAAACAGTTTGCTTGCTGAGATTTTTATCTCACCCTTGTTTCCCCCCTACAGGTGATTCTTGAGCATTCATGGGATGGGTAGAGCGGCACCAAAATAATGCACTTGGTTCACCAATTCATGCTGTAATAAAGTCGATGGAATTCTAGCCAAATGCCTAACTATCCGTGGATGATTGTTTTAGTTAATAATTATGAACTTGTGATCTACTCTTTGATTAATCTGCTAGAGGTTGTTTCAATTATTGAACTTGTTATCGTTATCTTTATTCTCTTAGTTGATTATGCTTCCGTGTAATGCTTCATGTCTAGAAATTGTTGCCGGAATAAATTATCTTGAAATTTTTGGGCCAGCTGTAGAGTGGTTTAGTGGTATTCCAGGGTATTGTGGGTCCTAGGGTGTTACAGTTGGTATCAGAGCGGGCTTTAGGTCCGTGGTAATTAAAATATTAAATTGACACACTGGTGCACAGTAGGATGAGATGGGTCAAGCATTGCATTTATGCTTTTGGCATGTTGTATTGATGATTTATGTTATGAGATGATCTTATATAATTATGATTTGATTCTATAACTGTTATGAGTGAGGATAGTCAGTGAAAAGATGTAGACGTTGTAGTTGTTGTCTTGGGTATTACCAGTTTATACCACCGTTCGTGGTATGGGGATAGTGATGCAGTTACCTCGTGTAGCTTAGTTGCGGATGTCGTGGGTAAGTTTCTTAGAAGTGTTTCCTCCTTGAGTTGATTTTGGCCGATTCTTGGCCTATTGCGGTTAATGAATTTCTCTCGGGTTAGCAGTTTATTGCAGTTGTTGGGTGCCATTAGGCCTTCAATTGTTCTTGAGACCAAATATTGTTTCTTTCTGATTGATGGGTTGTTTTGCTGCTCGTGAGCAATGCTTTTGGAGAGATTGGTATTTTTCGTATTTGTTCCATCTTTCTTACTGGAAAACATGACTCATTTATTCGTTTGATAGTTTGAAAAAAATAAAGCTTTATGTTGGAAGTTTGTTGTTTGCGAAGCCTTGGCTTTATGCATTTCTTTTGAGATATTTCGACTATAGAAAATGGATTCCTCTCTTTTCTAAAAGGAAGTGTTAAAACCCTTTGTGATGTTTTGTTGCATCTAAGTAGGAGGTAGCAATTATGTAAATGATTGATAAGTTGTGAATTATCAAGTTGAAATGCTAGCGTGGTACATGTTTAATTTCTACCAATATCCTTAGAAGTGAGGTTGATTAATATGATGTTGTCCTGTTGTAGTTTCTTCAAGAATTGTGGCTAAGAATTTATCGATACATGTTTAGAAGTCATGCAGTTATTGAGGAATATAAAAAAAAGGTTTGATACTTGTGGTTGTTTAAAATTCCAACTTGTTGGATAGATTGGATTGATTGATCTTAAGTAACTAATCTAACCATTCGGGATGGTTAAGTAAGGAGATGCTGGAATATTGCCTTAGTTGTATTAATCTTCAATGTGACCTCTCTTTATATACTTGATGAGCATGCACAACCGCTAAATTCATGTAACTTTTGCCATGCTTAATTGTTGAAACATGTACAAAGAATTAGATGAATGTTGATGTATTGAATTGTGGAATCTTGTCTTATAAAGCTGGTATTATTGATGTTTAAAGTTATTTTGTTCTAATTTCTGAATATAAGGTGGAATATTGAATATGTGCTCATAATTGTTTTTGCGATTGCAAAACAGAGATAGGATCATTAATGCTATGACGACGAAAATTTATAATCAATTATTGACAGTAATAACTGGAGTGCAATCAATTTGTGCTAAATTAGAAGTTGAGCATTGGTAAAAGTTAAAGGTATGAAATCCAATAAGAGATTTATACAAACATGTTTGTGAGGTTGTCATGTTCTATATTATCTTGTTAAAAAGTTTTGTTTTAATATGGTGGCTTATGCACTAGGTTTTCCTAGATTAAGTAGTTGGAATCTTATTTAAATAATATGAACATGACGAAGTTATTTATGGTGTTCCTTTTGGAAAAATATGGAATAAGAGGATATGATGATTCTTGCAAAAAATGTTTTATCTTGTTGTTAATACAATTGATAGCATATAGTTGTGCTTATGGTGTTGAATGCTTTACAAATGAAGGAATTTGTTAGTTCCATGTTACTAATTGAATTTAAGGATTTGAGTTTCGCGGTTGGGGTCTTCTTTTTGGACCTTAAGACTTGTGTGGTAGTCGATATTGCCTTGAGCAAAGTGGCGTGTTGAATGATTGTATTGGTTTTATCCGAATCTTGTGTTGTGGACTTCAAACATCTTTTGTTGGAATTGGCGGGATGCTGTTATCAAAAAAAATTATTTCTTATTGAAAGAAAAAGTTGTACTAGAAGTATTCGAGATACATATGGTCTCATCTTGTGTTTTCCAACCTCATTGCTTTTTGATTTTCTCTTGGTCTTTTGGCTACTGTGAATGATAGCGAATTTCTGTGTGCTGGAATTAATTTCTTCTTACCTCTTCTCCTAAGAAAAGGGTAACCGATTTGCGTTGCGAAGTTTCCTTTGTTGCCTGATGGAAACTAGGTAGTGGTGGTCTAGTAAATGTTTTTGTGGAAGGCTTAAATATCATGATGTTTATGGTATATTGGATAATATATTATTCTCGTGGGATAATCCTTGGGAAGAATATGATTTAAATAGACTGATTATCTTGGAACCAAATAATTTGTCGATGTTAAGAATTGAGTGTATGTTAATTGTGGAGTAGTAGGGTTTTCACCCGAGGATTTCCCTATCTTATACGGGCAGTTGTTGTAGGAGTCTTGAAAGCTGAGTCAGAGCTTTATCTTTTGTTATGTTAGAACTTTAGAGGCCTAATGTCTCTGTGTGGGAATAGCGGATCAGAGTGGAATCCAAATAGTGTCATGATCGGGATAGCATCTTTGAGGTGCAATAAATGAGTTGGTGTGTTCGGCGATGATTTGAAAATCCTTGGTGCAAGGAAGTTAAATTATTCAAAGAAATGGAGTGGGAAATATTTGTTATCTCAAGTAGTGAGATGCTCACTTGACTCTTGCTTATGCTATGCGTCTTTGGCGGAGGTTATCTGCAAATTGAATTATTTTATGTTGAGGTGTATTCTTTTCTGGCTAGGAAAAAAATGATTGTTTTGGTCTGTCGAGTGATTTTCACTCTTGGCTTATGTGGTGTGGTTTCTCCAATTGTCTACTTGGAGAGTGGAAAATATTTTGTGCTGAATCCTTTGATTTAGATTGTAGTCCTTGAAAGAAAAGTCAATTGCTAGTGTGTTGCTTGAGAATCCTTTATTTTCTTTTTGTTGTGTTCTATTTGTAAAAGATATTGTTTGTGCTTCAAGTAGAATGATATTTGTGGAATCTGTGGTCAAATTTTGTTAAAGGGGTACAATGTATTATTTCGATTATAATTAATAGAGGGAAGTGTGATAAGCAGGATGATAGATACAGAATATAGTTTAATAGTTGTTGCGAGAAATTTTGCCAAAATGGCAGGACCTGTTGGCCGCTCAAAGCTGGCCTAAGAGTTATGCAGACGTTCGGCTTAGACCAACATGAATCGTGGACTCGCCGGAACTAGCTGGGAGGAAGAGGGCCATCAAGCATGTGAAGGGCCTCTAGACGAACCAGTCCGAGCGGAAGGCGATGTGGAAGCTTGAAAACCGGATGCATAAGAAGAGCCCGAGCTCCTAGAGGCGGAAGAGTACCCGTAGTTGTTGTTCCCTTGGGATGTTCTATCCTTAGGATGCTCTATCCTTTGGTTGTTCTTTCCTTTATTGTTCTTTTTTCTCGTGGGTTGAGGAGTTAGATTCGAGGACGAATCCTTTTTAGGTGGGGAGAATGTATTATCCTGAACGTCGTTTCGGCGTCGGTTTCTAAATAAATCGCGGAGTTGCCCGGATTTTCGATAAATCGCGGGAGGTGAAAATAAATTGTTCAGAATAGTCTAAAATTATAAAAAGAGAATTCAAATAATTAATTAAGAGGTTTTGGGTTATCCGGAGGGGTGGGCCAGCCATTTTGGGCCAGACAGCTCAAACGGGGGCCCGTACCCCCTCCCAAACCCTAGCACCCCCTTTATAAACCCCCTCCCTTGGATCCTCTCCCCTTTTTCCCCACCTGGCCGCCACCCCGATCTCCTCCCTGTGCTTCCACCTCTCCCCATTGCTGCTGCCCATGGATGCGAAGGAGGAGAGGAAGGAGAAGGAGAGGAAGAGAAGGAGGATAAGAAGGGAAAGAGAAGAAGTGGAAGAGAGGGGTGATCCCAAATACCTAGGTAACTTTTTGTCACCCCAATCCCTCTGTTTTCTGCTGAATTTAGGGTTCTTGGTACAAGTTTTGTTGGGATTAGCATTTTAGAAACCCCCGATTAGAGAATCCCTACTGTCTGCCTGTAGATTGATTCGCGCAGCGTTGCTGTTCGTGCTATTTAGACCCAGAAAACGATTTTTCCCGAGGGTCTTCCCAAAAGGAAAAACGTAGAGGATGACGATACACATCTAATGTATTGTTTTCAGAATTGTTTGCCGTGTGACCTGGGCGTAACAGGGTCAGGAACCCAGCTGTCTGTCAGGGATGTAGATGGGACTATTTTCTGTTCAGAGGGGAATTAGGGGTAGAAGATGATTTTTAAATTTTTGATCATAATTGATAAAAAGGTAGGGAATTTAGTAATCTAGCTTCTGTAAAAGAATCAGAATTTTTAGTGCCTTGCTCTGTTCTGGGGATACGTTAGAATCTGGCTGTCCAGAATGTCAGAACAGAGAATGTCCTCGGTTTTGCGCATTAGGTAGCACCTTGCTAAGAATAAAATAAAAATATATGATCTACATGAAAAGTGTAGGTATTTAAGTGAGGAATCCAGATATATATCTTTTGCTGTGATTAGTTTTATATTTTTAAAGATAGGAAAATGTTAAGCAGCGTCACTGCAATGGGAAGATTGTAGAACCGTTACACGGGGAAGGATGTTGTGGGATTTTGGGGCTTAGTGATATCTTGTCTTCGAGAGTCGCATTTTCCTTACTATAGCATTGTGCTAAGAGGTACTTTTGGACAGGTGGTTTTGCTCCTGAATGCACATGATTGCTTCGCTTCAACGGTAGAGGCAAGTAAACGTAGCGGATGTGCTACCGTTTAACCCGTTATTCTTACTACTTGCAATATGCATGATCTTTCGTAATGTTAAATGATATGCTATGGTTACACGTTTTCTAAGTAAGAATGTGATAGCAAGATATTAATCAATTGCTATGTTTGAATGAGTTTTGGTAGTATTATGGTAATTTGCTTAAGTAGCGAATTATGGTACACGAAGTAAATATATGGTGGATATGATAATATTTTGTTGTTGTTTAATTCATGATGATCATATTGATGCCCTTGAAGTTAGTATTATTGTGGTCTTGGTGGTAGTATTCTCAGTGAATACTTGTGGTTATAGTGGTAGTATTCTTAGTGAATACTTGTGGTTATGGTGGTAGCAATCTTGATGAATATATTGTGGTCTATGTGGTAGGATTCACTATGGATCGATTGATTATGATCTTGGTGAACCGAATGTGGGTTATGTTGTTGACCTTCGTGGTTAAATTCTTGTGGTTTATGATTATCATATCATTCATAACATGTCATGATATTGCATTGTGGATGTCGCCGCTTATAGCCGCGACCGTACCGGTACAACATCGTGCATTACCGTAGCACGATGCACACTTTTACCATGTTGGGTAAAGGTGCAGTGGAGCATAGCATGCATATGCAATGCATTGCATTGTGGAAAGATCATTTGCATACTTATGCAATATATTGTGGTGAAGTTATTTTATAAACAACTGCAACTTTATAGTTATAATGCGGAATTGGCTCATGAGAGTCACTTGTGGTATGAGGAAAATGGCTGTGGTCGTGGATTGGGGTTCATCCCCTGTGGTATGGTAGGGGCTGTGATTGTGGCATGAGATTCTTTTCTCTT
Organism: Melocanna baccifera; assembly: GCA_036346265.1. NCBI lineage: Eukaryota > Viridiplantae > Streptophyta > Magnoliopsida > Poales > Poaceae > Melocanna > Melocanna baccifera. The sequence goes on along the minus strand of CM070707.1, from coordinate 8,881,831 downwards.
GTGGTAATTATTGATAGCAGTTGTGGATATGAGAAATAATAAAGTTAGTGAGGTAAAACATGTTAATGCTTTGTTGTCATTGGTAGTGGTAGTGGTGGATGATATGAAGTAGTTAATCAAGATTTATTTGGTAATGTTTTACCATTGTTGGTAGTAGATATAGTTGAGGCTATAATTGTGGTCATTATGGGAAATGGATATTGATGCTTAATATCATTGTAGTTTAATTAGTTTGTTAATGAATGTGGATGCACATTGTGGATGTGGACTGGTGGATACTTTAATGATGTTGTATATTTGTTTGTAGTCTGAATAGCCTGTTAAACAGTTTGCTTGCTGAGATTTTTATCTCACTCTTGTTTCCCCCCTACAGGTGATTCTTGAGCATTCATGGGATGGGTAGAGCGGCACCACAATAATGCACTTGGTTGTCCAATTCATGCTGTAATAAAGTCGATGGAATTCTAGCCAAATGCCTAACTATCCGTGGATGATTGTTTTAGTTAATAATGATGAACTTGTGATCTACTCTTTGATTAATCTGCTAGAGGTTGTTTCAATTATTGAACTTGTTATCGTTATCTTTATTCTCTTAGTTGATTATGCTTCCGTTTAACGCTTCATGTCTAGAAATTGTTGCCAGAATAAATTATCTTGAAATTTTTGGGTCAGCTGTAGAGTGGTTTAGTGGCATTCCAGGGTAATGTGGGTCCTAGGGTGTTACAGTTGTTACAGTGACCCGTCGAGCTTGCTCGATTAGCACCGAGGCCATGCCACTCCTAACCTTTGCAAGTTGAAGATCTTCTCCATCTCTAAACTACAAATAATGTCCATTCTGCTGTGCTGAATCACCATAGCTTGACTGTTTTTTTATTATTAATCATATTTAACTAGGAGGGTTGTCACGAATTGACAATAGGATGAATCTTTAGAATAGAAAGAGCCACATCCCTCCATCTCACTGTAGAATTTATGATGCATTATTAGGTTGTGAGAATCTATGGACGAGCGTGCATTCATCATCGTTGGCACCTTTGGGGAGAGCATGCCCGATGTACTTCTTCAATATAAGCAATAACAAAAAATTACAATTTTATTCTATTTAGGAGAAGATCGGACAAGTCAAATCTTTGTTGCTAACTGTACCTCTGTATATATATATAAACCACCATGTCTAAAGTCTGACGCACTACTCAAGCATGTCAAACACTCCTGATACCTTCCAATCCTATGCGTATCCAAATGTAGAAGTGAAACGCAAAACATTTTCCTGGTCTACTAGAAAATCTCCTTGGTGTAAATGCAACAGAATGGACTTCATACAACTACTTGAGTAGGGAAGTAAGAACTCTCGTGCGTGATGTGTGTTACATTTCTTAAGTTGTGAGCTCTCACTACTACAGAAACACTATTAGTAGACGCAATATCACAGACAGTTTTATAAAACTGCCTGTGTATCACATACGGTTCTTGACAAGAACCATCTGTGAAGTATCACATACGGTATTTGATGTGACCACGTCACATACGCATACGACCAAAATTCCCCAGAATAAACAAAAGGTGAATTCGTTTCTTCGGTTTCAATTTATTTTAAGGGAGAATATGATACTATCTAAAGATAAAAGTATACATATATGCAGCTACACAAGGAGGATTACATCAACGCTCCGCGCTCGTGGTTGGGGTCCACCTAAAGGAAAGCCAACCAACATGTCAAGACCAAGTCAACACCTTCCCCATCTCTTGCTTAAGGTCACCACATCACTTTTGGATCAATTCAAGTAAGAGTTCAAGTGGGACACATTTTGGAATCTAATTCGCTCTCCAGATCACTTCGGATTCAGCCTGATAGCGTCTACTTCAAACGGTCATAACTTTCTATTTAGGAGTAATTTCGGGGCCCATGAGTGCCTGTTGGAAAGATTTGAAAGTGTACTTTCAGATGGATCTGGCCTCACCTCTAAATTCCTTCTGTGCGCACCACAATCGTCAAAACAAGCTGACGGTGACTTAGTCTAATAGGATCAACTTGAAATGCTCATAGATTTCGCATCAAGAGTCCATTTGGAATGTGTGAGTACAGCATGGAAAGCTTATTTCGTCCTCTTTCTAACGGATCTGGCCCCATCCCAAAATCCACTTTATGCACGACGCAATCATCAAAACAATCTTTGGTTTTGAAAATAGAGATAGAATCAGTTATGATTTGAATACTATCCATGTGTTGAGAACTTTCCATATGCAAGGGCCTACGTGCTCCTATAAATAGAAGCTCAATTGGCCATGTAACTCAGGCTTGTTTAGATTAGTTTTCCACTGTGAAACTTCATCGTGTGTTCTTGTGTCGACTAGACCAACAACTTCGATTGCAGGCCTCAACCCCTTTGTGTTCCTCATTTATATTCGTAATAGTCAGATTGCTCTTTATCTTGTTCTTGCTTATTTTTCGATTGCTTATAGGAATTGAATCTCGTGTTTAGGTCAACCACGTTCTTAGCACGGTTGATATCGACTAGAGTGTGGTATAGCGATTGTAGGACGGACTTGGTCGTCTCGGTCAAGTAGCCTCTTTGTCAACGTCATATCAAATCGAAGTTATACTTCTCATCGGAAGATTGGACCACCCCCTCATCAGTTGGTATCAGAGCACAGATTGTCCGGTGAGATTTTAGTTTTAGATTTGTTTTTCATACCTACAACTAGAAAATTGCCCTACAAAAAGAGTTAATTTTCGCTGTCCAAACCCCGTTGTGCCTTTCAATTTGTTAGTTTTGTTAAATTGAATTTGTATCCGTTTTAGCTTTGTCTTTTTCTGGTCATATTTTTGGTCCCATAAAACTCCCAAAAAAATCCTCACGTCCAAAACCATCAAGAACACATCAAACCCTAATTCCAATTTTCAGTCAGAAGACTCCCTCTTGTGCAGCCTTCACCAAAAACTGAATAACTTTTGATTCGTCGATCCTTTTTGAGTGAGACCACTTCCATTAGACTTCCAACTTCATTATCCATTTGGTTGCAAAATGTTACTTCATTCCAATGCTGCAAGTAAAAGATATATGCGGCAAAAGTTGACCTAAATTTCTGTTTTTGAATCTGCAATAATCAGCACTTGTGATTTTTGTACGAATTTTATGTCGGTTTCCAGAATTTGGCCCCAAAAGGAAAGTTGTAGAAAAATCTGTCAGTAAATAAGGAAAAAAATAATCATTGAAAAATAGAAAACTGACAAAAAGTTATGGCTAAAATACAGACAACTGGTCTAGTGGATAGAAATATGCCATTCTCATATTTGGGTCAATACTTGTGCTTTCCACTTTCAATTGCATTCAATTGAATTATCTTGTGTCTACAACTCCTATACTTGGATATCCACTTATTTTAGCCTTCATCTATCATTCTTTGATCAGCAACATAAGGCTAAGTTCTAGATACGAACTATAATTCAATTCCATGCAATTTCTGAAATTAACCAATTGTTCTCCATTGTTACATATCTAGAGCCTTCTAAGCTGCACCTACTACTATCCGTTACAGGTCTTGACGTACCGACAATCGCTATACTCATCACTCAAGTCAAAATTATTACGAACCAGCCACTGGTTGTACCACCTGTTTGCATTGGTAAGAACTTGTAAGAGCTTGGTAAGAGTTTGAGAGATGTGTGACTTGTCAAGCTCCACCTCCTAGTAGTTTATAGGGACCTACATAATTCTTGCGTATTTTCTTATTTTCTACTAACCATGACAGGTTCGAGATCATATAGTAGAAAATTTTGTGAGACAAACAACGTGTTGGATCGGCTTAATAAGACCCTCACCACCATCAACAAGAAAGGATGTTCACGCCCAGCTACTCGACATGCACTGTTTTCTCCAAACTCTTTGTCAAACGAAGATAATGATATCGAAGAGAACAACTACATCAGCCACACTAAAATTGACTGCTTCGATCGTCGCCGACTCCAGCAAAATCAACGAGGTATGTGTAGGTTACAAAGAGAGATACGCGATGATGATGCATTATCTAAAGTTAAGTATATTTTTCCATCCTTTGCTGGTAAATTTGATCCTGATGCCTATATTGACTGGGAGATAGCGTTAGACAAAGAATTTGAATATTATGATTGGTCTGATAGACAAAAGATTAGAGTTACCACTAGTGTTTTCATTGATAATGCAATAATTTGGTGGAAGTATCTTGGTAGACACAGTAGAGTGCCTCAAACTTGGAATGCATTAAAGAAACTTTTGAGAGATGAATTTGTTCCTAAAAATCATGCTGACTATTTGCTAGCTAGATTGCAACATTTAAGATAAGGTAGTAGAACTGTAAGAGAATACTATCATGAATTGAAAACTTATTTGTTGCGTTGCGGTTTAGAGGAATATGCTGAAGCTACGGAGAATAGATTCTTAAGTAGGCTTAATCAGAAAATTCAGAACCTTCTTGTTTACAAAGAATATAATTCTCTATCTCATTTGTTTATATTTACTTATAAGATTGAGAGTCAGATTGAGAAAGAATTGAGAATACTTGATAATAGGACACATGAGAGCAAACCTGTGGTTGTGCCTTTTTCTGTGACTAACAACTTGCAGCAAGTTGAGAATTATGCTGAAGAGAAGAATGAGTTACTTGAGCTACCGACCCATTACTTGAGAAGGAAGATAAGGTGATGGATGCCCCTACATCATGTGAGGAGAGCCAGAAAGGTAAATTAATGGTGCTATCATCACTCAAGGTGAGTATGCCTGTGAAGAACAACTATTGTCCACTATTCATGCTACATTAGAACAAAATATTATGAAAATTAATTCAGATATGCACATGTTTCAAGTAGAGAATTCAGACTATATTGATTTGAGTGTTGAGAATGAGTTGTGTGCTTGTTCCTTGCATAAATCTTTGACGCAACCAAAAATAAAAATTGATTCTTCAGTTTTAATTCTAAATCCATGTGCTAAAATAAATGCATTTGATTCTATCTATGTGCAATTGATACATGCTAGAGATGAGCCGAATGAAATTTCTTCTTCGAACAATTTAGGTTATATTGAGATTGATCATCCTTGTGAACTAAGTTGTTTAGAGAAGAAGTTATTTGAGATTCCCAATTCGCTTTCATTGTTTTGTTATAAAGTTTATCTGAAAGGCGAGTATGATGAAAAGAAAAATTACATGGCTCATAGAATTTACATAAATTCAGAACTAAAAGGTTCAACTTTGGAGAAGGAACACTATCATGTAGAGGAAACTAATGGCACTAACCTTATAATTTCTAGTTTACCTACTGCTGTTTGTGAGCTACAAGAAACCTTTCAAGAAGGGGAGTGTTGTGGGCTACTTTCATACACCATAACTAATTCTCTATTTGCACCGAAAAAGAATTTGCTTCTCATTGAGATCACCAATACCACCTTTTCTAAAGAATGGGAGCAAGTTGAAGTACATACACCATCCAGTGATAATACTACCAATCAGGTACAACCGTTTCAATGAGGTTTTACTTTGTTTGATAAAGAACTTATGATATTACATAATACGAGTTTGTTGCGTTCTTTGTCATGTACCGAGATATATGATCAAGATCATGTAATACGTAAGGCTACACATCTATTAAAACCGAGGACGGTTTTCTATCAAGAAGGGGAGGATGATGTGACAACGTCACATACGCATACGACCAAAGTTCCCCAGAATAAACAAAAGGTGAATTCATTTTTTCGGTTTCAATTTGTTTTAAGGGAGAATATGATGCTATCTAAAGATAAAAGTATACATATATGCAGCTATACAAGGAAGATTGCATCAACGCTCCGTGCTCGTGGTTGGGGTCCACCTAAAGGGAAGCCAACCAACATGTCAAGACCAAGTCAACACCTTCCCCATCTCTTACTCAAGGTCACCACGTCACTTTTGGATGAATTCAAGTGGGACACATTTTGGAATCCAATTCGGCCTCCAGATCACTTCGGATTTAGCCTGATAGTGCCTACTTCAAACGGCCATAACTTTCTATCCAGGAAGAATTTTGGGGCCCATGAGTACTTGGTGGAAAGCTGTTGAAATGTACTTTCAGATGGATCTAGACCCACCTCCAAATTCCTTCTGTGCACACCACAATCGTCAAAACAAGCTGATGCTGACTCAGCCTGATAGGATCAACTTTAAATGCTCATAGATTTCGCATCAAGAGTCCATTTGGAATGTGTGAGTACTATATGGAAAGCTTATTTTGTACTCTTTTCAACGGATCTAGCCCCATTCCAAAATTTCTTTTGTGCGCGACGCAATCATTCAAACAATCTTCAGTTTTGGAAACAGAGATAGAATCAGCTATGATTTGAATATTTTCCATGTGTTGAGAACTTTCCATATGCAAGGATCTGCGTGCTCCTATAAATAGAGGCTCAATTGGCCATGTAACTCAGGCTTGTTTAGATTAGTTTTCCACCGTGAAACTTCATCGCGTATTCTTGTGTCGACTAGACCAACAACTGCGATTGCAGGCCTCAACCCCTTTGTGTTCCTCATTTATATTCGCAATAGTCAGATTGTTCTTTATCTTGTTCTTCGATGGTTTGCAGGAATTGAATCTCGTGTTCAGGTCAACCGCGTTCTTGGCACGGTTGATATTGACTAGGGTGTGGTGTAGCGATTGCAGGACGGACTTGGTCGTCTCAGTCAAGTAGCCTCTTCGTCAACGTCATATCAAATTAAAGTTATCATTCTCATCGGAAGATCGGGCCATCCCCCTTATCAGTATTTAATAAAAACCGTCTGTGATAATCCTCTTCTCAGATGGTTTTTATTAAAAACCATATGTGATAATCCAGTATATATTGTTTGCGCCGCTGAGATCCGAACCTATCTTCAGTTCGATCTAGATCTAGGCGCTCTTGCCTCCTCTTCCCCCCAAGCCTGGTTCCCTTCTCCTCCCCTCGAGCCATCGTCGACTTCCCCGAGCCCGGCGCCCTCCTCCTCCCCCTGAGCCGTCGCCGACTTCCCCGAGCCCGGCGCCCTCTGCTTCCCCCCTGAGCCCGGCGCCCTCCTCCCCCCGAGCCGTCGCCGACTTCCCTGAGCCCGGCGCACTCTGCTTCCCCCCTGAGCCCGGTGCCCTCCTCCCCCGAGCCGTCGCCGACTTCCCTAAGCCCGGCGCCCTCCTCCTCCCCCTGAGTCATCACCAACTTCCCCAACGACTTCGGCGAGCTCGGTGCCCTCCTCCCCCGACTCCGACGCCCTCCTCCCCCATGAGGTGAAGAAGATTTTTGATGATGTGAAGAAGATCTTTCATGTTTTATATAGAATAAATATTGTTGTTCATATAGACTAATTATTGTTTCATATAGAATAATTATTGTTTCATATAGAATAATTAATATATGTTATTCATGTTTATGTAGATGCATGTTATTTATGTAGATGCATGTTTAATGGGAAGAGTTTACGGCGATGAAAACGACTGGAAATTTTAGAAGTGCAAGTGCGGCGCAGTGAAGGAAGGAGGACAAGCAAGCAATCTTGCCGATAGGGTGGGTAAAATCCCACAGCAGGGCTCTTGCAGGAAGCGCTGAATGTAGAATCTTCTCAAGGATCATTCCAGATAAGTAGGGTCAAAATTTTTGTGAAATATTTCAAAGATATCATTATACATAATACCTTCTAAGTGCAAATGCAATCGCTATCTTTTTATTGGTATAGGTACCTATCACTCTGGAATCGAGGTCTCGTGAAAGAAACAGATCCATAATCAACGAACTGTCAGCTGCACAAGCAATGCTTGGATGGGCGATTGCCTGTTATGATGGAAGAAAAGGTGTGCTACCTTCTAAGTGCAAATGCAATCGCTATCTTTTTATTGGTCTATCACTCCAGAATTGAGGTCTTGCGAAAGGAACAGATCCATAATTGACGAACTTGTCAGGCTGCACAAGCAATGCTTGGATGGACGATTATCTGTTTATGATGGAAGAAAAGGCGTGCTACCTTCTAAGTGCAAATGCAATCGCTATCTTTTTATTGATCTATCACTGCGGAATCGAGGTCTCGCAAAAGGAACAGATCCATAATCGATGAACTTGTCAGGCTGCACAAGCAATACTTGCCTATTTATGATGGAAGAAAAGGCGTGCTACCTTCTAAGTGCAAATACAATCGCTATCTTTTTATTGGTCTATCACTCCGGAATCGAGATCTTGCGAAAGGAACAGATCCATAATCGACGAACTTGTCAGGCTGCATAAGCAATGCTTGGATGGGCGATTGCCTGGTTATGCTGGAAGAAAAGGCGTGTTACCTTCTAAGTGCAAATGCAATCGCTATCTTTATTTGTACATGTGTATTTGTTAATGGATATTTTATTTCATTTCAATTAATTGATTTGCGAAATGGATGTTTTTGTTACTGAAGTGAATTGAGATGTGAATTGGATGTATACATGTACATGTTGATCTGCTTGTTTCAGAGGTTAGCCAATAAACAGAAATAATTTAGGAGAAAGAAAGAATATCATAGACGGTTTTTAATAAAAACCGTTTGTGATTGCAACTATCACAGATGGTTTTTGTTAAAAATCGTCTGTGATATTTATATCACAAATGTCATTCAAGCCATTTGTGATGACCTCATATCATTACTGACCCATCAATTCAGACGACTCACCCAACCATTTGTGATGACATTTTTCAACCGTCTGTAATAATGTTTTGTGTAGTAGTGTCTGCAGCTCTCTTATAAGCTAGAATAGCTTTCTACTAGGGCAAGTTATCCTGTCTCTTTCCAAAGGTGCAGGATGCAATCAACCCTTGCATTCAGTGCACAACATTTCACGTGCCACCGAAGTGCCAAACACCTTATGATCTGATTCCACCAAACTCTATATGATATATTAATGTCAGAAAAATAAAAGGAGCATGGAACAAAAGCAAGATGCTTTGATTGGTAGAGCTCCTGCCTGCATTTGTTTTTAAAAAGATATTTTGATTACGGTTATAGATCATTGCTAGCTACTGCATCAAACTAAGGTCACAATGATAAATGTACATACTGCACATCCAGGTGTCTCAAACTGATGAGGACATGGCCCCGATCGATACAACCATATTAGCAATGCTTGTTGTTCTAATTACAAGAGTTCCTACACATCACTTAAATTATCAAGTGAGCTTGTTTTTAGAAGTGACTTTATATCATATGAACTATATGATTCTACCTAATCATGAAAATGTATATTTTCGCAGCTATACAAGGAGGATTGCATCAACACTACGAGCTCATAGTTTGGGTCTATCAAAAGGAAAGCCAACCAACATATCAAGACCATGTCGACTTCTCCCCTCACTCTTCCTTATGGTCACCATGTCACTTTTGGACCAATTCAAGAAAGAGTTCAAGTGGGACACGTTTTGGAATCCAATTCGGCCTCCAGATCAGTTTGGATTCAGCCTGACAGGTCCAACTTCAAACGAGCATAACTTTCACATACGGAGTCCGTTTGAGGTCCATGAGTAGTTAGCAGATGATGAGGACATGGCCCCGATGGATACAATCATATTAGCAATGCTTATTGTTCTAATTACAAGAGTTCCTACGCATCACTTAAATTATCAGGTGAGCTTACTTTTAGAAGTGACTTTATATCTTATGAACTATATGATGCTATCTAATAATGAAAATGCATATTTACGCAGCTATACAAGAAGGATTGCATCAACACTACAAGCTCGCAGTTTGGGTCTACCAAAAGGGAAGCCAACCAACATATCAAGACCATGTCGACTTCTCCTCCAACTCTTTCTTATGGTCACCACATCACTTTTGGACCAATTCAAGCAAGAGTTCAAGTGGGATATGTTTTGGAATCCAATTCGGCCTCCAGATTAGTTCGGATTCAGCCTGATAGGTCCAACTTGATGGAAAACTTTTCTCGTTCTCTTTCCAACGGATCCAGCCTTGCCTGCAAATTCCTTCTGTACGGCCCACAATCGTCAAATGAAGTTGCGACACTACCTGTTTAGACCAAATCGGGCCTTGTAATGCATGGGCCTAAGAGGAAGGTGCTACCCCCACTATTCATGGTCAAAACACTATTTATGTGAACAGTAAAATAGTACCACCCTCTTATTTCTTAGTTTTGTGTGGCTTCTACTCCCTTATTTAGGGAGGTCGCACCCCCTCTAGTTTTCTCGGATTTCGTTTATGTTTAGTTTGCTTTTGTTGAAACTTGTATCTTTAGTTGTGTCAGACGACCACCTGTTAAGATCTTTATTCGGAATCCCACCATATTGAGTATTTCAATCTTATTTGCAATTTGAGATTGCTTGTTATCTTGTTCTTGCGTGTTCTTCGGTTGCACGTAGGAATAGACCTTCGTGGTCAGGTCAACCGCGTTCTTGGCACGGTTAATAACAACTCGGAGTGTGGTTTAGCGATTGCTTGGCGTTCTGGTCGTGACCGGTTAGTAGCCGCATCGTCAAAGTCGTTCTTCTCCAAATCGAAGTTATCATCCTATCGGAAGATCGGGACTCTATCGCCTCATCAAGTGGTATCAGAGCTTCAATTGACCGGTAGGATTTCTCGTATCACTAGTTAATTGATTGATTTTTTATGTCCTATAGTCAAAAAGAATTGCCCTACAAAAAGAGTTTATTTTCGTTGTCGAAACCCCGTTGTGCCTTTCAATTTGTTTGTTTCGGTTTGCTAAATTGAATTTCTGTCCGTTTTAGTTTTGTCTTGTTGCTGGTCATATTCTTTGTCCCATAAAAACTCCCCAAAAAAAATCCCCACATCCAAAACCATCAAGAACGTATCAAACCCTAATTCCCATTTTCAGCTAGAAGACTCCCTCTTGTGCAGCCGCCACCAAAAACGCCATAACTTTTGTTTCCGATATCTTTTTTGAGTGAAACCACCGCCATTAGGTCCGTAACTTCTTTATCTAACTGTCCTTTAAATTCGCTTCATTGTATCGAGGCACTTAAAAGATATCTACGGTGCAAGTTGACCCAAATTTTAGGATTGAATCTGTAACAATTTGCACTTGTGATTTTTGTGCGATTTTATCTGTCGGTTTCTAGAACATGGCCTCAAAAGAAAAGTTGTAGAAAAAGCCGTCAGGAAACAAGAAAAAATAGAATCATCAAAAAAGAGGCAACTGACAAAAAATTATGGCTAAAATACCGACGTCTTATCTAGTGGACAGAAATCTATCATTTTAAGATTTGGGTCAATCCTTGTGCATTTCAATTCCAGATCATATTCTATTGACTTATCTTGTGTTCATTACTCCTATACATTGTTACACACTTATTTTGGCTTTCTCCTATTCTTGTTTGATCAGCAATATAGGCTAAGTGCTAGATACGAACTATAATTCAATTCTGTGCAATTTCTGAAATTAACTGATTATTCTCCATTGCTACATATCTAGCCTTCCAAGCTACACCTTTTACTAACCGAATAGATCACGTCGGACCGGCCCTTGCAATCGCTATAGAGTTGAGTTTAATTATCACGAACCAGCCACCGATTACACCACTTGTTTTGCATTTTTGTGAGACCAATAACGTGTTGGATCGGCTTAAAAAGACCATCACCACCATCAACAATAGAGTTGAGATTTTGAATAAATGTTTACCCCCAGCTACTCGATGTGCACTATTTCCTCCAAACTCTTCGTCAAATGAGGATGATGATATCGAAGAGAACAACACATCAGCCACACTAAAGTTGATTACTCCGATCGTCGTCGACTCCCGCAAAATCAACGAGATATGTGTAGGTTTCAAAGAGAAGTACGCGATGATGATGCAGTAACTAATGTTAAGTATGCTTTTTCATCATTTGCTGGTAAATTTGATCCTGATGCCTATATTGACTGGGAGATAGCATTAGATAAAGAATTGGAATATTATGATTGGTCTGATAGTCAAAAGATTAGAGCTGCTACTAGTGTTTTTATTGATGATGCACTACTTTGGCGGAAGTCTCTTGGTAGACATGGGAAAGTACCACAAACTTGGAATGCATTGAAAAGACTTTTGCGATATGATTTTGTTCCTAAATATCATGCTGATTATTTGCTAGCTAGATTGCGATGTTTAAAGCAACGAAGTAGAACTATAAGGGAATACTATCATGAATTAAAGACTCATTTGATGCGTTGCGGTTTAAAGGAACATGCTAATAAGATTGAAAGAAATTCATGAAATTATTATTCACAAAGAATATAATTCTCTCACTCATTTGTTTATACATGCTTGTAAGATTAAAAAACAGATTGAGGAGACATTGAGAATGCTTAATGACAAGAAACACGAGAACAAACCCTTGTTTGTGCATTTTTCTATGACTAACAACTTGCAGGAAGTTGAGAACCATGTTGAAGAGAAGGGTGTTCACATTGAAAATAAGGAGTTGAATGTTCAACAACAGGTGCTATTGAAAGTAAAAGATGAGGAGATAATCACAGTTGAAGATGGAGTACTTGCTGTCTTCTTACTTCATCATAAAGATTTGATACCTACAACACCTATATCAACTGAGGAGATCGATAAAGATAACTATGGTGCTGAATTTAAATATGAAAAGGTGATTAATTATGAAAATTCATGTGTTCAACTGAAAATTCCATATTCTGAAATTTCTTTGCTCAATTTACATAATGTGGAATTGATTACTCATAAGGAAGTTCTTACTAGAATATCTCCTAAAGATTCTTTATACTATGTCATGTTCGATAATTCTAGAGAGTTAATTAGTGTGATTAAGAATCTTACTGAAATTTCATGTTTAAAATCATTAGCAAGTACTCATGCCTACACATGTAAGCTCAATTTGATTGGAGATTATGGTGTAGACAATCAATTTCATGTATATCGAATATGCATAACTTGTGATCACATGGATGAATTGAAGCTTGTTATTTTGAATAACAATTCTGGTGTGTTGAATTTTGTTCCTTATGAGAGAAAAATAAAAATTAGTTACTGTTGTAGGGGAGGCCCCCACCTAACCCCAGTAGGCCTGTTAAAAGGTTGTAAAATCCAAAGTGGACATGTGTAACGACATGATTGCCCTTGGGAAGGATATTTGGATGTAAGGGTACAATTGTAAAAGCACTCTCCATGAGGACATATATACGTGATACTAACCATGGGGAGACCCCAAGGAGCATTGCTCACCTAACTCTCTACTACCACTCACTCTCTCTCTGTTTGGTCTGTAACCATAACAGTTGGCACTGTCCGTGGGGACGACAAGAGCAAGCCTCAAGATCTCGAGAAGGATGGCACCGAAGAAAGCATCATCATCGGCGGCAAGGAAGAAGGAGGGGGACGCGGCGAAGTCCTGCATCAACACCAGGGCTTCGGCATCGGCGGTCGTGGGCGCGAATGACGACGTGTGCGTGGCAACCACGAGCGTCGACGCTCACCGCGTGACGATCGACCCCGCCACCACCGACGTGACGGTCGACCCCGCCACCGCCGACGTAATGGTCAACCCCACCGCCAATGTAACGGCCGACCCTGCCCTGCGCGTGACGCCTAACCCCGCCGTCGGTGTGACAGTCAACCCCGACAGTACTGGTCGGGTGGCAGGGAGCGATAACGTCGGCGACCGCCATCCCTACACCCGACACGAGAGCGCCGAGCGGCCCCAGCGGCAACACGGGCCCCGTCATCGACGCCGGAGTCCATCACGCCGACGCGACGGGCAACCCAAGAGCACAAGCTGTGGTCACGGCTATCCCGGCAGTGCAACCAGGTACGCCGATTGCCTCGTCTATACCGGAAGTGGAGAATGCCCTGCTGGTGGCCCTCAGCACGCTCCAGCGGAGTTAGTGGATCTCCGCGGGGCCGTGCGGAGAATGCAAGAGATTCGGAGTCCGCAGACCCCGCTGGTGGTCGCGCTGGAGCCCACGCTAGAACGGGCGAATAGCCGCGACGCCCCCACATCCAGCCGCGCCTCGCTGCGACGCGTGGACCCAGAGTCCCCGCTATCTGCGGGCCTGTAGTAGGCGGCATGGCCGGAGGACTTCAAATTCCCCAACGTCATCGCGTCGTACAAGGGCGACACGGACCCCCAGGAATTCGTACGTATGTACGAGACCGCCATTGAAGCTGCAGGCGGAGACGACACCACGAAGGCGAAGGGACTCCCCCTGCGTTGTAGGAAGTTGTGCTCTCTTGGTTCTTCACCATAGAGCCAAACTCCATCTACGCATGGGAGCAGATTCACGACCGTCTCTACAACAACTTCTAGGGGAACTACGTCGAGCGCGTAGATGCAGATCAGCTCTTCGCGATCAAGCAAAAACCATCAAAAAAGCTTCGGGAGTACTTCAAATGCTTTGCAAAGGTCCAATGCCAGGTCAAAGATGTAAATGAGACAACCATCATCAACGCAGCAATACAGGATCTCCGCCCGGGGCCGCTGGCCGAGTACAATGCGCGGAAGCCAATCAAGACAGTGGCGAAGCTCTTCGACAAGATGAAAGAATAAGCCAGAGCGGAAGAAGATGCATGACGGCGTCAAGGCAATGACACCGACGCCAATCTGGCGGAGGCCACAGTGAAGAGCGAAGACTCGCCGAAGGAAGGCTCCTCGAAGGGCAAGCGCAGGCAGGAACCATCGAAGGACGCCCCCAGCATAAGGACCCGTCGGGCGACAAGCCCAAGCGCGGCCAACAGAAGTCTCGGAGAGCCCGTTATGTCTTCGACATTGAGGGTGGTTCCGAAGACAACAGCCCTGCTGGCCGCGGTGCCAGGGCTCGCCGAGGTCGGGGGCAAGGCCGAGGTCGAGGCTGTGAGGATAGGGCCCACGCGGAATATGGCAACCAACACCGCGTCCAGTGGTGTGAAGTACATGGCCGAGGTAGCCTTGACACGCACGTATGCACCACCATTGCGGCACTTCGGTAGAGCATCGCCAGGGACAAAGACCTCGAGGTGCGGCCGCCCGTCGTGGCACATGTCCAGCAACCCCTGGACGGCCCCCTAAGAATTCAAGATCAGGGGAAGCAACCTCAGGAGGGCCTTCGACGGATTCAAGCCCATGTGCAGCAGCCTCAGGAGAGCCCCCTACAGATCTACGCCCCAGAGGGAGCCCAGCGCAGGGTCATAAACGTCATCTCCAGGGGCTCCTCCCTGGAGTTTGCTTCGGAGAGGCAGCGAAAGGTCTACGTGTGGAGGCTACACCACGTGACGGCATACCTAGCACAGGCACCGCCGGATGAGGCGCAGCACGAGATCACCTTCACGCCCGCCGATGCCGAGGGCGTGAAGTTCCCCCACCAAGATCCCCTGGTCATCCATGTTGCCATCGCAGGATGCGACGTCAAGCATGTCCTGATCGATGGAGGAAGTTTTGCGAACATTTCATTCGCAGTGGCCTTCAACCAGATGGGGATCCCTCGAAGTCGCCTAGGCTCCTCGAAAATTCTGCTGTAGGGCTTCGGAGGTCAGCCGCTGATGGCGCTGGGCCAGATATTGTAACGCCCAAGGTTCCAAACTGGCTTAGGCCTAACCTCATTATGGATAAGCCACGCACACGTAATAACCTACTTACGCTTCGTCCCGCCACAGAAACGGTTAACTGCAGGTTATTACTAATGGTGCCTATGTGTTTATATGTTGGTGCTACTCATACTAAGCTAGCAATATGGGACTAATCCACACCCTCATGTGCACACACACATGGCCATAATTGGCCGGGGTGTCACATACACCCCCCCTAAGAGAACTCGACGTCCTCGTCGGTCCAACATACCCACACTGGGGCAAATGACTAGGATCTCCCCCTCTTGGCACACGTCCGTGTGTCCAGTGCTGGTACATATACCATGCCGTATGACCACTCTCGGCCTACACGCGCCATGCGTCATATGCCCACACCCCTGACCCGCACGCGCCAATGCAACCGCTAGGGTCGGCTCTGATACCATTTGTAACGCCCAAGGTTCCAAACTGGCTTAGGCCTAACCCCATTATGGATAAGCTATGCACACGTAATAACCTGCTTACGCTTTCGTCCTCGCTTCGCGTAAAACGGTTAACCGGAGGTTATTACTAATGGTGCTTATGGGTTTATATGTTGGTACTACTCATACTAAGCTAGCAATATAGGACTAATCCACACCCTCATGTGCACACACATATGGGCCATAATGGGCCGGGGTGTCACAGATATGCCTGCAGGTCTCCTTCGGCTGGGGTGACAACGTGCGGAGCAAGGACGCCACCTTCAACGTCGTCGATATCCAGTACCCTTACAACGCCATATTGGGGCAGCCAACCCTCAATTCCTTTGGGGCGATCCCACACCATGGCTTCCTATGCCTGAAGCTCCCAAGCCTGCGGGGTATCAGCACCACCCAAGGCGACCAGGACATGGCCCGACGCATAGAGCTCGGCACCCGGGGCCCGCATCATGAAGCTCAACGAGACCCCTAGGCCAGGCGCGCCAACATAGGGGCGCCTTCGACCTGAAGAAGCACCCCGCCGGGCTCCCCCGTGGATCACTCCAGTAGCAGAAGCAACAGAGGCTCCCTACCTGCCGCCACGACAACGACAGTCCAATGGTTAGTCCCCGGTATTTTGTACTCGCTCACCCACGCAAACGGGAATTTGATAAAGTTCACCGTTTGCGAGACTAGTCGTGTTTCCCGCAAAAACGTGCAGAGACTCGCCTCCGCACGCACTCTACGGAGTATAAATAAGATGCGGATGTTCTCCCTACGCACTCTACCGAGTATAAACAAGACGCAGATGTTTCACGCACGCGTCGGTGGTATTGCTACGTGTACTCCCCGGAGTATAAATAAGATGTGGTTGATATTCGCACGCACTCTGCGGAGTATAAATAAGACGTAGCATCGAGGTCCGCCTCCGCACGCACTCTGCGGAGTATAAATAAGATGTAGCGTCGAGGTCCGCCTCCGCACGCGCTCTGCGAAGTATAAATAAGATGTAGTGTCGAGGTCCGCCTTCGCACGCACTCTACGGAGTATAAATAAGACGTAGCGTCGAGGCCCGCCTCCGCACTCACTTTACGGAGTATAAATAAGACGCAGCGGGGGAATGCCTTCGTGCGCACTCTACGGAGTTTAAATAAGACGTAGCGTTGAGGTCCGCCTCCGTACACACTCTACGGAGTATAAATAAGACGTAGCGTTGAGGACCGCCTCTGCACGCACTCTACGGAGTATAAATAAAATGTAGTGTTGAGGTCCGCCTCTGCACGCACTCTACGGAGTATAAATAAGCCGCGAATGTTCTCCCTGCGCATTCTACTGAGTATAAACAAGACGCAGATGTTCCACGCACGCGTCGGTGGCATCACTACGCGTACTCCCGAGAGTATAAATAAGACGTGGTTGATCTTCCCACGCACTCTGTGGAGTATAAATAAGACACGGATGTTCTCCCTGTGCACTCTATTGAGTATAAACAAGACGCGGACGTCTCGCGCACGCGTCGGTGTTTACCGCTACGCGTACTCTTCGGAGTATAAATGAGACGTGGTTGATATTGCCACACACTCGGTGGAGTATAGATAAAGTGCAGCAGAGGCTTGCACCTGCGCGTATTTATGCGGGGCGCAGGTAACGCGCTAGCCCTGCTAAGCATATAGCGGAGGATGGCTCCCTGCACTTCCATAAATCACGTGCTACACCACATTGACAGTATCTTCCAGTTACAAGGCCGAAGTGCCTCTCGTACAAATTTTTCAGGATACACGGCTAGGGCACCCACTAATAGGGGCCCCTCAGTTCGGGGCAAGGGAAGCTTAATCCTGGCACCATAGCTCAGCAGCAACGTCTTGCAAGACGAGCTGGACTGTGACACCGTGGAGAAGGGGCGACGCAGAAGCTGAATGGCCTACACTTCTGAAGAAGAGACGAAGACACGAGAGCGCTCCCTGAAGGTGCCCCCAGGGGCATGCGGCCCCGGGAAGGGGAAGTCAAAGTCTGCTTCTGGCGCTGAAAAACCCTTGTTGAAGTACAAGTGAATTTCTCACCATCCCTCATTAGCTGAGGCACTTAGGCAAGCCAGCGAAGGGAAATCACACCGCGGCGTCACGGCCACCTCGTGTTGACAGGGTGTTCGACCCCGCGGCCGTCCCGGCGGCATTAGCCGCACTCCGGAGCCCTCTATAACACCCCAGGACCCACATTACCCTGGAATGCCACTAAACCACTCTACAGGTGGTCCAAAAATTTCAAGATAATTTATTCCGGCAACAATTTCTAGACATAAAGCATTAAGCGAAAGCATAATCAACTAAGGGAATAAAGATAACGATAACAAGTTCAATAATTGAAACAACCTCTAGATGATTAATCAAAGAGTAGATCACAAGTTCATCATTATTAACTAAAACAATCATCCACGGATAGCTAGGTATTTGGCTAGAATTCCATCGACTTTATTACAGCATGAATTGGTGAACCAAGTGCATTATTGTGGTGCCACTTTAGCCATCCCATGAATGCTTAAGAATCACCTGTAGGGGGGAAACAAGGGTGAGATAAAAATCTCAGCAAGCAAACTGTTTAACAGGCTATTCAGACTACAAACAAATATACAGCATCATTAAAGTATCCACATGTCTACATCCACAATGTGCATCCACATTTATCAACAAATTAATTAAACTACAATGATATTAAGCATCAATATCCATTTCCCATAATGACCACAATTATAGCCTCAACCATATCTACTACCAACAATGGTAAAATATTAGCAAATAAATCTTGATTAACTACTTCATATCATCCACCACTACCACTACCACTACCAATGATAATAAAGCATTAACATGTTTTACCTCACTAACTTTATTATTGCTCATATCCACAACTGCTATCAATAATTACCACAAGAGAAAAGAATCTCATACCACAATCACAGCCCCTATCATACCACAAGGGATGAACCCCAATCCACGACCACAGCCACTTTCCTCATACCACAAGTGACTCTCATGAGCCAATTCCGCATTGCAACTATAAAGTTGCAGTTGTTTATAAAATAACTTCACCACAATATATTGCATAAGTATGCAAATGATCTTTTCACAATGCAATGCATATGTATGCTATGCTCCACTGCACCTTTCCCCAACAAGGTAAAAGTGTGCATCGTGCTACGGTAATGCACAATGCTGTACCGGTACGATCGCGGCTATAAGCGGCGACATCCACAATGCAATGTCATGACATGTCATGAATGATATGATAATCATAAACCATAAGAATTTAACCACGAAGGTCAACCACATAATCCACATTCGGTTCACCAAGATCATAATCAATCGATCTATAGTGAATCCTACCATATAGACCACAATATATTCATCAAGATTGTTACCACCACAACCACAAGTATTCACTAAGAATATTACCACCAAGACCACAATAATACCAACTTCAAGGGCATCAATATGATCCACATGAATTTAACAACAAGAAAATATCATCATATCCACCATGCATTTACTTTCATATACCACAATTGGCTTATTAAGCAAATTACCACAATACTACCAAAACTCATCCAAACATGGCAATTGATTAATATCTTGCTACCACATTCCTACTTAGAAATATGTAACCATGGCATATCATTTAACATTATGAAAATCATGCATATTGAAAGTAGTAAGAATAACGGGTTAAACGGTAGCACATCCGCTACGTTTACTTGCCTCTACCGTTGAAGCGAAGCAATCACATGCATTCAGGAGCAAAACCATCTGTCCAAAAGTACCTCTTAGCACAATGCTATAGAAAGGAAAACGCGACTCTCGAAGACAAGATATCGCTAAGCCCCAAAATCCTACAACATCCTTCCCCGCGTAACGGTTCTACAATCTTCCCATTGCTGCGGCGCTGTTTAACATTTTTCTATCCTTAAAAATATAAAACTAATCACAGCAAAAGATATATATCTGAATTCCTCACTTAAATACCTATACTTTTCATGTAGATCATATATTTTTATTTTATTCTTAGCAAGGTGCTACCTAATGCTCAAAACAGAGGACCTTCTCTGTTCTGACATTCTGAACAGCCAACTTCTAACGCATCCCCAGAATAGAGCAAGGCTCTAAAAATTCTGATTCTTTTACAGTAGCTAGACTACTGAATTCCCCACACTTTTCTCAATTATGACCATACGCATAAAAATCATTTACTACCCCTTATCCTAACTGAACAGCAGTCTGCCACAAACTGCACCCCTGACGGACAGAAAGATTCCTGACCTTACTGCGCCCAGATCCCACGTCGAACATATCTGAAAAAAATACAGGATATGCGTATCGTCGTTCTCTACGTTTTTCCTTTTGGGCAGACCTGCAGAAAAAATCGTTTCGGGGGTCAAAACTGCACAAGCAGTAACACCACGCGAATCAATCTACAGGCAGGCAGCAGTGATTCTCTAATCGAGGGTTCTAAATCCTAATGCCCACCAAAAATCTTGGGTTAAGAACCCTAAAATAGAAAAAATCAGAGGGATTGGGATGAGGGAGAATTATCTAGGGATTTAGGATCACCCCTCTTCTTCCTCTTCTTCTCCTTCCCTTCTTTTCCTTCTTCTCCTTCCTCTTCTCCTTCTTCTTCTTGCACAAGGGCAGCACCAAAGGGGAGGGAGAGGGCGCAAGGAGGGTGGGGGGTGGCGGCTTGGGGTGGGAAAAGGGGGAGGGAGGGCTCTCCAAGGGATTTATAAAGGGGATGCTAGGGTTTTGGATGGGGTACGGGCCCCCGTTTGGGCTGGCTGGCCCAAAGTGGCTGGCTCACTCCTCTGAACAGCCCAAAAACCTTTTAATTAATTTTTTTAATTCTCTTTTTTACTATTTTAGACTATTTCACAATTTTTATTTTCCCTTTTCGCAATTTACCGAATAACCAGCGACTCCGCGATTACTTTAAATCCGATGCCGAAACGACGTTCAGGGTATTACATTCTCCCCACCTAAAAAGGATTCGTCCTCGAATCTAACTCCTCAACCCACAAGACAAAAAACAATCAAGGAAAGAACAACTAAAGGATAGAGCATCCCAAGGGAACCACAACTACGGGTACTCTTCCGCCTCGAAGAGCTCAGGCTCTTCTTATGCATCCGGTCTTCAAGGTTCCACGTCGTCTCCTGCTCGGACTGATTCGTCTAGAAGGCCTTCACATACTTGATGGCCCTTTTCCTCACGGCCAGTTCCGGCGAGTCCACGATTCATGTTGGTCTATGCCGAACGTCCGCATAACTCTTAGACAAGCTCTGAGCGGCCAACAGATCCTGCCATTTTCGCAAAATTTTTCTGCGATAACTATTAAACCACTTTCTAATACCATCCTCCTTTGTAGAACATTTTTTTCTCTATTTATTATAATCGGGATAATACATTGTACCCCTTTAACAGAATTTAACTACAGATTCCATTTACAACATTCTATTCGAAACACAAACAATATCTTTTACAAATAGAACCCAATAAAAGAAGAATAAAGGATTCTCAAGTGACACACTAGCAACTAACTTTCCTTTCAAGGACCACAATCCAAATCAAAGGATTTACCACAAAATATTTTTCACTCTCCAAGTAGACAATTGGAGAAACCACACCACATAAGCCAAGAGTGAAAATCACTCGACAGACCAAAACAATCTTTTTTTCCCAACCGTAAAAGAAAAAGCCTCAACATAAAACAATTCAATTTGCAGATGACCTCCGCCAAAGACACACAGCATAAGCAAGAATCAAGCGAGCATCTCACTACTCGAGATAACAAATATTTCCCACTCCATTTCTTTGAATAATTTAACTTCCTTAAACCAAGGATTTCCAAATCATCGCCCAACACACCAACTCATTTACTGCACCTCAAAGATGCTATCCACGATCCTCACACTACTAGAATATCACTCTGATCCACTATTCCCATATGGAGACACTGGGTCTCTAAGGTTCTAGCATAACAAAAGGTAAAGCTCCGACTCAGCTTTCAAGACTCCTACAACAACTCCCCATATAAGATAGGGAAATCCTCGGGTGAAAACCCTACTACTCCACAATTAACATGCACTCAATTCTTAACATCGATAAATTATTTGGCTCCAAGACAATCATTCTATTTAAATCATATTCTTCCCAAGGATTATCCCACGAGAATAATATATCATCCAATATACCATAAAACATCGTGATATTCACTACTACAAAACAGGCTATATTGGACGGGTAATCACAGACGGTTCATATGGAACCGTCTGTGCTTAACTATCATACATGGTTCATACTGCCACCCGGCTGTAATACTATCACAGACGGTTATTAACACGACCCGTCTGTGATAATAGAGAATTCAAAGACGGTTCATTTTAATAACCATCTGTGATAGTTCACAGACGGTTTGTTATACGAACCGTCTGTGATAATAGAGACATCACAGACGGTTCGTGTTAATAACCGTCTGTGACACTTCACGACGGTTATTAACATGAACCGCTCGTGATGTCTCTATTATCACGCATTTGGTTCGTATAACAAACCGTCTGTGATATGAATTGTCACAGATGGTTCGTGTTAATAACCGTCTGTGATAAATTGCACTATTAATACTTGGACGGTGTCGACACAGATCTGTTTTTTTATTGCGCTGCATCGGTGGAGCAAGGCGGCCGGCTTTTGGGAGTTCGAGGGTGAAAATATATCGCCATCTTCTTAGTGATCTGATCAGAGGTTAGTACTCAATTACATTTAATTATGCTTATATACATGTTTTTGTAATGGAAGGCTTAGAGATGATAATTTATATGCTATGTATTTGCGGTAATAATCATTTTTTGCAACCATTTGTTACTTGTGTAGCTAGCGTAAATGGATCGAAACTGGATGTATATTGAGAACCGTGTGAGTGAAGAGTACATTATTGGCGTGTCTGTTTTTAGAAGAGCGGTCGAGCTGGATATGTTAAAGAAAGGGATAAAATATATGTACTGTCCATGTATTGATTATGATAATCTCAAGATGTTTAGCAACTCAGCGCAGATCAAAGCTCACTTGATTCGAAGGGGTTTCAGAAAAGGGTACAAATGTTGGACCAATCACGGTGAAGAGAAGTGTACACAAGATGCTGGTAGTTATGACATAGTCGATGGGGACAACGATATGCCAGTTGTGGACTGTGCTTTTGATCATGAGGCCGCGGATGGATCGCAGGATGACAATCTGGATTAGATGTTACGTGATGCAGAAGGGAACTACAGTGAGAGAGAGTTTGGTAAATTCGAGGGCTTGATCGAGGACTCGGAGAAACCTTTATTCTCGGGATGCAAGCTGTAATACACGAGGTTGTCATCAGTTCTAGAACTACTGAAATTGAAGGCAAGCAATGGTTGGTCCGATAAGAGTTTCACGGCATTATTAGGTCTCCTAGCGGACATGCTTCCAAAGGGAAATGTGTTGCCGAGAACCACCTACCAAGCCAAGAAGATTCTTTATCCATTAGGAATGAAAGTAGAAAGAATACATGCATGTCTGAATGATTGTATCCTGTACCGTAAAGAGTATGCTAGCTTAAATATTTGTCTGGTGTGCAAAGCATCCCGATACAAGTGTAAAAATGACTCTGATGATGGAAAGGGCATCGAGGTGAAGCAAGGACCTCCTGCTAAGGTGTTGTGGTATCTTCCTGTAATCCCCCGTTTGAAGCATTTATTTACAAACCGCAAGGATGCAAGATTGATGCGTTGGCACTTAGAGCAGTGTAAGAAAGACGGAATGATAAGACATGTTGCTGATTCTGCCCAGTGGAGGAACATCGATAGGATGTTTGTAGATTTCGGTGTGAAACCGAGAAATATAAGGTTTGGGTTGAGTACAGATGGAATGAATCCTTTTGGTAACATGAGCAACCGACATAGCACCTGGCCCGTAACTCTATGCATGTACAACCTTCCTTCTTGGCTGTGTATGAAGCGGAAGTATATTTTGATGTTACTACTTATCCAAGGGCCGAAGCAACCTGGCAAAGATATTGATGTGTTCCTAGCACTATTGGTAGAAGATCTTGCAATACTGTGGAACGAAGGGGTACATGTATGGGATGCGGACAAACGAGAGAACTTTACTCTACGCGCTATGTTGTTCTGCACCATTAATGATTTTCCTGCTCTTGGTAACCTGTCAGGGTTGAGTACAAAAGGAGCCAAAGCGTGTCCGCACTGCTTAGACAATACCGAGAGTGTGTGGTTGAACAACTCGCGTAAAACTGTGTACATGCGTCACCGTAGGTTCCTTCCAAAATATCACCCATACAGCAAGATGAAAAAATAATTTGATGGAAAAAAAGAAGATGACTCAGTACCAAGACCTTTTAGCGGGAAAGATGTGTATGATATGGTCAAGGATATAAACGTTGTGCCTTGAAAGGGGCGTAAATTGAGGAAGAACATGTGGAAAAAAAAGGTCAATATTTTGGGACTTGCCTTATTGGGAGCACTTAGAAGTTCGCAATTGCATCGATGTCATGCACGTAGAGAAGAATGTATGTGACAGTTTGATTGGTCTCTTATTGAACATTCCTGATAAAACTAAGGATGGTGTTAACGCAAGACGTGACTTGGTCTCTATGAACATCAGGACCGAGTTAGCACCGATAGAGATCGATAAAGGCCGGACATACCTTCCCCCAGCTTGCTACACTCTATCTAAGTCCGAGAGAACTGAACTGTGCCAGTCCTTACATGGTGTGAAAGTTCAATCCGGTCACTCCACCAGCATGAAGAAAATTGTTTCCATGGAACATTTGAAATTAATTGGCATGAAATCCCACGACTGCCATGTGCTAATGACACAAATGCTACCTGTTGCAATTAAAAGTATTTTGCCGAACAAGGTTCAAGTGACAATCATAAGGCTGTGTTATTTCTTTAACGCAATTGCTCAGAAGGATATTGATCCCGATGGACTAGATGCTCTGCAAACCGAGGTGGTGACAACTCTATGTCATCTAGAGATGTATTTTCCTCCATCATTTTTTGATATCATGGTACAT
Source organism: Melocanna baccifera (assembly GCA_036346265.1). Lineage (NCBI taxonomy): Eukaryota > Viridiplantae > Streptophyta > Magnoliopsida > Poales > Poaceae > Melocanna > Melocanna baccifera. Next base: position 8,856,767 of record CM070707.1, on the reverse strand, counting down.
CTCATTGTCCACCTTGTGAAAGGGATAAAAATATGCGGCCCCGTGTTTCTACGTCATATGTACCCTTTCGAGTGGTACATGAGAATTCTCAAGTCCTATGTACGCAATCGATCTCGACCGGAGAGTAGCATCATCGAAGGTTATACAACAGAAGAGGTCATTGAATTCTGCATCGGCTACATGGCTCAGGTCGATCCGATAGGTGTACCGGTATCTCATCACGAGGGGAGGTTAGATGGTATCGGGACTATCGGAAGGAAAGCAATAACTCTGGATCAAAATACGTATGCTCAAGCCCATTTCACAGTTTTACAACACATGACTGAAATGACCCCATATATTGAAGAGCACAAGGACATGCTACGTCAAGAGAATGCAGGCCAGTCAGAAGTTTGGATCACGAGACAACACAATCGTCAGTTCAACGAATGGTTGAAGGCGCAATTGACTAGGAGGTCGTCAAGTGAAACACTACAATGGTTAGCAAAGGGGCCAAAATTTACAATTGTGACATGGCAAGGATACGACATTAATGTCTACACATTTTATACAACAGATTAGGATAAAAAGAGCACTGTGCAGAGCTTAGGTGTCCGCATAGATGCCTATGATGCGCACGTCAGTACCGCTGGCCCAAGCTCGTACTACGGGCTTATAGAGGAGATTTGGGAGCTTGACTACGTAATTTTCAAGATTCCTTTATTTCGGTGCCGTTGGGTCCATCTCCCACGGGGTGTAAAGGTCGACAAGTACGGTGTCACTACCGTGGACATCGAATGTGTAGGATACAAAGATGAACCATTTGTACTCGCGAGGCAAGTTGTTCAAGTATTTTATGTAACCGACCCGGCAAATAAGAAGCGCCATGTAGTTCTTCAGGGAAAAAGAAGGATTGTCGGAGTTGAGAATGTTGTGGATGAGGAAGAGTACAATCAATTTGATGATTTGCCTCCATTCGGAGACGGCATCAGGCTCGAGGAAGAACAAGGCGATGAAACAAGCTATATGCGTGTCGATCATCGTGAAGGGCTTTATTTAAAATAAAATAGCTATGTGTAATAAATGTAACTATATATGTTTTATTGTAATTGTAAAATGACTCAGGAACTGTGATGTATTTGTGAATTTGCATGCTGGTAGGTGTAGTTATATTCATTACACTCTGTGAGAGGTCTTATTGAATGCTGGTAGTGTAGTTACAACAGCCAGCCGGCAAAAGTTTATTACAGATCGACAAGCAGTGGGTAAAGGCTTATTTCAGACGGTTATACACTTATAACCGTCTGTGATATTATATTATCACAGATGATTATAAGGTAAGAACCGTCTGTGATAGTAATACTATCACAGTCGGTTATAAGTAACGAACTGTCTGTGATAGGCATACTATCACAGACGGTTCGTAACGTATAACCGTCTATGATAATAGAATATCACAGACGGTTTAGTTATAGAACCGTTCCCTTAAGGAACCGTCTGTGATAATTTTTCTTATAAATACCCCCAGCTAGGGCACAGATTTCGCACTCTCGCACTCTGGATCTCCAGTGCCCCTGGTATCTCTCGCGCCGCCGGTCGCTGTCGAGACCCGAATATGCAAATTCGGTCTCTCTGTGTAAACTGCACTAGTCCAGGATCACGCTAGTGCACACAGTCAAACATAGATGTCATCACAGTCATACACACGATGATAATAAAGGAAAACTCGAATATCGATAAAATATCAAAGGTACAACCTTATGGTCAAGCTTACAATATCTCTAGCCGGAAGAGCTTAACAAAATAGCAACGGAAATCCAAAATAAAGCGTAGCGACCAATCGACAAGCCACAGGCTATCGAGTGGAGAACGAAGCCTAATCCATGAAGTCGTCGTAGTACTCTCCTTCCGAACCTCCTGGCCGATAGTACTCCTCTCCTCAATCGAGCAACATAGGCGTAAAGCCGTGAGTACATTGGTACTCAGCAAGTCGTTTGTAACAATGAATGCAATATAATATGCAAGGCTTACCAATGGAAGGCTGAAAGGTTAATTTGCATAAAGGCATTTATTGATGAAATATATTAAATAATCTTGCAAGCGAAAGTTAACTAAAAACAGTAATAAGGAATAATCAAAGGAATAAACATAAACCACTTGTGAACACCAATCCACAAGTTAAACCAACAGTGAACTACCTGTCCACTACCAACATAAACTACCAAGTTAAAAATGAAACACTAATCCTCGTGTGAAATCCCCGAGCAATGTCCATAACCGAGGACGCGGCTATTCGAATAGTTTTACACTCTACAGAGGTTGCACAACTGTACCCACACGATGTGATTAGCCTCGATCTCAGGAAATCACAACAAAGCCTTTACAATGCTCTACCTCAACACAATCCCGCCCGCTAGGGTTTCGCATCACACCCCCTTGCGCCACATGAAAATCAGCAACCATGTCCATCACATGGCAGAATTGAATTGAAATATCACAACTTAATTAGCCAGGTCCATCCCATAATAGACACGTGGTTTGCACGTCTAAGCTCAGATCAATGGTGCACAAGGTTAAGTCCTTAACATTACCCGGGCGAGGCTACCACATCCCCGAAGTGCAACTGCACCTCCCCCTTTACTGCACGATCACTCGCCCGAGTGGAAACCAATTTGTATAACCAAGCCAACGTCACACCAATGACGTGGCACAAATTTTAATACACGTGGCACCAACCACAGTTCCATATGTCATTAAGCCAAATTAATAATTAACATGTGCTGATGAGATCCATCGTAAATATAAGCCAGCTAAGCAGTCTAATCGTACCAACCCATGTGACAAATAATCTAGCATCACTAATAAATTACCCAACCTATGGTGACAATGGCATCATGGTATTCCAAAGTATCAAGGAGGTATAATCTCAATTGGGCGATAACTACCAGTGCAAAGGTTTGAACAAAAATAGCAATGCAATGTTATTTAAAACAAAATAATTAAATAATAGTTTGCAAAATTGGGTTCAACATGATCAAGGGACACGACTTGCCTTCGTTATGCTCAGCGGGGTACTCCTGGTCTTCGGGCGCGAAACCTGCTCCTCCGGAATCCGAATCTAACGAGAGAGAAAACGATCGAAAATAAAGAAATATATAAAATGATAAGAAAATGAACTCCAAAATTCACAAAACCAGAACCAACAGCTAGAGCTCGATTTTAGATGAATTTAGAAAAAAGAACGGGGTCAATCGGAGCTAGGACGAAGGAGAACGGGCTCCTGGAAAATTAATTCTAAAATTAATTCGGGAAATTCGGAAAAGTTACTGTACTGTGAACCCGGTCCACGGGATTACCGGTCCACCGTGAACCCGGCGCACGGAACAGTAAACGCGAGGGGGGGCGGCGGCGCTGACGCGGCGGGGCGCGCTGACGTGGCAGCAGCATGTGCTGCCATGTGTCACCCGGCTGACGTGGCTGCCATGTGGCTAGGGGGACGGCTCGGTGCTGACGTGGCGGCAACACGTGGCATGCCACGTCAGCTAGGGCTGACGTGGCTCGGCTGACGCGGCACGGCGCGGCGCGGCGACGGGGATCCGACGGCGAGGGTGCGGGCACGCGGCGCGATCTGGACCTTCGGTCCGATCGCGATGGCGGGATTGAGCGCGCGGCGCGGCGACGGTGGATTGACGACGCGTGGCGGCTCGCCGCGCGAAGCGTCGCGGGCGCGCGCGCGGGCGCGCGGGTGCGGGCGGGATTGCGGCCGATGGGCGACGCGTGGCCGACGCGAGGGGCGGATCGGCGACGCTGCGCGGCGCGCGGGCGCGAGGCATCGCGCGCGGCGCGCGCGGCGAGTGCGCGCGCGAGGCGAGGGCGAGCGGAGGGAGTCCGCGACGGGAGGCAACGGCGGTGACCGGAGACGACGCGGCGAACGGCGCGAAGGCTCACCGGCGGTGATGCGGCGCCGGCCGGTGCTCCGGCGACCTCGGCGACGGCGAGACGCTGCACGGGCGGCGGCGGAGCGGCCCGGCAGCGCGCGGCGCGGAACGAGCGAGGAGCGGCGCGCGAGGCGACGGCGAGGGCGAGGGCAAGGCACGGAACCGAGGAGCGCCGATGGGTTTTAACACGGAACCGAGGAGCTCGAATCGGTTACGCACGGCCGCGCGCGCGCGCGGTTTGACGGCTCGATACGCCACATGGGCGCATCCGACGGCCGAGGGCGAGCGCGTGTTAGGGTTAGGTTACGCGGCGGCGCGAAGCGAACGGCGGAGATCGCGCGCGCGCGATCGGGCGCCGAGGGCGAGGCGGGCGTGGCGGAGCGGCGCGGCTGGTGCCGCCGCGCGCCAGCGCGGATGCGCGACGCGTGGCGCGGGGGCGGGATCGGGCGACGCGGGCGCGAGTGCGGCGGATGGCCGACGCGTGGAGGAGGGAGGGAGATCGGGCAGCGGGGTTTATTTCTTTTTTTTTTCTTTTTCCAGAAATTCAAATAAACTTCTAAAAGCTCTAGAAAATAGCAAATAAATCCCAAAAATTCACCAAAAATACCAAAAAATTCCTTGAGACCTGAAGAACACAAATAAAATATTTTTAACTTATGTAAATGTTTATTTTAATCATATTAAATCTTTAAAAATTCTAAAAATTCATTTGAAGCTTGAATTAAATTCAGAAAATTCCAGAAAATTCATTTTTAAATTCCAGGCTTTAAAAATCTCAGAAAAACAGGATGTTACAAACCTTACCCCCTTAAACGAGATCTCGACCCCGAGATCTGGGCCAACTAAGAGAATAGGTTCGGGAACTCTGCTCTTAGATCCTCCTCGCGCTCCTAGGTGGCTTCCTCCTCGAATGGTTGCTCCACCGGACTTTGCAGAAACGGACCACTTTATTCCGGGTGACTCGCTCTGACACTTCCAAGATTTTGACTGGGTGCTCTTTGTACGACAGATCCTCCTACAAGTCAACGGCCTCAACTGGCACAACCTCTTCTGGTACACGCAGGCACTTCTTCAGCTGGGACACATGAAAGACGTCATGTACCCCACTGAAGGACGCAGGTAGCTCCAACTGATAAGCAACCTCTCCCCTGCGTTTCAGAATCTTGAACGGACCAACATATCACAGTGCAAGCTTCCCTTTTAGCTGAAACCTCTTCACACCCTTGAATGGTGTGATCCTGAGATACACAAAATCATCTGGCTCAAAACTCAGCTCTCGGCATCTGGTGTCTGCATAGCTTTTCTGTCTGGCCTGGGCAGTTTTCAACCTGTCTTGTATCAAGCGGACCTTATCCTCAGCTTCTTTCAAACATGCGACTAAAACCGACCTTCCCCGCCTCTTTCCAATTGAGAGGGGTCCTGCATTTCTGCCATACAATGCTTCAAACGGTGACATCTCGCAAACCGGCCCGATAATCATATTGTACGAGAACTCGCAAAAGGCAAGCAATCGTCCCACTTGGAACCATGATCAAGCACACAGTTCTCAACATGTCCTCCAAAATCTGATTTACTCGCTCGTCTCGACCATCCATGTCTGGGGTGATACGTCAGATCGAATTCGTGAGTTCCCATAGCCTTATGGAAACTACCCCAAAACGGAGGTGAATCTGCGATCCACGATCCGACACAATCTTCTTGGGCACACCATACAAACCGACAATCCCGACATATATAGCTCGCTAATCATTCACCACCGTAGGTTGTCTTAATCGAATGAAATGAGCAACCTTGGTCAATCGATCCACAATGACCTAAATCGAATCATAGCCCTCTTTGGTCTTAGGCAAACCGACTATAAAGTCCATACCAATTTCTTCCCACTTCCACTCTGAACTTTCAATGGTCAGTAGCAAACCCGCAGTCTCTCGATGCTCGCCTTTACTCTCGACAAACATCACAAATGGCTACATATTCAGCGATCTCACGCTTCATGCTTGGCCACCAATATTTATCCTTAATGTCCTGGTACATCTTGGTACTGCCTGGATAAATCGAATACAACGACTCATGAGCCTCTTTTAACAACATATCCTTTAGCTCTTGCCTACTGGGCACACACAAACGCTGCTTGAACCACAAGGTTCCCTGGTCATCCACTGAAAATCCTGACTCCTTACCTTCACCTAAGTTCTTTCTGATCCGCTGAAATGCCTCATCATCTGACTGAGCCTGACAAATTTGACCATCCAAAGTAGGCTGCATCTCCATAGCTGCCAAAAATCCTGGCTCAACCAACTCAAGGCTAAGCTTCTGAAATTCCTCATGCAAAGCTGGCTGACTCTTTCGAACCATCACTGAATTGCAAGATACCTTTACGCTCAAGGCATCCGCAACAAAATTAGCTTTCCTGTGATGATAATGTATACCTACATTATAATCCTTTATCAGTTCTAACCACCTCCTCTGCCTGAGGTTAAGCTCGGACTGGGTAAAGATGTATTTCAAACTCTTATGATCCGTATAAACCTCACATCTGTTACCCATCAGATAGTGACGCCAAATCTTTAAAGCGTGCACCACGGCTGCTAACTCCAAGTCATGAGTGGGGTAGTTCTCCTCATGCGGTCTCAACTGGCGTGAGGCATAGGCTACCACTCTCTTGTCTTGCATCAAGACACAACCCAAACCTTTGCGAGAGGCATCGCAAAATATCTCAAAATCCTTATTAATATCAGGCAACACAAGCACTGGGGCTGTGGTCAAACTCTCCTTAAGTTTCTGAAAACTCTTCTTGCACTCTGGCGTCCAAGTGAATTTCTTTTCTTTTTTAAACAACTGCGTGAGGGGTCTGGCCACACTGGAAAAACCCTCAATAAAACGACGGTAGTATCCTGCCATACCCAGAAAACTCCCCGACTGGTAATCAAGTGGGTCACTGCCAATCCAAAACGTCACTCACCTTCCCTGGGTCAACTGCGACTCCTTCTGCTGTCAACACATGCCCTAAAAAGGCGACTTTCTTCATCCAAAACTCACATTTGCTAAACTTTGCATACAATTGATTATCCCTCAATTTCTGCAATGCTAATCTCAAGTGCTCCTGTTGTTCCTCCTCATTCTTGGAATATATCAAAATATCGTCAATGAACACAACGACGAACTTGTCCAAATATTCCATAAACACCTTATTCATCAAATACATGAAATATGCTGGAGCATTGGTCAAACCAAATGACATCACTGTGAACTCGTATAGATCATAACGAGTCGAGAAGGCTGTCTTGGGTATGTCCTCCTTTCGAATCCTCATCTGATGATATCCTGACCTCAAATCAATCTTGGAGAACACTCCTGCTCCCTTAAGCTGATCAAACAGGTCATCAATCCCGGGCAGAGGGTACTTATTCTTGACGGTGACCTCATTAAGTGCTCAGAGTCCACACACATGCGCCGACTACCATCCTTCTTCTTGATGAACAACATCGGCTCCCCACGGGGATGAACTCGTCCGATGTAACCCTTATCCAAAAGCTCCCGAATTTGCTTCTTCAACTCGCTAAGTCATTGGTGGCATCCGATAGGGTCTCTTGGAAATCGGAGTGGTACCGCACAAGCTCAATCGAAACTCAACCTTCCTCTCGTGGCATACCCGAAGATCATCTCGAAACACGCCGGGTACTCACGACAACCGCACATCCTCCAACCGATCACCTTGTTCTAGCAAACCATGACCGCTCGCCGACACTCATCGCCGCGAATCGCACCTTAATCCCACCTGAATTGGTTAAGGTCATCGCTCGCTCCCACAGCCTAACATCGCTCATTTACTGGCCAATCCATTCCCAAGATTACATCTAGGATCGCATATCCAACAAAATCAGTCGGCCCGAACTCAACTCCCGAATGGTTATCCTAACTCCGGACAACCTAGGTTGGATCTCAACTCGATCCGGGATTGGATTAAAAGAAGATCCAAGAGCAACAGTTTTTAATTGTTGCTTTAAAGCAAAACTCCGAGAAACAAACGAATGCGAACTCCAGAATCAAATAAAACTGTGGCAGGAACTGAATGTACTAGGAACGTACCGATCACAACGCCCGTGCTGCTCGGGCATCCTCTCGCGTGATGTGGTTCACTCGACCTCTCACCACCGCATCCCGCTGGCCTGCCCCGATGCCGGGTGCTCTCGCCCCGCTCCCGGGTAGGAGTACGACCGGGTGTGGCTCCTAAGTCGGCGAATCCGGCGCCGGGCTCGCTCTCGAGGGCACTTGCTAGCATAGTGTCCCACCTCATGACACTTGAAGTAAGTGACAGATGCTGCTGAGTTATCGTTTCTTCTGCTGCTGACCATCGGAACCACCAGACGCCGTCCCGATCAAACCGCCGCGCGTGTCTCGAGCCGGGTCCCAAAGCTAAGGATTGCTGCTGCTGCCGCCGCGCACTCGTGGCAGCCGGTAGGAACCAAAACGAGGCCTCTGGGATCGTGTGATCGTGACTTCGCTGGATCAACCTCCTCTTGCGAGACTCCTTGAACTCGCGCGACTCTCCTCAATGAGAATGGCCTTATCCACCAATCGCTGAAAATCGGCATAGTCGTTGCCTCGACTTGCACCTTCAAAGCTGGGTTCAAGCCTTTCTTGAACCTCTTCTGGCGAGCTGCATCTGACGCTACATCCTTTGGCGCGTAGCGAGCCAACTGAGTGAATTTATTGAGATATTCACTCACCGACAAAGTTGCTCTCTTTGAACTCCCTAACTCATCCTTCTTCATCTCGACCACTCCATCCATGACATGAGCAAGATGGAAGGCTTTGGCGAACTCCTTCCAAGTGATGTTGTTCGGTTCTCATGGGCGGCACAATGAGTTCTCCCACCACTTTGCCGCTGGTCCCTCAAGCCGGTGTGCTTGCATATAATACCTTCTCTCTGCCGATGCATCGAGCCAAGTTCGATTTCTTCTCAATCGAACGGACCCAATCGTCGCCTCCAAAGGCTCGACGAACCGAGAAAACAGCGGTCTCGCCCTCATGAACTCTGCATAGCCGGATCGCGACGAGGTGCCGGTGGTGGTACTCGCTCTCGTGCCGCCGCCGCATCATAGTCTGCATACTCGCATCATGGTCTCGATCATCCGAGTGCGCCACCAAAATCGATCGAGGGCGGGGATCCAAGGTAGGTGGCACTGGCTACGCGGCGCTGCTCTCTGGGTCCTGGTTCGCCTGATTGCGGCTGGAGGAGTTCCTGGTATCAACCATCTTGCTCTGAAAAGAAAACAATCACGATCGACCAAAGGTAAAAGACGAGAGGGAAAAGCATAGATAAGAGGTAAATGCGTCTAAGAGGGTTTTGCTTAATGGAAACCTAACCTAAACAAACACTTAGCCAAAAGGCTAACAAAGAAACTGAACAAAAATAAACTCCATTAAAAGATTAACATGATCGCAATATAATGCTTTTAAGGCAATATTTGCAGCTCACATCACACTCAATCGCAAATAAAATCCAACGTGTCTACTCGCACTATCTACTCAAGGCTCCCACTCGGTCCCGACAAATAGGGTACACTGCTATCGCCCTCGAGAATCGCCAGACAACCCACGAGTTGCGGATCGGCGCGCATCGCTCTCGATCGGGCTGGGTGAACCGGCCGAGGTAGGCTCGACGATCTCCGTGATACGACGCCTCGCTCGGACTCGGCGGTGTAGGCGACAGTAGAGTATCGCGATCGCGGTCGAGCTCCTCCCGCATTGGCTCCGGTAGTCTCGGGTGACTCCGCATCGCTCCTTGAACTTCCGGCGAGTCCGCCATGTTGATCTTGTATAGCTTGCAAAGGCGACGAATGGCTTTGTGCACAACTCCTCAGCCGACATCTCCCACCGCACCTGTTCTTGAAACCGTGATGTAGCACCTGCTTGCCGACTCGGGTGGTGAAGTATAGCCTGGAGATGCTTCCAATGCGTTGACCTTTATGCTTCTCATCCTTGGTGAGGTAGACGGGCAGTCTCTTAAATCTGAGGCTCCACAACAGAACGCGTAGAAGTGACCTCCATCCTCCTGTCGGGCTGTAAGAAGCTTGGGACATCTAATGCATTTATAAAGGAAAGATCAGTTTATAACTTTAGGAAAACAAATTTTGCAAGAGTTGGGGCGAGAGACAAGAATCCTTAAGAATGAGGTAAGAAGATAGAGATATTACTAAATATCAAGTTTAGTTGGTTTGATTTAGAAAATAAGTTTTTGGGCTACGACTAATCTAACTAGGGCTTCGTCCTACAGTCGATATGGCTCTGATACCATCTCTGTCGAGACCCGAATATGCAAATTCGGTCTCTCTGTGTAAACTGCACTAGTCCAGGATCACGCTAGTGCACACAGTCAAACATAGATGTCATCACAGTCATACACACGATGATAATAAAGAAAACTCGAATATCGATAAAATATCAAAAGTACGACCTTATGGCCAAGCTTACAATATCTCTAGCCGGAAGGGCTTAACAAAATAGCAGCGGAAATCCAAAATAAAGTGTAGCGACCAATCGACAAGCCACAGGCTATCGAGTGGAGAACGAAGCCTAATCCGTGAAGTCGCCGTAGTACTCTCCTTCCGAACCTCCCGCCGATAGTACTCCTCTCCTCAATCGAGCAACATAGGCGTAAAGCCGTGAGTACATTGGTACTCAGCAAGTCGTTTGTAACAATGAATGCAATATAATATGCAAGGCTTACCAATGGAAGGCTGAAAGGTTAATTTACATAAAGGCATTTATTGATGAAATATATTAAATAATCTTGAAAACGAAGTTAAACCACTTGTGAACACCAATCCACAAGTTAAACCAACAGTGAACTACCTGTCCACTACCAACATAAACTACCAAGTTAAAAATGAAACACTAACCCTCGTGTGAAATCCCCGAGCAATGTCCATAACCGAGGACACGGCTATTCGAATAGTTTTACACTCTGCAGAGGTTGCACAACTGTACCCACACGATGTGATTAGCCTCGATCTCAGGAAATCACAACAAGACCTTTACAATGCTCTACCTCAACACTGAGAGACCATGTGGAGGTAACCCCAGCTGTGTGATGAGTAATTGACACGTGTCCTAGAAAGTTTGAGTTTGTTCCGGGCATTTTTATGCTTATTAGCGATGCAGATATTTAATTAAATCATCTGGTGCGGTGCTATGTAATGTGTTTTCTTGTCGGTGATGACTGCAGGACTTTGAGATGGAGTCGTGGCGAGACATCGGTGACCGGACTAGGCACAGGCGGTGCTGAGGTCAGAACGGTCGGGATGTGTCGAAGACGGCGAGGACTCGAAGTGGCTGCGAGGCGTGCGCGGCAAGAAACGAGGAAGCTTCTAGGAAGGTGCAGGAGGGGCATTTTGGTAAAAGCACAAAGCTGCACAAACGGAAGCGGATTTTATTTGGAAATGATCCATTAATGGAGAGGTGTTGTGACCTAATGGGTATAATGTGTGTAAATCCATTAGTGGAGAGGTGTTGTGACCTAATGGGTATAATGTGTGTAAACCCATTAATGGAGAGTTGGTGTGACCTAATGGGTAAAGTAGGCTACTAAACCCGTTAGTGGAGGCTATAAATAGAGGTGCTCTCTAGGTGGAGAAGTGCACCTTGAGAGAGAGAGAGAAAGAGAAATGGGTATGAGTATTAGGGTTTCCTAATGCTTGTGCTCTTGGGAGAGAAATATTTTTGCAAGTTCTAGGGTTTTATTCTCTCCTTGTGTGTGTTCTTGGATGAGATATGGAAGAGTGATGTAAACATTCAGTTGTTATAATCTTTCATCGCTCTTCGTCTCAATATGAAGATTTTATGTTTTATGAAGTTATTTTCAGTTCTTCATTATCGTAATTCGTAGATTGCTTTGTTGTTATTTTATTTATTGTTCTTGTTATAGTTGCTCTATATATATATGCTTTGAACTGGGGATATATTCAAAGCCACCTTGGCTATCTCACTCCCGAAAGCAAATTTGCTATTTGTTTCGTTACTACTAGTTCTTTAGTTTATCTAAGATGTTGATCTGAACTGGGTTTCACCCCAAGGTCCCTTGACTAGCTTGCCTGAGATCAAATCTGCAAATCGCTGCTCTCTATATTTTCAGCCAGCACTCTCCTTGTTCTTCCATTCTGAAAATCAGTACTTGCAACTTGTTTTTATTTCCGGCTTCTGTTAAAAAGTGCAAGGTCTTTTAATACCCTCTTTTTGGATTCTATAGTTTTGTTAGTGATATGCCCTAGAGGCAACATGGAGATATTGTATATATCACATACTATGTTTATGATACATTACTTTGTTCCTTGGAATAGACATCATCATTATTGATCAATGAGTATGTGACTTATTCATGAGACTCTTAAATACTAAGATGTTGCTATTTCTAAATGATCCCTGATCGTATATCATTTGAGGAACAAATATGATTCAAAGACAAAGATCAGCATATGTATTGATTGATGATCATGTCTCATGGATCATGGTATGGTGATACCAAATCAATAATATAGACATGTGTTAGTGAACATATGTTGATAGACTGCCATGAGACACCGCAGAGATTCCATGTGTCATCGCTGGTCTCAAGTAGTGTTTATGTAGAGTCCTTAGACTTGAGATCATCATGGTTCCCAACATGAGTAGTAGCTTATTTTGGGACTACTAAACACTACTCCGTGAATCGGGTAGTCATAAAAGTAGTCTTCGGGTTTGCCATGAAACATGTAGTGGGATGTGAATGATCAAGATAGAATTTGCCCTCCTTATGGGAGAGATATCTCTCGCCCCTCGATGTAATGGATTATGAAAGTGCATGGCCATGCCAAGGTGATTGAGGAGTCAATCACGAGTTTATAATCCATCACGGAATCGAGAGAGTGATTGAGCTATTAAGAGGATGACACAGTCTCGCCTTGAGCTCAATCTATATCGTGAGGCAAAGGGATTCGTACATGAGAGAACATTACAGGTTCAGCCGATATGATCTTTACATATACTTTGGGGTTAATATGTCTTACTAGAGGCCGCTATTAACATGGTAACTGAAAGGCGTTTCCGGTCACGACCAAGTATACGTGAACCTCTGTGGTCGCACGCTTAACGGGTTGGAACACTAATTCGAATATGATTCGGATATGGGCTCAATTCGGATAGAGATCCGAATAGACTCCTATTGGGCCTCGGTCCACGAGGCCCACGTGAGGAGGTCTATATATATGGAGGCGAGGGGAGGAGGGGATTCGCCCCGCTAACATCTAGCAAAACCCTAGCCGCCACCTCCCGAGCCAAACCCTAGCTGCTCACGAGTGCTAGTACACTCGCGATCGGCGCCCAGCCCGGACATGTGGATACCGTGGAGGCGCTGCTCGTTGCGATGCTTGATCGGCGTGCGTGGAGGAGACGATCTGTTCGGGACGATCGGCTACTTCCACTACTACCTCGACGCGAGATTGGATCGGTTTCAATTCTTCTTCGCACGCTGCGCGTCTAAGTGGTAACGATCCATGATCCTTCCTTAGCATGATGTTCTTGGGTGCGCGGTAGAAAAGTTTTGTTTTCGCTTCGTAGCCTACGCGTATTCCAATAGTGGTATCAGAGCCATCTTGCTTAGTTTGCAATCTGGATCAGCGCATATATGTTGATATGCGATAGTAGTAGATTGGATCTATTATAGTCTAAATAAGGTAGCACGGGTTGATGAGATCAATCGGTCATAAGGGGTTGAAATTGGTATGAGTTGATAGCATCACAAGGCCAAAAAGATTAGTTCGTGCTCCTTCTTTGATGTACGCGCGACTTGCCCCTACCGGCTGGAATCACCATCGGGGCTAACTGCGCGCACAATCAGTAGATCGAGTCAACAGATCGAGGTCTTGTGTTGTGGTCTCCTCAAGTATACCGATCGCGATGATCAATATGATTGATCTAATGAAAATTGAGACATTTTGAATGGCTCGGATTTGGGTTGATTTGATCGGCTCGATAAGATTTTCATAGCGATTTCATAGATGCGATTTCATAGATTTTCATAGCGATTTCACAGATGCGCGGGACCGCCGTGTGTATCCCCCCCTTGTATAGCGTCTTGGGTTCACATCGTTAGGTAGAATGCGATTCTACGTCTAACTTGTTTTTGCAGAGAATGATGTGAATAGTATGGCCCTATAGCTTATTTGAATGTATGAGATGTATGTGATGCATGTAACATCGCTCATGGCTGCGTGTCATGATTATATCAGCTATTGTTAGCTGTATATATTGTATTTAACGACTGCGTGTTCGACCTTAATGCTTGAATCTATCTTTGTAATCTTCGATTTCTAGCTATTATAGGTAGTAGCCTAGTTTTGAGGTTACAAGCTTTTAAGCATGGTGGCCTAAAGGAGTGATGTGGAGGATGGAGATCGTCTACACCTACTTGGAGATGGATATCACCATTTTTGGGCCATACTACTTCACGCTTAAATGTGTTTATCTATGATGTTATCTATCTTATTCTTATGCAATGATATATGTGATATGTTGCTTTGGTAGGATAGAATCCTCTTAAAATTAGGTGTTAATGCCCTTCCATATGTTGCACCAAAGATAATGATCACCGCATGGTAGGTCTACCAAAGTAGAGTGCCATCGGTTATCATCATCATTTGGGGTAGATGTCGGACATCTACATGCGGAAGCATTTGGTTTACTTAACAAGGTTATCAAAATAGTTTTGGACCTTGGGGCATAGATTGGGGCCGAGGCATACTAATGTCACCCAAAGTAGAGTCACATAGGGATGTGATTAGCAAAGTGTTGCTTACCCATGTCACTAGTTTTCTAGCCGTGATGCCAAAGCTCACTAGGAATTAGTGAAATGAGGATCTTTACCCACTATGTAACTTAGAGGGAGTTTTTGTTGCAAAACTCATAGTGGGAGTCTTTTGCTAAATAGTTTAATAAAAGATGAACATAAACATAGTGCTAAACTTTGCATATTCTTGTGTTGTAGATCATGTCACTAACGCCGCATCCAATCCACTTTTTTAATTTGCGATCTGTTCTTGAGAAAGAAAACTCAATGGAACAAACTTTTGGATTGGTATCGCAACTTGAGAATTGTTCTCAAGCAAGAGCGCAAGGAGTATGTCCTTGAGTCTCCTTACCCGAAGACTTGCCTGATAATGCTACTATGATCGCACGGAGAGCTTATGAGAAGCAAACGAATGATTGCCTTGATGTGAGTCTGTCTCATGCTTGCCACAATGTCCTCTCGAGCTTGAAGCAATATGAGAACACAGATGCCTACAATATCATTGTGGGGTTACGTGGTATGTTTGAGAACCAAGCAAGGGCCGAGAGGTTCAATACTTCAAAGTCCTTATTTGCGTGCGAGCTTGCGAAGGGAATCCGTCGACCCTCATGTGATTAAGATGATTGGCTACATTGAGAGTCCGGAAAAGCTTGGTTTTCCCTTAGCCAAGAGTTGGCTCTCGATGTGATTCTCCGCCGCTTCCCCGAGCTTTGAGCCATTCATAATGAACTTTCACATGAACAACTGGACAAGACCACGGTGAGTTGCATGGGATGCTAAAATCTGCGAGGAAAGCATTAAGAAAAGCAGCAATCATGTGATGATGATGCAGAAAGGCAAGGGCAAGCCCTATGTCAAGAGAATCGCGGTCAAAAGAAAGAAAGCTCCCGATGCGATCGCGAGCGGTTCTAAGGCCAAGAAAGACAAGAAGGGCGATGCTCATCCCGATGCAGATTGTTACTCTCGTAAGCAATCGTGACATTGGAAAAGGAACCGCCAAAGTACTTGGAGGATCTTGAGAAGAAGAAGGAAGTACGACTTCCACCTGTATAAATGTTATAGAGATCAATCTTGCTACTTCATCAACTGATTCTCGGGTATTTGATACCGGATCGGTTGCTCACATTTGCAAATCGTTGCAGGGCTAATAAGAAGTAGAAGTTTGAGGAGGAGCGAAGTGGATCTTCGCGTTGGCAATGGAGCAAAAGTTGCTGCGGTAGCTGTTGGCACCATGCCATTGTCTTTACCTTCGAGATTAGTTTTGGAATTGAATAATTGTTATTGTGTTCCATCTCTTTCAAAGAACATTATTTCGCTTCATGTTTGCAAGCGTAAGGTTATGACTTTAAATCTATGGACAATGGTTGTTCTCTTTATTTCAAAGATATGTTCTATTGTCATACTCCATTGGTGAATGGGTTATACGTTCTTACTCTTGAAGGGTCACCGGTCTATAACATTAATGCAAAGAGGCAACGTCCAATGATTTGAATCCCACGCTTATTTGGCATCGCCGCTAGGTCACATAAATGAGAAACGCATGCGTAAACTCCATAGAGATGGTATTCGCACTCATTTGATTTTGAATCATTAGAGACATGCGAATCTTGTTTACTTGGCAAGATGACAAAGGCACCTTTCACCGGTCAAGGTGAACGGGCCAATGACTTATTGGCACTTGTACATACTGATGTATGTGGACCAATGAGCTTAATAAACAGAGGTGGTTTTCGTACTTCATAACTTTTATCGATGACTTTAGTAGATATGGGTATATCTACCTGATGAAGCATAAGTCCGAATCCTTTGAAAAGTTCAAAGAATTTCAAAATGAAGTGCAAAATCATTTAGGCAAGACAATCAAGTTTCTACGATCTGATCGTGGAGGCGAGTATTTGAGCCATGAGTTTGGCAATCATCTAAAGGATTGTGGAATTGTTCCACAATTGACTCGCCAGAACACCTCAATGGAATGGGGTATTCGAACGGAGAAATCGCACCTTATTAGATATGGTGCGCCCATGATGAGCCAAAGTGATCTTCCGTTGTCTTTTTGGGGTACGCTCTGAAACACCGCGTTCACACTAAACAGGTTCCATCAAAATTAGTAGAAAAGACACCATATGAGATGTGGACAGACAACGCCCTAGCTTGTCTTTTCTTAAGATTTGGGGATGTGAGGCTTATGTAAAACGTTTACAATCTGATAAGCTCACTCCTAAATCTGATAAATACTTCTTTATCGGGTATCCTAAGGAAACAAAAGGATATTACTTTTATAATCGAGGAGAAGGCAAAGTGTTTGTCGCTTGCATGGTGTCTTCTTAGAGAAAGAGTTTCTCTCAAGAAGAGATAGTGGGAGCACAGTGCAACTTGAAGAAATTCAAGAAACACCTGATAACGTTTCAGCTCCTACAGAACCACAACAGGATGAACAAATTGTTGAAGAACCTGTTGTGGACACACCAGCACCACGTAGGTCAGAAAGGTCACGTCGTGCACCTGAGAGGTACATGTTCTTGACTACTCAACAATGGGACATATTGTTGTTAGACAACGATGAGCCTAAGACCTATGAAGAAGCAATGGTGGGACCAGACTCTGAGAAATGGCTTGAAGCCATGAGATCCGAAATTGAATCCATGCACAGTAATCAAGTTTGGAACTTGGTTGATCCACTGATGGTGTTAAAACCATTGAATGCAAATGGGTTTTCAAGAAAAGATAGACATAGATGGAAATGTTCACATCTATAAAGCGCGATTAGTGGCCAAAGGTTTCAAACAAATTCAAGGTATTGATTATGATGAAACTTTTTCGCCTGTCGCAATGCTAAAGTCTATTCGGATCATTCTAGCGATTGCTGCATATTTCGACTATGAAATATGGCAAATGGATGTCAAAACAGCTTTCCTTAATGGAAATCTGAGTGAGGATGTGTACATGACACAGCTCACAGGTTTTGTCGATCCGCAATCAATTGGAAAGATATGCAAGCTCCAAAGATCCATTTATGGATTAAAGCAGCATCTCGGAGTTGGAACATTCGCTTTGATGAAGTAATCAAAGGGTTTGGTTTCATCAAGAACGAAGAAGAGCCTTGTGTTTACAAAAAGGCTAGTGGGAGCGCACTCGTATTTCTGGTCTTATATGTGGATGACATATTACTGATCGGAAATGACATTCCTTTGCTCGAATCTGTTAAGTCTTCATTAAAAAATAGTTTCTCTATGAAAGACTTAGGAGAGCGCATATATTCTGGGCATCAAGATCTATAGAGATAGATCAAAAGGCTAATTGGATTAAGCCAAGATACGTACATTGACAAGGTGTTGAAAAGGTTCAATATGCATGATTCCAAGAAAGGTTTTCTACCTATGTCACATGGTATAAATCTTAGCAAGAATCGGTGTCCTAGTACACCGATGAGCGGGATAAAATGAATGCGATTCCATATGCTTCGCTATTGGGTCCATTATGTATGCCATGCTTTGTACACGCCCGGATGTTTCAGATGCTTTAAGTGCTACGAGTAGATACCAATCGATCCAGTGAAAGTCATCGGATTGCCGTAAAGAACATCTTGAAGTACTTGAGAAGAACTAAAGATGTGTTCCTTGTCTATGGAGGTGAGGAAGAGCTCGTTGTAAATGGTTACACCGATGCTAGCTTCCAAACCGACAAAGATGATTTTAGATCGCAACTGGATTTGTGTTCTCACTGAATGGCGGTGCGGTAGTGGAAGAGTTCCAAGCAAAGCAGACGGTTGCTGATTCTACAACAAAGCCGAGTACATAGCAGCTTCAAGCCGCCAAAGAGGTCGTTTGGATCAAGAAATTTATTTCGAGCTTGGTGTGATGGCTAGTGCCTCCACCCAATGGACCTCATCTTGTGACAATAGTGGGGCCATTGCGCAAGCCAAAGAGCCTAGATCGCACTAGAAGTTCAAGCACATTTTACGGCGATTTCATCTCATCCGCGAGATAGTGGAGAGAGGCGATGTGAAGATATGCAAAGTACAAACGGATTTGAACATTGCAGATCCGTTGACAAAGCCGCTTCCCACCAAAGCATGAGGCTCACACTAGGCAATGGGTATTAGATACCTACATGGTTGACTCTAGTGCAAGTGGGAGATCTGTTAGTGATATGCCCTAGAGGCAACATGGAGATGTTGTATATATCACATACTATGTTTATGATACATTACTTTGTTCCTTGGAATAGACATCATCATTATTGATCAATGAGTATGTGACTTATTCATGAGACTCTTAAATACTAAGATGTTGCTATTTCTAAATGATCCCTGATCGTATATCATATGAGGAACAAATATGATTCAAAGACAAAGATCAAGATATGTATTGATTGATGATCATGTCTCATGGATCATGGTATGGTGATACCAAATCAATAATATGGACATGTGTTAGTGAACATATGTTGGATAGACTGCCATGAGACACTGCAGAGATTCCATGTGTCATCGCTGTTCTCAAGTAGTGTTTATGTAGAGTCCTTAGACTTGAGATCATCATGGTTCCCAACATGAGTAGTAGCTTATTTTGGGACTACTAAACACTACTCCGTGAATCGGGTAGTCATAAAAGTAGTCTTCGGGTTTGCCATGAAACATGTAGTGGGATGTGAATGATCAAGATAGAATTTGCCCTCCTTATGGGAGAGATATCTCGGGCCTCGATGTAATGGATTATGAAAGTGCATGGCCATGCCAAGGTGATTGAGGAGTCAATCACGAGTTTATAATCCATCACGGAATCGAGAGAGTGATTGAGCTATTAAGAGGATGACACAGTCTCGCCTTGAGCTCAATCTATATCGTGAGGCAAAGGGATTCGTACATGAGAGAACATTACAGAGTTCACTGATATGATCTTTACATATACTTTGGGGTTAATATGTCTTACTAGAGGCCGCTATTAACATGGTAACTGAAAGGCGTTTCGGGTCACGACCAAGTATACGTGAACCTGCTGTGTCGCACGCTTAACGGGTTGGAACACTAATTCGAATATGATTCGGATATGGGCTCAATTCGGATAGAGATCCGAATAGACTCCTATTGGGCCTCGGTCCACGAGGCCCACGTGAGGAGGTCTATATATATGGAGGCGAGGGGCGGAGGGGATTCGTCCCAGTTAACATCTAGCAAAACCCTAGCCGCCACCTCCCGAGCCAAACCCTAGCTGCTCACGAGTGCTAGTACACTCGCGATCGGCGTTCCAGCCCCGGACGTGTGGATACCGGTGGAGGCGCTGCTCGTTGCAGTGCTGATCGGCGTGCGTGGAGGAGACGATCTGTTCGGGACGATCGGTTTCCAATTCTTCTTCCGCTGCGCTGCGTGTCTAAGTGGTAACGATCCATGATCCTTCCTTAGCATGATGTTCTTGGGTGCGCGGTAGAAAAGTTTTGTTTTGTGCTTCCGTAGCCTACGCGTATTCCAATAAGTTTCTAGTCTTTGCTCCCATTTCCAATGAAGAACCGCATGGATCAATCTATCTAATGTTTTCGGTTCTAGTATTGCTGGGTGTACAGGTTTTAATGCAGCAAGGAATTGATCCTTCTTTATTTTCTAGTAACATTCTCTTTGTGCTGCTCGTCTAGTACTTCTTGCGCTCACATGTATTAGGTTCTCTTTGTGTTGTGACAGCAAGAGGAGACACTCTTTTAATGCTTTTGTTGGCTGCAGACAGCTCTCATTTACTGCTGCATTTTCTGCTCTCTGCGCAAGTTCTTGTCTCTGTCTTTGTGGGCTGCAGTACCTTCTTTTTCGCTCAGTTATTTACTTCTCCCTCTCTCTTAATCTGTTTGGTTCGGCTGTTGGTGCAGCAAGTTTCGGCAAGCATGTGTGCTGATTTTCTTGTGTTGGTGAAACCGAATGGTCCCAAGTCTTGCCAGCTGCATTTTCTTCCTTTTCTTCTCTTGGACAGGCTGCTAGTGCTAGCACTCGAATAGCAGATTGTCCCCTGATTCGGTTGTTTCCATAGCAGTTCGGCCAGCACCTTCTGTGCAGTCTTCCTGCTGGAAATCAAAAGCAGTAGGACTGCTGTTCTCGGCTGTGGTAGGTTCAGTTCCTGTTAGCCTTTTTGCTGTGTTGCTCTCTGTCCCTTTCGGCTGGTAGACTGCTTGTTGTTGGCTCTAGTATCCAGATTCCAATCATTTTGGTTGCAGGCAACGTGGAGCTACTTTGCCTTCTCTTTTATTTTCTTGTGCTGATCTTCAATCAATTTGCATGCAGACAAAACAGTATTATTTTCAGTTGAATTTTTTACTGGTTAATCTCTGATTTATGCTGAATTTTTTAGTATAGCATGCGTTCCAATCTTTTACTGTTTTGCATGTAGTCCATAATTAATTTTCTGTGAGTTACTTTATTCTGCATCTTTTTGAAATTTTAAGTGTACGATTACTCAGGGGTGTTTTTAGAACAACATTCACCCCCCTCTGTCGCCATTCCGGTCCTACAAACACAATTCTGCCCGCTAGGGTTTCGCATAACACCCCCCTTGCGCCACATGGAAATCAGCAACCATGTCCATCACAATGGCAGAATTGAATTGAAACATCACAACTTAATTAGCCAGGTCCATCCCATAATAGACACGTGGTTTGCACGTCTAAGCTCAGATCAATGGCGCACAAGGTTAAGTCCTTAACATTACCCGGGCGAGGCTACCACATCCCCGAAGTGCAACTACACCTCCCCCTTTACTGCACGATCACTCGCCCGAGTGGAAACCAATTTGTATAACCAAGCCAACGTCACACCAATAACGTGGCACAAATTTTAATACACGTGGCACCAACCACAGTTCCATATGTCATTAAGCCAAATTAATAATTAACATGTGCTGATGAGATCCATCATAAATATAAGCCAGCTAAGCAGTCTAATCGTACCAACCCATGTGACAAATAATCTAGCATCACTAATAAATTACCCAACCTATGGTGACAATGGCATCATGGTATTCCAAAGTATCAAGGAGGTATAATCTCAATTAGGCGATAACTACCAGTGCAAAGGTTTGAATAAAAATAGCAATGCAATGTAATTTAAAACAAAATAATTAAATAATAGTTTGCAAAATTGGGTTCAACATGATCAAGGGACACGACTTGCCTTCGTTATGCTCAGCGGGGTACTCCTGGTCTTCGGGCGCGAAACCTGCTCCTCTGGAATCCGAATCTAACGAGAGAGAAAACAACCGAAAACAAAGAAACACATAAAATGATAAGCAAATGAACTCCAAAATTCACAAAACCAGAACCAACAGCTAGAGCTCGATTTTAGATGAATTTAGAAAAAAGAACGGGGTCAATCGGAGCTAGGACGGAGGAGAACGGGCTCCCGGAAAATTAATTCTAAAATTAATTCGGAAAATTCGGAAAAGTTACTGTGCTGTGAACCCGGTCCGCGGGATTACCGGTCCACCGTGAACCCGGCGCACGGAACAGTAAACGCGAGGGGGGCGGCGGCGCTGACGCGGCGGGGCGCGCTGACGTGGCAGCAGCATATGCTGCCACGTGTCACCCGGCCGACGCGTGGCCGACGCGTGGCGCCACGCGTGTCTCGGACGCGGCCGGTCGACGTGCCAACGACACGTGGCATGCAACGTCAGCTAGGGCTGACGTGGCTCGGCTGACGCGGCACGGCGCGGCGCGGCGACGGGGATCCGACGGCGGGGGTGCGGGCACGCGGCGCGATCTGGACCTTCGGTCCAGATCTGAAGCGACGGCAGGGATTGAGCGGCGCGGGCGCGGGCGACGGGTGGATTGACGACGCGTGGTGGCTCGCCGCGCGCGCGCGGCGCGCGCGCACACCGGGCGCGGCGGGATTGCGGCCGATGGCGACGCGTGGCCGACGCGAGGGGCGGATCGGCGACGCGCGCGGCGCTGGCGAGTGCGCCGCCGCCGCGAGGGCGAAGCGGAGGGAGTCCGCGACGGGAGGCGACGGCGGCGACGGAGGACGCGGCGAACGGCGCGGAAGCTCACCGGCGGTGATGCGGCGCCGGCCGGTGCTCCAGCGACCTCGAGCGACGGCGAGACGCGCACGGCGCGGCGGCGCGCGCGCGAACGAGCGAGGAGCGGCGCGGCGGCGGCGGCGAGGGCGAGGGCAAGGCACGCGAACCGAGGAGCATCGGCGGGTTTTAACACGCGAACCGAGGAGCTCGAATCGGTTACGACGCGGGCCGGCGCGGCGCGCAGTTTGGACGGCTCGGATACAGCCACGTGGGCGCATCCGACGGCTGAGGGCGAGTGGCGCGTTAGGGTTAGGGTTACGCGAGCGCGCGAGCGAGCGCGAGATCGCGCGCGCGCGATCGGCGCGGCGGCGGCGCGAAGCGAGCGGAGCTGAGGCGGCGCAGGCACATGCGGGATGGTCGACGCGTGGAGGAGAGAGGGAGATCGGGCGGCGGGGTTTGTTTCTTTTTCTTTTCTTTTTCCAGAAATTCAAATAAACTTCTAAAAGCTCTAGAAAATAGCAAATAAATCCCAAAAATTCACCAAAAATACCAGAAAATTCCTTGAGACCTGAAGAACACAAATAAAATATTTTTAACTTTTGTAAATGTTTATTTTAATCATATTAAATCTTTAAAAATTCTGAAAATTTATTTGAAGCTTGAATTAAATTCAGAAAATTCCAGAAAATTTATTTTTAAATTCCAGGCTTTAAAAATCTCATAAAAACAGGATGTTACAGTCGCTCCCGACGCCGCGCCCTCCCGCCGCCGCTCCCTCCCCCGACTCCGGTGCCCTCCTCCCCCGACTCTAGCTAGGTTTTAGATTTGTTTCATGTAGCTAGTTGTTTCATGTTTCATATAGAATAATGAAGATACGTTATTCATGTTTCATGTTTCATATATTGATATATATGCTACATTGTCATATTGATATATATGCTACATTGTCATGTTGATATATATGCTACATTATTATAGTGATATATATGCTACATTGTCATATTGATATATATGCTGGCCGAATTTACACATGCTAGATTGATGGATATGTTAAATTCATTTGTCATTTGTATTTATATATGTGTTATATTTCAAATGGTATGTTCAATTCATATATTACATACATGTTATGACATTTGTATTTCGATTGATGTCATCTTTGTGCTCACATAATCATACTAGAATTATATTGCTATATATGAATTATTAGCAGCTAGCTATAGCTAGAGATATACCACACCTCACTGCGTCCACATAGTCATCCAAAAATATATGCCACATAGACCTTCAAAGGGCATGAAGCTAGTGACACACTCTAGTATGTCGGGTTCAATGAACTTGATACACTAGTTTGTGTCATTTGCTTCATAGAACTTTGTTTAGGCCCACACCTCACAGGCTAGTGACACACTACAGTTATTTTTTTCTTAGAAGAGAGATGGCGTCCTCAAAGGCTTCGTCGTCGTCATCTGGGTCTCACGCTCCCAAGATTGGGAAAACTAAGCGTGGCCGAGGAGTATCGAAAAGGCCAGATAGCCGAATGACCATCACGATGGTCTCTCCGGATGGGGTCCCTATGCAACCGAAGAAAGTAGTGGCATTATTTCGGAGTACCTGCGGGATAATTGGAAGGGAACGGGTCCCCATCACCATAGCAAGCTGGAGAGAGTTGTCAAACGATCACAAAAATCAGCTATGGGAGGAAGTTACACATTCGTTCGAGATCCCAGCAGAAGTACAGGGACTCGTGCGACGGCACGCGCTCCTCGCAATGGGAAAAGCATGGAAGAATTTTAAGAGCACTCTTGTGACGCGGTACGTGGCCAAGGATCTTACGCCCTTGACAAAGTATCCTTTCGTGTCGCCGAAAGCATGGGAGGCCTTTGTGCAGATGAAGACAACGACTGAATTTGAACAACAAAGTACGGCGCACAAGGCTATCCAATCACAAAACACTCACCCTCACAGACTCGGCACCGCTGGGTACACGGGTAAAATCCCACAGTGGAGGATGCAGGACGAGGTCGCACTCCGATCAGAGGCCTACCCGCCATTTGCCGGGATCGCAAACGAGTGCGCTCGAAACTGGTTAAGAGCGAGGTCATCAACCACATCTTCGAGTGTCTCTTTCAAAAACCTCGCAGATGAGGAAGTGTCCCAACGCCTGGTAAGATAAGTTAAACTATATAGTTGTTAACACCTCTTGAACTTCATGGGTTCAAAAATAACATGATTAATTGCCTCTTGCAGTAATCATTGACTACCGAATCTTCTCCTGGATCCTTTCAAGAATACAGGGAGAGAGATTTACTATCACAGGCCTTGGGAAACAAGGAACACCCAGGTCGCACACGAGGCCTGGGGGTTTACGTATCTTGGAAGCACGGATTTTCAGATTACTCCGAGACATATAGGAGTAGGAAGATATCCAAGGCGTACCGCAACGACCAAATGAAACAGGAGCTTCGTGCTCAACTTCAGGAACAACTATCTGCCTCACTTCAAGAGTAGACTGCCTCACTTCGAGGAGAGACAGATTCATTGAGAGAAGAACTGAGACAAGTCCGCAACCAATCGCAACCCACCCCTACTACTACGGTACCCAGTCCCCCTCAACATCGCAGTAGCTGCGCGTCCACACCAAATACTGAACATAGCGACGCCCACTTACCTGTCGATGACATTCAGGTAATGCACCTCTTTAGAATGCTGCATAGATCTCTCTGGTGGACGCCTTAACTCATCTTGTGTCGTTATGTAGGGGCCCATGCCTTGCATCCTCGTCGTCGCTTATTGGCTCTATTCCCGTTGACGCTGGGCAGGGGATGGTGTATCCATTGCTGTCAAGTACGCTGGTACACGGTGTACAAGTAGAGACCGGTTTCATAAAGATCCAGGTGGACATGATTAATGATATTTTTAAGACCGTCCCTCTTGAGAAGCCCCCAAACGAAGAGATTAAGACATTAGGGGATGCTGTCCACACATTCATTTAGTGGCCCAAGAGGGACATTGCCCTCGACTTGTCTGTGCCACGATCTCCACATCCAGTGTCCCAAGAGGGACATCGCCCTGGACCTGTCACATCGGCTCCGGTGGCTCCACCTCCAGCTCCGATTCGGAAGCCTGTTGCATCGGCTCCCGCCGAGACGCCACCGAGAACGTATCGTAAGCGAGGCTATAAGACACAAGGGAAGAAAAATAAGGCTCCTGTGCCATGGAAGTTCAGTCTAGGAGTGTCGTTGGTCCCTGAGTCACAATTACCTAGGCTTGGCATGATTTACAATACATTGCATGCCTGGTACATGGAGAAGTCCAACATGAAGCCAATCCGCAGTGCATTCATCGTGAAATATACGAGCAGCATTTCCTCCACGAGACAGGCTACATCGTCGTGACATTCAAGACTTATTTTTACTATTCAATCTCGACGAACTCGACGCCGCTTCTCTGTTCTGACACCGTAAGTGTACTGTACAATGAAGTTCTACATTCAAGTTATACCGATAAATGTCATTACTCTTTCCTTATGTATAGATGCATGATCCAACAAGTCTGGCGATCGCGACAACCGGTGGATTTCCTCGACCCTCACTTGGTCTCCGAGCAAGTTATCAAAGGTAATGAATCCTTCGTGCAAGATTACATAACGAGGGGATTGCGTGCTCACATCAATAA
Organism: Melocanna baccifera; assembly: GCA_036346265.1. Lineage (NCBI taxonomy): Eukaryota > Viridiplantae > Streptophyta > Magnoliopsida > Poales > Poaceae > Melocanna > Melocanna baccifera. Next base: position 8,830,359 of record CM070707.1, on the reverse strand, counting down.
GGAGTACGTCATGTTTCCTTTCAACCAAGGGTAGGTGCTTCACTAGTTGCCACACATGTTTTATTTGTACTTTACATGCAGCATGAACTTAGGATTAATCACTATGGTGTGTACATGACTAGGCAACACTGGATTTTGATTGTGATTATACCAAAGTGGAGCAAGGTAATATACCTTGATCCCCTACTTAGGAGCAACCACGACTTCAGTTGTGTGTAAGAAGTACTTAACAAGTAAACTCATTTCTTCTATACATAACTCTATTGTAATATTTCCTTCGTTTGCAACGGCCGAGGCTAACTTTTTTGAATCATGTAGGTCGTTTGCCACTTATGTTGCCCACAGAGGAAGACACGACAAATCTAGTGACACACTGCGACACAACACGCGATTTCCGGTACCCGCTACAACACAACAATCCTATATCACACTTTGTTATAATGCCTCTAGAATTGACAATACCTATGTACGTAATGCAATTTTTGCAGTGCCACCAGCAACTACAGGGCAACGTATGTGGATTCTACGTTTGCCTCCATATGAAGGAAATCATGGATAGTAAGATCGATGATCCAGAGGTTTGTCATGTTCTTGCAATAATTATTATTATTTGATTATATATGTATACTAGTAAGGTGCCCGTGCATTGCAACGGAAAACCAAATAAAAGTGATGCATACTATCAAATATAATCTCAAACTGAATAATAAATATCAAGACATTCTAGCAAGGTACATGTATCCTTCACACTGATTCAAACCTTGTATGATTTTGTTTCTATGATTTGGCTACAGCTCACCATGTATAGAGCAATGTAATATCAGCTGGTCACAATGCAATGTAGTGAAATATTAGAAACAAGCAGTGTAGTTTGGTAGGCTTTTCAAAACAACTCACCGCATCTGAAGGATCAGAGAGTGCATTTAGAAGTGGATGAAAGATATCATTCAGGTAGGCCAAGAACTGTTCCACAAAAATATGATAATTAAGCATAAGATTATCAATAATTCCATAATCAATTTGAATTGCAATTCTCACGCCCATTTCAGAGTTGAAGAATTAAAACTGGGCAGTTCAACAGTTTAAGAGTAAAGAAATTATGCAAGCATTAACTTGTTGAAATATATTGCTATGTATTCCACAAAAGTTGCATATTTTCAAGTACCTCAGAACGATATCGAGCCAGCAGAGTGGAAAACCAATGCAATGCTTCAATCTGAGTGGCCTCATGTTCACTCTTCAATTCTCTGAAATAGAAAAAAAAGGCCACATCAAAAATCCTAGGCAAATGGAGATCTCAAGTTACAAGTGATTTTTGCACTTTTCTGAAGGCATGGTACCTATTAAGCCATGGCATTATAAAGAAGAAGACACAATCTAAAAGGAACTACATTAGTATGTAACTAAACAGTTAAATTAAATTTTCTATGCAAAGGTTTGGATAGAGAACCTCTTTGCAATTGAGAGAATCGCTCCAATGTCAAAGCCTTCAATTAGATTAGCTTTTATAGCACGAAGTTCCTCATTAGTTTCATGTGCAACCTAGCAAACAACGAAGTAAATAAAAAATAATTACCCTAGATAGGCACAGTTTACATCTACAAGAATTGTCTGAATTAAAAGTACAAGAGAGGAAAGTACCACTCGAATTTTCTCCTCTTTGTCAGAGATGCATGGTAAGATAGCTCCTAAAATATCTGCATAGTAAGGAACGAGTTGTTCCCCACCAAGCTTCACGAACTCATTGATATGAATTTTCAAGCAGAAAATGTAAAGGTACTACAAGTATTCAAGTAGCCACTACAAACTAAATTCCCAGTTCAAATCACAGAAAACATGCAAGACGAGAATTACCCATGTGATAGATGTCAACCGAGTAAATTCATCAGAAGAACCTGCCCTCCGAACAAGAATTTCAGCCATACAACCATAATCTACGTTCTTTTCAGTTAAGATAAGACAATCAGAATTCAAAGAGGTAAAAATTAAGTGCAAACAATATTTGCTTATTTAGATAAAGATAAAAACATAAATAGAGGAATGTTCATCAGGCAAGATATATAATGTGTTTACACTGTTAACAGACTGATACAAATGTATGAGCAATTTTACGGGGGATAGCCTTACTGGTGAATTCTTGATTTCCTGCAGAAACTCAGAAAGCGCTGCATGTGCTTGCTGCCTTATCTCATGACTGGAATCACTCAGCATATTAAATAAACTTGCAAAGGGCAGCAAACACAAGGTTGCCGAATCACAATACAAGTAATACACTGAGGTAAAAGAGAGGCATTACCATCGAGAAAATCAGGAAGGAAGCCAAGCATGTCAATATCAGGTACACTGTCTAACACTGTTATCCACCCCACCAAAAATTGTCTTACGTAAGGATTCAACACATTCATGCGCTCTCTCAAGAGTGGTATAAATTCTTGTACGCTAAAGAGCAAAATTAAGATAAAAGCGGCAATCAGAAGTCAACATTAAGATTAAGATAAGAAAAACATTGATATAAAAAAAACAAAAGATATACAGCATACCTGAACTGGTCACTCTCAGTTACATGTTATAGGATGCACAGTACAGTCCAGACAACCATACCTTGACAAGCCTGTCAAGAAGATGAGCTGCGCTCTGCACATTAGCATCGGGAAAGGTGGTGCGGCGGCGGATTGGGGAGAAGGGGGGACAGCGGCGGTGGGAAGAAGGTGGGGACGGCGGTGGGGGAGAAGAAGTGGCGGCCGAAAGAAGGAGGGACGGCGATGGGGGAGAAGGAGCGATGGCTGGCGGCCAGGGGAAAGGGTTACGGCAGCAGATCAGGACAGCGAGCAGCGGCGGTGAAGGAGAAGGGGGACAACGGCGGTGGGAAGAAGGTGGGGGCAGCGGTGGGGGAGAAGGAGCGGCGGTCACCGGCCGAGAAGGGGGCGCTACAGCGGATCGAAGAATGAGCGATGGAGGTGGGGGGAGAAGGACGCGCGGTGGTGGGAAGAAGGGGGACGGAGGTGGGGGGAGAAGGAGCGGCTGCCAGCAGCCTTGGAGAAGAGGGCGCGGCGGCGGATCAGGGAATTAGGGCTAGAATCAAGATGTGAGTACTTAGGAGGCAGCGCGCGGGGTGGGAGGGAGAGGGGAGAGCGAGGGGGAGGCGGGCGGCGTGGGGTGGGGGGAGGAGGAGGCGGGGGCGGTGGCGGCGCAGGGTGGGAGGGAGGGGAGGAGGCAGCGGCGCAGGGTGGGGGGAGGAGGAGGTGGGCGGTGGGGTGTGGGACCCTGGAGTAGAAACTCCCGGACCCCCCCTGTGTATTGCAGTACTAGTCCCAGATCAAAGCTAGTACACACAGATAATCAGACAAAATGATACATTGCCAACAACGCTTTATTACAATAATAACGGAAATACATAAGTCCCGCCCAAGGCCTTACAACTGCGGTTCACTGAACCTCTTACACAAAATAAAACAGCGGAAGCAAAGTATTCAGATAAACAGCCCATCAATCTGCCACAGGCAATTGACTGGAGCAACGAGTCCTAGTTCTCCGGAAAGAATCCATCATAGCCGCAAGCGGAACAGTAGTCGTAGTCCCCTTCCTGAGCTTCAACCTCTTCTGAGAATTATTTGAAGTGTAGTATGTGAGTACATAAAGTACTCCGCAAGTCTTGGGAAAGATGCATTAGATGCAAGGTTGAACAAAGGAAAGCTATATGGCTCTTTTGCACAAATCAGCATTTTATTTCAAATTTATATACTCCTTCTAAAAGCATTTTATTAAACATTTAATTTTTATAATCTGAAGTTTAATAAGTACTTTAGTGAAGGTTACAACCACCATCACTGATAAATAGGCTATATCCGCCAAGATTCAAAATAGAGGTTAAAACCACAATCAAGTTACATCCACGGACCAAAATCACGAGAGTTCTATCCACTCTCTAATTTTTTTCCAAAACCTTTTTTTTTAAATTCAAAGTCAAATCTCTACTATGTGAATGCATTCCTTGTCCGCCCTTGACCGTAGGCACGGCTATTCGAATAGTTTTATTACTCTGCAGAGTGTGTACAACTTTACCCACAAGAGATATATTATCCTAACAGTCAACATGCTTCCTTTGGCATAAGACCCAGATAAAATATCACAAAGCTTTTCACCTACTCTAGTATAGTTTTATATCACCCGCTGAGGTTTCACCGCTGAAGGGTTAAATCCACCACATTCAGAAGCCCCCTCTTGCGCCATGTGAGTGCAGTAAATCCCTGCCCCTCACTTTGAGTAATCAGTAAATCTCTGATACCCATTTTCCAATAGTGACATAAAAACTAAACTATTATAGGTTAATTAGCTAGGTTGTACCCATTTTAACTTGTGGTTGTCTTTGTTTTACTCAGATTGGACAAACACAAGGATCGGTCCTTAGACGACTAGGGTGGATCATTCACAAACCCATTATCCGTGCTAACCCGCACCAGCCAAACATTCCATCCACCCTCGTCAACTTTACTTTGAACTTCATTTTTATTTTAAAACTTACAGTGGTAACATCTATTACCACTTTTCAAACAAAACATTGAACCCCAAATCACTCTTTAACCATTTTTCTCATATGAGCATTTTTACATTTAACAGCTAAACTAAGCATTTGCTAATGCTCTAAATTCTACAATAAATAATACTAACTCAGTTATGAGTCCAAGAATATCCTATGTCGACAAGGGCACATGGTAAACAATTTCCAAAGGAGGGTATAACAAATTGGGTGTTTATCTAAATTCTAGGATTAAAATTATCAATTTATTAAACATAGCCATGCAAATAATTTAAAATAATTGCAAAAACTATTTATAAAACATAGGAGCAAAATGGCCAAGGAGACTTGCCTTCTGGAATTATGTTGGAATCTTCTCGAAGTTGCTCTTGAAAATCGTCGGACGGATCGGATTCTACACGAGAAACGAGAAGAACCAAATAAATAAAATAAAATAAAAATTCAAAAATTAAAAATAAATATACCAAATGAAATTTTGGAATTTTAGATGAATTTAGAAATTTGAATGGGTCAATTTGGAGTTAAAATGCAAAAGTTATAGCCTTCCAAAGTTTAAATACAAAATAAAAGAAAAAGGCTATTTTCTGGATTAAAATTTAAACCGAAAATCATTTATGACGTCAGCAAGAATTATTTTTCTAAAGGAAAATCAGAATAATGACATCAGCACGGGATTTAAATAAAACCGCAGAGGCTGACAGGTGGGGCTGGTCCACGGTGGACCGAGTCCACGAACAATGGCACGCGCGCAGCGTACCGACGCGCAAACTAGGGCTGACGTGGCGTGCGCTGATGCCGCCACGTGTCAACTGCTGACGTGGCTGCCACGTGGCACCTGGGGGCGGTTTTTGGCTAACGTGGCAGCTGACGTGGCATGCCACGTGGCTGCTGACGTGAACTAGGGTTGACGTGGCACGCGCTGGTGCTGCCACGTGGCAAGGGCTGACGTGGGTGACTCGAGCGTGGGTGGCAACGGCGAGATCGGACGGCTCGCGGTCGTCCACGCGGCAAGATCTGAGCCTTCGTCTCAGATCCGGATGAACGGCGAAGATGCGACGGCGCGAAGGCGGGAAGGCGACGATTGTCGACGTGTGGCGATGGCGACGCGTGGACGGCGCGGGGAGCGGATCGGCGACGCGTGGCCGGCGCGTCGTCGCGCGTCGGCGCCGCGACGCGCGCGCGCGCGAGTGTCGGTGATCCAACGGCGGAGAGGAGACGCATGGCGGCGCCATGCCTCGCGGTTTCGATCTCGGACGGACGGTTGGGATGCAAGGGCGCGAGGCGGACGGTGGCGATGAACGACGCGTGGCCCGCAAGACGACGCGCGGCGTCGCGCGACGCGAAGCTTCGCGGCGTGCGCGCGCGGCGCGGCTTCAGCGGTGCGGCGCGCGGCGCGGGCGCGCGACGAGGAGCGGCGCGCGTGCCGCGCTGGGACCGAGGGGCGGAGCGAGGCGACGGGGCGGCGGAGGACTCACCGACGACGAGGAATTTGCACGGCGGTGACGCAAAAACACGGCGGCGACACACGCGAATTGGAGGGTGAGGACGCGAAGGGCGAGTAAGCTCCCCGGGGGAATGTTTTTTATACACCGCGAGGACTTAACGCACGCGCGAGCTCGCCGGAGTTCACGCGGACGTTATCGTCTCCAACCGGTGGAAACGGGCGA